>JARGCV010000439.1:1200000-1930000 GCA_034064705.1 Bothrops alternatus
GCTTCATTCTATTCCTCCAGTTCCCAAACTTGGACTAGGGAATTGTATTCATGGGGCATCATGGAATCTCATTGTGCTAGCTAAAATTAATCCACAGTTTTGGCCTAGGAATGCCATGAAAAAATTGCCAAATACTAAGGTACCATAACAGAGAGGTTTTGGTAGCTCTGGTATAATTCCATTGTTTTCGGATGTACTACATTTAATAGTGAAACTCTGATTTGCTTTTAACGGTGAAACTTGGCTAAAATGAATTCTAGAAATATTTAAAATATATGTGGAAAAGTTCTGGGATCATTTGTCATTATTTTAAGGTCTGCTCTCAGCAATATTCAAAATTCTTGCATCTCTACTGCCCTGTAGACCTAAGAAATTAGAATTGAATCTGATTGGGTGGAGAGCAATATAATATATTATGATTGTAACAATAAGTGCTAGGAGAGGTTAATGTATATCATAATTACAGACAGCTACTGCTTTAAGGCATTGGAAACACTCTATTGAATTGATTGTACAGTATTTCCTATTTGTCCAGTAGAAAAATGATGGGTAATTGACAGTAGAAGAAGAGCTAGAAAAAAACAGCTTACTAATGTATTGTATTCTTTCTGGAATGGATTTGGAGAGAGGCAAGGCACTTTATTGAGGCTCCGTGAAGAGAGAAGTTTAGTTGAACAAGTTTTCCTAGTCCTTTCCTAAAAGTAAAAAAAAAATATTTTTTTTTAATTTTTTATTCATCATCTGACAAGGGATCATTTACAAACCTGGCATATATGACTTCGTGACTTTTGAAAAGAAATCCAGAAATTCAGTGATATAATCACTGTCAGGTAAAAGTGCCTTTGTTGGCTGAAGAGCTTAACAGAAAAATCCTCCTTTAAGGTCTGATTCTGAAAAAAAACAAAAAAAAAACAGCAGTAGTTGCTGATGAAGGGTTAGTGTGTGGTGTTTAGGAGCCCAGGTGTTTGGCAGTATGGAAATATTGTGTTACTCACACACCTCTAGGTTACATTCTCTCCAAATCCTTTTCCATTGTTTGGGTATTTTCCCTTGTTCTCTCATAACTAAAGCAAGTAAAGCCAGCTTATCTTGCAGCAGTAAAGTTAACAGAACAATCTCTCTTTGAGTATGAACATGGATTTGCCAAGTGATGAATAACATGGGCATCACCTATTATTATCTTAAGTTGGGAACAATATAGATCTGGCTCTAAAGAGAACAGGTTGAAACTAGATTGAGTAGCTGTTAGGGTAACTAATCCACAATATGCATTCCTAGAGGTGCACACCTTTTTCATTCTGGCTGACCTTTTTCATATTTAATTAAATGTAGCACTGCCAATCTGTATTGATATTTGAACATCTATTTTGTAGATGTTAAGCTGCATTTGTTGCAAGCAGCTTGATTAGGTTGAAAATATGATGCAACTCCATCAAGGCATAGACAATTTTAAATTTTAGTAGAATGCTTGATGATGGAACTTAGAAGTTCAATAATAATTGAATTTGTGGCATCTTAAAGACTAACACATTTATTATAAAGAAGCTTTCATGGACTGAAGTTTATGCTGTAATAAATGTTAGTGTTCAAAGTGCCACAAGACCATGCTGTTTCTGCTGTAACAGACTAATGCAAGTACACCTCAAGGAATTCAGCATTTATTTTACGTTAATTACAATTCCATTAATCTAGGCATGTGGCATTGAGAGTTGGATGCATTAAATCTGCTGTCACTTTTGGGTTTTTTTAAAGCAAGTTTCTAAATCTCATGGATTTAAAAATAGTTAGAAGTTGTAAAAAATATGTCCCATCACAATAATATGGACAAATGTCTTGTAATAATCGAATCAGAATGCCATTCTAGAATGCACTAGTTAACAGCTCTGTAAACTACTAATTTAGATGTGTATTTTTAAAGAAAGAGAATCTAGACTAGAATCTGGTAACATATTGGACATAAATTTCTAGAGCAGTGGTTTCTCAACCTTGACAATGTTAAGGCATGTGGACTTCAACTCCCAGAATTCCACAGCCAGCGTTGCTGGCTGTGGAATTCTGGGAGTTGAAGTCCACATGCCTTAAAATGATCAGGTTGAGAAACACTGTTCTAGAGTTTGGTTAGTAGTTCATGTTTTCAATATTAGGTTTTCCTATTTGACATGACTGCCCAAGCCAGCCTGTTGAAATTCTGCATCATATACCAAGTTAATATTAGAAGAAAGTAATGCAAGTAATCCAATAAATTATAACAAAGGGATTAATTTAAAATTTAAAGTGTTCAAAATCCACATTTTGTTGTATTATTACTCACAGTTGTTGTTTTTTTGTAAATAAGTACTTGCCTAAAGATTTGATTGCATAGTTTTTAATGTACTGTACACATGTTGACCAATTTTATCTTTGAAAACATAAAGAAGGTGAGAATTTCAGGGAATTGTGAGGAATGATGAAGTTTGCAAAAGATTTTTAAAGATGTTTCCTATTATTCAACATACTGGCTTTTTGTTTGCTGTGCCATCATGGTTGTTGGCTAATCATTCACCTTTAATTTTTGACTAAACAAGATTTACAAGATCTTCCTTCCCAGTTCCATTCCAACTTAGAGCAACAAAATTGCTCCATGCTAAGCCTTCATTCTATTTCATTTTAAGAGGCCTTATTTGAGGGGTGATGCATGCATGCTATTCTGTGCAGCTGGTTTTAGTTATTTCGCTAAACTATTGTTTCCCTCCTGGATTGACTTTGCTAGGAGTGGAAGAACTAGAATATAACAGTGGTTCATCCTGGGATTCAGATAGCTCTTTTATTATTAGTTTGAAATATTTTGAAGCAAGTATATAGTATGCCAGTCTTCTCTTCCACGGGGATAAATGTGAGATCTGTAAAAGACAATCATTTGCTGTGTTTCTCACAATATTCTGGTCACAAAGAAAGGAATGAATGTGCAACCGTTCCTGTGTTTTGGGTTAATGCAAATACTAGGCCTTTCAGATCAGTTAATGTAAAGATGGGGGGAGGGGGGAGAGAGAATTCTGTTCTGAGACCCTGATAATTTGCGAAGCCATGCTATTAATTACCGGTAGTCAGCCAATCAATCCTCTTACATGGGATTATTTAACTAGTTTCATTTGAAAGAAACAACTGTCAATAGTTTGCTCAAGAACTGCTTTAATTCTGCATCATTATGTGGTTAATATTTGTCTTCTTGCATTGTTGTCTTCTTTTCACTAGCCTGGCTATGGGTATGTTTTAGAACAGGATTCAAATTTTATGATTCTCAAATCACTTTCTGTGGCCTAAAGTCATACTTCATAGCTGTTGAGGAAGCTGCACAGGGAGAAAAGCAAGCTGGACCCCAGGAAGAACTCCAGAAAGACAAAACAGCCTGTCTGAGATGTGCAATTGATGCCCTGAGGCCACTTGTGTCAGTCATTGGTGCTCTTGGGAAATCCCCTTGTGCTTTTACTGTGGACGAAAACTCCTGAGACTGGGCCAAAATGTCTATGCAAGAGTAGTAGAGTATTAGGACTTGGCCAGGAAGGATGATCAGGAAGAGAAGGAAGAAGTCTGCCTGCTGCAAAGGTATTTCTGCAGCAAAAAGAGTTGAAGAAAGTAGAAAAATCTCTGCTCAGCAAGGAAAAAAGAGAAAAAAGGGAGGATTTAGGCTGCCCTTAATAAGATGAGTTTCCCAGATTATATGGTCCTAGTTATGTTCTTGGAAAATATAGATTATCAACTCAGCAAATAAAATCAAATATTGGGTAATGAAACATGCTTGAAGTTAAATAGCTATAGTAGAATAGTTCTTGTTTCTCAGGTAGTTCTGATTCACAGTTTTTTTTATTTAATAAAGTTATGTTTAATAGCATACCATAAGTTTCTCCATTTGTGACTTACTAGAGATTTTCATACCAATATATATATATGAAAAGGCTTCAATATTGCTGACCTCTAGGTAATAAACTAATTCTCATTAGTACTTGTGATGATATGAGTTTGATATGACACTATGAGACTCTTTCACCACATCAAATTGTACATTCAGTCCATATTTCAACATGTCACTAAGGTAAAAAGCCAGAATGCTGTGCTCTTTTTCTGAAGGCTTGATTTTGTTTCCTTAGCTATCACTTAACTAGCTCTGGAATCATAAGAGGGTGAAGGACTATTGAGACCATCCAATTCAATCCTCAGCTTGAAGCGGGAATCCAAATTAAAACATCCCTAACAAATAGTTGTTTGGCATCTGCTGGAATTATCTTACATTGGTACATCATCAAGGTAGATAGTGGTTATTGCATTATTGCAATGTTTGGGGGCTAAACTAAAGTCCTGTAGTGAAATGCTTTTTACTGTGTCTATGGTATACTATTTTATTTGTACTTGTAGTTTTATTGTATAGCTTTGCATTACTCATTGTCTGTGTAAAGAACATCAATTAGCCAAATGATTTTTCTATAGAGAACATGAATCTATTCATTTGTATTCCTAAAACCATAGCAATAGTTGAAAAGCTAGAGCACTTTTAATCTCATTTGCCTATATCAGTGGTGGCGAACCTACGGCATAAGTGCCAGAGGCGGCACTCAGAGCCCTCTCTGTGGGCACACACACTGCTACTGCCAGCAGCTTGTCAGGTCCATTAGGCTGCCGCCGCCCAGAGCATCAGCCCCACCCAGCACAAAGGAGGCAAAGCGGCTAGCTAGCAAGCTTGAGTAGAGGTGGTAGAGCACGCCCACGGCCAGCAAGCCAAAGGCCACTCCGAGCAGGGAAAGCCGGATCCCCATCGGCACCAGGGTCGCCCAGTCCCAGCTAGGATTGCGTGCCTGGGCTTCCTGCCTATCACCCCACCCACCAGAGACCCCCTGGATCTCCCCCAACCCTGCCGGCCCCCACAGGCATCCCCCCATGAGCAACATCGAGGTGGCCATGCCCACCCCAGCCACACCCACCCAGCCTGCCGTGACAAACTGCAGCTATGCCCACTCAGTGGGCCACGCCTCCATGCCCCCCCTCAAGTCACCACAATGCTGATGCGCCCCTGGCACTTTGCAATAAATAAGTGGGTTTTGGGTTGTGGTTTGGGCACTCAGTCTCTAAAAGGTTCGCCATCACTGGCCTATATAATTGGAGAAACAAAGCCCCGTGTTACTTCCATTTTTGCCTGTCAGTGGAAAATATGGATAAAAAGGAAGATAAATAAGGTTATTGTTTTAAGATCTCCCAATGAATCCTTCGCTTAAACACAAATATATTCATTTTTCAGCTTTGCTTCCAGAATTCTATCCCATAGATTGTATTGATGAGATTGTTGCTCAGATGAGTAGAATTGGAAAAGAAATTCTGTTGAGCATAGCTCTGCTTTCTTAAAGCCTGTGGAATGCCAGTGGACTGGTTTGAGAGAATTATTGATTTAGGATGTTTTGTCTTTACATTGATTTTACCATTTCGTGTGAAAAAAGACTTTTAGAAGCCAAGTTTCATTTTTCTAGCTTCAGCTCGATTTTAGCTAAGAATTTTTGTATGTAAATAATTATGTGGCAGTCCAGGAAAATGAGAATTTTTAACCTCCGTTTCTTTTCTTTCACTGTAATGGAAAAATAGTTGCAGCACTCAGATACGATCTCATCGATGGCTGACTGAATTGCTGGGTGACTTGTACTTTGAGAAGACAATTCTGAAAGTTCCAGGAAAAACTACTTACGCTTCCACACATTCTTTCCTTCTCATTCCCTTTTGGTTTTTCTTCACAGAGATGGAGGAATAGGCAACGATTTCTGAAGGAAATCTCAGTAGTGGGATTACTGCTCTCTGGGCAAGCGCTTTTCCAACTGATTGTCGTTATCCAAGCCAACTAATACAGTGTCTGAATAGGAATGAATAGAGCCATTCAGATTGATGGACAAGAGCTGAAAGTTGTTCACAAAAACCACTGGGCAGTTAGTAGAACTTACAGACTTCAGCATTTGCTCTTAAAGCTGATAAACAACAAAGAGCAGTTGAAAAATTTACTGGAGCTTTGAGTTGGTACAATTTTTCCACCACCTGGGAAAGACACTGGACGAAGCAGGTAGCTCTCTATACAGTTAAATGCTGAAATGGGTGTGTGTAAGACGCAAACCAGGGACTGGAGGTGGAGTACGAAAGCTTGTCATTCTATGAAATGGCTGTTGATGCATGAGAAAACAACCAGTAGCATTTAGTGCAGGGGTTCTCAACCTTGGCAACTTTAAGACTTGTGGACTTCAACTCCCAGAATTCCTCAGCCAGCAAAGCTGGCTGAGGAATTCTGGGAGTTGAAGTCCACAAGTCTTAAAGTTGCCAAGGTTGAGAACCCCTGGTTTAGTGGGAGTGCTGATCAACATTTGCTAGATCTGTTACGAAAAATAGAAATGGAATTTGTCTTATTTTCCCAAATCTTAACATTTAAGATGAAACTTGTCAGGATGTATAAACAATTATCTTATACAATCTAACAAGAACTCACAGTATAATTGTGAATGGATTATCGAAACTCATTTTATGCCATTGTTCTCTATTTTAGTCTTCAATACATTCAGATATATTGGATTATATTCCACAGTATTCTCAGCTGCAGTTTGTAAAAATGTATCTGTTTTAGAATCTCCCTGTGGCATTATGTTTTGTTTGTCTTTTTCCTAATGAAAGTTTTCACGGAACTTTTAGAATACATTTATGGCTATATTGTTATTTATTATTTATTATCTTCCCTTGTGCCTGGGAAGGCTCCTCTTGATAATGGTGAATTGTTTGATTTTTAAATTATTTATGCCACGTTGATAGAAATAATTAAAAGGAATTGTTATTCTAAGTGGTGGTACGTATGTATTAGGTTAATACTCTGTGCCCCAAAAAACTTTACATTAGTCGATAATTCATACTAGAGAAGTGCACATCTCAGGGTTTTCATTAATAGAATTAAATCAAATTTAACGTTGCTCTGTACAGCGAAGTTTACTATGAACTGCAAACTTAAATCCAGTATGTATGATCACACTATATGACACTGGAAATTAATAATTTAGTCATGCCTGAAAATCCTCTTTTCCTCAATTTCAATCTACAATATGGTTGATGTGGTGGAAGAATCTGTTTTGCTAAAGCAGCGGTTCTCAACCTTTTCCGGGGCTCGACTCCGGCCCCCGGCGCGACCCCAGCCTGCATCGCGCAAAAAAAATGGCGGGCCCGTGCATGCGCGGGGCGCACCGCGCATGCGCGGCACGACGGCCCGCATCGCGATAGGGGAAAAAATGGCCAGCCCAAAAAAAAATGGACTGCGGTGCTTGGCGATCCCCATGAAATGGTCGTTTGACCCCAAATGGGGTCGCGACCCACAGGTTGAGAACCGCTGTGCTAAAGTAATGTATAATTGTCAAGTATTTGTTTTAATTTACTCTATTAATTTACTTTTCTAAAGTAACTATTTGGATTCTTGTCATAGACCATAAAGAGTATGAGCAGCTGGGATGTCATATTTTATGATATATTATAGGAGGAAGAATTTATTGGTATATGGTAACAGTTGACGGGTTGCTAAACCGGAGCAAGAAAACCTGTTTTTCTGCTCAAGTTAATGGAATAATGAAAGAAACATGAAATGGAAGACGAGAGTACATGCTTTAGAAAATGCAGAGATTTTTTTGTATATGGAGAGATCTTTTTTTGTATGCTGCATACATTAAAATGTGTTTAAATGGTGATCTTGGGTTTCCCTTAAAGAGAAAAATATAAACTGTTTCTCATCATTTCTTAATTGCCATGCCCCTATTTATACAGAAAAAAGGTAGCTTTTCACAATTTTCTCCACCTCTCATTCTTTGTTAGAAGATTTTAAACTGAGGAATAGGCTGTCTCCTGGCTATTCTTCAATAGTTTTTCTGTAATAAGTGCTACATACTTTTATTTTTACTATCTTCCACTGTCCTTTCTAACTTAAACTCTTTCTGCATTTGAATCTATTCCTGTTTGGAGGAAGGCACGCCTTGAAAAACCATGGATGTTTCTCCTTAAATTAAATTTCCTATTATCTATGGAGATTCTCACTCATCCAGGTCACGGTTGTCTGAAAGTGCTTTTTCAAAAGACAACTGGATTGTCTTTGTTTTTCCTTGAAGATATTTCGCTTCTCATCCAAGTTGCCTTTTGAAAAAGCACCTTTGAGATAAATTTTGTATTGATCTCTTTCCATTTTATGTTGTTCCTCTACCTTTCCCCCCCCCCCATCTTTTAACCACCGGTAGTTTTAATATGCTCTTAGGCTATTCTTTTAATATACTGTTCATTATCTTTTATTGAAGAAATGTACTGACTTAAGCTACTTCATCCAATTGATCCTACCTGAATAATATGTAGACTGAATGTGGTCCAGCAAGTAACCTTCAATAGTCTTATCTGTTATTTCTTTAAAAAGCAATACAGGTAGTCCTTGACTTAAAACAGGTCACTTAGTGACTGTTCAAAGTTACAAGGGCACTGAAAAATGACCATTTTTCAATTACATCCCCATGATCATGTGATCAAAATTCAGATGCAACTGACTCACATTTATGACAGTTGCCGTGTCCCAGAAGATCACCTTTTGTGACCTTCTCACAAGCAGAGTGAAGCCAGATTCACTTAAGAACTGGGTTAGTAACTTATCCACTGCAACGATTCACTTAGCAACTGTGGCGAGAAAGGTCATAAAAATGGGGCAAAACTCACTTCATAAATGTCTCCCATAACAACATAAATTTTGGTCTCAATTGTGGTTGTAAGTCAAGGACTACCTGTAATTTCACCTCCACTGCTCTGCTTGTTACAGAAGAGCCGATCAGTGCAAAAGGTATTATTTTGCATCCCATGAGAATTTTTAATTCATACATGTAGCCTGCAATTGAGTATTTATATTAAGATTTGGAAAGGCCCTTTAACTGAGGCGACTTTCTCCTAATGCAGTGGTTCTCAACCTTTTTCAGGCCGAGACCCCACCTGCGCCGCGCCTGCACGGCGTGACCCCGGCCCGCGCATGCGCGGCGCGTGGGACGGGCCGAACCGCAAATGCGCGGCGTGCGCAACAGGCCAAACCGCGCATGCGCGGCGCACACGCAACGGACAAGGGGGAACGGGCAAAAAAAATGGCGGGCTGCGGTGTCCGGCGACCCCCGCGAAACGGTCGTTTGACCCCAAATGGGGTCGCGACCCATAGGTTGAGAACCGCTGTCCTAATGTCTTTTGATGGCCCAAGTCCCAATTCTTTTTACTTGCCTACAAGTTTTAAATATATATAAATGTAAGAGCTAATGTTGAATGGTGCTGCATTTCTCATACTCTACCTGTTTTTGGTATGTTGTAGGCTTTCTATATTTAGAAGAAGATTTTGGCTTGGTGGCAGTCATACAATACATTTAAGCTCTTAAATGTTCTTACTGTTTTTTTCCCCTGCATTTGGTATACTCTAAGCTGCATATCCATCCATTTCCCATTCTTTTCCCATAGATACCTGTGGTGAGCATAATTGACTTTGGGGACATTCCAGTCTTCAGCCCCAGGATTTGAGGCAGCAAAACTGTGGATCTGTGTCTGAAAAAAAATCTGGAATTCTGCAAAAGTTTTGAATTCAAACCATATTACTTACATTATCTATGTTCAATTAAAAAGGAAACTACCATGGAAACTACCATGGTGTCACATACTAAAATAAATCAAGCAGCATAGCTAGTGAATAGGAATAAATAGCATAAAAATGTCTAACGAATCAGTTCTTGCAGAATATATCAGTATTTTACCATCACCATTAAAGTTTTGTACTCTTACAGTATTTTACATTCTCTTTTATTTAACCAACAGATTTTACTATTTAGAAATTTTAGTAATGTTCCATTTGTTGCAGTGCAAACTATTTTATTGTTCAAGAAATAATGTTTTATGCATTATGTTAGTTAGAGGTTTGCCTCTTTGTACTTGTAACATGTAAAATATATCAGCTCTTTAACAACTGATATTTATACCAGTATATATAGTAGTTTAATATTATGAAATAAGAAAGATAAAAGAAAGCCAGTTTAGTCTGCAGGTTAAAAGCACCAGGGTAGAAACCAGGAGACTGAGTTCTAGGATTGCCTTAGGCATGGAAGGAGGCTGGGGGACCTTGGGCCACTCACTTTCTTTCAGCCCAACTCGCCTCATAGGATTGTTGTGAGGAAAATGAGGAGGGCGTATTAGATATTATGTTCGCCATCTTGAGTTATTTATAAAAATAATAAACATGAGATATAAATCTAATAAAATAAAAAGTAAATAAAGGCTGTTTATACAAAAACCAGAAGCCAGATAAATCAGGGCCTTGCTAATTTGGGACAATTAAACACTCCATTGTTTGGATATTAAAATTAATAATGCTACTGGTTAGCTAATACTGTGATTTTATTAGGCCAGGTCAGAGGTCAAAATGTTTGAGATTTCCAGATAGCGTAATTAGGCAAGATATGCTTATCCTTCCAGAAATATAACTGTTCTCCATCCCTGTCTCAAAGAGACAAGCATAAGAGGGGATGGAAAAGCTGATATAGAAGACAAGAAATTTGCGTGGTAAAAATGTGGGAAGAAGATAAGCAAAGATTCTCCTGTGAATGTGTACCCAGTGATTTGGGCTCAATCTTGCAACCTTTTTTTTTTTTTTCCAACCATAGTTAAGTGAATCAAACAGATGTTAAGTAGCTTCTGCCACTTGACTTTGCTGGTCTAGTGCCCAAATTTTGATCATATGATCATGGGGATGCTGCAACGGTCGTAAGTGTAAGGACCAGATATAAATCACTTTTTTCAGTGCCATTGTAACTTCAAAGTGTCACTAAAGGAATGGTAGTAAGTGAAGGGTTACCTGTAGGGTAAGGTGGCAATTAATGGAGACATGGAGAAGGAATGCAGACCTTTCTCCTCCTCCCCCCCCCCCCCATGGAAATCCGTTGACTTCTTCAGCTACGAAATTCCCATGGTATTAATAGGGGATTTCGCTGATATTAGTGTGCCGCACATTTGTGTGTGTGTGTATGTGTGTGTTCTTGTGTATCTTGGAATTGCAACAGGCAAGGAAAGAATTACATTACATCTTCGTGCCTATTTTGTTCCTGTCAGTTGCCAGTGGAAGTAATTTACATTTTGAGAAAGCTTTCTGCAGGTCAAATTTAAAAATGCATTTAAAATTACAAAAAGATAGCTCAAAGTAGTTGTCAGTAAGTATCAATTGTTGTTCAAAAATTACTTTTGCTTTTACACATACATTAAATAATCACCATTTTTTTTTAGCCTAAATATATAATTGAGTATATTTCTGGGCATTGTTTGGTGTGATTTATGTTTAATTATACCTTTGGGGTTGATCTCTTGCCATATATAGTGCTTCAGCAGGTGGCAGCACCTGGATGAGTTTGGCCGATCTCAAATGTTACACAGTGTTGGACCAGATTAGTACTTCAGTGAGGGGGGGGGCACTTGAGAATTCCGTGTCTCTAAGCAGACAGCAAATGCCAAAAAATATCTCAGAAATCATTGGCAAACTGCTTTCACAATAGACTCCAGGAAATGTATAGCCCAGGGCCTCTTTTCCTTTTTTTAAAGTGGTCAAGGAGAAGATTTTTTGCATTTATATTTTAGGATTGTGTCGATGTCCTATTAATATGACAGAATAATTAACTTCTTTTTATTATTTAGTTAATAGGCAAGTTTTGGTTACGTTTTGAAAACTTAAGTTTGTAAAGTACTTGTTTTTACAGTTTTATAGTGTTTTTATTTACATTGTCTCCAAAGAAGAAGAAGACTTTTTTCTGGTATACCTGGATTTCCCCCCTCCTTTTCCCTCTTGATTTTTGGCTGTTCACTCTCAGGTGTAGAAGTCACTCCTACACTTTTCTCAAAAGACATTGGGAAAATGGTTTGGCCTAGGTTCTAAGGAATTCATTGTTTGCTGTGGATTGTGAGGAAGGAAGATCTTAGTAGCTAAAGAAATAGTTTTGAGTTCAGATTCATATTATGGCTGTTTTTAAATTTAATACTAGAGAAGTGAGGCAACACTTACAGCCTAGAGCAGCGGTTCTCAACCTATGGGTCGCGACCCCATTTGGGGTCGAACGACCATTTCACGGGGGTCGCCAAACTCCGCAGTCCGCCATTTTTTCCCCTTGGCCAGCGCAGGGGGCAGCACCGCGCATGCGCGGGGTAGCACCGCGCATGCACGATGCGGGCTGTCGCGCGCACGCCACGCATGCGCGATGCGGGCCGTTGTGGGCGCACATGCGCGATGCGGGCCGTCACGTCGCGCATGCGTGGTGCAGGTTGGGGTCGCGGTCTGCAAAAGGCTGAGAACCGCTGGCCTAGAGCAATCATTCTCATTTGGTATTGTTTTTTCTTTTTTCATTAAGTAGGCTTGTTCGTTTTCTAAACCCATTGACTGTTCCATCTTCATTGGAAAATGGTTGTTCTGATATTGCTATCGTTTAAATTCCATTCATTAAATACTGTACATGGGGGGGATGGAGGTACTGAATGAGCCAAACAAATGAAGGTAACCACGTACCTTTTCTCTAGCTCAGGGCTTTTCAACCAGTGGTATGGGTACCACTTGTGGTACATTGGCAGGTGGTACGCAACCATCCTAGAAAAGTGGTAGTGGGGGAGGGGAATGAGCTGAAGCGGTGGTAGCACTGCACAAGCCTGAGCAAGAGATGGCTGCAGCTGCAGGGCTGTCAGGGCTCAGCGGAAGCGCCAGGATCAGCGCCAGGCTCCAGCTGGAAAACAGCACTGATCCCGGTGCCTCTGCTGAGCCCAGAAAAAGCGCCGATCAGCTGGAATGTTGCAGCAACTCCAGGGTCTTGTGAGTTACATTCAGATGCTTGGCAACTGATTCATATTTATGACGGTCACAGTGTCCCAGGGTCATATGAAGTGACCAAAACCTGCTGCAACCACCCAGTAGATGGGGGTAGGTTTTTTTTTTGGTCATTAAGTTTTTGACACCTTGCTGGTGGTACTCAGATGTTGCCATATCCTAAAAGTGGTACAATGGGTAAAAAGGTTGAAAAGCCCTGCTCTAGCTGGTTATACTCTCTGCTCTCTCTAAGAAGGAAAAACTCAATTTATCCTTCCTGTGATTGCTATTGCTAGTAAGATTGGTCACGTATGAATAGGATGCCACGATCTCCTTGTCTCTGTTCCCTGTTCATCCTATAATCTTCCACAACTCAGCCTTTTGCATCACATTAAGCCTTGGTTTAGTGGTGCCTTGATGAGTAAGCCATAATCGCAGTGCTCCCATGACAGCATTTTATAAAGCCATCAGAACAACCTGTTTCTCTGGCTGTCTTGGGAGTAAGTTAGAAATCTGTATTGATTCTTCTGTTATATTCTGTTTTATACTGTACTGCTTAATGTCTGAAGATTGGGGCAGTTCACAGAAACTGAAATAATTGATGGCAGCGTGACTGACTGTGTCACGCCGTCCGTCGTCGTCCAGGTGAAAGAAATCCAGGAACGCAGGTACGAGGTGCAAGTAAGGTCTTTTAATCCCTAACAAAGCACTGGGAGTGGTTTGCTCCCAGTGTTTCATATAACAGTGCCACGCCCAAAACCCCACCCTCCAACCATTAACCACCATCCGACCTGCTGCCTTTAAAGTTCCGTTTGACTGGCCCTGCCCTTCCTTCAGCCGAGCCCCACCCTGATGTCCTGCTTCCTGTTTGTCTAAGATGAAGCCTTCTGCCGGTGTGCTGCTCCTGCTGTTACCAGGCCCCTCCTGACCTTTGTATTTCCCCTGATAACAGTAAGTTCGTTCCTGCCTCGCAGTGTTCTGTGCCCCGCAGCGGCCGGTCCCGCCTCCCAGCTGGGTTCCCCCCCCTCGTCCAGCCCTCGCTTGGTGCATTTGCGGCGGTGGGCGGTTCCCTTCTCTGCCCGGCGTCGGCCTTCCAAGGGCTTCCGCATGCCGGCCGGGCTCAGCGACGCCCCGTCGGCGTCCGATGAGCAGCTGGTTGCCGGGGCGGCGAGGCTTGGGCTTTGCAGGTGCCGACCAGCCGGGCTCAGCGATGCCCCGCCTGCTTCCGACAATCAGCTGGTTGGTGGGGCCGTGAGGCTTGGTGTTTTCAGGAGCCAGGCAGGGCGAGGAGGCGTGCGGCGTCAGAGCTGTGTGCAGCAGCGGTAAGCTGTGCTCCGGATCAACCCCCCACCGGTGATTGGCAAGCCCCATGGGGCTTGACAGACTGCCTATGAAGGCTATATGCTGACATTTTAAATGGGCTTCTTGTGCACTTGGTTGGCCACTATAAAATTGAGACTGGAAAAGATGATCAAACAACGAATCAGCGAACACCTAGAGGTAAACAAAAGTCATTGCTAAAAGCCAACATGTGTTTGTCAAAAACAGATCATGCCAGACAAATCTTATTGCATTCTTTGACCAAGTGACACAATTAGTGGACCAGAGAAATGCTGTGGATATAATTTACTTGGACTTCAGTAAGGCATTTGACAAAGTAGAAGACAGAAACTTGTGGGTTAGGTACCTGTCTGGTGTATAAGGCCAATCACTAAGAGAAGTTTCCAAATCCCCTTCCATGTGTGTGTGTTTGAGTTCTACCCCACCTTAAGCCTGGGTGGCATCCATGGAGCCGCCTCCTCCTATTTACCACCCAATAACACTGTTCCGTAGAGAGAATGGGTGATCCAGAGTCACCCAATAAAAGTGGATGAGGATGGATTATATACTGTCCAGTCCCAAGACTCCAGGTAGGTTACAGTAATAAAAATGCAATACAACCATAAACGCATAACACCACCCATCATCCATAAAAACATGAATATCGAAAAACAGTCCCCTCTCAAAACCCACCCGTCAAAACAATCTCCCAAAACACAGCCCAACACCGTAATTCATATGCAGAAGTTCAGCTGACCTAAGTTTGTTTTATGGCTTTTCAGAAGGCAGTAGCAGTTCAGATGTGGGGACTCATGATTTTCCTCACGGACTGTGGAGACCTGACTATTCCTTAATAGGAATGATTCGAGATAAGGGGTTGGAAGAAGGAATAGTTTTTGAAGAGACTTGCATCTGCTACTTGAAAACAGGAAACGCAACCAAGTTCCTTTTCTGTCCTTGATAAGCATTCAATCACCACCACATGTTGTAGTTGATTACTTCAGGTTTAGAAAGTCTTGTCTCAGTATATGAAGCTCTAGCACTTTAGTCCTTGACATTTTACAGAGAAAATCAGTCTTGCTGATTAACAATATACCACACATTTAGACAGCTGTAGCTAAACATCTGGATGAGATTATTTGGTTTGAGAAGGAATAGGGGGTTGGGGCAATGATTTATAGAATGTATCTTTGGCTGTAAATCCCAGTTGTAATTGGGACTTTTCGGTCCTTAATTGTTTGCAGCAAAGAGTGGAACTCAGTGTTTCCCAATTCATGGCAGGGTCCAGAAACCCAGTTGGTGGGGAGCAGGCTTGTTGCTAGGATACTGTTGCCTTTGTTTTGGTCCCAGCTCAGTCCTGTATTTAAGATGGTGTATACATTTCTCTGCATTGTTAATGTAATTTGTTCAGGCAGTAAACCACCAAGTGCAATTGAAGGAACCTGATACTCAGAAACACCAGAGGCCAACCTTTTGTGGGCAGGTTATGGTTTGAGGCCTAAAAAGGAATGAAAGATTTGATGTGGGTGACTGTGATTATATACTGTACACGGAAGCCATTGGGCCTCCATACTGTTGTAATGAGTTCTTGTTAATTGCCAAACTTGGCAAAAAAAAAAAAATTGCAGTGGCCTGCTTTAGAATCAGAGGGTCAAGTTTTTTTTAATAGATGATTAATTCTTTCCATGTAAACATAGGTGCAATATCTGAGAAAGTACTGTTGTGCAGTACTTGAACATTCTGTCCTGCAATAGCTGCTTGTCCTAATAATTTTTTTTAAAAATGCATCTTTCAGGCTCAGTCTGGTTCAAAGAGGCAGATTTTAAAAATAGGTAGCTTGTGATAAGTTGCCTTCTTTTAGACTGTTTGGAATGTATAATATTTAACAACAAAAATGAGAATAGATGTCCTTTGGTTAAATGATAAGGCGTGTACCACTTAGAATAGAAATTTTTTCATATACTGTTTTTGATTCTTAAGAGAAAGATAGGCTCATAAGGGTAAAATAAAAACAAACTGCCCCTCTTCCTCCCCATCCCATGGCATACATTAGCCAGATTGAATTACTCCCCTTTGGAAACAACTATAAGCTGTAAAGAGTTTGGTCGTTCTAGCTTCTAGTTAATGTTCTAAATCTCTGTTTTACTTTCATCTTGTATGCTGCTTGTTTCCAACTTGCATGTATGAGATCCTCCAATTTTATTATGAGGAACATTTCTATTGTATAACTGTTTTAGATGTCATTTTCAACTGAACAACTTTCTCTGTTACTCTGTATATTGGTTCCTATTGAACTTTTACAGCAAACAAGGACAATCTTCTGGTTAGACAGTATAAAAAAGGTGGCCTTTGAAACTGTAGGGTCCCATTCACTTTCTTCCTGCTATTTTTACACCATGTTCCTCTATACCTTTCTACTCCAGATTGCTTCTTTCTGGCTCAGTGAAAAAGCTAATATTCTTGAACATAATGCTTGGTGTTGGTTTTGGGGGAGTGGGATAATTTTACTTCCCTCCCCTAAAACCCCCTGTTTCTCCTAGCAAGAAATTAATAATCAACTAACTCTTTCAGAGGGAAACCATGTTATTTACTCTTCCTCACAGCACTCTTGCTCTGGGTAGTAAATGAAAGTGGTCTGTGTATGAGAGTGTATGTATATGTTTTATTGTGGTGTATAAATGTTGGTATGTGCGCTTCTTTGCATTTCTCAAGCAGTTTGTACAATGTTTGGAGGGAAAAGGCTACCAACCCATGATTTAAAAGCTTTGTTATTACTGAGTAAAAGGAATTTCTTGCCCAAATCATCATACAGGATGCCAAATTAAAAGATTATTGAACGACTGTTAAATGTTCATTACTGAAAGACTGAAATGAAGACAGTAACTATATACTTGATGTATGTACTTGATGTCTCATCTTTTGATAAAAAAAAATACCTTAAGGGTATTTACTATAGACTGTAAGAATGTCTGCTTTCAAAATTAATGCACGCACACTCAATGCAGTCTGAATTTCCAGAGTGACTTCTATTTCTGATGGGAGAAATACCACCAAAAATTCAAATAGGAGAAACAGATTCCCTACAGCAGTTCCTTTAAAGCCCATTCATCTTCCTATTCCACCTTCCCCTTCCTAGAATTAGTAGCCATAACTTCCTAATGGCCAATAGTAAAAACCAAGCTATGCTTCCTGTCCGTTGTGCAGTCTCAAGGCCATAAATAAGAATGTGGAATTTAGATTACCAGGTCAGACAACCAGTGGGGCTGATAGAGTGGGAGTGTTCTGGCATTCTCTTGCCTGATGCCTGTGTTGTAAGACAGTGGGGTACTATGAGCATGCTAATTAGTTGACTTCATTGGTTCTGCTGTGTGAAGGTGATGTATGGCAGTTGTTCCTTATGTAAAGCATTATTGCTGAAACTTTGTAATTTTAGAAATACAGATGGTGAGATAAGTATATCCAGTCTTTTCTGTTGTTTATTTTCAAACTGTGTAGTTTCATCTTAGCACTTATTGGGTATTTCATTTATTTTTAAAAACTTTACACCAATTTCAGTAAATGATAAATAATCATTACAAATAGCCCTGTACATGAGTTAATTCCCCAAAGGATTAAGGAATTAACTTAAGGGTTTTGCTTATTTGCCTAGGCTGTACTTTGATTCCATCCCCAAATGTTGATCATCTTTCCCGTGAATGAAGGAAGGTTCCCTTTTTGGTTCTGCTATCTGCAAAATTGTGTAACCATGTTAACTTGAGAGAACTTCTTTAAACAGATACAGATCCCTAAAAACAGATACACATGAATGCAGAGAGGGAGAAATGTTTAATTGCTTCAGTTTGTGGAATTCAAACATCTAACCGATAAAAAATACAGTCAAGTTTTACCAAAAGGTAATTGGTCCTGTTTGGAAAATAAGACGTTTCGAAGAGCCTGAACTATTCCTGGTTCTGTTTTTTCTTGTTATGTGTGGGGCTAATAGAAGCTATTAACATTCCAGTTCAACTTATCAGTGAGTGTAAGTTTCACTCTCTTCCTTACACGCTCAGTAAAAAGCAGAGCTCAAGGTTAGAGGGAACAGAATGTTGCTACCATCATGCCCAGTAAAAAAAAATGTTATTAATTGTTGTTGTCTTGGGCCAAGGATGGGCCTTTATGACCGGTGGACTTAGACTCCTGAGCTAAATCTGTGTTTTCTTGATATTTTGTTACTTAGTCTTCTTCAACAGGCAACATTTGGTGATGATTTCACCAAAACTAGGTTCATTTTTTAAATTCTTTATTTTTAGTACCTACAAATTATAATTGACTCTTGGTAACTGCCTGGACAAGTCCACACAGTTCTCTTGAAAAGATCTTTGCAAATGGCTTGACATTGCCTCTTCTTTCTTAGGGTGTTATTCTGCACGATCATGGCAGAATTAGCCTCCAGTTTTCTAGTCTGATGCCTTAACCCAAGGGTAGGCAACCTTGGCTCTTTTATGACTCGTGGACTTCAACTCCCAGAATTCCTGAGCCAGCCATGCTGAGGGGAATGGGAGAGGTTTCCAAGCTGAGCCATGCTGGCTCAGGAATTCTGGGAGTTGAAATCCATGAGTCATAAAAGAGCCAAGGTTGCCTACCCCTGCCTTAACTGCTATACAAAGCTGATTCTCGGAATATTTCTAGATTTCATTATATTAGTTTAAAATAACATTGCATCTGGTTTTGAATCTGTTTTAGTTTGACTTCTTGCTGGGCCTTGAAAGACAGATTTAGATTGCCCAGTTTTGGTGCTGGCAGTTTGATTGCCATGAGTATCACCAGGCTCCCTGATACCTTCTTTGTTATCAGCTAAGATTCATGAAGTGCCTTTGTCCCCACTAACCAGGGTCATGCGTGTCCAGCAGGTTTCTCAGTTTGGAAGAGGACAGAAAAGACTGCAATATGCTGCTTCCAAAAATCGGAAAGTGGATTGGAGAAATAATGTTGGTTAGATTTGAAAGATTGGGGAGGTTACTGGGGAGCAGAAAGGGGCAAGTGAAAGGGTGGAAGCACCTCTGTTCTTCTGGCACCTTGATGCTGTGATTAGGCAGTTTTGACAATGCCTGTAAAGTTCTCCAGGGCCTGTTCTGCTGGTTGTCTGTTTTAAATGACTCCATTAAACTTTTCCCATCTAATGTGTCTCTCCTTCCAAGATCGGGCCTGCAGAGGTTTGAGAAGCCATTCAGTTGTGTGTAAGTGGCTGTGAAGAGCCCTCTGTGCACTGTATGAATAGGCCACATATCCATGGAAACCAGATCAGGCTGGCTGGGTGATCTTTGACCCACTTGTTGCCACCATCCTGTTCAACCTCATATGCCAGGATTTGCAGATTCAGTGTTTTGCCTCTTCCCCTTTCCCATGGGGCTGAGAGGCCCCGTTGCCTTTTCAGAGGAAGTACAATCATAACACTAGCTTGTTCAGCCCTTTCCAGCATTAACATCTTTTTGAATCTGTCCCGTAAGCTCTTGGTATTTCTCTCAACCTGTCAGCGTTCAAAACACACAACAGATTTTTTTTGGAAACTTCCAAAAGCACATTAAATACGTATGAAATTTATATTTCGCTTTAGTGCATGAACATGAGAATACCTGAAAAGTTTTTGAAACTCTAGCTGAGTTAATTACATTGCAACAAAAACAGTAAAGAATCAAGGCCAACAAGTAAAATTTTTAAAGGTAACATATACATTATGCCATGAACCTAAGAACATCTTAAATTTTGTAGGACTTAAATATGAGCGATCCAGAAATTCAAGGGTTTCATCTGTTTTTGCCATTGAAGGAATGTAAGTGATTCTGGTGGATGACTTGGAATCTTGCAATACCATAGACATAACCCAATTTGGAAACATTTTTCTTTTGTTGCTCTGCTTTTGGAATTTACAGATCCAAAACATTTAATTCCTAGGGTTAAACAATTCCTAAACAGAGGGCCTTGCTAGAATTCCTACAGCTATTAAGATGCAGAGCTGTGATTTCTCTTGTGTTATATCTACAAACAAATGGCGACTAAATACATTCTGTTGAATTTGGTTTGTTTTGTCTTTCAATACCTTCCAAATATTTATTTAATCATTGAATTTCATTAGGGGTGAAAACCTGGTGGTCCTGGAATTAATAGGTAAATTCTATTTGAATGTGAGTAGTAGTGAAACAACCTTCAGGGCAGCATATTTTTAGACTGATGCTTTAATCCAAAATGCTAGTGATAGACAATAAGTTCATAGAAAATTGTATTGGTTTTACAAAATAATATACTTTTATTATAAAACAATGTTTTTATATTTAGAGATTCATTCATACTTCCAGCTAAGCCATAATGTGTGGATCCATCTGTTACAGGTTTCTACAGAGGTGATTCAGAATATTAATTGCTTGTTTAACAAGTTATAGTGGAACATGCTACGCAAAACTACCCATTTTATATAGCCTGGTAATTTGTTGGTTTGCTTTCAGAAACTAATATTTTATCAGACACAAAACGTGGAAGACTGCACACTGTCTGATATCAGATCATTTAATCGTATCGAATATTTCTACTTGAATGGAGTGAATCAGATAGACAGACAGACAGAAGCAGCTCATAAATGTGCAACGTTGTCGTTGCCCATTTTTAAAATAATTTTTATTGTAACAGCTGCAGTAGTTAACTTCATTTTAAACTGCAGTTCAAGATACTCTTAAGTAAGTAGGTCTAGGATTCAGGAATGCTTACTTCCAACCACATGAATTTACTTATTCTGTTTACAAAGTTGTCTTTTGTTTCTCATTGTAATGTGATTGTTTCAATGCATTAGGTCAGGTCACTTATTTTTTAAAAGCATTTTTAACTTTTGTAGCGTCTAATCTGTCAAACGCTGTTTTAAAGTGTCACAATTGGCTACGTATTTTTAATGATTGTTGTATAAACATAGTATTGTTTAAAAAGCAAATTAAATGTATTATTAAATAGTATTTTCTTCATCTTGCTTAAACTTGAATCATGCATTTATTGCCCCTGCCTGCCAAGGATGTTGTGTTATCTTTTTTAAAAACTCATTGTAATATATTCATGAATATGTTTGGAAATGTTGTTAATGAAGATAGCTCATTTTAATTATATGTGAATAACGAGAATAGTAAAAAAAAAATAACAGTAATGATAAATAAGTTAAGTTAATAGATTAATCTATTATTAAATTATTCTAGCAGGGAATAGGATGGAAGAACTTCTTTTCATTTCAATCTGGAATAAAACCACCTCACTTTGAAATAAAACTTTATTCATTCCGCATTCTCTCTCTGTACTTTGAAACTGCAGATCACTTTTTTTCATCCAGCCATGCATCTCATCTTTATACACTTCTATCTCTGCTGAGTGAATTTACTTGTTTCTGTTTATAATTAGCATATTCTTTCAGGATAGCAAGTAAAGTCAGCAGACATCATCTGAAATCTTTCTAATTTTAATTACATGATCTTCAGGAATAGGTTTATAAGGTCATATCTCAAGATGAAATTTGCTATATTGAAGTCATGCATTCAGCACTTTTATTGCGTATAAATCAAATCTGAAAGGTGTTAAGTATCATTTATATTTTTATCAAGATGATTTCAAGTGCCTCTGAGTAATAGTTTAATTTCAAGTGCACTTTTAACTGAAACATATTTAATTCTTATATATTTAATATCTAGAAGGTTTGTAAAAGTGAGATATGATTATCTTCTTTTTCTTCACTTGTTCATACCTTCTATAAAACCACACAAATTGTTTTTCCTCTGATCTTTTTAGACTTTTCTGACAAATGGCTGTGCTTCCCATGATCCTTTTATTTTTAACTTGTGTATTATAGTTAATGGTAGCCAAAAGAGTACCCAGATTTCAAGTTGTTTTTGTATAATTTTTCAGATATCTTGCTAATGTACAGATTGCTCTAAAATTATATCCAGTTTTCAAAAAGTACAGTTTTTAGGTTTATTTGGTATGCAAATTGATAAATTACTTTTCCCCCTTTTTCTTTTATATCCAAAGTGAAACTATTTTTAAAAGATATTTACTATTTGGTAGTTTATTAGATAAAGTGTGCTAATGCATCAGTAAACAACATAGCTGTTTGGTTCTGAATCTTGCTACTTTAATACTATGTTTTGTTATTAATGTATAAAGTGCTCGCTATATTTAGATAAATAATAGCAAAAATAAATTTCATAATCTCATCTGTACAATCAATATCCTTACCCAAATGATATTAAACTGTGACTGTCTTTCTCAATTCTTATTGATCCTTCCTTACTAAGAGTTTATTATGATTTTAGGAAAACAGTTACGATCTAGAGAAAGAACAATCCATAATACTACATTTCAATTCAAGAATGCCTACATGTAATTGAATATATCTTATTAACCATTTGTTCTTTCTTCCTGTGGATTCAAAACTTATCCATGTAGCTATATTTAAATTATTTGTCCAAAACTTTTAGGCAAATATGGCAGCTTTCATAAAGTGTCTGTTTCTTAAGATATTATATATTAATATATTTTCTATAAAAAGAGTAAATTTACATATTTTCATTCTACAAAAAAAATCCAGTATTGAATATTATAATAATATATAACATGTAACTGAAATAATATGATTTGCACATATCATACTTAAAAAAATTTCTCCACCTCAAATTGACATTGAATTGTATAAATAAGCTTATTTCATGCAACAAAATGCTTCTGAAAATCAACAAATAGGATTACTTTTTCTGAGCTAGCTACAGAGACTTCTCCTAATCAGTATAATGAATTATTTTGAAATAGTATTATGGTAGATTATGAGGAGTGAATTAATTCTAAATTCTTTGGAACAGTCTGTTAATCCATTTGGTTTTAACCACTTCTATCTGCAGATCAAATCCTGGATCGTCTGATGTGGGGGTTTCAAGTTCATATATTGCTTGTAATATCCTCCTTCAGTTTATACCAGACATGTCAAACTCGCGACGTCATGTGACATCGCACGACGTATTGGAACTTTTCCCCCATTGCCGGCAATGGAGTAGGCACGGTTTCCTCGTGATGCATCCGGCCCGCGCGCCGGCAGTTTGACACCCCTGGTTATACCTTCCAGATGTTTTAACTTCAGTCCAAATTCAATAGTTTAAGATTAGATTATGACCATTCCATAATTTGAATATTTCTTTAATAAATGCTTTAATGTATGGTTAAGTCTTGTGAAGCTGATTGCTCCTTATTGGCAACTGGTAGCAGTTTTAAAGCTTTAATACTATATGGCATGTGAGCTAAAGATTTTTATGAACAGTTAACCCAACACAGAGCATTAAGTACTTGCACAGCAAAGTGAGGCTTGCCCTTGTTCAGATGTAGTGTCTGTAAGAGGCAGGAAATATGGCCTTTAAAAACATTCCTAATTGGCTGTAGCAACTCTCTTTTTCTTTTCCTTCCTCTCCTCTTCGTTTACTACAGACTTCTCCCAAAGTAAAGACCCTTCCTGAAATGACTATGGCAGATGTGGGCAGGCCAGGGCCTGCTCTATACTCCATTGTTCAGGCTTAGGTTTGCAGACGGGTGGATTGTTGTATGAATTGGTGAATCTTAATCCCCAGCTGAGGAGAAGCTGTTTGGCAAAGGGCAGGTTAATTTGCAGACAGCAGGATGCATTGTACTGTGTGTGTGGCACAACAGCATGTGGGAGAGAAATAGTTAAAATCCTTTTCATTCTCCCAGTTGCTGAGAGGAGGAAGAAAAGGAAGGTAACAAGCAACTAGGGCTTGTTCTAATCTCTCTGGAATGTAACCATTTTGAAACTTTTATAGCTTCAATATGCCATTCACTCACTCCGAGCTCTTTTCCTTCTCTCTCTCTCTCTCTCTCTCTCTCTCTCTCTCTCTCTCTCTCTCTCTCTCTCTCTCTCTCTCTCTCTCTCTCTCTCTCTCTCTTTTTTTTTTTTTGCACATGGATTCCAGCACAAGTGGTGCTCTCTTGAATTCAGAGGTGTTGTTCAACTTTCCACATCAGCCTTATTAAACTAATTCCCATTCCTTGTGTGTTTTCAGAATATTTCTCCAGCCTTGCATATTGTTCTCTAAACTTAGTAAAATAAAAAGGGAAAGGAACGTTTCCTATAGCTTTTAAAGAAACCACCACCCCAGTTTGCAGCGGTTTCTCTGCTTGTAAAATGGATTAGAAAGCCCATTTTGTCACCAAGCGGTGCTGAGTAGAAGGGAAGGGTGGAGGGTAAGATATACCAGCTGGAAAATGATATAATTATAATAGTAAAGTTGGAAGGGACCTTGGAGGTCATCTAGTCCAACCCCCTGCTTAGGCAGGAAACCGTATACCATTTCAGACAAATGGCTGTCCAGTCTCTTCTTGAAAACTTCCAGTGTTGGAGCATTCACTGCTTCTGGAGGCAGGTTGTTCCACTGGTTAATTGTTCTCACTGTCAGGAAGTTTCTCCTTAGTTGTAGGTTGCTTCTCTCCTTGATTAGTTTCCATCCGTTTCTTCTTGTCCTGCCTTCAGGCGCTTTGGAGGATAGCTTGACTCCCTCTTTTTTGGGGCAGCCCCTGAGATATTGAAACACTGCTATCATGTCCCCGCTTGTCCTTCTCTTCACTAAACTAGACATACCCAATTCCAGCAACCGTTCCTTATAGGTTTTAGCCTCCAGTCCCCTAATTATCTTTGTTGCTCTTCTCTGTACTCTTTCTAGAGTCTCAGCATCTTTTTTGCATCACGGTGATGTAGGACTTTTAATGAGTAGGATTTTCTGTGTATATTTAGGTGTTTTAGGTGTCTTGCCTTCTCCATTCAGAAGCTCCAAGAAAGCTGAGTCATCAAATGGAGTAGTGCTTGCTGCCCGAGTAATGCCGAGTGTTATAGGTGTCATTTAAAATTACTTTGCAGTAAATGGCAAATGAACTCACATCACCACTCAATGTTTGGAAACAGATTGGAGCTGTACAGCAGCCAGATCCAGGGAGTTCCCCAATCTAAGCAGCCGCTTTGATCTCAGGTCTTGGAGAGCAGATCAAAGGCAGTCATTTAGGAAACTACTACTACTGTACTCACAGTCCAGAGTGTACTGCAGGTCATTGAGCTAGCTTGTTGGGAGTCATGGGGCCAGCTGCATACCAAACATACTCCTTGTACAGATGACAGCCCTGGCACCCTGCCTTTTCCTCAATTGGCTGTTGCAGGAACCTTGGAGACTAGGATCTGATTACAGGTCCTGGGCCTGCTCTACACAAAGGGCAAAGTTTCAGCACTAGCTTTGGAAATTCAGTGGCAACTCAGTGTTGTTTTCTGCTCTACCGTCACATTGTTTCTTCCTTATGCCACATTATTTTCTGAAAAGTAACAGTCTAAAATACTTGTTCTAGGGTGTGGTCTAACCTCTACCCCCTGTGTGGTAATAATAGTTACTGCCTATGATTAACCATAGTGGACAGCAACAAAATCATATCAAATTCAGAATTAGAAAATACAATTTGAAAGTGTTAACATTGGTGCTGGAAAAGGGAATTTAGATATCTGTCCACAGTGTTACCATGAAGTGTTGGCAGCTGCATATATCAAACCCTTGAAATTCAGAAACTTGATGTAGGAAATCTGTTACATAGACAGAATCCAAAGTTTCTGTTGCAGTATGCAAAGAAAAGTTTAAAAAGTTGAATAGTTTCTGAGTAGAAGCAGTGATATGTGCTGGGCTTCTCAGTGTCATGCTACATACATGCACTTCACATAATATTATATAATCTTCAACTAGAAATAAAACACCAATCAGTGGTCATACTACCGGTAGCTATGAGTAATAGAAGCTGCAATCCAGCACATGTAGAAGATACAAGGTTGAAGAAAACTTATACAACAGTTCTAGAGCCCAAGTTGAAATCCTATAATATGTAAGATTTAACTAGTCTGTTTTAATATTTATAGTCTAGGTCTGGGAGAGAGATGGAGAATGAACATAACACAAATAGCAAGTGTATAGTTGAAAGACTATAGAGCAGGGGTGTCAAACTGCTGGCCCATGGGCTGGACGTGTCACAAGGAAACAACGCCCACCCCATTGCTGGCAATGGGCGGAAAGTTCCGATACGTCGTGTGATGTCACATGATGTCACGAGTGTGACATGTCTGCTATAGAGCGATACGCTGGCCAGTCAGATGAAAGCATTCTTTATAAATTATGCAGGGAAAAAAATTACCCTACCACAGTGTTTGCATCACATTCATATTGTGGTTGGTTTTAACATACTGTCTGTGCCAAGAAATATTCCAGATTGTGATTTTTAAAAAAAGAGTGTTGTAACCTTGAGCTATATTTCAAATTACTTCTATTGCCTTTGCATGTTATTCAGTCTCAGTTAGGAATCAAGCACTGGACTGATCTGAATGACAAGAGTTTGCCACAAGATTTGATCTTAAAACAGCATTTTTGATGTACTTCTTTTATTCTGTGGTCTGTCTTTTTTGTCCTCCAAAAAAGCTTAGTACAGTGAGTCTGCCATTGTGAATTCTCAAAGTTGAATTGTAGAGTTCTTGTTGCTCTCTGAGGTTATTTGCTTGCAAATGTTTCAACTAGGCAGTACTATCAGGCACTGATGCAAACATATATATGTAAGGAAACAAATAGAAATTGGCGGACTTTATGGCCGCAATCTATAATTATTGCAGTACCAAGGTGTACATCTTTTATTCATGGGCAACACAGTTCTGTTTAGCCTGTCATGGGATCTTGCCTACAAAAAAGAATTAGGCTACCAAGCTAGACACTAACTAGACACTAACTGCTTAAAGTTGAATGTGTGGATCTTCCAAATGATGCTATCAGTTTTCTATGAACGAAGTGTTTATTGTAATAACTGCCAGTGTACTTTTTGTAATGGTTCATCAAGTTTATAAGAGTTGCTCCTTAAATGCTGCCTAAAGGAGTTATTTTGAAGCAAATAATCCTTTTGGCTCACAGTTAGTGTTGGAAGGACAGTTGTCTTTTCCTTTGCTTAGGGGGAAGGATGTTGGCTTGTGCGTTTTCATTCATTTTTATCCTGGTATTGTTAGTTTTGGCTGTATACAGTTTTAAGTTTTGAGGCTGAATTTTGCAGCTAGAATGTAAAAGGTTGAAGAAAAACAGTTCTGCACTGTGGACAAAGCGGTCTGTTACAGTAGACTATTTGTGTGTTTTATGGGAATGAGATAAGCTTTCTTCCTGTTTCATGTCAAGTATTCACAAATCCTATTTCCTTTGTCCAAAAGTACTTTCTTCATTGGTCACCTTCCAATTTTTGCTTCTCATCTCTAAAGGGAAAAATCCTCAATACTTTCATATTTTTTAAAAAAAATATAAGAAAATTGGCAGTAGCTCTAAATTTTAAAATGTTTGCTCTGCTCCCAAAGAGGAATGTGAAATCTGGCCTTAATCTTGTGCTGGATGCTAACAAATAAAGCTGCTTTCCATAGAAGCTCAAAACTGCTGTGAAAGTATTAACTATATCTATACTAGGCCTCAGAGAGCATAGGGTTTGGTCTACCCACTGGGAACTGAATACAAATCCCCAAATCCACCCCATTTTAGGAAGGCTTCAGAGAGGTTTGAATAAATTCAGAAAAAGAGCAGTCAAGACGACGAGTCTAAAAATTACGGCATATGAAGAAAACTTTTAGGATATGCTTGTGGCTAACCTTCAGAAAAGGCCACTGATGTATGATAGTACAGTTCAAATACTTGAATGGATGTCATGTAAGAGGAGGGCAAGACCTGTTCTCAGATTTAAGTTAACAGAAAAGCAGATTCCAATTAAATACTAGATCAAAACTTCCTGAGGGTAACAATTTAACATTAGAAGCTGTTATCTGAGAGGTAGTGGGTGGAGTTTTTCACTAGATGTGTTCAAGTAGAAACTAGATTGTCATCAATTTGGGGTGTTTTAATTTGCATTCCTTCACTGAGTAGGGAGCTGGACTGTGAGGTCTAAACCAGTGGTTCTTAACCTGGGTGATATTGCCCCCCAGGGGGCGATTTCATTTTTCAGGGGGGCGATGGAACGAAAAGGGGCGACACGGGGCGAAGGAACGAAAAGGGGGCGATATGGGGTCAACGGAGCGAGAAGTTTTGGGGACACTTTTGAGACTTTTTCGTACAGTGAATCGCTGTATATCTGTCGTACAAAAACATCAGATCGCTCGCTATTAGTGGATTGAATTGTGTTTTCAAATGTTCCTCCAGCTAGCTTCAGTACAGAACGCCGTACATATGTGAATACGCATCACTTATCTTCATGCGCGTTGCGCAGCAGCCTCTACCCATACAGTGGCACGCCATTGGCCAGAATATGGGAGATATGGGGAATAAGACTGGAAATAAATTATTTGCATCTATATGTCCTGATGACAATTTTAAAGAAAACAAAAAAAGTGTTTGCATAAATTGAAGAATTATTTCCTATGTTGTGATTGAGAGGTTATGTTGGGGGAGGGGGGCGATGACAACTTCCTCATTGGCTCAAGGGGGGGCGATTCATTCAAAAAGGTTAAGAACCACTGGTCTAAATGACCCTTTCCAAACTGTCAACTCTCATCTTGGAAGGATATATATATATATATATATATATATCAAACTGCCTGTACAATTTGTTTTAGATGGTTTGTGTAGGATATTCAACACTATGAAATTTTCTCAACATAATTCAACTGAATTTATTGCTCATCTAAAGCTGAAATGTGAATCCTGGTGCATTTCTTACTTCAAGTCCTAACTTGCAGTGCAGTTAGTGTGAATGCGAACCAGATTTGTTTATTTTTTTTAATCAAATATTTTTTAAAATGTAGAACTGCTCAATAGCTGCATTCTAGGTGGTCTGCAATAAAATGCATTAAAATATACAACCTGAATAAAAACATAAGAGACAATAAAATCAAAATAAAAAACTATACAAACTAGGCAATGGTAAGAAGGTCATTCAAAATGTAACATACAAATTAAAATCCCAAGGAAAATAGAAAAGCCTTCACTTGGCACTCAAATGATGCTAATGTAGTACCAGTTGAGCCTCACTAAGGAAGGGAATTTCATAAATTCACTATAGAAAAAAACTCCCCTTTTAAAGCCACCTATCTTTGATGGAGGGAACTGGTGGAGAACCTCATTACATCTTCTTAAAAAGTCTGTTCATACGAACTAGATAAGATGCTCCTTAGGTAACTAATCGAAACCCAAGTCTTAAATGAGTATTTCACAGGTTAAGGAATGTTTTTGGGGAAAACAAAGAAAAGAAATTCTGGTTGTTACACTTAAGGGGACATAGTGGATGTAAGAAAAGAGACAAAACAAGTTATTTTTTTGAACCTGGTTCATTTAAAGAAATTGATTCTTGTGAATTTAAGATACTTCGGTCTACAAACTAAGGTGATTGAGCCCTAAAGGGCACTTTTTTCTCAGTTTGTCTGCAAGGAATTGTAGCGGTATTGTAATTTAACAGGGCTCACCTAGGAATTTATCCTACAGGAATACTTTCTCCTGAATTAAAAATAAGAGTAGAGAGAATAAGGCATAAGAATATAAAAATATTCTGAAGATGTGACTGGAGACAAAATATTTTGGAATGTTTTGTTCCTTACCCTAAATGCTTAATCCAACATACAAAATCCATTAAGATTGGGATATATTATAAGTGTTGTAAAACAAATACCTATCTATATGAATGTGGAATACCGATTTAGTGGTTAAATTGTTGTAACGAAATGAGCAGCCAGATTGTATTTCAGTTTTCTTTTGAACAAATCTGTTCAAAGATTGTCTTCTGGGCCTTCTACTTTCAAGGTAATTTTCAAGGGAATCTGTCCAGGCATGTGGAATATTTTATATGCTGTCAGCCAAAAGTATTCTTTATTCATTTGCTGTATTTCTTCTGCTGTACACAAACATGTTGAAAATTGTAAAAGATGCTAATATGATTACAGTATTATATGTGTCAATTTTGTGATTCTTTGCTCTTAGCTTATTCTTCCCAAATTACTGAAAAGGTTTTAACAATATTTCATTGTGTGAAAATCTTGAACTCACTCAACAGAAAGGATGATATCAGTTTTATCCTATATTAGATGAAAAAAAGTTCTAAAGCATTTCTGTGTATATGTGTGCCCTAAAATATGTCCTAAAAGTGTGTAATATCTAAAAGAGAGATGAAAACAGAAATAGAGAAAAATAACTTGCATGCGTGCCACTACCAAAATATTGTCAGTGTTAATTATGCTTACATGATTTGGATTGGGTAGGTGGCAAAGGAAATACAATTTGTCTGATAAAAAAATGCTTTTACAATTTTCTTGTTTTGGTCTAGAAATAGTTGTCTAAGTTTTTTAAGAGACTGTAGTTTTCTCGACATTTATGCACCATTTCCCACCTGAAATAAATAGAAGAAATTTGAAAATTTGTTTAAGTTGAAGGGTTAATCTTCCATTTAAATTATTGGTTGTTCGGCCTCCAAACAAAGCATGCTGGGATTTCCTTCCAGCTGTTTTACATCATGAAGATTTGTGTATTAGGAAAATTCCATTGCACAGCTGCAACTCATCCAATCCACATTCTCAAACCTCCAACATTTCACAGGACACATGTATTCAGCTATAATGGCATGAGATACTTATCTTTCTCCACTAGAAATACAATGCAAAATAGCTTTATTATGTCCAGCAATAAAGACCAATATACGTTATTGATGCTAGAAAATTACAGAAAAACGTGTTTTCATATTTATGCTTGAACGTGAAACCAGCCTAAAATTACTTTGTGCGTACTTTAAGCTTTGAAAGCTACTTTTAAAAATCAGAATGGTGGATTTGTTTTAAATAGTTCATATTGAATGTTAGTGAGTTGGCTTATCTAAAAGTATTCTCAATTAGACCATTGAGATATAGAATAGATCAATATTTATTGAATATTGATAAACTGAAGATACAAATTAACCAGTACAATTAGATTTTTTTATAATTGGCTCCTATAACATTTGGTATATAATGTCAGTGCCTAAATTTTGCTGAATCAATTGTTCCCTATCCCATTCATGTCAGCAGCTAGGGTGGAAGTATACTTTAGTGTTAACGTAGAAAAAAAACTATATAATATATTATTTTTAGGTTACCAAGGCAGTTTGAAACCCAGTGCTGAGGAACCAAATTCCCAGGAATTACCATACTATCTCGTTGTTAGGCTAAAAATACACCACAATTATTGAAGAGATTTCTGATATTAAAAAATAACCCACAAAGAACAACCTTTGTATTAATTTGGACAATTAAGCTTTTGGGGGAAAATACTATTTTTTATTGGATTGTTTATTTCCTTTAATTTGATTTCTTTCAGTATCTTCAGGTGAAATGGCCACTTTTAGATGTACCAGCTGGAGCTACGCTAAAGGATGCAAGGTCTCCCTCTCCTGCCCATTTAGTAAGTGCCAGTGGTTTATTTATAGATCTTTGTGGTTGGTGTTAAATGAAGGTTTATTTATGAATATATGCACATATCTATATTCCTTCAGCACAATTAGTTTAGAGTTACTGAGTATTATATTCAGGGTGGAGCATAAAAATTTGAATTTCCATTAAAAAAAGATGTGTAATTTATAGCTATCTATAAATTATTGTGTGATAGTTATCTATCTCACATGATACTAGTTTGTTACAAAGAGCATTTTCATCAGTACCACAAGTGTTCTAAAGAAGCGTTTAGCAGAAAGAAACTGAAGAAAATACAACCATTGAAAAATGAGACAATTAATTTTCAAGGCATAATATCTTGCAGCTGTGTCTAAAATATCTATGCCTCAGGCTTTGAATTTCGAGTTAGGTTTTCATGAGTCCACCATAAAAAACATGTGACTAGAAGAATCTTTTGTTTCAATGGCAAACTAAGACAAGCAGTGATACTCTTAATTAACTGAAAAGGGATCTTTCAACTCCTCCCCACACCCCCATTACTTCAGATTGAACAGCCTTGATCTGCATTGTATCATGCAGCCCAGACCTTCCAGTGTATTCATGCTGAAAGAAATTTTTCAGATTTTTCGGAGCACTCATGATGACAGAAATTACGCTGCTGCAATTGATTTGAAATAATCTTACGATTTAAAAAGTAAAATAAAATATTTTGGGAGACCGTTTATACAGCAAATAGCAAATTATATGGCAGAGCAAGATGGTGACACAACTTCCTGACAGCGAATTTCTAACAATTAACCAGTGCAATAGCTTACCCCCAGAAATCGTGGGCACTCCCATCACTGGAGATTTTTTAAAGAGGCTAGAGACAGTCACTTGAGATGGTATAGGTTCTCCTGTTTGAGCAGGGGGCTGGACTAGAAGAACTCCAAGGTCCCTTCCAGATTCTATTCTATTTTATTCTATTCTATTTGTTGAAACTGAAATGAGAATCTTAAAAATTTTAGGGAACAACTTGCTAAACACAGCTTTCATGAATATCTAATATTGAGTGTTAGCATCTGTAAAGCGACATGCAGTCCTCAGCTTGTATCCATTTGTTCAGCGACTGTTGAAAGTTACAACGCCATTTCAGCACCTCCGCTGTCACGTGATCACAATCCGGGCCCTTGGATGTTCAGCTCATGATTACAACATTGCAGGGAGCGTGGTCATATGACTACTATTTGCAATCTTCCCTGCCAGTTCTCCACAAGCAAAGTGAATGAGGAAGCTGGCAGGGAAAGTCTTAAGTCACTCTGGTAAGTCCCTCTTGCTTTATCTCTTGCCCACAGCACCATCTACGCATGGCCTCCCCTACCCCATGGCACTTCCACCGGAACTTCCTTCCTGCTTAACCTGCGTGTCTTAGGGTTACGACAGCAGCCAGGATGCCCAGAATTACTGTCGCTAAGCAGTGCAGTCATGTGACATCATGCTTTACAACGATAATGCTTAGTGATGGCAGTCCCTGTCTCAATTACTGCCATAACCCGAGGTCTGACCATATAATACTTTTTAAATGGATTCTGCGTTCGCCATGAGCAATGACAATAGAGTTATCCAAGGTTTCACAGAAGATTGAAACAGCAAACCATGTTGTTGTGTTTCTTTTTTTGAAAAGCTCAAAGTGAAAGACAAGAAATGGGAAAAGGGAATGCCCCACCACAAGATCAGTCATGGCATCACTTATTTGTGTACGGGTGTCTATGCGTGTTTTCATCCTATAGTCATTAGTTGACTTTCTTTGAAATTCTGCTTTGACTTTCCTGAACTGAAATTAACTCCACTGAGGAAATGTAACGGGGTTGGTGTTAAATGACTCAAACACAAGGAATAGCAGTGCACTTCAAATGTGGTTTCTACACCTTAATTTGAGCAGGTTTTATTCTAGGTTCATTTCCCATTTACCATAGTTAATAGTTCATTAAGCTTCAGCCTTTCCTCCCCCCACCCCCCAGAAGTGATCTGATGGTCCTAAAATGAATGGATTAGGCCATAACTAGCTTGGGTTAATAATAGTGAGCGTTATATGATCCTGAAAAATATTATCAGATCTTTGAGCAGGGGTCCTCAACCTTGGGAACTTTTAAGACTTGTGGACTTCAACTCCCAGAATTCCTCAGCCAGCAAAGCTGGCTGAAGAATTCTGGGAGTTGAAGTCCACAAGTCTTAAAGTTGGCAAGGTTGAGGACCCCTGTCTTAGAGAATACAGACAAAATGGTTAAAGAATTACAGTGCCTGTTTACTACCATGCATAAGAAAGCTATTTATGCTTCTTCTTTTGTTGGATTCCTCCCAATGTTATATTGCGCTTCTCTTACGAAGTAATTTCAAGTTTTCCTTTGGATCCAGTTCTTAGAGGACCTTCTCTAGAGGAGGCTTGGACAGCTTTAAAAAGGTGTGAACTAGTCGAAGAGAGTGTGTGTGGGTGTTGTTTATGAGCATAATCAAGGAGCTCGTAAAAAGCAAGAAAGCTCCTTTTAAAAAATGGAAATATTGCCAAAATGAAAATAGATATTAGTACAGATGATGGCAAAATAAATTTGCTGATAAGACAAATGGAAAATATTTTTGAGGAGCATATTGCTGGAATGTTGAGAGTAAAATAAATTATCAGGAGGAGAAACCCAGCAAAGGAGATGGACAAATAGTAAAGGAGTAAAAGGCATACTAACAGAGAGATGGCCAATGAACTAAATTGATTTTTGTGTCTTTTTTTACCTCAGAAAATGTGAGGTGCCCTGAATTTCTTTATCTTAAAGACTTGAGTGAAATGCAGGGGGCAAGAGGTGAACTGGTAGGACCAATTTAACAAATTAAAAATTAACAAGTGACTGAGCTCAAAGTAAACAGTGCTGGTAATTCTTATGGAAGTTTCAAAAATCCTGAACTACTGTGGAAAAAATAGCCACCCCACTAAACTCTAAAATCAGAGCCCTTAAAATCAGCCGGTGTTATACCCATTTTTTTTCCTTTAAAAAAAGGAAGTAGGCAAGTTATCCTACTGTTTGTTCCAGATCAAATTGTCAAAAACAATACTGAAGATAGAAATTATCCATCATGTAGAAGAACAGATGTTGATGGGGGAGCATCAGCGTAGTTGTTTTGCAAGCACCTTTTATCAGAGTGTTAGCATGTAAATAGATTTAGGTGTCAGAATATATTTTTGTCATTAAAAATAACCTTTGGCAATGGTTGTTCTCAAAAGGCCACTGAGTACATGCAGAAGTCATAAAAATAATGGGTTAATAATAGTTAATTGGAGGAAAATGGATAGCTTTTGCAAGGAAAGGAGGTTAGCACTTTTGTTAGGGATCTCTGTTGTGCTTGGTACCTTTATAGTAAAGATAAGTTAAGAGTGATGAAAAGTCAAGCACGCTGCAAACCAAATAGCCCTTTCCATGCTGAAATTTTTATTTCATGTACTAGATCTATTTTAAGCCTGTGCCATATATATGTGTGTATGTGTATAAAATAGGAAAATGTACTTCCCAAATTATGTTTTTTTCTCTCTTCCCTTCTTCTTTAAGGTAATAAATGGGTTAAAAACAGAAGTAAATACTGCATTTAATTACAGATACATTTTTGCTTTTCTCTTGTAGTCAAACAAAGTTCCTGTAGTTCAACATCCACATCACATGCACCCTCTGACACCACTCATCACCTATAGCAATGACCACTTTTCACCAGGCTCACCACCGTCCCATCTCTCCCCAGAGATTGACCCAAAGACAGGTGAGTGTTGAAAATCACGATCTTACCCAAAGCCTATTTTAAAGGGTTTGAGGGCCTCGCCAAAAGAAAAGCACAATAAATAAATTGAGGGGGCGGGGGAGAGTAACAACAAAAACATAAATTTATCAGCAGATATTTTGTGAAATACTGGAAATAAAAAAGTTATTTACATGTTTCTAACTAAAGGGGAGGTAGGGATTCCAGTTTAGAATAGAAAAAAAAGTTAACGAGAGACTGTATCTTAACATATATTATTGTTTCTCCACCATCAGGAATTCCACGGCCACCGCACCCTTCAGAACTCTCTCCTTATTATCCATTGTCTTCTGGTGCCATTGGACAAATTCCTCATCCTTTAGGATGGCTTGTACCACAGTAGGAATTTCCACTCTAAATATCCTTTCTTACTTTGTTTTTCTCTTACAGTGCTGGTAGGTCTTCATTCAGTACAAAGATTTTGACCCCAACATGTGTTACTTCTGAAATAAATCCATTTCATGAAGCCACAGGTGCTGTAATCTTTTGAGTTAGCCAAAACTTCACCTGCTCAAGAGACTTTTTTTCTGCATAGTTTCCTACTTTGTCAGAATAAGATTTCACACACATAGGTGCACATTACAGTCACATTAATATACCATCTGTGTGACACCCTTTATTTGTGAAGCTCAAATTCTTTTACCTTCAAAACAAGCCGAAGAAATATGTTTGGTCAATTCCAAGGTCACAAATACTGCTGCATGGCTAAGGCCGGCAAGCACAGAGGAGTAAAGAAATGTACAATTGCATTTATTCTAGTGTTCAGAGTGATAAATATGATCATATATATAGTTGGGATTCCTACAATTTAATTGTGATTTTGTATTAATGTGATCAGTCAGATAAGACAAAAACACTTTAATAAATAAGGAATATTTTAAGAAAAATACATTATCGTACTATAATGTAAAGATTTCATCAATGTGAACAATGCGGCACCTCCATTGTATTCCATAGTATCGTAAGGAAGCTTGAGGAGAATTTGAAAAGATCCAGTCAGTTTATATATGATTGGCATACTGAGACATGCACATCACTGCTGACACTGCTACATTCTGCACTAGTTGAAGCTTCTGGATGGTCTTCAAGGGGCATCTATGATGTACTGAATGGAGACACTAAATATGGACATCTAATATTTAGAAAACCTTAAGTGGAAAAATGGTTTTAAAACAGCACTATTAAACTATGCATGATCTCCACAGATCAACTCCATATCGTGTGGTTTTTCTTTCTAAGATAATGTTTTATGTGATCTGGGATTTTACCAAGAGATGATAGTTACGGGGGAAATTGGTCAAGGAATGGGAACCTGGGTTTGATGATGAAGGAGGTCTGCAGCACAAACTTAACGGCAACAAATATTTGCAAATAATAACTTCTTTTTTTTAAAAAAATGTGATTCTCAGGAGGTAAATGTACCTTATAATAAATTCCATATGTGTTCAGTGAACTCATAGAGAAATAATATAGCACCAAATATTGTATAATTTCTAGGAACCTACAATGTTAGGAGTTAAGTGATAAGTTTTGTAATTTGGGGGAAAAAATAATTTGTTGGCAATTGTAATGAGGAGAACTTGTCTTGTCCGTTTTCAGGCAAGGACAGCCGGTGTATTCCATTCCTCCAGGTGGGTTTAGACATCCATATCCTGCCTTGGCTATGAATGCCTCAATGTCCAGGTGCGTTCAAGCGGGAATCTGGGTCTAATTCTCTGAACTAGCAAAACCATATCTGTGTATCACAGGTCAAGCCAGGGTCAAGAACTCATAAGAGAAATTGAACATGCTTTATGTCTTATATCTTGCTTTTGTGGGGAGATTCTTTTTTCTTAAAGCTATGACTGTATCTTAAAGGGGTACCAGATGAACAGCTCAATTATATTTAAATTGCTATAGTTTACATTAGTAATGGTGAACCTTTTAGAGACCAAGTGCCCCAAAACTGCTCCGTCCACCCCTGTTCCGCCCCCGCCCACAGGACCACCCACCGCCCACAGGACCTGCCACAGATCGTCCAGTTGGCCCAGTAGCACCATGGCAGCCCCTCCCTTCACCCGCACCCCGCAGCATCATTGCGTGATGGCACGAGGATGGAATCTTGTCCCCGCTGTGTGGCTGGCATGTTTTTGGCTGTGCTGCTCTACGTGGGCTGCGCCTGGGGGTGACTCTCCTCCGGGCGGCTGCTAGTCAGAATGGTTGTGAGGGGAAGCGGGGCTGGGGCAACGGTGCGTGTACCCTCAGAGAGGGCTCTGAGTGCCCCCCCCAGCATGTGTGCCATAGGTTCGCCATCACTGGTTTACACATTAGAAGCAAATTTAGAGGGAAACATTTTGCTGAATTAATTTAGTATTTTGTACTCTCCAGAGCAGGGGTTTTTGAAACCGTTAAGCTTATATTTTTTAAAAACCTATTAAAAAAAAAAAAAGAACAAATCCTTGAACCCCTATTCAAGAATGAAAATTCTGTTAGTAGAAAAGTGGCTGTGTTCAAAGGAACATTTTGCCTGGGGGTTTTAGTTTTTCTTGGGACCCCCATCAAATTCCCAAAGAACCATTAAGATTCTATAGAACACACTTGGAAGAGCATTTATGCCATCTTCTACATTTATGGTTTATATAATCATCATTCTGATTATGCTGTTGCCATTTATCACTTCATGATTCAGGGCAGTGAATCAATACTTTGCCATTTTGGACCTGATTTTTGAAAAAATGACTTCTAAATGACCAAAAAGGCAAAACGAATAGAAATTTCTAACAAGGAATAAAAATAGGCATCTTTTCTCTTTGAACATTGTTTTAAAAGATGTGGATTATACAGACAAGAACCAAAATCTGTCCAAGTAGTTCTCTCTGCCTTAGCCATTAATGCAATAAATTGATTATTCATAAGTTGGCCTTCAGTTATTGCTGTTGACCTTAAGTTTTACTGTTCTTTTGAGAGCTCTGACAAGATGCCACAGAAATAGGAAAAGAAGGAAAGTGGAAAGGGGTATGAAGAAATAATAGGTAGATTATACATAATGATGAAAATACTGCAGTTGTGAGAAGCATTTTTTTTTCAGCATACAACCTTTGTGCTTCAGCTTGATGTCTAGCAGGTTTTCCCCTCATATGGTTCCTCCTCCTGCGCACGGAATTCATCCCTCAGGAATCCCACACCCCACCATCGTGTCGCCTATTGTTAAACAAGAGCCGACACAGTCCAGCCTGAGTCCTGAAGGAAACTCGTAAGTAATAGGTTAGCTGGCTGCTGCCTTGAATGCCTTTGTTGATGGAATGCCTAATAGGGAAACAGTTGCTCTCCATTTGTTATTTCTTAACATGTTTTACATTGTACTTGGATGCACGTATGTCCTCACAAATTCACGATAATGCAACCTTACTGTGCACTATAAAATTACCCTCCACCCCCGAATATTTTGGGGGCACACTGTTTTTCTTTTTATTCTTTCAACCCAGTAGAAAAATGGAAAGAAATTATGCAAAAGGATTAGGGCTCTGGCATTAGCACAATAACTCCCTACAAACTGAACACGACAGAACCAGATTTTGGTGTGAGAGGAGGGAAGCTTGAGAAACAATGGCCAAGTTCAAAAAGGGCCAGATGAGCCTCCAGCTGTGTGGAGAAAAACATTTCCCCACAACATCACTGCAGAAAAGGCAATTCGGCAATGGCTCATGCCTCTGATTATAAGCCGCGGGCCCCTTCCTTCCCACACCTTCCCTCTCTGTTACATGACTCTGAAAATGGAACTATTATTAAGGACTTAGAAAGAAATCCAGAAGTTCTGCCCTGCATGCTTTTCCTAACTTGTTTAAACGAATGGAAACAACAATCTTCTGTTTGTTGAACTAGACACCAGTTGAAATCCTTGACTCCTCTTAAGTTAGATAAAATAGTAACAGGTTTTTGTTAACAGGTAACATGGCTGGAATACATTGGATAGAGCAGATAACTCTATCCAATGCAAGTTCTACGCAAGTGCACATCACCCCTACACGACTCTAGCTTATGAACTGTTAATCCCATGAGAACAGTCATTCTGCACTGTATCTTATTCCTCTTTCATCAGCCAGTAAAGTTATGGAGTATTTCACAACGTAAACATTACTAGGTGTTCCAGCTGTGAAAGTGAAGGCTTTTGTCATAGGTGTAGCAATTTCCACAGTATTCTGTACCTTTGTCTCAATAAACATGGTGTGAAGTAAAACTTCATTAAGCAGCTAACCACTTCTAATACTGACATTTTGTTAGACATAATAACTCTTCACTGTGCCTCATGTTTTCTGTTCTTTGTTGGTTGAAAGAGAGTGCATAGGTACATGAATTATGGGACTGTAATGAAAAATGTGGCTTTTCCAGAAAAACACCTGTTATTGTCAAAAAGGAAGAGGAGAAGAAGCCCCATATAAAAAAGCCGCTGAATGCGTTCATGTTGTACATGAAGGAAATGCGCGCCAAGGTTGTGGCAGAGTGTACGTTGAAGGAGAGTGCTGCTATCAACCAGATCCTAGGAAGACGGGTATAAGAACACTTTTTTGATTCTTTGCTCCATTTGAGCCATGTGCTACTGACACTGGTACATTCAAAATTTGCTTGTTGTGACTAATGTATTGTTTTTGCGCTTTTTAACAATACCAATCTAAGAAAGTTCGAAGTCCATCTCCTGACCAGATAGAATAGTTTGTCACTTGTCTGGGATTATACATTTATACTCGGGACTTAAGAGTACCTTGTTTGTTGAGTAGACTGGGGGTGGAGAATAAACCAAGAATCGGTGAATGTTAAGGAATCCAAATAAAATGGCTGAGAAAAGGTTGTAGAGCAGCAGTTCCTAACCCTCCGTGGCCTGCTAGAAACCAGCCGTGCAAGTGGTAGGTGAGTGAGCAAAGCTTCTTCTGTGCATGTGCGGGATCTATCCATCCCCCCTCCAGATCATGGAGAAATTGTCTTCCATGAAACCGGTCCCTGGTGCCAGAAAGGTTGGGGACCGCTTATGTAGGGAATGTCTGCTGAAAAAGAGGACTTGAAGCATTTAGAGGAACAGGAAAAATGGGGAAAAAATGGCAGAAATTCTAGCACATGTCTGTTCTGAAACAACATCAAACTCCAGAGCCAGAATATTGTGGATGGGGTAAGATGTGCTGGGCTAGTAAGAGTTGGCAGGTTGTATGCAGGTGATTCTTGTATACATCTAGGCTGCGTAATTCTGCCTGATGTTGCCCTTTGCTGCAGTGTTGTGATTTTCCAATCCTCATAGATTGGGAGGGGTTGATGGGGAAAGAGGAAATAAAAGAGGAAAAGAAATTTTAACTTCCTTATCATTGACTTGAACTAAGCAGTTAAAGTTTAGTTTGTAGCTTTAAGTTGCTACAAATATGTATGTGCCTTCAATTATTTTCCCAATACAATGTTGGAATGATAAAATCAACATTTGAGTTCTTTTGTATAAAGAGTACCATAATTTCAATGATAATGTAAACTTTTATTCCATGTTCAGACTACAATGTATTTTTCTATGCTTCAGTGGCATTCATTGTCCCGTGAAGAGCAAGCCAAATACTATGAGTTAGCACGGAAGGAACGACAGCTTCATTCTCAACTCTACCCCACTTGGTCTGCCCGAGATAACTATGTAAGTCTTAATTGCAGATATGTATACTTCAATAATGGTACTTCGAGTAGTCATAACCATCATCCAAATTCTGGGATCTGAACTCTGCATCTACAGATTCACAATCCATTGTGCTGTAGATATTTAGGGTTCAATTTTCAGAATTGTCTTCAAAGTTGAGTTTTAAACTGTCAAGTGATGGAGAAATCAGGAGATTCAGTCAGTTCAAATGAGTATAAAGATTTATTGCAAGCTTAAGCTCTCTTCAAGAATCTGAGCTACTAATTGTCAAGTGAAATGAGCAGGAATTAAAGCATTCAAAGTGGGCTGGACTTAGGTCTTTTATGGGTGCGCAAGAACTCATGACTGATGACGCATTTGAGCCCTCTGTCTGCTCAGCCTGATCATCTTCTACATAAACAGCCAGAAGTATGTGAAGAAAACACAAAGAAATAGTAATGTTAAAAGCTGGGAATAACCAATTTCAGCAGTGAATAGTGAGAGACTCAATTAGCTGCAATTGACTTCTGAATATGCATTTCTAAAAAGATTTAAGGGGGATTGAGGAAGGATCCAGTAGGAATTGATTAAAATTAATCATAAGGTTATAGTGTGCAAAACTTAGTTTTTCACAACAACAAATCCTAATAATCCCTTATTTGGGCAAATTAAGATGTTTAAAACGATGAAGAATTAGTTAATCTCTTTTGGGGAAAGCATTTTTGTTTGCTCTCTCAACATATGCCTTTATTTGTTGTTTACTGGAAATTTTTCGTAGTCATCATATCTGCAGTAAAGTCAATAAAGAATAAAATTCTCATAATAGAATGGCCAAATAATACATAGCAGAGCATCTTATTACGAAGCCCCCTATTTTCTGGGCTTTTGATTTATTTTCCCTAAATAAAATTTGTGGCCAGAGTTAACCATATCTGTTTTTTGTTTGTTGACATTTCATTGAGGTTTGAGACTTTTTTAATCTTGAGAATTTAATTTATACAGAATGTATTTCTGTTCAGTTAATAATTATAAACCACTAGATAGTTGTTTTTAAATGAATTTATGAAAACAAATGTTTCTGTTTTTAGATAGTCTTTCTGCAATATGTATTTAATTGGATGAACATCTTTTTATTATGGCAGTCTTCTTCACCATACATTATAAATAACCAAAAAAAAACAAACCACAGTATACAATGACTTATTCAAATGAAATTGTTTTGCCTGGCATTTATCTACTTAAGTATTGTAAGTTTTTAAATAATTCTAGAATGTAATTCTGACTTTTGGGTAAATTTGTCCTTTTCAGGGAAAGAAAAAGAAAAGAAAAAGAGAGAAACAAACTCAGCAACACATCCAGGAAACAGGAAGTACGTATCATTGCCACTTGGTCAATCTGATCCTAATCCTTCAGTCTGGACCTGAATGAGTGTAACAGCATTATCCCACCTATCCACCCCCCAAATGAGAGGAAGTGGGCAGATCAAAATTGCTATTATTTGTCCTTTTTTTTTACAGTGTCTCCTAATTGGGTGACGTGTAAATGTATCAAGAAACTTAACTTCTTAATCTGGGTAGGAATTTCAGAATGGCATCAAGGATTATAAAGTGAAACAGATGTTGATGGGATGGAGGGGGGTGGGGAGACATTTAACTCTATGTTGTTGGTTCCTAAAAGCAAAATTCAAAGAGAGCATAAGGTGGCTTCCGGACAGTCGGCACTATGAGAATAATACTTCTGGTGCTGTGGCTTTGCTATGGCCCTAACTACAATGCTTACTGGGAATGGCTGCTTTCAAACTAAATGCATTTTTCAACCAAAGAGACAATCTGCTTTTAATTGTTTCAGCCCTTTCCCCCTATTTGGCTGGAAAAAAAAATATGACATGAGGATGGTAGATTTGGAACTGCATAGTTTATGGCTCATTCTTTAGCCATTCTCTTTGTAGCCTAACCAGCTTTAACCAGAATTGAAATAGATTGGAATAATTTCATGTGTGGTGAAAAGTAGGAGCAAATGAAGGAATCAATACACCTCTGCCCCCTTTATTATCAACAGATCCAATGGCTTTGAAGAGCAAGAAGCCCTGTGTGCCATACCTGTCAGCTGACAAGTCCTGCGACAGCCCTGCGTCCTCTCATGGCAGCATGCTAGATTCTCCAGCTACCCCTTCCACTGCCTTGGCATCGCCGGCAGCCCCCGCTGCCACCCACTCTGAGCAAGCACAGCCCCTCTCCTTGACCACCAAACCCGAAGCCAGGGCTCAGCTGTCTCTGCACTCGGCGTCTTTCCTGCCCAGCAAGGCTGCTTCCTCTTCCTCAAATCTCACCAGCCAATCACCTCTCCTCTCTAGGGCTCTGCCCTTCACCTCTATGCCCCCCACGGCTCTTCTGACTACGCCTCCGACTTTTGCAGCCATTCCGTCTTCTCAGGCCGCCCTGGCTATGTTGCAGGCCCAGCCACTCTCCTTGGTAACCAAACCAGCCGAATGAGGGGGCTTCCCCATCACCCCGTCTCTGTGCTAAAAGCCCCCAGTTGAGATTTTGAAGCAGACAAAGCCATTTATTGGTCAATATTTGACCCTTTCTGAACTCTTCTGTAAGGTGACTCTTGAGGAAGAAAGTGCTCTACTCTCAGAGTTGTTTTCAGTAGTCTGTCTGAAGACGGTTTTTATTTTTATTTTTAATTTTTTTAATAAAACCCACCACCACGAGGAAAAAAAACCATACTTTTTAACAAAACCCTGAAAAGAACGAAAAACAAAGAACACAAGCCAAGTCCTGTGTTTCTATCAGTGCCTCTTAGGCATGTAGACTTTGTACAGATGGATCATCTCTCAATGGTGTTTGCATGTTTTGATATCTTTGCTAACGTTTGCTATCTCCCGTTCCCTTGGCCAGACAGTGTTTTGTTTTATATGACTTCTCTCATCCCGCTGTTCCATTCTTTTTATAAGAGACTTCCAATATGTACCAGAAGACACAGTACCACAGAAATATAGTACCTCACTGTCATATTCAGAACTGCCGTGCCTCGGGGAAGGCCAAATGCATTTCTTGTAATCTGGAGTGACTGTCCGGGAAAATGGTAGGACAATCCATCCTATTTCCTTACAGAATTATTTTCTGTAGCAGGCAGTAGGGGAATAGGCTTTGGGAAAATTCCCTGTTATTTTAACAAAGGAAAATAAATCTGCATCCTAACTTGCCGTGTGATAGTATTCAATGAAGAATTTACATTTAATACACCTTGCACTCTGTCTCCCCTCCCCCTTTTCCCTTCATGAGTATGCACGAAGAGGAAAAGTGTTTGCAACTGATGTTTTTATATTAAGATTGTCTCTAGCCTGTTGGTCCTGTCGACCTTAATTTTGGCCCCATTAATTCCCAGAACTGGACCATAAACCATTCATAATAAACATTATGAAGTGTATATAAAGAAATAATTTGTACATCTTGTTTGGAGGAGCCCATCTGAAGATTCTTCTCCAGATCTTGAGAAATGGGATAACTGAAAGAGGGAAGGGTGCAGGAAAGTGCATTATGCTCTAGGGCAGGGGTCCCCAACCCCTGGGCCCCGTCCACTATTAGGTTGAAGGAGCTGTATGTGTGTGCTTGCCATTCCCCCCCCCCCTCCGGTAAAGCCGGAAAGGTTAGGGAAGTCTGCTCTAGGGAATTGAAAAAGACCCAACCATGTTCTAGATCAGGGGTCCCCAATCCCCAGGTGGCGGTTCGCTACTGGACCTATTTGGAATTGGGCTGCACAAGTGGCTGGTCGGGGCATGGGCACGCGCAACTCAGCTTGTGTGAGCGATGGGCCAGTGGGCACTTGGATGCGCCGGCTGACCACTTGCGCAAGTCGAGCTGTGCACGCATCAGCCCACTTGTACAGTCCAGTTTTCCCCCTCCTCCCTCCGCCAAGCCACAAAAGGTTGGGGACCGCTGTTCTAGATAACACTTCTTCCAGCCATCTGACTGTCCGCACTTAAAAACAAGACAGTGTAAGGGAAAGAGAGGCGATTAAGATGCAGAAAGTCAGTAATCAACTGGCACAGAAGTTGGTTAGGCCAAATGGGGTGAGCAGAAAGAGAATCGTGGTTTTGGAACTAGAGCTGTTTTATTTATGTCTCACATAATCTTCAGCAAGATCAAAGTGCCTTCTGGAAGTCTTCCAGCGATCTTTGTGAATTCTGTGATTTGAAGCCTGCAGGTCTTAAAGTTGCCAAGATTGGACACCCTTGGACCCTATGTTGAAATGTTGCATACTCTTGTTTCATGCATGCAACTTAGTGACGTGGATTAAAATCTTGATATGAAAGATATTAAAGGAGCTATCAGACGTAATTCCCTGTATGGATCCCTGGGTTTTCTTCATGCTTTTAAAACCAAATCCATTGGAGATCAGAGAGGCCTGGATTCAAAATGTTAAGAAAGAGTGACATTTACTGATGGTTCAGTTACAGTCTGGAAAGGGAAGCACACTTTGCATGCTTGGCTTGTAATTTATTATATCGGGCACATATTTACAGGGGGGAAAAGGGATTGACTATTCCCAGTAGATCGGTAATTTTAATGTCCATTTAAGAATCAGTAACGGCAAGGCAAGTCTTGAAGAAAACCAGACAAAACTGATTTTTCCCCATGTCCTGGGTGCCACTTCCAACAACAACAACAAAAATATCAAAACCTTGTTGGAAATAGTATCTGCCATGTCTGTTGAAATCTGCTTTAAAAAAATATTGGCTGCATCATTTTTAAAAACGTATTTCCACTGAAAACAGGATGCTAAGTTTCCATGTTAGCCATTCAACAATGGCTCCTTTTTTTTTCTCTAAAAAGCAAAAATTGATTTCAAGAAACGTCTCAAAAAAAAAAACCCAACATTGCATATTTGGCAAAAAGCACCTGGGTCATGTGCAACCTTGCTCGGAGAATCCCAAGAGCTGCCTGCAGACAAACAGCCTCTTGAGTCAGATTTCATGGAAAATTAAGGGCATGAAGCAACCTGTCAGAATAATTAAAGTCTGACCCTGGGCCAGACAGCTTCAAACAGATGTTGAGCTTCAGCAAGAGAGTATTTCTTTGTTTTACGCTGTATTTTCCCATACAGGAAAGAACATCTGTTAGGGTGCTGCTTCAGGAGGGGGGGAATGGCAAGAGTTTGCTGCAACGGGTTGGGGTTGGGAGACAGTTAAACTATGACTGGCATCATTGCTCAAGGATTTCTGTCTCTAGGGCCATGTTTGCTGCCAATGAAGTACAGGTAGTCCTCGACTTACAACAGTTCATTTACATCACTGAAAAAGTGATCTATAACCATTTTTCTTAACAACTGTTGCAGCATCCCCAGGGTTATGTGATCAGAATTCAGACAATTGGCAACTGAGTCATGTTTATGATGGTTTGCAGTGTCCCGGGATCGTGTGATCACTTTTTGCGACCTTCTGACAATCAGTCAATGGAGAAACCAGATTTGCTGAACAACCGTGTTACTAACTTAATAACTGCAACAATTCACTTAATGACTGTGGGGAGAAAGGTTGTAAAATGGGGCAAAACTCACTTAACAAATGTTTCACTTAGCAACATAAATTTGGGGCTCAATAGTGGTCGTACGTCAAGGACTACTGTAGCAGATAGCATGGCATCAAGCCACCGCATTGGTTCAGGATCACTTTGCTTTCTCATGTAAAAAGCTACCTGGCCAGCACAAATCATTGCATTTTACTCCTCTCTTGCTAACAAGATGATGCCTCTTGAAGGCAAGATACTCACTACCCAAGTTAGGGCCTCAGCTGGCATCGCCCAGCCGTTTTGGAGGCCATGTAAAGCATGATTCTTACTGCGATCATCAATGATGATTGAATAGCTTTGGTAGATGCCACTTTTAAGCTCTGTAGCACTTCGCTACAGATGCTACTTTCCCCCAGAAATGAAATACAGTAAATAAAGTGTGCCTGTGAAGCATAGTCCTGTTTTGACTGCTTTTTCATCATTAAGTATAAAGGTTTCGTATACTCCAGAGGAGTCCTGTCTGCATTACAAAGATTTCATATTTTAAGGCAGATCTTACCTACTAGGGTTTTAACAGTTTTACTTTTAGGTAACTCATCTGAAAGTAGCTTTACATTCTGAATGTTTAATTTTTTTAGAATTACATTTCTAGCAGGCACTTAAATGATCTGATAAAGCTCTCCTTAACCAGTTGTTTTTGCTTTGTTCTGTAGAGCTATAAAATTATTAGCAGCAAGTTTGTTTAAAAATGGAAATCTCTCATGACTAAACAGAAAGTGTGGAATGCCAGTGATTATCAGATGGAGATAACAAACTACACGTAACCTTGATTTCAGCAAAATTAAGTGGGATGGTTAAATTGCCCTTCCCATTTTTTCTGATCAGCATGTTTAATAACTTCCTTCCCTGCATTGTGCTCAATCCTTCTACATGTGCATTTCCATCTTAAAGAAAAATTAATTGCTCTTTCCCTTTTCCCTATAAGTTAATTTTCCAGTCAAGAGAATGTAGCTTACTCCCTACCTATCTCCTCAGCCACGCAGTAACCGAGATCTTTATTTTCTGCCATTTTGTCTATGATGGCTAGTATAAAAAAATTCTTATCCCTGCCCTCTTCTGCCTCCAGTGATCCAGCTTCCACCCTCTTAAATTTTCCCACACCCTCCTTGCTCCCCAAACAAGAAGGGTATCAGTACAAGCTATCTGTGCATTTTGTGTAGCTATGGAGTTTAGATCGAACTTGCCAGGCACAAATTTAGTCTTGTTTACACACCAGGACATCTTTTTCCCCCTTCATTTTATTAAACGTTTCATGTATCTGCACCAAGTTTTGCCAAGCTGGAAACTTGGAATCTTTCCTGTATAGTGACTTTTTAATTCTAGTTTTCATAACCTGGAGATCAGACTGTTGCTTTCGCATGATGTACGTAGGTGTCTCATGACTGGAGTTGTTTTGTTTTATAGTATCTGTACTCCTTGTATTTTTCAAGAGCTATTTTGTAAACATGATGTATTTCTCCATGGAAAACAATAAAAAAAACAGCACAATCCCCCCCCCAAAAAAAATAGGGTTGCTGCTTGATTGGCATGTTTTCATGGGATAGGACTATGGAAAGCAATTGCCCCATCATTACTACTGCAAATATGTGCATCTCATATCCATGGCACCACGAAAAGCAAAGCTAAATTAGTTGCTGCTGCAAATGTAAGCGGTCTATAATGAGTTATAATCGGGTGTAGTTTCTTGTCACGCCATTGTTTTCCCACTCGTATATTGAACACAAGGGCTACAGAGACCCCATAGTCACATTTTTCACAACTGCCCACCTGCATGCCATGGATACCACTCTCCCACTTCAGCCACACAGATGTTGAATGCATTGCTGTAATCCAGGGGTGTGAAACTCGCAACGTCACGTGACATGTCGCAACGTATTGCGACTTTCCCCATTGCCGGATCTGGGCTGGGCGCAGTTTCGGCATGATGCATCCGGCCCATGGGCTGGCAGTTTGACACCCCTGCTGTAATCTAATTCTGATTGAATCAAAGTTTGCCCACAAATTCGTACATTTAGGATTAGTCCAGTAAAAGTATTTTGTGATTGTGGGATATGAATTTTTTTCCTTTTTTTATGAAGGAAAAACTCTTGTAGAGAGCTTAAGCTTCAGTTCTAAATATGAAGTCTATTGGCTGTTGAGTGGCCCCTTGACTTGCTACCCATAAAAAGACAAGGGTAGGACTAAGGAACTACTGCAAGATTGATGGCAAGATTGATTCAGTCTGCAAGATTGATGGCAAGGCCAACTTCTGGTTGATAAGAACTTAGTGAAGTTGGAGACAAGATAACAGATTAGAAAACTGCTTCCTTACATTTCCTCTTAAGAACTTTTATACAAACATTCTACATCATTTAGCATTTCATTCTTTCCATATCCACATAAACATTTAGCTGTTCATTGGGGTTAAAATACATTTGTCAACAAACAGGACAAGATCCCTATGGCTGAACGGGAAAAAGCCCGTGTGTGTGTGTGGCTCAGACTTAAACTTAAATTGAATTGAAAATTCTCATGGATTTGAATTCAGTCTCCAAACTAACAACAAAATCTAGCCAGCATCATTGCCATTTCTAAGATTCAAAGTATAGCTAAACCTTAAATTCTCATTAATGACTTGCTTGCTAATTTGGACATTGGCCCTTCATTCACTATACTTTGTTTCTTCTCCTCTGCTCATTTCTTAGCCACATAATTTCAGGTGAGACTGAGCAAAACACAAATTATTTTTGTGTGTGGTGGTGGTGGGACTTGATCTAGAGCTCTCATATCACTCTATAGGAAGTTCCAACCAGATCTAAGACACAGTGAGTTCAAGAGCAGTAGTGGAGAAAAAATCTACAAGCCTCCCCCACCCAAAAAACCCCTAGGAGTTGCACATAAAAAGTTCTCTTGAAAGGTTTAAATCTTCTATGTGTACATTCATGGCTATCCTACGGTTGAGCATTGGACTATCGTGAATATACAGAGTATGTACTTAGTTATTTAAATTGGTTCATTGTTTTATTTTTACTACATGTATGGGAGAAAGTTCTTACAAGGGCTGACTTTGTCTGCTATACCCTTTGCTTTCTGTTTGTATAACCTGCTGACAATCCTGATGGATTGGGGTGGCATATACTGTAAAATCTAGCGGATAAATAGGTAAGATGCCGTGTGTTCCTCTGCTTCAGGTAGCATTAGATGTCTATATTTTATTGATAACTCTGGTTGAACCTCTGCATTTCTCTGGTACTGTCTCATGCTGTGTTCAGCCTTTTGGAAATGAATGTTCCAGAATGGTCCTTTTGATTTAGCTAGACTTTCCTGGATATATGGTTAGCATTTGAGTGCTCCATTTTGTGCAGAGAATCTTGGGTTTCAGTCTGAAACTTCAGTGTCCTCTCCCATGGAGTGTGCCTGCCTGTCTGGAAATCCAGAATTCTGTCCTACCAATGGATAAGCAGTAAACTGAACTCAGTGATTACAAGTCTTCGTTGACGTGGTGTCTTTCAGAAGTGAGGAATGTGACATCCCTCATTCCCGGTTGGCTATACAATTCTATTTTGATAAGTCGGAAATTATCAGCATGCCTTGTAATTAATCTGTGAAATATTGATATGAATATTACTCTGCGCCCTTCCCACCATTCTTAACGCCTAGTAAATATCCCTCCCAATGATGTTTACGTCCATGGGCATGTCCCTTGTGAGTTGAATTTTGGATTACGATAACTTCTGAACCCAGTGAGTTGGGTCTTTGTTAATAAATAATGGCTAAACTAAATCCATGTCTAGTTTTTGTGTTTTTCCTTCATCAGTATCCCTCCGTAGCATTCATGCCAGCAAGAGAGGCAATAAAGAGATGGGATCCTTGGCTGTAAGATAGCTTTGCAAGGGAATGGACTCTTAAAAAATCACAATAAACTGTAAACTGAAAGGGTCAGTCTCTCCTTTCTCTTCAGCAGCTGCACAGACATAACAGAAGTGAATGGAGGGTCTCAAGTTACCTCCCCTCATCCCATCTTGCAACCCCCAGGAATCAACTTCTTGAACTTGGGCCAGCAAGACACACAAGCCTGCCTGGCCCTTTTTTTGTTCTCTTCTTTCACTCTTTGTGTGTTACTGTTCTGCTTTTTCTTTCTGTCTGTAACAATTAATGTAGGTAGCCGGGTTCGAAATGTATGATTGCTTTTCTTTGGGGATCCACTGGCCATCTCATTAAAAGCCTGTGTTGGGTAGATCTTCTTTCTTTTCCTTTTTTCAGAGAGCTTGTTATAAAACCTCCCGAGTGCAGATAGCATCTGGGTCCCTGTTCATAGCTTTATGTCTCTTTTGAAACCGAGAGTTGCGTCTGCCATCTTTGCTTGCATAACTAATCATGGTCAAGGCTGGAGAAGCATTCTCCCATGCCTTCCTCTCTTGTGTGTCTTTTCAAATTAGGCTTCTTTTCCCCCTCTTAACTAACTGAAATGCCTAATGAAGACCCAAGGGATCTTCATTAGGAAATAATTAGGGACTCAGACAGAAGCCCATTGCAAACTTTGGGCAAAGGAGGCTTTCTTGATCCCATCTTTTGTGGCAGACCATCGGGGAAGAGCGCCAGATGTCCTCTTTCCCAACTCCACATGTTTGGAGTACAGCAAAAAATTCCCCCAGCCTTTGGCTTGCCTGCCCAAGCAGCTGGTGCAGGGGCAGAAACTATGCTTAATACATTTTAATTAGCATCATTAAACTCCTCAATTTGCTAATTGTTTTCCTTTTGATCTTCTATTCTGACCAAATTAATCCTCTAGGGAGCAAAACGGTTGATATGTTTGTGCTTAGATGGTTCTAATCAGGTGAAGACTTAATTGTTGCTCCCTGAATGGGACTGCTTGGCAGGCTGATTTCATGGGCCAAGTGCCAAGTCGGCACCGTGGCCAGGTGATTCTGGGTTAACCCTGGGGTCTCGTACCGTCTTGAGTTCTGGATCTTAAAGATTCCTTGCACAGTGCTCTACTAAGTTGGAAAGGGTAATCACCTAGCTCAGCGAAGTGCCCTGAGCCTATCCCTATTGATTTACCTGCCAGACAATTTTACTTTCAGTCACGTAAGTCTTCCTAGTTGGGAACCAGGTTCAGTTCACATCAAAAGACAGACAGTTCTTTCTGTTCATCCTGAGACTTCAATGTGTGCACTTCTCTTGAGCATCTTGCCTAGTTGATGCTATCCAGAGTTGGGTTGGCACTCAACACAGTAGAATTCCCAGCCTATGTGATCATACTCTTCTGTCCCAATGCATCTGGGAGGTGCTAAATCAAAGGATGGGCTCAGAGGTGCCCCAGTCAAGAATTGAGGATCAATGGAAGTGGGGGCCCCATTTAATTTCCCTATAACTTGTTGAATGGGATTTGCACATTCTTGATTTCTACCTGAGGCGTAGTGCGGTAGCACAAATACCCTAGATCAGGGTTTCTCAAAGTGGGGTCTGGGGTCCCTGAGGTCCTTTCAGGGGGCCTGTAAAGTCAAATAATTACTTTAAAATGTCTCGGTTTTAATTTCTACTGTGGTCAATATTGATAGATATAACCCACATAAATAAACCAAAGTTCTTGGGGCTTTTAAGAATGTAAAGGGGTGCTGAAAACAGGATTATGAGACCAGTGCCCGAGATGAACTGATTCTGTGGGTACTATAATTATCTAGACTAGTCAGTAGATGGTGCTTGACTTAGATGCATTTGGATAGAGTTTCTTTTGCTATTTTAAGAAACAATAGAAGTGATTGTCTTTTCTCCTGACAAGTCTGTCCTTTAATTCTTTAGCAATGCATCCATTCTATCCATCTATTTGCTAACCCCGTGCAATTTGCCAGTGATAGAGGAGGTTACTCTCTGTAGGATATTTGGCTAAGTTATATGATTCATCACATTTTAACTCGGCCAGCCGGATTCAGTAATGCACTAGGGTTTTCCGTTTGCAGCGTGTTGGGGCCTGGATTGAATTAAAGGGATCAGTGAGTCGTTGGGGGAACTGGTAGATAGATTGGCGTCAGCACAAGAAAATAGCTGCAGTGTTTCTCAACCATGGCCACTTGAAGATGAAGCATGGCTGACTGGGGAATTCTGGGAGTTGACATCCACATATCTTCTTTTTTTTTTTTAATAAATTTTTTATTAAATTTTTTAAAAACTTTTAACAATTATAACATAGTAACCTATTAACTCAACTGAAAACAAACAAATTACATAATAAAAATAAACAATACAAATAGCTGCTCGGAACCCCCCTCCACAACACCCTCCACCAGCCCACTCCTCTTGTATTTTCACTCCTCCTCCTCGCCATCCAAAACGCTAACTAAAATTCTACCGAGCATCCTACAAAAGTTATCTAATCCCTAAGCCCCCAACTACAGACATCCCAAGGTTGAGAAACATCAACTTAGAAAGCTTTATCCATCCTCAATAACACTTTGGTTGTGTGGTAGTATTATGGCCCACTCTAATGACAATTCAAGACTTACACATCTTATCCTAGCTGGCAAAATGGGATATTTTAGAAACACACACACTTCCTCCCTTTCATTTTGAAGAAATTGAAATAGAAAACTAGTTGATTTGACCTGTTTACAGTATTCTTCACCTATCTCCTTTCCAGTTTTTCCAAGTTATGGAAACTTCTGTCTAGATTTCCTGCATTATATTGCCTTTCGGAATACTTGGGAACTGACGATATTGTATTGAATGGATTTAGTACAGGGATGTAAAACTCAATTTCATTGAGGGCCGCATCAGCATTGCGGTTGCCCTCGGGGGGGGAGCGGGTGGGTGTGGCCTACTGGGTGGGCATGGATGGAGTGGATGTGGCCTACTGGGTGGGCGTGGTTTCAGCAGGCAGCGGGGCACTCCTCACAGTGCCGAGAGGTTGAGCCGGGCGGTGCGAAGCTCGCCAACTTTGCACCTTGCTGCTTGCTGAAACTGGGCAGACTGGGGGCTAGGCAGCATTGCACTTCTCATCAGATTCGTGCCACCCGGCTCAGCTCTTGGCGCTGTGAGGAGAGCGCCCCGCTGCCTGCTGAAACCGGGCAGGCTGGGAGCTGGGCGGCCTCGCGTTTATTTTTGGATTTGTGCCGCCCGGCTCAGCCTCTTGGCGCTGTGAGGAGAGCACCCCGCTGCCTGCTGAAACCCCTCCCCTAGAGCCCATCAAGCCGGATAGGTGAAATAGGCGAGGGCCATTTGCTGGCCACTTCCAGGCAATGGTACATTTCTTCATTCCTCACAAAGGGTGACACCTCCCCAGCATGCACCCAGGGGGCAAGGCCGACGCGGCAGGGGCTGCTTCCTCACTGTTTCTAGACGGCCTTTTGGAGCTAAGACTGAATGCGTTTCAGCATAGATGGCCACCACAAAATTGTACATTGGCTCCCTCTCGGCTGGCCTGGGCCAGGGCCAAGGCATTGGGGGCCATTCCCTCACTGTTTCCAGGATGGCTTTGTGGGCCACATTAAACCACTTTGCGGGCCGCATCTGGCCCCCGGGCCTTGTGTTTGGCATGTCTGATTTAGTAGGAGGAGGTAAATTCTGCTCCTTGGACACAATTGTGCAGCTTTTAGTCGCACAAGGATGGGGAAGGAGGAAGGACTGCCCAAGAAGAGGCTGGTTAGTCTTCCTAGCACTCAAGGAACTCCATTCCTTGAAGAATTATAGAGTTAAGCCAGAAGACAAGAAGATAAACACTTCCATAAGAAAAGCTTGCCAATCATTCCTTTCCTTTTCTTATTTTTGCATAAGTTACATATGGGAATCTGATCAGCAGCTCTTATTTTGACACTGAGAAATCACAGTGTATTCGACCTGGAGCTTTCCAATAAACATTAATTATGTGTCCATGGCACAGGGCTCTGTTACTCAACAGATTAAAACTGCCTAACAAGATAGTGACATGAAAACCACATTGCAGCATTTGTTTTATCACGGTGTCCTAGAACCTCATTTTGTATCATTTAGAAATGGGATTATTTTCAAGTCCAGTATTGTTTACTAGACAGGCAGCTTTGGTGTGCTGATGTGACTATTCCAGTGCGGTGTGTTTATATAAGAATCTTGAACGCTGGGGAAAAAAATAAACAGCAAGTGAGTGCACCAAGATTTGTATTTCTCATTTGAAAGCCAAGTTGCAAATGGTTAAGAAGGTTTTTTAAAAAAAAAAAACAACAACCTGATCCTGTTTACTAACTGAGCAGATTTCCTGTATTGTAAATGTTAAACATATTTTTATATTCTTAACATTTGTAGATACATTTCCAAAATCAAAAGAAATGAGTGCCTGAAACATTTCCCTGCCCCATTTGGCATTTTATGTTCCAAAGCCGCTCTTTTTTCTCTACTTTTTTTTAAAAGGGCCCCTCCCATGCATTATTGCCAGATTGTCAGCCAATAAAATAGCACTGAAACATTATGTTTGCAAATATGATCGTCCGTTGTTAATGTAATGTTTACTCCATTTACTTAATTTCCTTCATTTGCATGATACATTGAATCATAAGTTAATTACAAAGGGGTTCATATCACATGCTCAGCTAAAGCATTTGACTGATTTGTGGCTCCACTGGCACAGAAGTGGTCTTGAGTGGTATTCCTTGACAATTACCTTTCTTGAGGTTTAGATAATTTGTGTAACATGCTAATCTGTGTTTAAATTAACTAACTAAATAAACGAACTTGGTTAAAACTCCTGAAATGGACTATAGCCAACTTCACAAGGCTAGGAAGAATGAACCAGCCTTACTTAGCATACTTATTTAAATCCTATCTTCTAATCCAGAGATGTCCAACCTACACAACTTGATTTGAAGACTTGTGGACTCCAACTCTACTTCAACATGGCTGGCTGGGAAATTCTGGGAGCTGAAGTCCACAAGTCTTATAGTTGCCAAGGTTGGACACCAACATTCCAGTCTTATCACTTTTTGCAGGGCCAGATCCTAAAGATGGCTTCCCTCAAAAAATCACCTAGGACAGGAAAAAGCTATTGAAAGCCTTAGTGGAGCATGGTTTTCTGTTCGGCAATTCAAAATAGTGACATATCAAGATATGTATCATAATCAGAATAGTTCTCACTTTGTTTAGTGGAACTTGTTCTCAGGTAAGGAATTCATGGGATTGCAGCAAGACTATGGCTGGACCTTAGATTGCACTAAACCAGTATGTGGGTTGTTTGCTTTTAGCTTAGCAACTTAATAATATTTCATAAACTGTGCTTTATGGCTTAGCAACCTAGGTACCTGTAGTTAAGTCCAGCTCTTGTGTTAAGCCACTGTTTCCCAACCTTAAGCACTTTGACCTTCAACTTCCCAGAATTCCCCAGCCAATCCTCAGAAGGGGAAATTTTGAGAGTTGAAGTCCACATTCATTAGTTTCCAAAGCTGGGAAAGCACCGTGTTAAGCCATTGTTTTAAACCATTTTTAAATAAGTCACAATGGCTTGCTGCCCTAAATCACATCCTAATATTAATTATTAACCATAATTTATTCAATTTATAAGACTCCCTAATCAAAAACGATTCCAGTGGCGCCATCATGCACAGAAGCAGAACACATTTAAGCTCAACAACGCCACGTCTGTAAATCACAGGAGTCTCTGAGGAATTCAGTGGGATATAAAAACCATAAATAATAAACAAATCTGGCCAGCCAATTCCTTTCCTACAGTAATGATTCACCTCTACTACCCCAATAATCTTGTATTTAAAGCTTGTTCAGCAGTAAATAACAAGAAGGGGATATTTGAACCCCTATTTTTTATTCTGGATGAATATACTCAGCTACAGCTAATGAACTCCCTGCTTTTGAATTCCAGATGAAAAACTGCTTCTCTCTTAACATATACATAAGAAATCTCCCGATTCTAAGAAATGTGTTGTCTTCAGAAGCAGCATTTTGACAGTGCTTCTGGAAAGCCTTAAAAAATACAACCAAATCAAAGATAAGGCCATCTGACTTTGTGCTGTTGGAATATTCCCATTCAGGCTACAGTCCTATGTAGAAAAGGAAAAAAAAAACACTGGAAAAGTTTCTAATTATCCAAATTGCAGCTTTCCTGAAAAAGGGCCTAACAATCCCTGGAATTTCAAAAGGGTTTGCAGAATGGCTGTACAAATTCACAAAACCACAGATTCCTGCCTTGGAGTCATGAATGGAATAGCTGCACTTTCCTGGGCTTTAAAATCAGAAACAACAATAATCCCTGCCTCCCTTTTAAAAATTCCATGAGAAGAATTTCTAAATATGAGAAAAGCTTCCAGTGGTTTTCTAAAGTCTAAAAATTTCAAGAGTTAAACCAATGTTATAAGCACATCCTTAAATGATTTGAGAAAATATTTGCATTGTGTTGAACTAGCCATTATATAACAAAACCTCCACTTACTATCACCAGAACCACCCAATTGTTTTAAGAATCTATAATTCCTTCAAGCAAATAAACTTAAAATGCTGGAAGATTAAAACAAGGCAGTCCATTACATCATGGAAGGCTGGAAAAACTCTACTGTATTTAGTTTTATCTTAGAAGGATGCTACCAATTCTTTATGACACTCCATTATGAAATCCATTGTAAGACTCAAGTGTAGTAAAAAAAATGGAAACGGTTGCATTTAGCGGAGTTTGTATATTGTGAGCATCCTGTCTTCTGAGGATTGGGCTGAGAATACAATAGCTTGGGCTTTATCTTTTGAGTACTGCAGCAGTTAGAGATACTATATTTTTTTCTATCCTGCTCTATGGAGTAGAGAGTTGGTCTCTGACAGAAGGCCACCTGAAGAGACTAGAAGCATTTGAAATTTTATGTGGATTTACAGGCGGCTGTTACGTATAAGCTGGGTTGACAAGATCAGAAATGAGGAGGTGATAAGCCGCCTGGGAAAGCCAAGGGAAATGATCAAAACAATTAAAAAACGAAAATTAGAATATTTCGGACATGTGATGCGACACCCAGAAAAATACGGCATACTCCATTTCATCCTCCAGGGAAAGATTGAAGGCAAACGAGGTCCAGGCAGAAAAAAAACATTGTGGCTTCAAAATCTAAGGGACTGGTTTGGACAAACCTCAGCAGCACTTTTTCGTGCGGCTGCTGATAAAAACAGGATCGCCAACATGATCTCCAATGTCCAATAACGGATATGGCGCAAGAAGAAGATCAATAAATAAGACTTCGCAATGTGCTATCAAGTAGCCTTGATTAAATAAACTATACCAGTATCAGGAGAAAAGATAAAGACCACAAGATGGTGCTGCATCACCATTCTTTAACGGACTTTTTGCATGCTGAGTAAAAAAAAACAGCTGCAGTTTTGTGTGGCACCTTCAAGTTCATGTTGGCTTCTGTGACTGCTTTACTATTTACTATTGCCTCCTTCCTAGGACTGAGATAGTGATTGGCCCAAGTCACCCAGGCTTTGTTGACGCATCTAATGCCAAAGCTGAGTTCACACCCTGGATTCAACCACGCTTTGTTTCATGAGCACCGAGTTCCCACAACCTAAATTAAAACAGAACAAACTACATTATAGTTAACCAAATGTGCAGACCCAGCGTGTGTTTGTCCCGCTTTAGCAGTTTTCTGGCATAACCTACGTTTTCCTTAGTTTCAATCTTTTACTATTAGTTATTGTTGCATTTACTTGCCCTATCTCACTGTGGGGTTATTCTAGGTCAGTGGTTCCCCAACCTTTTCTATACCCCACACCCTTAGAGCGCTTCCGATATATTCTCGAACCCCTTACAAAAGATCAAAATGAATTATGCATTATACACTATAATTTTGAAACTTCTAAACCCAGGTTTTTCGCACCCCCTGGAGTATCTTGCACCCCCGGTTGGGAACCCCTGTTCTAGGCGGTTTATAACAATCAAAAGGAAGACATGAACAGAGCGTAAACAGAAGATAGCAGAGCAATAAAATAAACAATGAAAAAGAATACAATTACGGTAAAGCTCGACAGGCAGAGAGCAGAGGAGAGGGGGGGGGGAGATGGAATTGCCATCAATCTGTTCCAATCCAGTTGGGGAACACCCAGGTCTTTTGCTCTGCAATGCAGCAAGACATTACCTGTAAGTTTTCTAGTTTGTCCGGCTTGCAATACATGCCATTTTGAGAGTTTACTCTACATCCGTGTTGACAGTTTTCAAATGTGTGGACTTCAATTCCCCACACTGGCTGGGGAATTCTGGGATTTCAAATCCACACAACTGAAAACGGCCAAGTTTTGGTGATCCACATCAACTCTTCAGTTTGGAAGGGGAAAACATAATAAAATAAAATAAGTTAAATAAAATAAATAAAATAATAATAAATAAAATAATAAATAAATAAAATAAAATAAAATATAAAATAAAATAAATAAAATTAAAAAAATAAAATAATAAAATATAAAATAAAATATAAAATAAAGAAATAAAATAAAATAAAGTAAAATAAAATAGGAAGCGGCCCAAGACTGGTGCATATTCACACGAGCAAGATTAAAGCACGCGCTCGCCTTCCAGCAACAACCTCCAAACCCCGCCTCCCTGGAACCGCAAGTCACGCCCAGCCGCGGATTTCCGCCCCTCCTCTCGCCTTCCCGAGAAGTTCATTCCAGCTCTCGCGAGAACAGCGTCGGCGGAAACGGCCTCTCCGAGAGCCATCGAAAGAGGCTTTCCTGTTCCGCTCGCAACTGGGCGGAAGTAGAAAGCGCTCCTGAGCAGGCATGGCGCCGTGTTGGTACTGGGGTCTCCTCCTATGTCAGCTGGCTGCCTGGGCGAGTGCGGCGCCCGTGGTCGCAGACAAGAGCCAAGAGAAGGCGGCGAATAGACAAGGTCAGTGGGGGCTCTTAAGGGGTTCCCCGTCCTGCCCGCAGATCTGGGCCCATCGCTTGGCTATGGCGGGTAGGAGGATGGAGGGGTAACGGAGGATGATCACCACTGCCCGCTCCAAAGGCTTCTCCTCGGCTTGCTCTTGGCGATTGACCCTTCAAACTTGGCCCTTTGATGACTTGTGGACTTCAAGTCCCAGAATTCCTCAGCCAGGCACGCTGGCTGAGGAATTCTGGGAGTTGAAGTCCACAAGTCATCAAAGGGCCAAGTTTGAAGACCCCTGGACTAAATAGACCAGGCTTTTTCAACCTCAGCCGCTTTAAGATGCGTGGACTACAAGTCCCAGAGTTCCCCAGATGGTATGCTTTGGGCTGCCCAGTTCCCCAGCGAGCATGACAGGTTCTGGATATCTCTTCTTGCAATCTCTGATGTCGCAGACTGGATAGTCCTTAAAGCTGGGGGATTCTGGGAATTGAATCCATACATTTTGAAACATTGAGAAACCCTGATATGGACCGTTCTGACACTTCTGGATATCCCTCTCTGTGACCCTTGAGTGCCTGACCTGGATAGCTCCTAGAGCTTATATATATATAATATATTATATATTATATATATAATATATAGTCTTCTAAGGAGGGATGAACTTCGAGGACTTCAACCTCACAGATCTGGCACCCAGGGTCTAAACAGCCTTGATAATGGATAGTGTAATGCAGGGGTCTTCAAACTTGGCCCTTTTATGGCTTGTGGACTTCAACTCCCAGAGTTCCTCAGCCAGACACGCTGGCTGAGGAACTCTGGGAGTTGAAGTCCACAAGTCGTAAAAGGGCCAAGTTTGAAGACCCCTGGTGTAATGTCTGCTATGGACAGGATGATGTCACTTCTTGATGGACAGTTAAGAAGTGACTGGTAATAGATATTTCATCTGAGTCAGCCTTTCCTATCCATTGTGGTCAGGGCATCAGACTAGAAACTGGGAGACTGGGAGTTCCGATCCGTCTTAGTCATGAAACCAGCTGGATGACCTTAACCAATCATTGTCTCTGAGCCCGAGGGAGGAAGCAGCGGCAACACTTCAGTAATGTTGCCAAGGAAGGAACTTGTCCATTTCGTCATTGGGAATTAACACTGACTCAATGGCACATAAACAAACTTGGGAGTTGTCCCACTGTGTGCCAAAATTGCCAGGGTTCACTCACAACATTAAGTCAAAATACAACACATTGTCTAATGCAGTGTTTCTCAACCTTGACAATTTTAAGGCATGTGGACTTCAACTCCCAGAATTCCACAGCCAACAATGCTGGCTGTGGAATTCTGGGAGTTGAAGTCCACATGCCTTAAAATTGTCAAGGTTGAGAAACACTGGTCTAAGGGCTTAGTTCCAATGTGTGATTTGCATTTCTTGCCTTATTGATTCAGGCATGCAAATGTATAGTAAAACAGACATTTGAAATAGCCATCCAGGCACTTCTTAAAATGATGAGATCTTGCCATGATGTCAGCCCAACTCGCATCACATGGTGGTTATTGTGGGAGAAATAGGAGGAGGAAGGAGTATGAAATGTGTTCACTGCCTTGAGTTGTTTATAAAAATAAGGCAGGAGATGAATTTAATGTGACATGAATATATACAACTCACATTGCACTAGTAATGAAAAATACAGTATGAAAATGTTTTGGGCAGTTGTGAGAAAGTTGCTCACTGACATTAGAAACCAAAGTATTGGAGGTAGATGCAACAAAATATACTTTATAGAAGACATGTAAAACACAAGGCCCAGGGGCCGGATGCGGCCCGCAAAGTGGTTTCATGTGGCCCGCGAAGCCATCCTGGAAACAGTGAGGGAACAGCCCCGCTGCCTTGGCCCTGGCGCAGGCCGGCCAGGAGCCAATGTACAATTTTGTGGTGGCCATCTATGCTGAAACGCATTCAGTCTTAGGCCGTCTAGAAACAGCGAGGAACCGCCCCTGCTGTGTTGGCCCCGCCCTCTTGGTGCATGCTGGGGAGGTGTCACCCTTTGAGAGGAATGAAGAAATGGACCATGCCTTGGTGCTTGCCCCAGTTCCACCCTCTTCTGCCAGAGACCCTCAGATCTGTCCCACTCCTGCCCAGGCCCCCACAGATACCCTTGATGCGAATGATGTAGAGCTGGCCATGTCCACCCAGTAGGCCACCCCCACCCAGTAGGCCGCACACACCCTGGCCACACACCCACGCCCCCCCCCGAAGGGTAACCGCAATGCTGATGTGGCCCTCAACGAAATTGAGTTTGACATCCCTGCTTTATAGGAATGCACTAACATTGATCACTGCAAGCAAGATAGTAAGAGAGAGAGTCCCCAGCAAAACATTCCCTCCAATTATATACATTGGGTCAATTATATTTGAAGTAGAATGATAAAGGTAATCCTTGATTTATGACCACAATTGAGCTGAAAATTGATGCTGTTAAATGACACATTTGTTAAGTGAGTTTTGCTCCATTTTGCAACCTTTTTTTGCCACAGTTGTTAAAAGCAAATCACTGCAATTAAGTTAGTAACACAGTTGTTAAAGGAATCTGGTTTCCCTGTTGACATTGCTTGTCCGAAGGTCTCAGAAGGGGACCTCATGATCCTTAGACACTGCAACCGTCATAAATATGAGTCAGTTACCAACTGTCTGAATTTTGATTGTGTAACCATGGGGATGCTGCAGTGAGGTGGTAAGTGTGGGAAATGGTCATAAATCACTTTTTTCATTGACCTTGTAACTTGTAACTATCACTAAATGAACTGTTGTAAGTTGAGGAATACCTGTAAAAAGAATAATATTACACTGATGATACCCTTGAAATGACCTATCTGTTATATTTCACACTTGCAGTATGATATTGTCAATATGTACAATATGCAACAGTATTTACATTGCAATCTCCCATTACACCATTCCATTCTTGATTTGTAGATGAACCACTGTCTGTTTATGTTAACAGTCTCTGATCCAAGGCCACATAACTAGGTTGTTGGTTACACAAATCCTCTACCGCTAAGCTAACTAAAGAGTTATATTTATTAATGGATGAATGCATTCAGTATGATTTTACAGTTTGCATTACTATATACTACTACACAGTACTGTTGCAGCATTCAGAATACTTTTTAACTTTAAATTTTCCACATTGTAGAGTTCTCCAGTCATCACACACAATTAACAGACTCGACTCAAGGTGCTTCAGGCACAGTCATACATTCTGCAGACCCTAAATCACTTCAAAACATACAAAATAATCAGCCACAGGCACCTCAGCAAGATTCTGGTAAATCAAAGGGAACAGAAAATTCATCAATTAATTCCCACTCAGGTGGTGCTGAATCCACCAAAACTGAGAAAGACACAGATAAGTCTAGAGAAGGTCAGACAGGCATATCTGATACACCATCTGTTCCAGAGCCAAAAACTAAGGACTCAAAGCAGGAAGCGGACCCATCAATTAAAACCCCGAACGCCAAGTCTGATGGTTCTGCTCAAGACTCTCGAAAAATAGATTCTGTTCAAACTAAAAATATTCAGGAAAACCCTGATGATTTGGAAGAATCTGAGACAGACGCTTCACATCCAGATTTAAACGTTAAGAAAGCACAACCATCAAAAGACTTAGAACCAAAAGACCAGAATCTGCCTGTTCAAAAACCTACTTCTACCGGTACAAAGGAAGATTCTTCTGAAGTCACCAATGCTCAAGAAGATACCTCTTTTCCAAAGCCAAAAACTAAGGACTCAAAGCAGGAAGAGGACCCATCAATTAAAAACCCGAACGCCAAGTCTGACGGTTCTGCTCAAGACTCTCGAAAAATAGATTCTGTTCAAACTAAAAATATTCAGGAAAACCCTGATGATTTGGAAGAATCTGAGACAGACGCTTCACATCCAGATTTAAACGTTAAGAAAGCACAACCATCAAAAGTCTTAGAACCAAAAGACCAGAATCTGCCTGTTCAAAAACCTACTTCTACAAAGGAAGATTCTTCTGAAGTCACCAATGCTCAAGAAGATACCTCTTTTCCAAAGCCAAAAACTAAGGACTCAAAGCAGGAAGAGGACCCATCAATTAAAGTTGGGAACATCCAGTCTGATGCTCAAGACCCTTCTTCAAACTTCAATCCTGATCCAGCCAAAAATAAAAAAACTAACACCGACATTTCTGATGCAAATTTTTCTGATCAAGAGGCAAATGATGAGGAGTCAAAACCAATGGAAGACGCAGTAGCAAAAGACCAGGATCCTCAATCAGATCTCTCTGTTAAACATCTTCAAAAGTCAAATCCCGTAGAGGTAGTTGATCCTAAAGATGAACCAAAGAAAGGGTTGGGTGATGAAAAGAAAAAGAGTGCAAAGCATGAGGAAGATTCTGAGGGGACACCCAAGAATGGATCTGAAAATAGCCACTTCTTTGCCTACTTGGTGACCACCGCTATTGTTGTTGCTGCACTATACATTGCGTATCATAATAAACGGAAAGTGAGTATTTTAACTTGTTAGTGTTGATGATTCCCTAGCTATCTAGCTATCCTTTATATCTGTCCCTTCTTCCAGCCATCCATTATCTATCTATCTGTCTGTCTGTCTACCTATCCTATCTGTCCATCTATTTATTTATCTATCTATCTATCTATCTATCTATCTATCTATCTATCCTTTATATCTGTCCATCCATCTATCTATCTATTTATCTCTCTCTCTCTATCCTTTATATCTGTCCATCCATCCATCCATCCATCTATCTATCTATCTATCTATCTATCTATCTATCTATCTATCTATCTATCCTTTATATCTGTCCATCCATCCATCCATCCATCCATCCATCCATCTATCTATCTATCTATCTATCTATCTATCTATCTATCTATCTATCTATCTATCTATCTATCTATCTATCTATCTATCTATCTATCTATCTATCTGTCTGTCCTTTATATCTGTCCATCCTTCCAGCCAGCCATTATCTCTGTCTGTCGATCTGTTGTGTAGACTGATGATGAAAAGCTGTTTCCTCAAGGCATCTTTAGAAGAAATAGTGTAATATCCTATAGAACATAGCCATATTTCCTCAAACTAATTTTAATAACGCTATTTTAACTAGGACCCGATTTATTTGTTTTTTGCTGGGTTTTCAAAAATGAAAACTATCAGAAAACTTATCCCTCAAAATATATTGGGATATTGATTTTGTGTTATCAGGGCCATGCTGAGTAAACCATACTAATGCTATGTAAAACTTCTAAAAAGCGTTTCTTGGCTTGGACTGGTGTATGCTGCAAGCTGTTCATTTTTCTTACTTTGGAAAAGATGTAATTGATCTTTTGGCTGTAGAGAAGCTGTTACAAGCAACGCTCCAGTTATGAATATTCTGCATTCTCTGGATGACATGATGGGTTATGAAAATGAATCATGTCTTATTTTCTAAATGAGACTTGCTTTTTCCCCCTGTGGTCAGACCTAACCTTACAGTTTTTACTATTACTGTCAGTGCCATCTTTCTTTTTAAGGCTTTACTGAAATAATGTGCTTTTTTTTCTAGTTTAATAGTTGTGACAAGCTGATTTGCTCACTTTAATGGGAAATTAGAGAATATGATGGTTCAGATTCTTGTGAATGACAATCACTTATTGATTCTCTTTTCTTCCCTTGCAAAGATTATTGCTTTTGCTCTAGAAGGAAAAAAAGCAAAGACAGCCCGAAGACCCAAATCCAGTGACTATCAGCGATTGGATCAAAAGGTAAGCTCTCCCACCATGAGCATCAAAACAGCTAAATTCATGATTTTTTTTTTTTATTCTTTAAAGCCACAATCACTTCTCACAGCTGCTTGCAATGATATGTACCTCATTACAGTTCAATTAGACCAATGATGTCCAACCTTGGCAAGTCCAAGACCCAGTTGTGGGCTTTCCTCATTGTGCCCACATTTCATCAACTCTCCGCATGCTGCATTGGTTGCCTATTGGTCTCCGAGCCCAATTCAAGGTGTTGGTTATTACCTATAAAGCCCTTCATGGCATGGGACTAGGATACTTACGGGACCGTCTTCTGCCATATACTTCCCTTCGACTGGTGAGTGCGCACAGGGTCGGCCTCCTCCGGGTCCCGTCAGCGAAACAATGTCGTCTGGCGGGTCCTAGGGGGAGAGCCTTCTCTGTTGTGGCGCCCACCCTCTGGAACCAACTACCTCCTGAAGTCCGCGTTTCTCCGACTCTCCTGGCCTTCCGAAAGAATTTAAAAACCTACCTCTGCCGGCAGGCCTGGGGATGATTGTTGATTGTGGTGTGACTGAGGAGTATGTGTGGGGTTTATTTTTAATGTTTTTTTTCGGATTTATATTGAATTGTTTATTTGTATGTTGTGAGCCGCTCCGAGTCTGCGGAGAAGAGCGGCATACAAATCTGAAAAATAAATAAATAAATAAATAAATGACTAGCTGGGGAATTCCGGAAGTTGATGTCTACAGGTCTAAGGTCCTGCCAAGATTGGACACCCCTGAATTAGAGATATGTCACAGCATGCATTCACTTTTCTGACCCATGTTGCTGATGATAAATTGTCTGGGTTTTTGCTTTCGTTGTTTGGTATTTTATTCCTGGTTGGAATCTACAAGACCAGATTTTTAGTCAGAAGAAATAAGCATTAGTTATGTGCTTTGGAACTTAGCTTATTGGCTCATACAGAACAGTTGGGTTTAAAGCTTCAAAAAGACATCTAAAGTATTGCCTTGGATTTTTTTAAAAACAACAACAACAACAACCCTCAAATCTCTTCTCTGTAATAAAAGAATCCTTCCTCTCTTTCTAGTTTGTTGTAATTAGTAGAGATCTTTAAAACTCCTCCAAAATCTGCTTTTACTGGTGGGAACACAAAATCTGTTGTGCTACTGCGTCATTATTAATTAGTATAGGTAGTCCTTGACTTCCAAACACAATGGAGCCTGGAATTTTGGTCTTAAGTCATTGCAGTTGTAAGCTGAGGCACCACATGATTGGACTCGTTTTTTATGACAGTTGTAAAGTAAGTCAAGATGATTGTTAAGGCACGTGGTCATTAGTGAATCCAGCGTATCCAATGGCATTTTTGGTAAGTTTTTGCTGGACAACTCCCCAAAACATAGCAAATTGCAGTCACACGATCTTGGGACATTGCCACCAGTCATCAATGTGAACCGGTAGCCAGATGCCTGAAATGAATTGTCATTAATTTGAGGACTGCCTGTATGTGGTTAAGGAAGGACCATCTTCTGTCTCTCCCCCCCCCCATTTTTTTTCCATTGGTTTTTCTGTATCGAAAAATACAACTTTAAACACCTGTGGTTTGAACTTGCCAAGCAATTTACCGGTATGTCTTTTGTTGTTGTTGTTTTCTCCACAGATCTAAACCCAGACCTTTCTGCACGTTCCTGTGTCGCATGAGAACTCTTTTTAAAAACGGCACATAGAAACACGGACGATGTCCAGCTGTCCAGCCTTTCTTTCGTCAGTACAGCCTCAGAGTCTATTGGCTGTGCTACTATGCCTGGGGGGGGAGGCGGGGGCGGGGGAGAACAACGAAAGTGCTTTTAATTGTGCCTATGCACTTTGCCCATTGTGGTGCCTCATTTCCTCTTTCAAAGCTCTGGGCTGGTAATTCCCCTTTCAGTGACTTGATGTAGGAGTATTTTTTTCTCCCACGTTGTGACTCAGAACCAATCAATAGGCAGTGCTCTTGTGGCTTTCCTCTAAATGATGCGGTACTTACTGTCTGTGAAATTGATCCTAAGGAATGTGGAATGAGCAGGCTGACTTTGCCTCCTAGATTCATTGATGTTAGAATTATAGTCAACGTCGTGTGTTTGGAGCAGAGTTTATGCAGATTGACTCCTGTCCCTATAGTGCCCTGTTCCGCTGAGGCATGTGTCGCCCGATGCACTGATTGAATATCTCCTGTCCATAGACAGCAGTATTGAGAAAGTGACTATCCTGTACTCCCTGTCTTAAGTCTCAATGTAGGTGAACTGCCAGTGTTTTAATGCTTGGCTTTAATCTTGGGCTGATCACTTAGATCAGCTGCGCCTTTTCTGATGCTAGGCTGCAGGTAAATTACCTGGCTTGAAGAATGCCGGCTTTAATATTCGTCATCCCACCAGTCTCTGCCAAGCATCTCCATTAATTAAGATCTTTCCAATCCTCACCTCCGCATTCCCATGATTGTCTTCAGAAGGAGAACAATCACATTGGGGGGGACTGTTGTAATCCATTGCAAATTGCACAAACCACCCAATGGCAATAGTGACCGCCACTCACTTTTGAATCCCAGAAAGGAAATGCTTGTGTAAATCTTTCATGGGCCCATTCCACCCCATAGCTATGCGAAGGACACAAAAACAGATCAATGGCACCATTTTATAAAGAGGTGGCAGAAGATGGCAGTTCAAGAGTAAGGGTGGTGCGTATATTCCTCTCCCCCGCCCCCCCCCCGTCCATCTGAACTCAGCACTGGTGTTTCTATAATTGCATAGACAGTCCTGTAATGTGAAGCAGCTTTTTCATATCGTCGCTGGCTTGAATTTGACCTGTGGCCTTCATCTTCTTTTACGTTTATGTTCCGTATGACATGAGAAATTTTCCATTTTCATTTAGTAGGCTTCAAATATCTTCGTGAGAAGCCAAGTTGCCTTGAGCTTTCATCAAATGATAGGATATTCAGCCTGGGTTCCCAATTCCCTGTCCACTTTCTGCACTTCTTTCCCTTAACTTCTGCAGGTGGTCACAGAATGAGACAGTCACTTAAGGCCTTTATTTGTTGGGGCAAGCCAAAGCATTTCTGTATAAAATACTTCCTGCCAATAGGAAGCTTCCAAAAGAATTTTGGGCAACTCCTTATCAGCTGCATGGATCTCAGTTTTCAAGGAGTTAGAATTACAGAGAAGCAGTCAAACTGATCCTCTTCGTCATCCAGCAGCTTGGCGTGCAACCTCATTCTGGCTCTGAAGAGATTAAGTCAAGAAAATCACCTTACTGCTGCATGAGCCTTTAGATGACATAAATAGGGGAAATACCTTGGTATCTCTGGGAAACCCAGCTGCCAGCTTGTGTGTGTGGTTAATGTGTAACCTAACACAGGACAAAAAGTCAGAAGAACAGGGCTGTGGGCCGTTTCCAGGCCATAAAATGGCCTTTCTTACCTTGGAACTAGCACAGGATTGTCAATCCTAGTATAACATATAATTTGCTGGAGTGCAATAGAAACTTTGAAGCTGTGAGCATCATGGGTGGATGACTTCTATCATTGAAACGCTATTGTCACTTTATTAGTTATGAAGGAATTGTTGGAACCTAATCAATTTTGAAAATTTATCAATTTCCAAATTGTTGGAACCTAATCAATTTTATGGCATTTTGATTTTCGGCACGAGGTTCAAGTTTAAATAGATAAAAGCTTGCTTCATATTCTTTGTGCTCAGGTTGTAAATTTTTTTTATTTTTTTTTTTAAATCTCAGTTCAGTTGAGTTTCATTGCTGGATTGTTCTCTTCCAAATGTCAAAATCAGCTCTTTTCCCGTTTGAAACCAGAAGTGTGTGTGTTTTTTTTGGAACTGGCCAGCTTTAAAAGAAAGACCTTAAATGTTCAGATTTATTTTTTAATCTTTGTAATCTTAGTGAACAAATAATAAATGGCTACACCACTGTTCCTTTTGTGGTCAAAAGACCATGTCATCAGTATCTGCTGGGTGTGTTTCTAATGGGCTCCACATTGTCTCCTGTTGCTATTGATCTGACTTAGAGCTTCCTACTCAGAGGGCACTCAAGGTGAGTGTGGCTGTATTCAACGAGGCACCGATGATAAAAGCAGGGTGTAAGAGTACAATGTAGAAGCCCGTAGAAGTAAGCAGTGTATATATATTACAGTAATCCTATCCTAGCAAGATGTTCAGGATGGCCTTCATCAACTCTTCCCTCTTTTCAATTTTGTAGGTAAGGAAGTTGGTTCTCTCTTCCTATTCAACTTCACATATTCAGAACAGGGTTCTTTGAAGAAAAAACAGCTCAGACTCTTATAAGAGGCTACCTGGATGTTCAGAGACCTGAATCTTGGATCGCTCCAGGACTGTTAATTATTACCTTTTCCCCAAAGCATAATCTTCCCATTGAATTCCATGCTTTCCCTATGTAACCATCTTTCTTTGTCAGTGGAAATCTCTTCCCATCCTGCTGAAATGGAGGAGCCTCCAACCTGCTCTTTCCTTTTGTTCATGGAAGTCATGGGAAGCGAGGACATGGGGAAGGTGCCCTGATTTGATAAATGCAATGCTTCTAGCGAAGAATCCACACACTCAGTCCTGCGTTTGGCACCTGTTCATCCAAAAGAGATCTTGACCTTGGGCATTCCCCTTTAATAGGAAAGTTATGCAGGTCTCTGGATTACGGAAGAAGAGAAACAGGTTTCACATAAGGTGAACAGAGGTGAAGGCAGATAGGGACTTAAATGCAGTGAAGGAAAAGGATTTAGCATAAGTTTTTGTTATTCAAAACGTCTTTCCTTTCCTGGCCCAACTGTTACTAAGCAGAGCAAATAACAAGATAAAGACGAAATGTGATTTCCTGGTGCCATTCATGCCATATGACTGTTATCAATTTACTTTGTTTAGGATCCTTTAGGATTGTGTCTAACTTCTTTATGCATCCGTTGCACATTGCTCGTAACTGTCGTTCTTTTTTAACAAAACATTCCATTCATCCATTTGGCTTCTAAGGCTGCCCAATCACAAAGCAACTTTAGGCAGCGTGCATAGAAGGTACATTAAGCAGCTGTACAACCCCCATCTCTCCATCTTCCAAATGTACATTAGGACACGAAAGGAACCTTGAACTTCAAGTCCTATATAGGTAATCCAGCCATGCAGGTAGTCCTTGTCTTAACGACCACAATGAAGCCTGGAATTTTGCTTGTAAATCACCGGCATGAGTCAATGGCACAACTGGACTCAGTTTCAGGACCATTTTTACAATGGTGGTAACATGAGCTGCCACAGTCATAAAGTGAGTTGTATCTAAGTGAATCCATTCTCCTAAAGAGGGGAGGGGTGTTGCTGTAACCCGCAAAAAATGTGCAGATTGCAGTTAGGACTGGAACACTGCAACTCATCAGAAAGGGTCGTGTGACCACAGAAGGGGCAGCAGTTGTAACTTTGAAGATGAGTCATAAGGAGCTTTCTTAAAAGTTCGTTGTAACTTTTTGAACAGTTACTAAATGTAAGTTGACATTACCTATATCTTCAGAGAGACTCCCTTTGACATGTTATGCAGCCCCCTTCTTGATTTTCACAATCTGCTGTTTTACTTAATTTAGTTCAAGAATTGGTGTTTCACTCTTCAATCGAAAAGTGGGCAACATGGGCACATTCTACTCCATTTGCCACAATCAAAGGTTGCACAAAGCATTGGATCCAAAGGGGGAAAAGTGTGCATGGGAGAACACATGACAACTCCTTCAACAAACACACCTTTTCCTAGTGTTGTCACAAAAGCCATAGCTATAAGGAGCTGCTTACACACACATGCACAGCTCCATTTTCCCCTTCACATACAAAGTGTTGCATAATATCCACGTGGCTATTATGACTCGTATTTTTATTTCCTGTAAGTGTGTATTTCTTAAACCATTTTTTTTTTTATGTATCCCCATCCTGTTTCTCTTCTAGCTTGATATGAAGGGACACATTCAGACAACAATAAATTATGGGTTCTGTAAGCATGGCTGGTTGAATAAATTAGAGTTGGCTGGATCGAAATGCAGCAAGTGAAAAATCAAACCGCATTATGAACCAACAACTAGAGTCTGTCTGTAGGCTTGCAGTGATCTAGGTAACCCGAGCATTCCCTGTCTTGCTCAAAAGGTTTAATCTCCTCCACCATCTTTGTGACAAAGCAGGGCATCTCCTTTTTGCCCTTGTGTTCACTTCCTTTTGCTTCACAAAGGAAAGCAATCTTCCAGTTAATCCAAGTCATGAGTTGGGTGATTTCCATTTTCCTTTTCTCTCCTTCTAGGACTTCCAGTAATGCTTTGAGGAACATGGTTTCCCACTGATTGCTGAATGAAACATAGCCTGAGCAATTGAGACAGAAAGAGAAAGAGAAAGCAAGAGTGAGATAAGGAGTGCCAAAAGTCCAGCGGGACTTTTCTACAGTACAGTAAGCAAACATGTTAGAGAAGTCTAGTAAAATCTGGGCACACGTCTCTTGCCAGTATGTGCCGTATCTCAAGAGCCAGGAAGGGATAAAGTGAACACATTACACAGAAACTTAATTGCTGTGCAAATATGGACTCTCTCTGTGGCCAGAATTAGAGGCCTGTGGCGTTTATATCATGTTAGGTTTTGCTTATGACTGAAAGCACCTTCAAGAGCCATCCAACCATTGTTAAGCCAAAATAATAATGGCTTTGTATCCCTTTAACAAAGGCTGGGTGAAATTGTAAAACTGCTCTAAATTGTAAGTGCTGTACTACCGGTATTTGCATGGAAGGATTGCAATGATTCTCCAGAAACCTGAAAAAATCAAAGAACAGATTGGCAGATTCCAAAGATATAACTTTTCTCTGTAAAGAACAACTGGTAACTGTTCTTAGCATACCACCCTGGTTTCTTCTTCCTGTGTCCTTTAATCATGACAAGATCAGCCCAACACAGGAAATGATGGGGGAAAATCTGGAACAGAAGGGTTGCTTCTGAAATTCCCGATTTTCACTGTCCAGAAATTTTGGTGCTGCTTTTTCACAAGTATCAGTTCAACCTTTTGCATACATTTTTGCTGATTTCTTTCCTTCCTGACTGTACCACTGACTGATAAGACCCCCATGGTTACATTAGATTATGAGGTCTGATGGACTGGCCTCCATCCATAATTATAATGTTTCTCTTGGCCGAGTGCCCTTAATTAAGACTCACAAACAAACCGGCCGTTCTCTGGTTATTTTTTTTTTTTAATTCTTCAAACTCCCAAATGGGTCGTTCTACCCAATCTGGTGCATTTGCTATGAGATACTGTATCTGATAACCTTTGCTGCAAACTTGACTTAGACTAGATTTAGGTGGTTTGGGCGACATACCTGGGCAGCAAGAAAACATGACAGTAGTGTTTTCAGGAATAGACAGGTAATGTGAAAAACAGTCTTCATCTGGCGCGCCGCTATCTGTTTCTATGTAGACGCCGTCATCAAATCTATTTCCACGGCACGCCTGAAAAACACATTGAAGGCAACAGCTGCTAAATAGCCTTTGTGCACAGCCCTTTGTTTGTTGGATCCACACCCCGAGAAACCGACTTTAGACTTTCTTGTGACTTATTCTAGGTCAGGGATAGGCAACCTTGGCTCTTTTATGACTCATGGACTTCAACTCCCAGAATTCCTGAGCCAGTATGGCTCAGCTTGGAAACCTCTCCCTTTCCCCTCAGCATGGCTGGCTGTGGAATTTATTTATTTATTTATTTAATTTCTATGCCGCCCTATTCCGGAGAACTCAGGGCGGCTCACAACATGATAGAAATTACATTATATACATAAATATAAAAACCCTTAATTAAAAAAGAAACCAATCATTCCACAAACATACACTGGCTAGGGGCAAGGTGTTAGCTGCCCCAGGCCTGCCGGCAAAAGTGTGTTTTAAGCAATTTACGAAAGGCGGAGAGGGTGGGGGCGACACGGATCTCCGGGGGAAGTTGGTTCCAGAGGGCCAGGGCCGCAACAGAGAAGGCTTTTCCCCTAGGCCCCGCCAGGCCACACTGTCTGGCTGACGGGACCTGGAGAAGGCCCACTCTGTGGGCCCTAACCGGCCGCTGGGATTCATGAGGCAGCAGACGGTCCCGTAAATAACCTGGTCCGATGCCATGTAGGGCTTTATAGGTCATAACCAACACTTTGAATTGGGTTCGGAGACCAATTGGCAGCCAATGCAGCTCGCGGAGTGATGCCGAAATGTGGGCATTTCTAGGCAAGCCCAACACTGCTCGCGCGGCTGCATTCTGCATTACCTGAAGTCTCCGAACATTTTTCAAAGGTAGCCCCATGTAGAGAGCATTGCAGTAGTCGAACCTCGAGGTGATAAGGGCATGAGTGACTGTGAGAAGAGACTCCCGGTCCAAATAGGGCCGCAACTGGTGCACCAGGCGAACCTGGGCAAATGTCCTCCTCGCCACAGCCGAAAGATGATGTTCCAAATTTAGCTGTGGATCGAGGAGGACGCCCAAGTTGCGGACCTTCTCCGAGGGGGTCAAAAGCTCCCCCCCAGGCTAATGGACGGATAGATTGAAATATCTTTGGGAGGCAGAACCCATAGCCACTCCGTCTTGTCGGGGTTCAGTTTGAGCCTGGGCGTTGAAGTCCACGAGTCATAAAAGAGCCAAGGTTGCCTACCCCTGGCCTAGGCCTGTATTTCTCAACCTTGGCCACTCAGAGATGGGTGGACTTCAACTCCCAGAATTCCTGAGCCAGCATGGCTCAACTTGAAAACCTCTCCGTTTTCCCTCAGCATGGCTGGCTGAGGAATTCTGGGAGTTGAAGTCCACGAGTCATAAAAGAGCCAAGGTTGCCTACCCCTGGCCTAAGCCATGAGTGAGAGGTGATTCCTCTGCCATTTTCATCTGAATGGGCTAAACTGAAGGAATGAGGTTAACTGTTTGCATTAAACTTGCATGCTTTTTTAAAAAAATAATTAAATAAATGAAATAGCATTAGCTGGAGGATTGGAGAATTAGGGGCTTGCCCAGGCAATGAAGAGGGATTTTTTTTCATCCTTTCTTCTCTTGCACAGATTCGCAAAACCCGCATTTGCCTTTGGAGGATATATCAGTATAACTGAATCGAAGCCTGAACTTTACAGTTGTGTAAAGATTCCAGGAAATACAATAAATCTAATGTAGAACCTTAGTATTTGTGATGCTGCCTAAGGAGAAGGAGAAATACTTATGCTTTACCTTTTAACATCCGAGTCATGCAAGTATGCTAGACGTGGCATCAAAAACACTGTTATTTCCTGAATGAGTAATTTGTTTTTTTAAGAGGGCTTTTACTGTTAATGTACATATTGTGGCGGGCAAACCCTGTTCGCAAACCCAGAAGTCATGTGTATGTGGAGAAGGTTGCCAGCTTTTGGTTGCATAACTTGGGGTCATGAAGTCAAACTTTTTTTATTGTATTTATTAATCTTGTTGAGGTTATTTCCCTTACTAACCTCAAATACATGCAAACGAGAGATGTGCAAAGGAAGACTATGTTCTATGTGCTAAGATTTCATAGCTGTCTTGAAATTCTTGCAAAGCTGTGTTTTGCCAAGGGTCAGGTCAGGGATCAGGGGTCCAGGCAATTGGGGTTTTTGGGGATCCAAAGACAATAAGCACACCAGTTAATAAAGGGATTTAACCTTTATTATTAACTCAAGCAAACAGAGTTAAAAGCTGGGGTCTTCAAACTTGGCCCTTTTATGACTTGTGGACTTCAGCTCCCAGAATTCCTCAGCCAGGGTGCCTGGTTGAGGAATTCTGGGAGTTGAAATCCACAAGTCATAAAAGGGCCAAGTTTGAAGACCCCTGGTTAAAAGCATAAGGTTAAAAGCATACATACCAAGGAAGATACCCAAATCTCTTACAGGATGCTAGGCGCTCATTAATAACAACAGCAGAGGTACCCTAATGGGTGACCAATTTTTCAATAGAGTCCATTCCAGAAGCTTCCCCCTTATAACAACAACCCCATGGTTCTTATCCAAACCTTGTTACGTTTTGAAACTAAAGGCCTTGAAGACATGGCTATACCAACTAGCCTGGGGCCCGAATGGACGTGTGGCCTATTGGAGATGGCTAATGGGGTAGAGACTATCACCCCCTTCTCCCTGTGTGCTCCCTCCCTCCCCTTCCTGCTTAGTTTTATTTTAACTGACTTTTTTAAAATTTAAGAATCTTTACAGGTAGTTCTCAACAACAGTTCATTTAGTGAATGTCCGAGATTACACCGGCACGGGGAAAAAGCGACTTATGACCACTTTTCACACTTATGACCATTCAGACGCTTGGCAAATGGCATTGACTTTGCTTGTCAGAAGGTTACAAAAGGGGATCAAATGATCCCGGGACACTGCGACCGTCGTCAATATGAGTCAGTTGCCAAATGTCTGAATTTTGATCGGGTAACCATGGGGATGCTGTAAGTGTGAAAATCGGTCATAAGTCACTTTTTTCCAATGATGATGTACCTTCTAATGGTCACTAAACAAACTATTGTCCATCGAGGCCTACCTGTACTTAATATGAGGGAGAAATCAAAATACGTCACTAACTCTTTGCAACAACAATGGTCTTCCTGCATTGCTACCCCAGGCTGCCTTCAATGTAATCCTCAGAAACATTGTGAGGGATGGGCTTCTCACATTTGTGGGTCCAGATAGCTGGGAATCCTATAGGATGGGGCTCTCCAACCGTGGCAACTTTAAGACTTGTGGACTTCAACTCCCAGAATTCTTCAGAGGAATTCTGGGAACTGAAGTCCACAAGTCTTAAAGTTGCCACGGTTGGAGACCCCCATCCTATAGGACAGCAGTTCTCAACCTTGGGGTCGTGACCCCATTTGGGGTCGCACGACCATTTCGCGGGGGTCGCCGGACACCGCGGGCCGCCATTTTGTTTTTTTTAATTTTTATTTTTTTATTTTTTTATTTTTTTGGCGCGCGCGCCGCACATGTGCAGTTCCGCCCGTCGCGCCGAAAAAAAATCAAAAAAATAAAAATTAAAAAAAAATTTAAAAAAAATTTAAAAAAAATGGCGGCCGCGACGGGCGGATCCGCGCATGCGCGGCACGCGAGATGGGCTGATCCGTGCATGTGCGGATCCGCCCATCGCGGCCGCCATTTTTAAAAAAATTTTTTTTTTTAAAAAAAAATTTTCGGCGCACGCGCCCGAGTTAAGATCACAGCGCGCATGGGCGGGGCAAGTGGGGTCTCAACCTGAGAAAGGTTGAGAACCACTGCTATAGGATAAAAAAGACCGACTGAATTTCCCATTCCTCACTGTTTCTCTTTGGACTCTGACATCGGCTCCCCACAGCTCTTACCTGTATGAAAAAGATTTTAGGCTTTCCGACCAAATATGGACACCTTTCGGGAGATAAGATCTTATAAATGCGAGTTAGCTTTACTGCTTGTCCTTGGCAGTCCATTATGCTGCCTTCTTCTCCGTGGCTTGAAAGGATGCTCACAAAATATTTCCCGTGTTCCGCCTGGCTTTCTGCAAAGACACAGTTTAAGGAAAGGACAGGTAGTAAGGTGATTATTATTATTTTTTGAAGTGTCTCGTGATTCAGATGCAGCGCTTGCCTCTCAATCAAATATACAAAATGACACCTAATCCATCTTGAAGCATATTCTTCTGAGGACCAAAAGTATGGTGGGGGAAATGGTGGGATTCCAACAGGTGAACAACCGGTTCTCTGTGTGGATTCCGCTTCCGGAAATCCATTCCAAAGCCTGGGCAACAAAAAATTAGCTAAAGGTTCTGCCGAACTGGTGCGAATTGGCTAAATCCCACCACTGGGTGGGGGGCATTGTCTAAGCTTCAGATTTACTCTCAGCCACAGAAAGTCCCTGAGGGATTTGAGGCCAGTCACTCTCAGCCCAACCTATAACACATGGCTATTGTGAGGTAAAACTGGAGGAGGGAAGGCTATATACTGGTAGGTTACCTTGAGTTCCTGTAAATGGGAAATAAATCCAACTCATTAAACAATGGCAACACCCAAATAGTCCTCAACATAGGATTTTGCTCATTATGGTCATCTGTCATGACGATTGCAAAATGGGCTGTTTATATGACCAGAGTGATTTTATGATTTATTTATTTGTTTGCAGTAGATGTTAAGCAAAAACCATGATCACGAAGCAAACTAATAATTCACTAGGGGCATGGTTTTGCTGAAATCCAGTAGTGCAAAACCGTTGTAAAACGGATCATGTGACGGGAGAACACTGCAAATGGAAATAAATGTGGCCCCAGGGTATCTGAGGTTCGGTCATGTGATCATGGAGGGGATCCAAGTGTCAGAATTTTGGAACTGAGTCGTAAAGGTCCCCCTTCTACCGGTATATCAGGGATCTTCAAACTTGGCAACTTTAAGACTTGTGGACTTCAACTCCCAGAATTCCTCAGCCAGCTGCTGAGGAATTCTGGGAGTTGAAGTCCACAAGTCTTAAAGTTGCCAAGTTTGAAGACCCTTGTTTTATATCAATGCAACTGCCCAGTGGCTCTATTCACACAACAATGTAATTGCCTCATATCTGCAACGTTCTAAACCAGGTTAGTTTTAAACTTGACTGGAAGTGTGTGTTTGTAAACTCTGACCACACTATGTTTATGCTTCAGTATATTGTGTAAAGTTAGTAAATGGGAAAATTAGTCAACAGGTCTGATGTGGAGTCTAATCGCATTCTGGGATTTTAGGAATATATCCTGAATCTGTTTCATCTGATCTTATGTGCTCTTTGCTCATTTGCATACCGCAGAATTCTAGCCCCAAAACCACTGCAATCATACTTCCGTTGTGTAACCTGTTTTAAGTTCAGAAGCTAGGCAGGCTCTCCAGGCGATGTTTCTAGAAGACTGTTGAGTTCTTCTTTGAAGGCCATCTCTCCAGTTCAGCGTTTCTCAATCTCAGCAACTTTTCAAATAGGTGGATTTCAGTTTCCAGAACGCCCCAGGCAGTATGCTGACAAAGGAATTCTGGGGGTTGAAGTCCACCCATCTTAAAGTTGCTGAGGCTAGAAAAATACTGCTTCAAACTGTCAGCCTAATTTCCATAAATCAGCCTTGCATTTCCACATGTATCTCTAAAGCAGCAAGACACCACCGCTGACCAACTGAATTGACCAGGAGGTCTTGTTGAAGGATGAGCTCCAGAACATATATAAAGTGCTCAAAGAATACTGAGTAAACAAGGATAGAAACTCCTATTAAAAGTGTATAAAGTGCTCAGAATATAATTGTTCTCAGATGTAGAGCAGACATATCTTTGAACTGAGAGCTAGATTTCTTACGAAATATTATACATCTATTCATGTGACATCTTGACAGGAAGCATGAGAGAGAGAGAGAGTGAGAAAAAATACTTTTTTTGTTGAAACACAGAGATTCATTGAAGAAGAGGTCAAGTGAGAAACGGAAACAGGAACTGTTTCAATTCTCTTCACCTTCTCATTGTTCCACAATTACTCATAGGAGCAGAGAGATGACACAATCTCCAGTGGAAACATGTTTGAGGAGGGGGTTTGACTAGAAGACCCCCCAAGGTCCCTACCAACCCTATTATTTCATGCTCTGCAACAAGTCATCTACTATTTAGGTGATGGAAAGGATAGAGAAAGCTCGAACAGCATTCTTCAAAATGAAAAAGGTCTTCTTACAGTCACAATATAAGCCTAAGACTGAAAATCAGGCTTGTCAGATGCTATATTTTTTCTATCCTGCTCTATGGAGTAGAAAGTTGGTCTCTGGCAGAAGGCCATCTGAAGAGACTAGAAGCATTAGAAATGTGGATTTACAGGCGGCTGTTACATATAAGCTGGGTTGACGAGATCAGAAATGAGGAGGGGATAAGCCACCTGGGAAAGCCAAGGGAAATCATCAAAACAATTAAAAAATGAAAATTAGAATATTTCGGACATGTGATGCGACACCCAGAAAAATACGGCATACTCCATTTAATCCTCCCGGGAAAGATTGAAGGCAAACGAGGTCCAGGCAGAAGAAGAACATCGTGACTTCAAAATCTAAGGGACTGGTTTGGACAAACCTCAGCAGCACTTTTTCGTGCGGCTGCTGATAAAAACAGGATCGCCAACATGGTCGCCAACGTCCAATAACGGATATGGCAGAAGAAGAAGAAGAAAGGGACTACTATACTCCATTGCATTCCGGGATCTGTAGTGACATCGCAACTAACTAGTATGCCTAACCCATGGCTGCTCAGTAACAATGGGCATCTTCCAAGGCACTTTTCTAACTCTCTCTCACTAACAGGAATAGTCTCTTAATGTTTGGCTAAAGGTTACAGCCTCCAGATGCCCATCCAGGCTTGCTCTCCAGAGTCGGAGGACTCTATAGAGAGGATCCAAACAATTCAGATGGTGGGGAAGATTATAAAATCCAATGCTCCCCCTCTCTGGATGCACTTGCACGTCACACATGTCTGTCTCTCTTTTCCTATAAGGTTATTAAGGATTATATTAAGCAGATCAAATCCCAAAGGTGCTTTTTCAAGAGGCAACTGGACTTTCTTTGTGTTTCCTTGAAGAGTGACTGAAGCTTCTTGGATGAAAAGCGAAACGTTTTCAAGGGAAAAAAAACAACAAAGTCCAGTTGCCTCTTGAAAAAGTCCCTTTGGTACAAACCTTGACCTGGAGCACTGAGATAAAGGTAATACAAAAAAAAACCATTGCATACCTACATGCAGTACCTACATACGAAAAAGTGGGGAAAAATATCCGTCCCCAAAGATAATAAGAAAAAGGAAGTTCTCCCTTCATTTTGAACAAGAACATTCAACACTAACAGCTTATCACTGTCTCTTAAAATACAACCAGGTACTTCTTCCTTCCATAGCTCACCCCATTTTCTATAAACTTCTCTCTCAAGCATTATCATTATCATCATCACCACAAAGAAGAGGGAGTCAAGCTATTCTCCAAAGGGCCTGAAGGCAGGACAAGAAGCAACGGGTGGAAACTCATCAAGGAGAGAAGCAACCTGGAACTAAGGAGAAACTTCCTGAAAGTGAGAACAATTAACCAGTGGAACAACCTGCCTCCAGAAGCTGTGGGTGTTCCAACACTGGAAGTTTTCAAGAAGAGACTGGACAGCCATTTGTCCGAAATGGTATAGGGTTTCCTGCCTGAGCAGGGGGTTGGACTAGATGACCTCCAAGGTCCCTTCCAACTTTATTATTATTATCACCATCATTCATCAGCAAAGACCTAGTAAAAATGACATCTGTCTCTCTGTCTCTCTCTCTCTCTCTCTCTCTACATACACACACACACATATATGTGTGTGTATGTGTGTATATGTGTGTATATATATATATTTGTATCATAATCAGTGGGGTTATGTACAACCTAAGTATATAATCCCGCTGTCCATTTAGTCTAAGTCCTCGCCACCCTTCCCGGCAGCTCAGACCTTTCTGATGAACAGCGGAACAAAATTTTGGAGGCTCCCACAAGCTTTCCAACAGTTCCATGGAAGACTTTTAAGGTGCACCGTTCTGAAGATCTCAGTTGCCTTCTTCCCAAACATACCTTCCTCATACACTTCTTCTATTTCTTTGGCTGTCAAATCCAGAAATACTTTCACGTCATAATTGCAGTTGGAAAGTGCTTTAAAAAGCTTATCTGCTTCCCTTCTGGCCCCCAATCTTGATTTAAGTCTTTCTTTGGCTTCAAGGAATTGATGGTTGACAATAATTACAGCTCGGTTCCTTCTAGGGCAAGCCATGGCCGAGGAATCTCCTGATGGAATTGCATGTGTGCACATATATAGGTTTGTATATGCCCTTTTGAACTCTTTATGATTCAGCACTCAGGGCGTGGAATGAAAATTCACCTCCTGCTTGATTAGACAGATAACATTACAAACACTGATCTTTCCCAGGCACGCAATTCATACATGAAATGCGTCACATTTCGCTTTGTGATTTGTGTTTCGCTTATTCAGTGATATTCTACTGAAGCTGGTCTTCCAATCTGGAAAGTCCACTACAGTTAATGAAACAAATATCCCCAAAACAAGTTTTAAACCGTTGTTTTAAATGGTGTTTGAAATAAATACAGTGATTAAGATGCATCTTTCTCTCTCCTCTGAGAGGTCCTTGGTGCTCCCTGAAGCATGATTGTTTTCTTGCAAATGTTTCAATATCCAACTAGGTAACATCATCAGTTCTCATTCCTTATCAGAGTGGTTTCATGTTAGAGTAGCCCAGGGGTCTTCAAACTGGGCAGCTTTAAGACTTGTGGACTTCAATTCCCAGAATTCCTGAGTCCACAAGTCTTAAAGTTGTCCAGTTTGAAGACTCCTGGTGTACCCTTATGTCTACCACTCTCTAGTCTTCCCCCCTCTCTCCCTCCTTCCCTCCCTCCCTCACTTACTTATCAGAAATTGAGAAAAATCCACCAGAGAGATTTCTTCATGAAATTTTCCTTTTATGGAAGCAGGCTTGCTTTGTTTAATTAATGAATAAAGTGAAAATACAGACGATTACAGCAGCAGATAGTTTTGCTCCCAAGAGGAGAAAATAATTTAAATTGTTTCTAAGTTGAGGTTTCTCTTTAAAATGAATTGCTGTCTCTCGGGAATAGTTTAACTAAGTTAGTTAGTCTGTTAGAATTAGCAAGTGAATTTGTCCCCTAATAGTGAATCTGAGTACAGGTAATTCTGGACTTACAACCACCATTGAGCCCAAAATTCCTGTTGCAAAGTGAGACATTTGTTAAGTGAGTTTTGCCCCATGTTACAACCTTGCTTGCCACAGTTATTAACTGAATCATTGCAGTTAAGTTAGTAACACGGTTGTTAAGTGAATCTGGCTTCCTGTATTGACTTTGCTTCTCAGGAGGTCGCAAAAGGAGATCACCTGACTCCAGGACACTGCAACGGTCATAAATATGAGTCAGTGGCCAAGCATCTGAGTTTTGATAACATGACCACAGGGCTGTTGGTGAAAAATGTCATAAGTCAAGTTTTTTCAGTGCTGTTGTATCTTTGAACAATCACTAACTGAATTGTTGTAAGTCAAGGACTACCGACAGAGTTAGATTTATAAACATATTATGCTGCATTATTTTCTCATATACAACCATTTGAACACAGGATTTTGTGCCTTTTATTTTTTTTGTACTTTGCATGTATGGACTATTTCTTTTCATGGTTATCTGTTTCAGAAGCCTGCTCATAGATCAGCAGCACATGAAGGTTTTAAATAGAAAAATGCATCACCTTTTTACATCTTAGACCAGTTTATATTCTTCAGTCCGGGTTCATTGCTGTATTAAATCATAACGAGGCTTTATTTATTGCTCACGCTTACATTCGCTGTAAGCAAAAAGGCCAGCTCTGATTTGGCCTTGCAGAATACTTGATCTCAGTCCCAGGGCTGTCAGCAGAGGTGCCTCTGCAAAATTCAATTTGCAAGCCGAATGGTGGGCATTTCACAAAACACCCCACCTGTCCCTTAGCAGCCCAGTTCTAGGCAGGTTGCCCTCACTCCGTGAGACACCCCCCCCAAAAAAATAGGGATTTAAAATCAAGTCCTGCTTTGTTTCTGACAAGCGCTGATGGAATGGGCTCAGATGCAGCATAAAGCTATCGGGGCGAGAGCTAATCAGAGAAACATCAAAATGAAGAAAAACAGAATCTTCCTGTTTCCTGGCAGAAGACCTCCCAATCTCTAGGCAGTGCCACTTTTGAACAAGCAGAAAATCTTCCAGATGAATTGGGAGATATCTGACTGCAGACAATCCAAAGGATCAGCTATTCCCAAAGATGCTTTTTTCCAAAAGGCAACTGGACTTTCCCGTTTTTTCTTCTTTGAAAGTGTTTTGCTTCTCATCCAAGTCCTTCCTTCCTTCCTTCCTTCCTTCCTCCCTCCTCCCTTCCTTCTCTCCCTTCCTTCCTTCTCTCCTTCCTTCCTTCCTTTCTCCCTCCCTCTCTTCCCTGTCTCTCCTTCCTTCCTTCCTTCCTCCCTCCCTTCCTTCTCTCCTTCTCTCCCTTCCTTCCTTCCTCTCTCCCTCCCTCTCTTCCCTGTCTCTCCTTCCTTCCTTATTTCCTTCCTTATTTCCTTCCTTCCTTCCTTCCTTCCTTCCTTCCTTCCTTCCTTCCTTCCTTCCTTCCTTCCTTCCTTCCTTCCCTAAAACTCTCCTGGGGCTTATTAAGACGAGGTTTGGACTCAGTCAACGGGAATCACTTCGGTGCAAACCCCTTTAAGTCTCATGCATGCCCCTCACGCCCCAGCCCCTTGCTTTATGCCATTTTTTCTTTCCGAGTGGTACCTTTGCCCCCGAGCAGAGCAAACGTCGCACTCGGAGCCAGCCTTCCAGTCCCGAGCTAAGCTGGGACTACGCTTCCCAGCACGCAAAGCGGCGCGCCTGCGCTTTTGGCTCCTGTGGGCGTCACGGGCGGGGGAGGGAATGTTAGCAACAGAACCCAGGTTGGAGGAAAAACGGCGGAGTTAAAACTCGGGTTCGGTCCAACTGTTCAGGAATGACACCTCCGTGGGTGCGTGAGGAGGGGGAGAAAGGCAGCAGGGGGCTCTGGGGAGAGCCGTGGGAAGAGCAGCGGGACTGGGAGCGTGGGAACGTGTTGACACGTGTCTGCAGATGCGTGCACAGGGAGGAAGCGAGCCTGGGCAGCTGGCAGGTGTGGCGAGAAGATTTAGGCTTCGGGCTTAGTGAGTTGGGGGTCCACAGCGCAGGGGGGCTGTTGAGAGAGGGCAGAAAGAAAGCCCCTCTGGAACAGGAGGTCGTGGGAATGGTGCTTTTATTGGGGGTGGGGTGGCGGATTCTGTCGTGATCAGATGGCTTTGTAGAAGGAACTCTAAAAGGTGAGTCTTTTGGGGGAAAAAAAACCCCACGAATTGTGGACTTAGAGAAGGAGGTGGGAGTGGGTTTCAGGGAGCGTTGAAATCTTTTCTCCACCTGGAAAGGTGCTTCCACCAGGGACCAAGCTGGGTTACTGGCATGCATTCATCCTTTGCACCTTTTCTTCCCCTCTTAATCGCTTCTGGCCTTCTGCAGCATAACACTAAACATCCATTTGCCTCCAGGCTGTAATTTAGATGCCTCACAACTCAAGGGACATTCTGGCAACCTGGACAGGTTCCTCAAGCCAGTGGTCCTGCTTCAAGCCAGAGCAAATGGAGGTTCTGTCCGTGGGCGTGGAAAGCTGCAGCTGCTTGACTTTTGCAATAATAATAATAATAATAATAATAATAATAATAATAATACTAATACTAATAATAATAATAATAAACCCCCAAACCCAAAGAATATTCAAATGCATGTCCAAATTAGAACTTGGGGTGCGGCTGTCTGTGGAGACTTTCAGTCATCCAGGTCGTAGTTGTCTCAAAGATACTTTTTTTCTTCAAAAGGCAATTGGACTGGGTTTTTTTTGAAGGAGGAGGAGGCGGGGGACTAGAAGCTTGGCTCATCACTTCTGGGAGATGGAAGGATAGGTTCTGATAGGATGGTGGTAGGGATGGATGGAAGGACTGAATTTCTTTGCAGTCATCTGATCGGTAGCATTCTCCCTGAGAACTGTTTGAGGCCACTTGGGTTCATCTGGGACCTCAGGGTCACCTGAATCAGGGTGCAATTGGGGAGGGGTCCTGCTGCTTGTTGCCCCATACCATTGTGAAAAGGGCATGGAAGTTGGTGAGCCTCTTGTGGGAGGGAATATGGAATATTCCATAATAATTGGAAGAGAATATGGAACATATATGCAGTTTTACGTAGCAGTAATTCCGGAATCACACCGTCCATGATTATGGGGAAGAAATGGATAAGGCTCAGTTGCAATTAATGCAGGCAGTTCCGTGCTCCGTGTAGTTGAGTTTCTTGTTCTCTTGTTTGAGATTTGAGAAATGATCTTGCCCTCCCTGGTGACTCTGATTTCATTGTTTCCATTAGGGGATGAACCAATGCAGCATAAACAACTGCCAGCGTGAAACACAAACAATTACCTATCCAGTTTACAAAGCTGTGCATGTGAGTATACTGGTCACTAAGTTCTAACCGTCTTTCCTCACATTCCAGTAGTCTTGCGGGCTAGGATCATTGGGGGTTATAGCAGACTGCGGGTGTAAGTTTAGGAAACAACATTATTGGGGAATGTTCCCAAGTAATGTCTGAACAGGCTTTACACTGCATTATGAGAACCAACTTGTATTCAAGTTTTTCAGGATTTGACCACAGTTTGCAGACCTGTATGCAGTCTTTTTCTTAAATCTAAATATTATGCAAATGTACAACGGTTTCTCTTGCTCAAATGACAGCAAGAAATAGAGTTTGAGGGGTATTCCATAATCTTATTTCACTCATGCCAACGTCTAAAAAAAAAAAACCACTCAGGAATAAGTTATCAAATCTGAAACTGCCTCTTTTGTTCAATGTAACATTGTGGAAAGAAAGGAAATAACAGCTTTTTTTTTTTTTTGTCTGCTTGTTCCTTTAAAAGAGGAAACTGTTCCATTTCCTTTCTCCAGAGTACAGATATTAGCTGCTGGGGACTTGAGCCAAACAGCTCTTATTTCTTCACCCATATCTCCAGTTTTTAATCCTCTGTGACAGAAACATAATTTCATCAGGTTTATATTTTTGTTTATTGTGAAAAAAACCTTTTAATATGATAGTGCTTATTTTTACATGTAGTTTAGGCTTTCCTATGCTGTATGCAAACCCTTTGTTGAAATTTTGAGGATCTATGTTTGATTCCATGCTGGCTGAGGAATTCTGGGAGTTGAAGTCCACCCATCTTAAAATGACCAAGGTTGAGAAACTTTTGTTTGGTGGGTGAAGCCAGAAAATCAGGCAAATTGAGAAAAACTGTAGTGGTGTTAACCTTGTATGAAGCACACTGGGTGATTATAGTAACAATTAAACAGGTTAATCTAAGCAACAGGGTTGCTTTGTGACTTTTTAGTTCTTACTAAAAATGTGCATTGACAGAAGAATTTGGGATGTTATGAGCTCTGAATCAGTGACACAAAATCACTTTATGAGATATTGGCCTCAGAGAAGTTATGAAAAGGTTGCCTATGGGTTCTTCACATCCCTAGGAGAAGGAGAGGCAGAGCTTGGGGATAGAATCAAGAGAGGAACCAGCCTGGAGTCCTTACATTCCTTCAAGCTGTTTAAGTCCAATCCCTCTTGAATTCCATTAAGTCTTATCTAGCACCAGTTTCATGCTGAATGTTAGTTGACTAGATTCTGGTGTATAGACATGAGCAATAAATCAGCTTAACTGGAATTTAACATGTAGATCTAATTCTTCATGCCTGACGACAACCTTAGAATCCCCACCTCTCTCTGTCTGTTTCAGATTTCTGCATTGAAACAGAATGGACTGCTCCAGTCTCTATCAGCAACACCCAATGATTTTAAGGAATCAGGTAAAGATCCAATTAAAAATTTTAATTTATTCAGTTTAGGCACCGCCCAATACCAAACTGACTCTGGATGGTATGCAATAAAAGCAAACAAAGTTGAACCATAATATAACAAAGGGTATAAAAAGAAAAGGAACGAAGAAGAACGGATGGTGAGTCTGGCTAACAACATCCACATGATCAAACATATCCGACAAGAACCCCAATCACCCTAATACAAGGCCCAGAGCTGGGGCCTTGTTAGGAGACTATTGTCATTCAGCCCCCTGACTATCAGGAGGGAATGTAGCTATTGCTCCTTGGATTCTGTTGCATTTTGGATGATGTGAAACACTGAAGAGCAGAGACTTGCAAAACAATTCACTTTCAAAAGGACTTGTTCTAACCTTACTGGAAAAAATTGGTGTGACTCTGCATGTAAAGCGTGCTTCAAGCCTTGTCTTTGAAGCTATTTTGTACTCTACTTCTAAGGAACTGTGGCAGGATAAAGCGCCTTTGAAGTCACTGAGAAGACGGTTTTAGATCTCCCAGAAATTTAAGTTGCTTCATCTGCTTCTCATTTATAACGGGGTCTAGAGTCAGATGCTCCTTGAAATTCTGCATGAAAGTCAATAAAGGTTGAATTGCGATTAGCTGACAGGCAGAGTTATGGTTTTTATGGCGCTCTTAAAAATGACATTAATTATAAAGAGGTGGATTTTAGGTACATAGAAATCTGTATACTACTAAAACTCTCATTGTCGTGACCTTTAGCTGGGCAAAACAGCACATCATAGGGCCACAGTTGTTGAGCCAAAGTATCTCAAATGGGCTAAATTGCAGAATGTGCCCCAAATCAGGGACCCATGACTTCTGAGGGAATGAAATTTGGGGAAGTTGTGGCTGCTTCATTGTTGCTATGCTTTTGTTGTGGTCATGAGATCTTCATTTTCAACATTCTGTGACAGTTTCCAAGCCACTCTTGCAATCCCTCATTCCCTCCTACCCAGTAGTAGCCATTTACCTGGAAAGGTTAGGGTTTTCACAGTTAGTATTATTTTCACTTGTCAGTTTCAGATGCTTTCTGTTTTAAAATCCACCTCTACAGTTTCTCATTTAGAAAAATAAAATGGAGCTGCTGCATAGTGCCTGGAGATGAATTGAATTGAAATGAATACTTTATTTGGCCAATTGTGATTAGACATACAAAGAATTTATCTCTGGTACAAAAGCACTCAGTGGACATGCAAAGCAACAGAACAATAAAGCCAATAAAAGGAGGAATAAAAAAGAAAATAAGGATAAATAATAATACGACAACCACGCTACATAGGGTAAGAGTCATTAAGCAGCACTGAGAGAATTGAATGTTCAGCATGGTGATGGCACGGGGGGGAGGAATTGTCTTTGTGTCTAGTTATTTTGGCATGCAATGCCCTAAATCGCCATCCTAAGGGGAGGGGTTGAGATAGTTTATCTATAGACTCCCTCACTTCCTTCCAGGATTTGAGGGGTCTGTAGATATTTTCTCAGCCTTCCTTCTGACCCATACAGTATACAGGTTTTCTGTGGAAGGTAGGCTGATTGCAGTTGTTCTTTCTCCAGGCTTAACTCTGATAGTGCTTATACCTGTCCTCTTTGGTTACTGTACCAAACCAGACAATTATAGAAGTACACATAACAGACTCAGTAATTCCTCTGTAAAATTACACCTAGATTTTTTTCCTTTAAAAGAAATGGAATTATCTTCCAGGCCTCTTAAATGAACTGCTTTGTAAATGATTCTCGAGCATGTAGCTGCTCTGGTATGTCATCTTGTTTTTCCTCTTACTAGATATTTCGGAGGAGGTACTACGAGCCCGTGAAGAATGGGACAACATAGCAAGCATCCATCCGGGAGGTATGGAAAATAAGTACCGTCTCATTTTACTCCATTCTGGGATCTGTTCTGAGTTGAATTTTAATTGTGCTACCTGCCACAATGCTACCATTACGGATGGCTGCACATAATACAAAGTCCACCAGTTTGTGTGCATGTCTAATTGACTTATTTTGATATTGCTCAGTCTAGGAAGGAGTGCAGGATGGAGTAGAAAAAGGATACTCAACAAGAAAACCACCCCTAAACAAGGCAATAAAAATAATAAAGATGAAAAAAAATGTAAACAAAGTTATGGTTTAAAAAACATGGTATAAATAGGATGTGTATGTGTATGTTGTTGTTGCGAAGTCGTGTCCAACCCATCGCTACCCCATGGACAACGTTCCTCCAAGCCTTCCTGTCCTCTACCATCTTCTGGAGTCCATTTAAACTCATGCCTACTGCTTCAGTGACTCCATCCAGCCACCTCATTCTCTGTCGTCCCCTTCTTCTATTGCCCTCAATCTTTCCCAGCATCCGGCTCTTCTCCAGTGAGCCCTTCCTTCTCATTAGGTGGCCAAAATACTTGAGTTTCAACTTCATGATCTGGCCTTCTAAAGAGCAGTCAGGGTTTGACTCTAGGACTGACTGGTTGGATCGCCTTGCAATCCAGGGGACTCACAGGAGTCTTCTCCAGCACCATAGTTCAAAGGCCTCAATTCTTTTGCGCTCAGCCTTTCTTATGGTCCAACTTTGTATGTGTATTTAGAGAGACAATTAAGGTTTCCCATCAATACTTGATGTGTATTTTGAATTATCCAGGTAGTCCTCAACATACAATCATTTGTTCAGCCATCATTCAGAATTACAGTGGCGCTGAAAACATTGACTTACAACAAATCCTCACACTTAACAACATCCCTCTGGTCACACGCTTGGCAACCCAGTGTGTATTTACGACAGTTGCAGCCTCCTGGAGTTGCATGATCCCCATTTGTGACCTTTCCAGCCAGCTCCCGACATGCAAAGTCAAAGGGAGGAGCTGGATTTGCTTAACAACCTTGCGATTCGCTTAGAAACTGCAGCGATTCACTCAGCACTCCAGAAAGGTCATAAAATGGAGGGTCACTCCCAATTGTGGCCGTAAGCCCAGGGCTACCTGTATTGATCATGAGCTATTCTACTTGGGAGAGACCCGTTTGGAAAATTCAAATAGTTTTAGCACAACTGCATTTGTGGCTCAAGTTTTCTCCCCTCAATACGGTAGGATGCTTTGTTCTTCTGCTGGAAGGAACAGGGACATCGGAATCCAATCCTTTTCCTTTGCTTGCAGGCACTGTGGAGAAACCCCTTGGCCCGGTTCCCTCAATCGCTTTCAATGAAGCCCTGCAGTATTTCCAAACAGCGGACCTGTCAGACTGTAGGGTAGGTATGGGCAGTTGTGGGATTCAGCCGGTTTGCACCACTTCAGCAGAACCGTAGCTAATTTTTTGTTGCCCAGGCCCAGATTGGACTTCTGAAAGCGGCAACCACACAGAGAACCGGTTGTTCACATATTTCAATCCCACCACTGGGTATGGGCCATCTAGGATGGACGCCACTGTCCTACTCCTTAAATATTTTAGGGATTGGAGATAGTTCCTCTGTGGTCCTTAGGACAGCAATGAATACATTCATGTGGCTTGCAGTAATAATGATGATGATGATGATGATGATGTGGAAGGGACCTTGGAGGTCATCTAGTCCAACCCCCTGCTGAGGCAGGAAACCCTATACCCTTTCAGACAAATGACTGTCCAATCTCTTCTTAAAGACTTCCAGTGTTGGAGCATTCACAGCTTCTGGAGGCAGGTTGTTCCACTGTTTAATTGTTCTCACTGTCAGGAAGTTTGTCCTTAGTTTTAGGTTGCTTCTCTCCTTGATTAGTTTCCACCTGTTGCTTCTTGTCCTGCCTTCAGGCGCTTTGGACAATAGCTTGACTCCCTCTTCTTTGTGGCAGCCCCTGAGATATTGGAACACTGCTATCATGTCCCCCCTTGTCTTTCTCTTCGTTAAACTAGACATACCCAATTCCGGCAGCCGTTCCTTATATGTTTTAGCCTCCAGTCCCCTCATCATCTTTGTTGCTCTTCTCTGCACTCTTTCTAGAGTCTCAACATCTTTTTTACATCGTGGTGACCAAAACTGGATGCAGTATTCCAAGTATGGCCTTACCAAGGCATTGTAAAGTGGTATTAATACTTCACGTGATCTTGATTCTGTCCCTAAGTAGTTCCCTAATGAGTGGATGGAGTAGTCTAACTCGGCCAGGATCCAAAGTGACATAGCTGGTAGAAGTAGCTGCACACCCCTTTCACTCTCAGTCTTATCTAACTCTGATAGTAACACCTCTCAAAAGAAGTTCTTTTTGTTCAGAGACTATAGTGGATCTTATTTTTTTTTATTATTTATTAAATTTGTATGCTGCACCTGAAGGCAGGATACAAAACAATGGATGGAAACTAATGAAGGAGAGAAGCAACCTAGAACTAAGGAGAAATTTCCTGACAGTGAGAACAGTTAATCAGTGGAACAACCTGCCTCCAGAAGCGGTGAATGCTCCAACACTGGAAGTTTTTAAGAAGAGACTTGCCTGAAATGGTGTAGGGTTTCCTGCCTGAGCAGGAGGTTGGACTAGATGACCTCCAAGGTCCCTTCCAACTCTGTTATTCTGTTATCTCTCCTACAAGTTCTTCGTACAGCTTCCCTGCCACTTGGCAATGGTGCCCTTATTTATTTATTTATTTATTTCTCGAACTTATATGCCGCCCTTCTCCTAAGACCCAGGGCGGCTTACAAACAATGCAATAAAATTATAACAATAAAATTAATCACATTCATACAACATACAAGCTTTCAGTCAACTCACATTCGCTGATGGAGGGACATTCCTAGGCCCAGGGGCAGAGTACAACTCATACGCCCCAAGCCTGTCGGCATAAATGGGTCTTTAACAATTTCCGGAAAGCTAGGAGGGAGGGAGCAGTACGAACCTCTGTGGGAAGCTGGTTCCAGAGGGCTGGGGCAGCAACAGAGAAGGCCCATGCCCTAGGCCCCGCCAGATGACATTGCCTAACAGACGGGATCCGTAGGAGGCCAACCCTATGCGCCCTAACCGGTCGCTGGGATTCGTGGGGCAGAAGACGGTCCCGCAAGTATCCTGGCCCATTGCCATAAATGGCTTTATAGGTCATAACCAACACTTTGAATTGTGTTTGGAGACCAATTGGTAGCCAGTGCAGTTCACGGAGGGCTGGAGTGATATGAGCATGTCTTGGGAGACCCAAGACGGCTCGCGCGGCCGCATTCTGGACTACTTGCAGTCTCCGGACATTCTTCAAAGGTTGCCCCATGTAGAGAGCATTGGTCTTTTCCCTGTGGCTTTGCTAAGGGAACCTGTTTTCAACACCTGCATGTCTTCTACCTTTAATTTTCACTTCTTGCAGAAAAAGATTCGGCCAACCATCCAAAGAAGAGGCCTGGCTGCGATGGCCCATTTCCTTTTTGGTCCTCCCCGCCTTCAGCAGCAACTGCAGAGTGAGAGAGACTTAGCTTTGGCCATTGCCCAGTGTGAGTATTGCCTCTGAAAATGAAAGCAAGCATCTCCCCAACGGGCGGCTCCGTTGTTAATTAGCAAGCAATAGTTTTACAGTAAGTTTCCTTACTCCCTCTGATCAGGAGTTCAAGTTCAGAGGGCACTAGAAAAGTCTGCCAAAAGTTGGTCAAAACATTGCTGTCCGCTGTGGTTAATGCAAGGGTAGGCGTCTCGGAGCCCTTAAGTCTTGTGATCCCTTTAATTTTGGTTTTCAGTGCAGGTAGTCCTCAACGTACGACCTCAGCTGAGCCCAACATTTCTGTTGTGAAGTGTGACTTTTGTTAAGGGAGTTTTGCCTGATTTTTACGACCTTCCTAGCCACACTTCTTAAGGCAGTGGTTCTCAACCTTTCTCAGGTTGAGACCCCACTTGCCACGCCCATGTGCGCCGCGACCCCGACCTGGGCGCGTGCGCATGTGCGCGCGTGCAAAAAAAAATATAAAATAGCGGCCGCAACGGGCGGATCTGCGCATGCGCGGATCGGCCTGTCGCACGTGCCACGCATGCGCGCATCCGCCTGTCGCGGGCCGCCATTTTGTTTTTTTAATTTTTTTTAATTTTTTTTTAAATTTTTTTTTTATTTTTTTTCCGGCGCGACAGGCGGATCTGAGCGTGCACTGCACGCACGCACCAAAAAAAATAAAAAAAAATTAAAAAAATTAAAAAAAAAAAAATAAAAGAACAAAATGGCGGCCGGCGGTGCCCGGCGACCCCTGCGAAATGGTCGTGCGACCCCAAATGGGGTCGCGACCCCAAGGTTGAGAACCACTGTCTTAAGGGAATCACCGCAGTTGATACATTAGTAACCCGGTTGTTAAGTGAATCTGGCTTCCCCATTGGTTTTACTTGCTAGAACAGCGGTTCTCAACCTGTGGGTCGCGACCCCATTTGGGGTCGAACGACCGTTTCACGTGGGTCGGCAAACACCGCAGTCCGCCATTCCCCCCCCCCCCCCATTTCCCCTTGGCTGTCGCGCGCGCGCTGCGCATGCACGATTCAGCCCATCGCGCCGCGCATGCGTGATTCGGGCCGTCGCATGCACGCTGCGCATGCGCGGTTCGGCCCGTCACGCGCGCGCCGCACATGCGCGGTTTGGGCGGCACAGGTGGGGTCTTGGCCTGAAAAAGGTTGAGAACTGCTGTGCTAGAAGGTCGTGGAAGGGGGTCACCTGACCTTGGGAAACTGCAACCGTCATAAATATGAGTCAGTGGCCAAGCACATGATTTTTGATCACGTGACCAAGGTCGCAACTGTGAAAAATGGTCATAAGTCACTTTTTTTCAGCGCTGTTGTAATTTTGAATGGTCACTAAATGAACTGTTGTAAGCTGAGGACTACCTGTATGGTATAGTTTTTATGGATTTGTTTCATTACAATATATCCGGTGTTGGGGGATTACTTTTAATGGAAAACGGAATAAAATTTTAAAATGTAAAAAAAAAAAATCGATGGTTGCTTTGTCCATTTCTACAAAGACCGAGAAAGTGATGTTGATGCCATTTTGTTCCAGCTGCCTTGGCGCGGTCTATTTTAACTGTCAGAAGTTCATCATAGAGCTTAGGCAGACTCTCCATGCTTTCTGGGATCTTTAAGCAGAGAAGCTGGAGGACATAGTTGGGCCTTAGGAAGTTTCATTATGCAACTAGTGGTCTGAAGATGTTACCTGGTTGGGTAATGAAATGCCTGCACCGAGGACCCCAAAGTAAAGAATGGAATGGTAGGAATAGAAATAGGAATAGAATAGAATAGAATAGAATAGAATAGAATAGAATAGAATAGAATAGAATGCAGAATAGAATAGAATAGAATAGAATAGAATAGAATAGAATAGAATAGAATAGAATAGAATAGAATGCAGAATAGAATGCAGAATAGAATCAGAATAGAATGCAGAATAGAATGCAGAATAGAATAGAATAGAATAGAATAGAACTGAATAGAATAGAATAGAATAGAATAGAATGCAGAATTGAATAGAATAGAATAGAATGCAGAATAGAATGCAGAATAGAATCAGAATAGAATGCAGAATAGAATGCAGAATAGAATAGAATAGAATAGAAATAAGGAATAGAAATAGAATAGAATAGAATAGAATGCAGAATAGAATGCAGAATAGAATAGAATAGAATAGAATAGAAATAAGGAATAGAATAGAATAGAAATAAGGAATAGAATAGAATAGAGAATAGAATAGAATAGAGAATGGAATAGAATAGAATGCAGAATAGAGTAGAATAGAATGCAGAATAGAATAGAATGCAGAATAGAATAGAATAGAATAGAATAGAATAGAATAGAATAGAATAGAATAGAATAGAATAGAATAGAATAGAATAGAATAGAATAGAATAGAATAGAATAGAATATTCTTTACTGGCCAAGTATGATTGGACACACAAGGAATTTGCCTCTGGTTCATAAGCTCTCAGTGTACATACAAACAACAAAGTGATAGGTCAACTATCTTGTTCTCAGTTACATAGAGGACCTAATGGGCCTTTCCCTATACAGGTGGTTTGGATAATAATGAAAAAATACACATGAGGATCTTGCAAACTGTTTACAAGAAACTCACTGGCTCCCGCTTTGATTGTGCCCGTTATGGAGCCCACTGGGAAGATCTTGGATTTCAAGGTACGCTGAGTGTCGAACAAGAGTCTTCACATGAGCAGATATACACAAGGGGGAGCCTGGTTTCATTCTCTTTCATGACCTTTGGAACAAAGAACGTGCCTGTTGGCCATTTGAAGTGATCTGTGCTTTTTCTCTCGTGCACCAACATCATCACGCTGATTTCTTCCCCTTCACAGCATATAGATTTCCAGAGGAGCAGGGCAACCGGTCACCACAATATTTGTAGGAGGATGAGGAGATGCAGATCTCCTGATTTCCCCTCTTACTCCCCCAAATGCACAGACCAGGAGGATCATGCTCTGCCTACTTCTGGCACTGTTTGAATTTCCCTGCTGAGTAGATAGGCAAGTTTTGCAATTTCCTTACTTCTTACCTACCAACCTACCTACCTGAACAAAAGTCTTTAAGCTAAATACAACCCCCACATCATCCCCCCCACACATGCGAGGTGTCCTTTTACAGCACACTAACTCGTAATGTCAGAACTGATATCTTTTCTTCCCATAGCCCAGGGGTAGGCAACCTTGGCTCTTTTATGACTCGTGGACTTCAACGCCCAGAATTCCTCAGCCAGCCATGCTGAGGGGAAAGAGAGAGGTTTTCAAGCTGAGCCATGGTGGCTCAGGAATTCTCGGAGTTGAAGTCCATGAGTCATAAAAGAGCCAAGGTTGCCTACCCCTGCCATAGCCCATCCCCTTATCTCTAAACAGATCCATAAACCATCAATTTTTCAACCCTGTTGTCAGCAAAAAGCCCACAAAGAGCTGCTTGAACATTGCAAAAAAGAGCCTTATTTTAACGTTGATCAAATCAGCGGACTTTATATTCCTTCCTTTTATTTCTAACCATCTTCGTCTTTAACTCTGTCACATTGCTTTGGTGTGCATGGTTTGATTTCTTTACTCATTGCATGTTTCTCCAAGGCCTTAACAAGCCTCCTTTGTAGATCCAGTAAGAAAACATTTTCCAGGCCATTCTCTTGGTCTCTAATAGCTTTAGAACAGGGGTCTTCAAACTTGGCCCTTTTATGACTTGTGGGCTTCAACTCCCAGAATTCCTCAGCCAGGCACGCTGGCTGAGGAATTCTGGGAGTTGAAGTCCACAAGTCATAAAAGGGCCAAGTTTGAAGACCCCTGCTTCAGAATAATTAATAGGCAATGTTTGCAGCTGGACATAATTTTTGAAGCTGTATAGGAGATAATTTTTGAAGCTGCCTAGTCCTCAAGGTATGACCTCAACCGAGTCCAAAATTTCTGTTGCCAAAGGAGACCTTTGTTAAGTGAGTTTTGCCCCACTTTATGACCTTTTTTGCCTCCGTTGTTAAGAGAATCCCTGCAGTTGTTAAGTTAGCAAGAGCTTCTCCCGGGGACGTTGCTTGTCATAAGTTCGCAGGAGGTGATCACATGATCCCGGGACACTGCGATGGTCATAAGTATGAGTCAGTTGCCCAGTGTCTGGATTTTGATCATGTGACCACGGGGAGCCTGTAACAGTCGTTAAGTGTGACAAACGATGATAAGTCGCTTTTTTCAGTGCCGTTGTAACTTTTTTTTTTTTTTGGCTCAAAATATTTATTTTTGTCTTGGAATAGAAATAAAATACAACCAACAATATAGAACAATTACAGTATAACATTTCTATCAAAAATCTATTTAGGAGATGGCCTCCTATTTATATACTATACTGCGGAACCTACTTTTGGTTTTACTATATTATTTATTCATCGGCTATGAAAAACTACAGCAAATACACAGAAATAGAATATTACAAGTATCTTACAAGAATGGCCCAGGAAGAAAATACTATTGAATAATATTTGGCAATGTCAACAATGAATATTTGAACTACTGATGATTCATTAAAAACCCATTGAAATTAGACATAAGGAATTGTAATAAGAAAGTTTAGCAAAAAAAAGGTGCATCATACATATCACACATAACATGGAGACAAAGCACAGTCTAAATTGTGATGAGAGAATGAAGTGGCTACCTATGTAAATAAATACCTGCTTTTTCAGAAGGCCTAGTGCTCTGTTGTTACTGGAATCAGCAGTTGGTAACTTATGTGAAATTAAGAGAAGGAGAAGTGCCGTTGTAACTTTTGAGTTGTTACTAAACTAAGTAAGTTGAGGACTGTCTGTATTTCAATGGCACCTCACGAGGAAGAGCATGATGTTTTTGTCAGGCTACTTTAATGCCAGCTATACCTCAAGTGTCCAACTGAGCAATTTACTGTCTGGAAGCTTGCTTAATATACGCAAGAGCATTTCTTGGTGTGACTTTAAACAGCCTCTGGATGTCTTCTACCCTCCTAAGGAATGGATCCCGGCACAGATCTACGTGGAGCAGGGCTGCTGGGACTGATGCAAACCCTTTATTTTGTGATGGATTCTCGGATATTACCTGTAGCTAGAGAAATTTTCAAGCTGTCCCATCATGAAGTTCAGGTACGTTTCCTCGTTTTCTCCGCTTCCGTCTTCAGCTTGTCCTTTTGAAAGAGCGGTTGTGGTGTACGCCCCTGCTGAAAACGGAAGCTTTCGGGCTGATCATTTAAAATTAACGCTTTTTCAAACTGGCCAAGTCGAAGCGGGATGGGAGTTGAAATCCAGCCAGCTTAAAACTTGCCAAATTTGATAAACCCTGATTTGAAACACACCAGCTGTTTTTATCTCTAAGCAAAGCCAAAGGGATTGCCTTTGGAGTCTTGTTGTAGGCAGGGCTCTTTTAAAAATGTAGCTTTTTTGTTGGTTTGTTTGTTTGTTTGGTTTTTTTTTTCCAGAATTTTCCTTTCTGTGTGATGTCGATCAATATTACCCGTATTGTCATTCAGGTTTTGAGGGAGGAACGCCTTTCCAGGTGAGTTCATCATGGGCTTTGGATGTTGATGGGACCATATAACAATAACAATAATAGGGACCTTGGAGGTCATCTAGTCCAACGCCCTACTCAGGCAGGAAACCCTACACCATTTCAGACAAATGGCTTTCTTTATCTTTATCTTTATTTTGACTTATATGCCGCCCTTCTCCTCAGACTCAGGGCGGCTCACAGCAAATAATACAAGTACAAAAATATAAATTAGTTAAAATAGTAGTATACAATATAAAAAACTATAAAACTATACCCAGTCATGCAACATACAGTCCCAATCAAAGGCCCAGGGGCATAGCGCAGCTCACATGCCCCAAGCCTGTCTGCATAGATGTGTTTTTAAGAGTTTTCGGAAAGCTAGGAGGGAGGGAGCAGTACGAACCTCTGAGGGAAGTTGGTTCCAGAGGGCTGGGGCAGCAACAGAGAAGGCCCTAACAGAGAAGGCTGTCCAATCTCTTCTTAAAAACTTCCAGTGTTGGAGCAGTCACCGCTTCTGGAGGCAGGTTGTTCCACTGATTAATTTTTTCTCACTGTCAGGAAGTTTCTCCTTAGATCTAGGTTGTCATCACGCCCGTGCTGTGACTTTACATGCTTGTGCCACGATACATGTATGTATCAGACATTATATCAGCATCATGGATGCCGCTGCCATGGCTCTCTTTGCGCCTTTGTCAGCTTTTAATGCATTAGGCCATCTTCAAATGAGAGCAGGGGGTTGGACTTGAAGATCTTTGAGGTCCCTTCCAATTCTATTATTCTGTGTTCTTTTCTAAGAGAAAGAAGTTCAGATAAAATTAACTTCTTTAATTTATTATCACTAAAAAGATTCTTAAACGGGTTCACAGCCCAGAGGAAGGCAAAATAGTCTCTTATCATTTGTTTAAAGTACAAGTACATCCTTTAAGTCTTCCTGCAGTTAAAAACAAGCATGCCAAGTCTCTATATTTTCCACAGTCAGTCCTCTAAGCACGGAAAACAAATGTGAATTCTTACGTAGCCAAACTGCGCCATCTACGGGCAGGGGCCCTGAAGGAAAGCTTAAAAGGTTTGCTGAGGCAGAAAAGTGTTAATTTCAGAAAAAGAGAGAAGAACCCCAGACAGCTCAAGGAACATTAAGCCTTTGGACTAAATGACCCACTGATAACCGTAAGGAGGTGGTGGTGGTGCTGGATGTAAATGTCTTGTAATGTGTCTTTTCAGAGAGTGCAATCGGAGGCAGCAGGTCATTGCAGTGCTCAATGATTTGTACGTGGCTATATTCTTACGGCTTTTCAACATCTGGAAAACACAGCAAAAGACCATTTCTGATTCTGGTTTTGTTTTAAAAGGTGGGTGAATCATTTCATTTATTGGATTTCTATGCTGCCCTATTCCGGGAACTCAGGGCGGCTCACAGCATAAATAGAAATCAACATTAAAATACATATAAAAAAGAACCCCTGAATTAAAAAACCAATCATCCAACAAACATGCACACAAACATACACTGGCTAGGGGCAAGATGTTAACTGCCCCAGGCCTGTCGGCAAAGATGTGTCTTGAGCAGTTTACGAAAGGCGGAGAGGGGTGGGGGCGATACGGATCTCCGGGGGGAGTTGATTCCAGAGGGCCGGGGCCGCAACAGAGAAGGCTCTTCCCCTAGGCCCCGCCAGGCGACACTGTCTGGCTGACGGGACCTGGAGAAGGCCGACTCTGTGGGCCCTAACCGGTCGCTGGGTTTCATGAGGCAGCAGACGGTCCCGTAAGTAACCTGGTCCGATGCCATGTAGGGCTTTATAGGTCATAACCAACACTTTGAATTGCGTTCGGAGACCAATTGGCAGCCAATGCAGCTCGCGGAGTGATGCCAAAATGTGGCATAGGGTTGAAGACTTGGTAAGTCTTCTAGATCAGTGGTGGCGAACCTATGGCAAGCATGCCAGAGGCGGCACTCAGAGCCCTCTCTGTGGGCATGCGCGCACCGTGCCCCGGAGATGGCAACCGTCCCTCTTCAACCAGCCGCCTGCTAACTCGCTGAGGTCCCACATGGCCAGATGCATCCCAGCACACATGCGCTCGCTGGCCTCTGTGTGCAGGGGCCGATGGTATCAGGCAGCAGCCACCCTAGCCCCTGCCTCCCCTTGCCCTGTGACAATGGCATCCCCACCCTGCCTCACTTTGCCTCGCCTCACCCTGCAGGACAAGCCTCTGCCCACCGCCCCATCTGCCAGAGACCCCCTGGATCTCCCCCAACCCTGCCCGGCCCCCACAGGCGTCCCGCCCCATGAGCAACATCGAGGTGATCACGCCCACCTTGGCCACACCCACACAATCTGCCATGACCACCACAGCCACGCCCACCTGGCAGCCGGCGATAAATAAGTGGGTTTTGGGTTGCAGTTTGGGCACTCGGTCTCTAAAAGGTTCGCCATCACTGTTCTAGATCAACCCCCACACCTAGGACAGGTATTCTCAGGCCATCCTGGGCCAATGACTGTCCAGCCTTTGCTGGAAAACCAAATGGAGCAGCCATGAATCCAGGAGGCAGTTCATGTCACTTTTAGTTAATAGTTCTCTCATGGCCAAGAAAATTCCTCTTTATTCTTGTTTGTGTGTGTGTGTGTGTGTGTGTGTGTGTGAGAGAGAGAGAGAGAGAGAGAGAGAGAGAGAGAGAGAGAGAGAGAGAGAGAGAGAGAGAGAGAGAGAGAGAGAGAGAGAGAGAGAGAGAGAGCGCTCAGGGGTTAAAGATGCTGAGTTTGTCAGCTGGAGAGCTGACAGCCCTGGTTCGAAACCCAAGCGCTGTGCAATGGGGTGAGCTCCCGTTCCTTGCTCCAGCTCCTGCCCACCTTTGCAATTCGAAAGCATGCAAATGCAAGTAGATAAATAGGTACTGCTTCAGTGGGAAGGTAACAGCGTTCCATGCTCCTTTGCACAGAACATGTCTTTGGACAACGCTGGCTCCCTTAGGCGAGAAACGGAGTTAGTCAGACACAACTGAACAGGGAAATGTTTCTCTTTCTCTTGGTGGAGTTTGGGTCCATCTTATTGGGAGAAGCTTTCACACGTTGATTCTTGTCTTATCCTCAGGCACTATGGAAAATCCTCCTTGCTGTTGTTCCAGCATTGGAAGACTTCTATTGTGTCTTCTCTTCTCTAAGTTTAACGTACCCAATTCTTCATCGAATTTATCCCCCAATCCCATCCTTGGACTATAATCTCAGAAATTCATAGTGCTTGGTCTTGTGGCTAGGGTTAATTGGACTACAATCTCATATATCAGAAGGATGCTAAATTGGAAAGAGTTCTAGCAGCTTGATGTCAATGCTGCTAACATCAGGTGCTTTTCCATCGGCAACAGATGGAAATGTAGCCATCTTTTACCTTTTGCTTTTAGAGTTAAATGATGCTGGGAGGAGGGATGTGAACGAGAGTCCAGCTAGACATAATAACATCAAGCCTAGTGTGAGAAACAAGGTTACTGTAACCAGAGCTGATAAGGACTTGGTGGGCTGGAGAACTGGAGAGGAGGCCTGCACTTCAAGCTAATTGGGGAATGTGATTTATGACTGTTAATTGAAGGAGGGAATTGTGATTTGATACTATGAGCCCAGGAGAGGGGAATTCAGTTTTTGGCTTCGATTATGCAGTGCCAATATTATGCTAGTCAAAATAAAGATTCTTTAAGGTAAACAACTGTCGGAACCATGACACAAACCAGATGTCTGTACACATTAAGTCCTCGACTTAACATCCATTTGTCGAGTGACCGAAGTTACACCAGCATTGGACAAAAATGACCTATGACAGCTGCAGCATCCTCACGGCCACCTGATCGAAGTGGGAGTGCTTGGCAACTGGCCTTGATTTATGACAGTTGTGCTGTCCTGGGCTCATCTGATCACCATTTGTAACCTTTCCAGCCGGTTTCCGACAAGCCAAGTCGGGGGAGGGGGGAGCCAGATTCGCTTAACAAAAAACACTTAACAACAGCAACAATTTGCTTAATGGCTGGCAAAAAGGTTGTAAAAATGGGGTGCAACTTGCTTAACAACTGCCTTGCTTAGCCCTGGAAATGTTGGGCTCAGTTGCAATCCTATGTCAAGGACCATCTATACCAGGGGTTCTCAACCTTGGCAACTTTAAGACTTGTGGACTTCAACTCCCAGAATTCCTCAGCCAGCAAAGCTGGCTGAGGAATTCTGGGAGTTGAAGTCCACAAGTCTTAAAGTTGCCACGGTTGAGAACCCCTGATCTATACGCAGCCTATGCTGGATGTTGAGCCTGTTTTTTCAAAGCCTGCTCATATTAGAGATAATTCTCTGTTTGATTTCTTTCTTTCTTTCTGCTCTGTCTAGAATTGGAAGCCTTTGCCAAAAAGAACCCAAAGCAGCTACTGAGACACATGGAGACATTTATGAACAGAAGCTCTTCAGCAGGAGGGGATGATAGTTTTCAGGCTTCTGCTTTCAGCTTGGATGTCCTCGGTCCCAACTTAAGCTCTGGTCCCGTTGACAATAAGGAGCTGGATTTCGCTAGCCTAGATGACCTGGCGACCCAGAAAGCACAGGACAGCTGATCTGGATCCAGAACGGTGTGAAAATCCTTGTCCGGGATTAATGGGCAAAGTTGGTTGTTTTATAGCCTATACAAGGGCTCGGAGGAGGGCTGACACGCTCCTGAAAGGCTGCTGAAGTAGAAATACAGGACTTTTGATTGTAGGGCAGAGCAGCTGTCACCGAGTACAATGAGAGCTCCTGGGGTGGAGCCTGGGAGAAAGAGCAGCCAGCTTCCAGGATCTGCTTCTCCCAGTTAGTAGCATTAAGAAGAATTTGTAGCAGGGAGTGTAAATCTGATATATGAAAAAGCATTACACTCCCCTCCACCCCTGCCATATTCTTCCAGTGTTCCAGCTAAGAAATATTAATCGGTTAACGGATTGCGAAATCTGAACTCATGTCTCTCTCTCTCTCTCCTGAGTTGCAGTACCTCCAGGTTTAGGTTTTGGGTTTTTTTTCACCCTTCAGTTACGCATTTACCTAGACATATAAGAACCGAGTCCTTCTATCAGTTGGGAGGCATCTATTTCCAGATGGCTTATTCCTGACGCTTTTATCAATCCACAGAGGGTGCGTTTTGCTGGAAACGGGATAAACCAACAAATATTATTAGGTTCTACGGTGACACCTGCACTGAAAATGATAAAAAGAGACCACCAGCAATGACACTGTAGCTGTTTTCTTTTTTATGAATGATTATCTAGCACTTAACATCAATGAGGCAAAACAGTTTTGGTGGTTTTTTTTAGCCTCCGGCTGTGTGACAAAAGCCAATATTATTTTATTCCCATTCTTCTACTTCTCTGGGTCTTAGGGCGTTATCTGGGTTTGATAATCGGCAAAAAGGATTAAATTTACTGCATGTGAAGTTTTCAAACGCGTCTCATAAAGCGAGAAAAGTGACTGCACAATAAGCCTTTAAATAGTCATTTCTCTAGTTCCAGAAGACTCATTTCAGCTATGCAGAATTCGCACGGATGTCTTGTCCAGTGTACCCACCGTGATGTAAAATTCAAGCCTTAGTGGATGGTGGTTTCCCCCCTCCCCCCCATTAAACTTATTATTGTCTTCACAATCCCAGGCTGCTTGTCCGTTCTGTTAATCTCAAATTAGATGCAAAAATTAATACTTTGTGAATTGAAGTAGTTCCAGGCTACAGAAAAGATGCTGAGACCTTGGAAAGAGTGCAGAGAAGAGCAACGGCAATGATAAGAGGCCTGGGGGCTAAATTACGATGAACGGTTAAAGGAATTGGGTATGTCTAGCCCAACAAAAAGAAGGATTAAGGTGACATGATAACTGTCTTCTGGTATTTGAAGGGCTGTCACAGAGATGAGGGGAGTTGACGTATTCTCCAAAGCACCTGAGGGCAGGACAAGACGCAACGGGTGGAAGCTCGTTAGAGACCCTACCTGGAACTAAGGAGAAATTTCCTGACAGAGCAATTAACCAGTGGAACAGCTTGCCTCCGGGACTTGTGGGAACTCCATCGCTGGAGGATTTAGAGAAAAGATTGGACATTCATTCATCTGGGATGATATAAGGACTCCTGCTTTGTGCAGGGGGTTGGACTAGAAGACCTCTAAAGTCCCTTCCAGCTTCGATTCTATTCTATTCCCTATTCTATTCCCTACTCTACTCTACTCTACTCTACTCTACTCTACTCTACTCTACTCTACTCTATTCCCTATTCTATTCCCTACTCTACTCTACTCTACTCTACTCTATTCCCTATTCCCCTATTCTACTCTATTCTATTCTGTTCTACTTCATTATTCTATTCTATTCTACTCTACTCTATTCTATTCTATTCCCTATCCTATTCCCTATTCTACTCTACTCTACTCTACTCTATTCCCTATTCTATTCCCTATTCTACTCTACTCTACTCCCTATTCTATTCCCTACTCTACTCTACTCTACTCTACTCTACTCTACTCTACTCTACTCTATTCTATTCCCTATTCTATTCCCTATTCCATTCCATTCCATTACATTACATTCTTATTATTAACTTTTGACAAGCAAAGTCAGTGGGATAAGCTGGATTCGCATAATGACTGCAAGATTCCCTTGAGTGCAGTGATTTACTTAACAGCTGTGATTTGCTTAAAGGATTTGTGCAGTGATTTGCTTAACAACAGTAGCAAAAATGTTGGAAAATTGAGTATGGCTCAGTTAAGAACCACATGCTTAAAAGAAATTCTTATCTCAATTGTTGTAAGTCAAGCAATACCCGTACTACACATATACAGCTTGGCGGAGGGCGAAGTTGTTAACAGCAGGAGTCAGATGTTCCCCTCAGATTTCTGTTTGCTGACGCTGTCATCTTGCTCTTTCAAAAGGCTTTTTCACTGCCTTTTATGTTTACAGTCATGCTTATGCTTGACAGAAGAAACCAAACGTAATCCACAACCCAACTTTGCAGTGTGAAATGTTCAAGATTCCAATTAATTATTTTTATTTTTGCTTTTGTTCTCCATCCAAAACAATTCTCTCTAGTAGGTGCTGCATTTCAGACTCAAATTTCACTCTAGCTCTCCGTTGCAGGTGGGGTTTTTTTTTTTTTGATCTGTCTCTGCTGCCATTTATTTCCTCTTCATAAAAATGCATATATTGCCTTTCAACCAAGTGAAAGTCGAACACGTTGAGCCCAAAGTATCATCAAATCCAACAAGATGTCTACTACAATAAAAATGCAGTTGCACGATGGGGAAAGGTAATAGGATTAGACAGGTGAGATCCAAGGGAGAAGATTCCCCAAATGGGATGCTACACTGGGAAAGTGGTCCTTCTGTTTTCTCTTGGATGATGGAAACCCATGGAAGAGAGATTCTGAAAAAGACATCTGTATTTAAGCAGAGCTATACAGGAGTTCGTGTATCTGGTTTATAGGCTGTACATTTCTACTCTGGCTTGAATTTCAAGTTAAGTTCTTTCAAGTCTCCATGAAAGATGTTTCCAGTCTTCAAAGGATTTTGAGACTGGAACCCTCTCCCAATAGTGTGATTTACTTTAGGTTGTTGACTGTGGGACCTGAATAACATTACAAAAGTGCCATCAGAAAACTTGTTTTTCAACTGGTAAACCACAGAAACCTCTCTTTAGAGTGTCAGCACTTTTAATCCCCGCTATAGCCTGCTAAAAACGTCATAGACGAAGAAGGAGAAATGTTGCACAAGCTTGATTTAGCAGAAAACAAGTGTGACATAACACAGGATGCTCTAGGACAGAGGTAGGCAACCTTGGCTCTTTTATGCCTCGTGGACTTCAACTCCTGACTCAGGAATTCTGGGAGTTGAAGTCCACAGAGTCATAAAAGAGCCAGGGTTGCCTACCCCTGCTCTAGGAGCATGAGTTGAGATGCTGTTTTGAGAACATAAATTAGAGCTGCATCTCATTTGATTTATTTGAGGTTTTGTTATCTTGGACCTCTGGAAAACCTCAGGCAAACCAGTGAAACATTACAGATCAACCCTGGGCAGGATGGAAGGGAAGCCGTGCTACTCTGTGACAGCCCCAGATACAAATTTGGAAGCATCTTTTCAGATACCCAATTTTATTCAAGGGCATCAGTGTTCCTGAAGAGCAATGCAATTGGCCATTCACAGTTGCAAGTTTGACATTCTAAACCTGTCTCTTGACTTCGGCTGTTTTTGCCTTTGGGAAGAGGATGCATAAAATCACATGGGTCACTCCTTGTAATCTACCCCACATTTTCTTGTTTACGTGCCTTTTGCAAGAAAAAAAAAACAAAAAACAAAGCTGCGTGACATCTCCTCTCTGCAGTATAATGCTGTAGCTCCTTCCTCCACTGTACTTCCGTAAAAAGCCTCATCAGATAGTAGCTAGACACTTCAGCCGTAGCCCTGCTTCGAATATTCCTTTCTATCAGCGTGACTCCATCCGCGGGAGGGGCTGGGCCCCCCAAATGATGCAGCTCTTTTCTGAAGAGGCTGGGCAGGAGCAGTGTTTGCCACTTGGTTTTTGCAGGCTTTGAATAAAGGATGGCGAAGATTTCTGCCTTTCTCAAACTGGCTGCCTAACCTCCCAGATTTCCTATCTCGGGCTCCACATCTCTCCGCTCTCCTTAGGCTGTCCCTGTTCTTGGGGAGACCTGGCATCCAGATCAGAAGCGAGAGGGTCGTTGCTATCCATCCGTGTCTGGGAGTTAATGCATATTGATGAGGGAGGCTGAGCCCACGGCGCGTTCAAGCTCTCTGCAAAGAGGAGAGGCAGTCCAGTGACTAGGAACAGCGCACAGACAGACAGCTGCTGGCCGGTTCCTCTAGCTGAATTGGCTTTCCTTCCTTCCTCCCATCATTTGGGCCTACCGGATGGGATGCTGAGGTGAGCGGAGTGTTGCCAGCACGCTCAGGTGCGTATTCGTGGAGCCTGGGATGGGGCAAGGAGACCAGAGGTGTCTCCTGGGCAAGGATTTCAAAGGCGCTTTCTCCTATTGTCTGCTGCGAAAGGCCCAGCAGGTCATACCTTTTCTACTCCCCGCGTTATGACCCTTTCCAAAGCACAGCAGCTTGTCGTTGGGGTGGGTTAATTTTGTTGCCTCTAAAAAAAGGATAGATGCTCAGAGCTCCTGACCTGTGCATGCATGTGTGGGCAACTGGGGAGATGCTGGAATGAGGACAGCACCGTCTTTGTGCAGGGGAATAAGGTTGGTTTGTTTGGAGGAAGGGATCTATAGGGGACTGTCTCTTTGCCTATAGATTAAGGCTGCATTCCGTGGCTCGGAGAAGAGACGGCTCATCTTTTGTTTGAGTGACAACTGGGCTGCCGGATACCAGACGTGTGTTTGTACAGGTGGGAAATATCTCTGTACTCGAATGGCTGGACCGAAAGGGAAGGAGAGATGTGACCAGGGTTATTTGCAGACAAAGAGGTGGGAGGGGGGCTGCAATGAGGCCTGTGATGTCTGAGTGGTTTATTTAGGGGGCTGCGTGGAGCAGGAGTATGGGGTACGCTTGTGTGGAGGGCGCTTGGGCATCAATGTGCATTTTTCAGGTAACATCATTAGAGGCTCTTGATTTCTAGCATTAGACACGGGTGGGAAAAATGATCAGTAGTTTTAGGATTGGGAAGAAGCTGGGATGCCTGCTTGTGAAGTCTATGTGTGTGTGTGTGTTTATGTGAGAACCTGTGTGGGAGGCTCTGAGAAGGAGGATCAGGTATATATGATCCCCACAGGAGCAGGTGGGTGTACCTGCAAGGTGCTGCTTGGTTGGTGGTGAGATGGAAGGGATGTTAAGGTGGCTATGCTGGAGAAGCTAAACTGTGCATCTCTGCAGGTGGATGTTGCAAAAGTAGATTGGGATGAGACCATGGTTTCTTTATTTGATTTTGGAAGATCAGCATTAAAATAAGGCTTTGGCCGTTGCTACTACTGCTGGGGTGTCTTATAACGGAAAGCAAGTTTTTGATGTCATCCTTCCTTGAATAACATCACTGTGAAATATACCAGGAACTCATAGTTCAAAGAAGCTGGGCCAGGACTAAAATCAGGAAATAGCATATTCTGGAGTCCTATGATTTGGACAGCGCTTATAGAGGACATCCTCACCGGCCTTTTAGGAGCACCAGCTGAGTGGAATTCAGCTACCCTCACTCACATTGTCCCTGGTATAACATCTGTCTATGTTGCTACCGGTATATTGCTGTGCTCTACTAGTGGATTATAATGCTGGATCTCAGCTACCTCAGGTTGTTGCTGGCTGATGGTCACCACTGCCAGATTAGTTTGGCAAAAGAGGGATCTCTGATGGTGCTTTTCCCCCATCATCTTCTCAAACTTGCTGGCAGCTTTGTCCAAGGATAATGGATGACGTGGCTTTTCTACCTAGGCCTCTGAGCCTTGCATTTCACAGCTGGAAATCAGGTGTATTTATGGAATTGTCCTAAGAATAAGTCGTGGCTAAATTGAGTCACTAATTATAACTCCTAATGTCTGTTTCTCCACTCATATTGTACAAACTGGGCACAACAGTGACACAGTTAGTGGAGTTATTGTATGGAAAGAAAAAAGAAAGAGAAAGAAAGAATGAAAGAAAGAAAGAAAGAAAGAAAGAGAAAAAGAAAGAAAGAGAAAGAAAGAAAGAAAGGAGGGAGGAAGGAAGGAAGGAGGAGGGAAGGAAAGAAAGAAGGAACGAAGGAAGGAAAGAAAGAAAACAGACCTATTGCACTTTCTGAGCCTTTAATAAGCCTCTGTTATCTATTCCCTAGTAATTCACTCTCCCTATATTGTGCTTTGCTTGTTTTGTTTTGGAGATGCTAAAACGTTAACTGCACATTTCCAGACCGAAAACTCGGCTGTCTCTTCAGAGTCATGAGAAGTTAAAATACAGACTGGGCGGATGGCTCTGTTTTTCCCCAGTTGCAAATGTGACCTCCTACTGGGTGGTGCATGGCATGAGGTAGGTTCTTGGCTTGAAAATGTTGGATGGCCTATTCCAGGGGTAGGCAACCGTGGCTCTTTTATGACTCGTGGACTTCAACTCCCAGAAAACTCAGGAATTCTGGGAGTTGAAGTCCACGAGTCATAAAAGAGCCACGGTTGCCTATCCCTGGCCTATTCCATTCAAATCCAGCTTAATAACAGCAAGGGTCTTTGAGTGTACCCACCAGCTGTTACTGCAAACTATGCAAATATATGACTTATTGGTCACAGTCTACCCTCTGGTAATATAATATAATTTATTTTGGCAATTATTTCTAAATTTGCATGGAAATATATTAGGATATGTAAATCAACATGTCTTTTGTTTCCCTTTTCTTTTTTTCTTTTCTTTTTTTTAATTTTATTCTTTTATTGCAAAGGGAAGGGAAGGGATTCGGAGGAAGAGTGATGGAGATGAAGCTGCTGTGGGTTCAAAGCATAGTTGGATGTCTGGAGTGACAGGCAGGTCCCAGAGTCCCTGGGGTCAGTCTAGATGGTCTCCCTCCCTTCCTCCCTTCCAAGAAAGGGAGGCCCTCAAAGGAAAGCCAGAGGGGTCTCAGCAGGAGAAGCTCCAGGCTGCCGTTCTCCTCCTCTCCCCAATCTAAAACCTGGAGCCTCCATTTTTCAGAGGTTGCAAGAAAGACAGAAATTCATCAGCTACTTAAAAAAAAAAACTTCCTTTCCCATCAGGAATCATGAAGGAGGGCAGGATTAATTCATGAGTGCTACAGGAGGCTGGATGGGAATAGCTTTCTTGCTCTTCAGATAGAGGAAGAGCCCCATGGCAAAGAAGATCACCCCAATCACGGCGGCCACGATCCCCGTCCAGAGTTTGGTCCTGGCCCAGCGGGAGGAACGGGGCTCTGGGGAAGGAGAAGGAGCCTCCCCTGAGCTGGAGCATCAAGGCCAGCTTTCCCCACCCCAGAAGGGTCCATCCCAGCTCCCCCCACAGGGAGGGTCTCCTTTTGTTTCCCTTTTCAATGCTGCAGTTCTTCTCTCTTTTTGGAGAGAATCAAGCAGCAACCGAAGCGCCTTGCTTGCTTTTTGCCATCTTGCACTTGCCAAGATGCTTTTTCAGTGGCTTCGAACTTACTGAAACACACTTTTTCTTTTTTTGCCCTTGCACATCTTGGCTTTTAAGTTGACTGGCAATGAGCTACCGTCAGGCCAATCGATCTAGCACAGAGCTGATGCAGCAGAACAGCTTTGTCCAAACTTGATGTGATTGAGAAGAGGTTTTAAACTTCTAGAATTCCCTTGCCTGCCTAGAATTCTCCTTTTGGAAGTTCTGATCGATTGCCATCCCAGTTTTAAAGAATGCATGGGGCTTCTGCAGGTCAGATGGGAGGTTGATTTGCTTGTTGTCTTGTTGACTTGTTGTCTTCCCCTGTCGTGACACCTGGCTTGGTTTGTTTCTCTCTGAATGTGTTTTCTCCATTCCTAGCATCACGTGGTCCAGCTAGAGGCTCATCGGTGACGGATCTTGTAGTCGGGAAGTTGGGGAATGTGTCTTGTTGCACAAATCAGCATGGTGTTGACCTTGGATGACTTTCTCTGTGTCAGTCTTTCTTCCTTTCCTTCAATGAGTCACCTCTTTCCAGCCTCTGCTCTTAATTCATTGGCCAGCAAAGAGCCAATAAGCAAGCAGGCAGCAATAACAAGGAAGAGGGGGGGGGGAGAAAGCTGCAGGTCCAGGAAGTGTACTCTGCACCCCTCCACTTGGGAGTGTAAGCTTTGGCACATGCCAATCTCCCTAACCTCTGACCCTGGGTGAGGGGTCTTCTTTCAACCCTATGTCCCTGACAAGGAGTTGTGCTGATTGTCATGCATCCAGAAGCGGTAAGACTTCCCTAAACAGCTGTTTGAGAAGAAACTCAGATTAGGGTGTAACACTAAATGTGTGTCTTCTTCCAAAATATGACGAGGAGTGCGGCGTGTTTTAGGACTTTTTTTAATACAGAGATGATAAAGGAAAATGGGGTGGGGGTGTGCCAAGCAAATTTCTGATTTGAATTCCTTTCCTTTGACGTCCACCTTCAGCTGCTTTTCTCACCTCCTACTGACCAAAAGGAGTTGGAAGCTCACATAAAATGAAGTAGTAACTGGAAGGCCAACTTCTACTTTGCTGCCTGTCCAGAAACTGACCATTTCTTTATATCTGGAGGTCAGTGGGAGAGGAAGGTATAGGGAGTCCTTGACTTGCAACAGTTCACTTAGTGACCGTTCAAAGTTACAACGGCACTGAAAAACGTGACTGAGGACCATCTTCCATAGTTATGACCTTTTGCAGCAGTCCCCACAGTCGTATGGTCAGCATTCAGATCAAAATTGGCAATCGACTCATATTTATGACGGTCGCAGTGTCCCCAAGGTCATCGATCCCCTTTTGCGACTTCTGATCAGCAAAGTCAACGGGAAACCAGATTCACTTAACAACCGGGTTACTAATCTATCAAGTACAGCAGTTCACTTAACAGCTGTGGCAAGACAAGTGATAACATGGGGCAAAACGTACTTAACAAATGTCTCACATAACAACAGGAATTTGGGGCTCAATTGTGGTCGTAAATCTGTAGTTTACCTGTAGTTAGAATAAAAACACATGGAAGAGGCGGAAAGACCAGGGGTTTATAACATGGAGGGCAGGGAGAATGTCTGAATAGCCATGATGGCTTCAGGTGCAACTGGATCCGATGGAGGCCTCCTCAGAGTAGTGAGGTGGACAACTGTGTTGGCAAGAGCTCAGTATAGGAATAGTGAAAGTGGTTGGTGCTGTAGTACAGTCATAAATAAGGCACAGAGGGGACTTCCAGTGAGATGGCGACGTAAGAGGCTGCACGTATGTGAGCTGCATCTGATAATTTTAAATTGTATTCCATAAATAAATACTGAGTGGGAGGTGCTTTTTTTTTTTTTAACTGAAGCACACAGCCTCAGGATCAGCTGATGAGTCTTTGCCTCTGTAGTTTTTAACCATGAGGGATGCAGCATCCAGTTCAGTCACTGTGTGTGTTGATTTTAAGCTGCTCTGTTAAGACAGGACATTGCCCTGGGGAGGGGGTGGTATATCCTCACAGAGGTCATCTGCACTTCATACCTCAGTGGTTATCAGTGACCTCTGTGGATGCCATACACCAGTGATGGCAAATCTTTTAGAGACTGAGTGCCCAAAAACCGCCCCCGCTCCACCTCCCACAGTATCATGGTGGCCACGCCCTCTGCCCATGCCCCGCAGCATCATCTGCGCACGATGGGGCGTGAGGGCGGAGTCTTGTCCCCACTGCCTGGCTGCCATGTCCTTGGCTGCACTGCGCAGGCCGCATTGAGGGCGACTCTCCTCCGGGGGGGGGCTGCTGGTGAGAGGGGGCCGTGGGGGGAGGCAGGGCTGGGGCGATGGCACACATGCCCACAGAGAGGCCTTTGAGTACGCCCTCTAGTATGTGTGCCATAGTTTCGCCACCATTGCCATACACTAACTAACTAACTAACTAACTAACTAACTAACTAACTAACTAACTAACTAACTAACTAACTAACTAACTAACTAACCAAGCAAGCAAGCAAGCAAGCAAGCAAGCAAGCAAGCAAGCAAGCAAGCAAGCAAGCAAGCAATGATTTGACTGCAATGAGCTAAGTCTGCTGCAGAAGTGCAGTGTGCCGACAACAAAAAATGTAAACTAAAAGTGGAAATGTCTTGTCTCACAAAACTGACTTCATCTCTTCCAGTTATAATCCAGGCAGCCAGTTACTAAAACAGAGAGTACTAACTGAAGAAGGACAGTAAAACAACTGAGAATATAATGAGTAGCAAGGGGCTGTAATTATGATTGAAATATTTAAAATGGTCTTCCCAAGAGGGCTTCTGTTCTACAACAGAACAATAGGGATGTTAGAGATTTGGGCCTCAGGGTTTTGGCAGAATTGCCTAGGCAAAGAGGATTCTTCAGCTATAATTCAACTTTCCAGCCTGCAGGGATATGTTCATCCCACTCTATTGCTAAGAGATTCGTGTCCTCTGTTTTCATGCTGGCCAGGAGGAATGTTTCCTCTGCAGAGAAGAAAAAGGGGCAGAACAGAAATTTTTGGAAAAAGTTCTCTTTTTTGACTTTTGTCTTTTTTTTTTAAATTATTTCCTGGGCCTTGATATTTGTAGAGGCTAGGATGGAAGTAAATCAGACTGGTTTAAAACCTTTCTCGGCTAATCATCTGATTACTCTGCATGAAATTCCTGACTGCCTTGGGATTCCAGGTAAGGAAATATAGGATTGAAGCTGGACCAAGATGATATCGCCTTAAAAAGTAGGATGATGATGATGTGGTTTTGATTCATGAAAGAATAAGGCCGGGAAAAGAACCAAGAAAATAATAACTTCTTTGACCAATAGAAACTTGAGCCTCAGCAAGGAAGATGGGAATTATCTCAAGTATCATCTGAATATATAACAGGTACCCAGCAAGGTGATTTCTTTAATCCACAGTTTATATACTTGAAATATTTAATCCTTGTAAAAAAGTGTTTAGTTATGCTCCCATAACTATATCAATGACTTTACAAAACTTTCCTGCAGCCTGCCCACTTCAGTGATCAGAATTCTGAGTGATTTCCCCCCCCCCCAATTGTGATATCTCAAGTCTGCTCTCCTTGGTGGTTGCCACATCTACAAAAATGGGAGGGTGAGTTGTGCTCTAGATGGTAATCACTCTGTAAGTGAAAAGACCATAACATTTTCACAGCATCATTTTGAAGAATGAAAGTGTAATTCTTGCAGAGATGCTATTGGTATTCCTAGGGTGGGTCTCACAGTCAGCCGGCTGTTTAGATTTGGATTTGGCATTTTTATCCACCTATCGAGTCCTTCCCATGGATCTGGGATAGGCAGATGTGGATGTTTGATGGTGTTGTTAAAGATATCATTTGTAAGGATGTAAGCTGTTCCAAGTAAAGCTGCCTTTTGCAATTGACCAATGGTGAATTTATCAATGCGGATGGTGATTAAGTGGTTTTCCAATTGTATTATTGTTGTTGTTGTTATTATTATTATTACTATTATTATTGATTCAACTTGTATGGCGATTCATCTTATCTAAGTAAAATTGTCTTTTGTAGTGGACTGATGGTGATTTTTGTCAAGGACATTTTCCCATGTTCTTCATTGCAAGAACATTTCCCTCAATCTGACCCTCTGAACTGGAGAGAGAGGCTGTCTAAATGCACTGCCTACACAGGGAGATACACAATACACACTGCTCCTTTTCCATCCCATGCTGCAGCTCCCCTCCTAAAGATGACAACGGATCATTAATGCAGCAGGAACGCCCCAAATTTGCTTTTTAAAACAGTGCCTGTAAACCATCAGAGAGGAGCCGTAAGGAAGACCACCTGGGAAATTCATACGGTAGATTTCACGGCCTGACAACCAGTTGCTTATTCAAATGATCCTGGCTTCCAGGAAAGTTGCAGAATGCTTTAAATTCATCCGCAGATCCTCGAAATGGCAGCAACAGTTGTTTCTTTGTGCCCCAAGGTGGGGGTGGGGGTGGGAGGAGGAGGGTGAATGTGTGTGTGTGTGGGGGGGGGGAGTTGTCACAGCAACAGATCTGCAGCCCAATCGTGGTGCCTTTTCTTTGCAACGACTGTGGTGACAATAGAGCAATTTTAATCCAGAAGGAGAGCTGAGGCGCCTATCCATCAATCAGCAAAGAAAACTGGATGGAGCCAGCAGACCCAGCGGGCAGTCTTTTTTTAAAGCTCTGGTTTACAGAACTTTGCCTTCGTCCCAGGCTGTGTCTGGGGTGATGAATTCATCTGCTAGATGGCAATGTTCAAATACATTAATGGTTCCCTTCGGAAATTAAATTGGTTCAGCCTTCCCCGCCCTTGCCCCCTAAATTTGTCAAATCAAAACAGAATGCTTGGAGGCAATCTGGATTTAGCTGGCAGAAGAACCTTCAGAGGCAATATTGTTTAGCAGCTGCAACTCAGCTCCTGCAAGGGACTCCAATGTCTTTTCTTAAGGTGGATTATTAGAGGCAAGATCACACTTTTCAATTAAGGCTGCTCGCGAATCTCCCTCTTCAGACTGCAGCATTGTCTTCACTTTGAAAACTGTGCTTCCCTTAATTTTCCTTTTACATGAATAAATTAGCGGCTGATTCCCCCTCCCCCCTGCCTTTGAACTAGAGAAGTTGAGTCATCAGAGAATAGCTGGGAGTGTGTGTGTGATAATTCTTCTTGTTTTTTTTTATTTTAGTAAAAAAAGATGACGTTTTGGCACCAAGGTGGATCTGACTCTGAACTTTAGTTCAATATAATTAAGTCGGAATTTTCAAATGTAGATTTGCATGAGTATTTCCTTTCTTTTTGTGGCGGAGGGGTGTGTGTGTGTGTGTGTGTGTGTGTGTGTGTTGTTATCCATAATTGCTGCAACATTCTGCCTGATTGAAGAGAATATTCAGCAAAATGTACTGCTTTCTGTTCCTCACCAAAAGGGGCTGATAGCAGCTGTGGTGGATAATTTCAGAGAATCACTGTTTGCTTGTGTTGAAAGAAAAGTCTTCATCATAGTTCAGTCCAAGCCAGGAATAAACAAGATGGCGACTGCTTTAAAAAGAAGTTTGCAGTTTATTGAAGAGGAGAGCCAGACAGGAAGATGGCTCTGGAAGAAAAGAGGGAGAGCATATGTAGGGAGTGGGTTTTTATACCCTCTGGAGCCTTTTGTTTGGAGCTGTTCCTGTGGCATGAACTTTGACCTGAGTCTGAGTGTGCCCTTTGGTATCTGTGGGTTAATCCTATTATGTCCTGTCTTAGAGTTTGGGTGGGGTATGTAGATTTTAGGTGTCTTTGTCTTCTTAATCTTCTAGCTGGGGACCTCCAAACTTCCTGGATTATTTACATCTGCATTTCTACAGAGCTGGTTTCTGCTTGGGGAAGGGAGACTTGGGGCTATTAAGAAAACTGGACATGCTTTTTCTGCCTCTTTAAGATCCTTTGAGGAAATATATATTTTCTGCCCTTTTAAATATATCCAAAAATGTTTCTTTCTCTGGGGGAGGGGTGACTTCCCACACTTGGTTTCAAAGAACATACAGAACAGCACCCTTGCATGTGCATTAGTCTTCCTGTTTAGAATATTACTCTGTTAGAGATAAGGTAGTTATAGGTGGGGATTCTCTATCCCTCACTCACACCATTCATTTGTCGTGGTTCTTCTTTCCCATGTATGCAAATATAATGTGAGGATAAGAAGTTTCATCTTCAAAAGCGTGGAACTGTCCTGTGTTCTTTGGTACATTTGCTGCTTCTGTTCTATCATCAGGTTTTTTATGTATTTATTTATATCTCGACTTTATTATCTTTACAAAAACTCAAGGCAGCAAACATCTTCCTTTTTTTCCATTTTTCCCCAAAATAGACGTGAGTTGGGCTGAGAGAGATTGACTGGCCCAAGATCACCCAACCGGTTTTCATGCCTAAGGCAGGAATAGAACTCATAGTCTCCTAGTGATTGACCCAAAGTCACCTAGCTGGCTTTCATGGCTAAGGTGAGACTTGAACTCATGGTTCTCCGGTTTCTAGCTTGGTGCCTTAACCATGAGACCAAACTGGGATTGGTTGAGCCTAGATATTATTAGTTCTTCTGCTGTTGGAATCAGTTGTTTTATTTACTGTTGAATTGTAACAATTCTATCCATTATCCTTAAAAATAATTCCAAAGTAGGTTGACATAAATTACCCCCCCCCACACACACAACATATAAGTTGGAAACAAATAACAGTTCAGTAAAAACGATTTGAAAATGTTAAGAAAAAACATAAAAACTCTAATGCTAGAAAGATACTATAATACAATTTTAAGCAAAGCACAGGATGAACAGGTTAGATTTGGGGCTGGGAGCTTTAAAAAGCTTGGTGTCAGTTGTAACAAACAAGGAAGAAATTGTATTATCAAGAAGTATTTGTTATCGTTTTTTTCCCTGTCTCTCCTTCCTTTTTCTCCTGTTATTTTCAGCAGCAAAAAACTTCTAGGGTAACTAAACAACAGGAAGCAAAGGCTTATCCTATTTGCTATTCTTGCATAAAAGAACTTTCCTGAAAAAAAGATGAACCAAGATAATTCCCTAGGGCAGTGGTTCTCAACCTGTGGGTCGTGACCCCATTTGGGGTCGAACAACCATTTCACGGGGGTTGCCAAACAACGCAGTCCGCCATTTTTACCCCTTTTCCTTAGCTGTGCTACTCCCTCTTATTCTATTGGCTTTTGAAAGTCAATAGAATAGATTCTCTTGAATAGAATCTAATTCTATTGGCTTTCAAAAGCCAATAAGAATTGTCCAGGCTGTCTCTGCCCTGCTGAGCCCGCCAAAAGTCCCAGTCTGCAAATGGTGCTGCAAGTTGTCTGCAGCGAAGGCGAGCTGTCTGGAAGTTTCCACCCCTCCCTGCTGAGCAACTACTAAAACTGTAAGTAAAAGAGGGCCAGGGGTGGGAGGTGGGAGGCCGGAGGGCGCAGGGAGGGTTGCTGGCACGCGTGGGGCCCAGCGGGTGCCTTACCTCTCTTGGACTGGGCCAGCTGGTGGCCCAGCCGGTGGTCGCCCTGTGCCGTCGCTGCCCGTTGCCAGCTACACCTCGGCCGGCACAGGGGGCAGCACCACACATGCGCGGCACTCCCGGGCAGGGAAATAGTCCTCGACTTACGACCGGTTGTGTAGTCCTCGACTTACGACCGGTTGGGAAGTCCTTGACTTACGACCGGTTGGGTAGTCCTCGACTTATGACCGGTTGGGGGTCACGGCATTAAAAAGGTTGAGAACCACTGCCCTAGGGTAATTTTCACTCCATGTGATGGGATATAATCAGATGCCAGGGTTGACTGGTTGCTACCTTTGCCTCATTCATGTTCCTTCTCTTGCAGAGGCCATCCTTCTTCCATCTGCCAATTCAACATGGAAGCCCCTCTTGTAAGCCTGGATGAAGAGTTTGAAGACCTGAGGCCATGCTACATAGCAGATAGGGAAGAGAAAGCTCATTATTTTTATGGCTCCTCAGCCCAGCACTTGGAAGATCCTTCTCTTTCTGAGCTAGAGAACTTCTCTTCTGAGATCATCAGTTTCAAATCCATGGAAGATTTGGTCAATGAATTTGACGAAAAGCTCAACATTTGCTTTCGGAATTACAATGCCAAAACAGAGAACTTGGCTCCTGTAAAGAACCATTTCCAGATCCAGGAAGAGGAGGAGAATCTGCAGGATGAAGAGTAAGTCAAGAAATGAACAGTCACAGGAAATTGTTTCTGGTTAGCACTTTCTCAGTGCTTTCTACTTGAAGAACATCTACTGGATCAAACCGATTCCAGCTTTTCTCCTTCCTTTTTTTTTTTTTAAAGTCTCCTTTATTGAAAGTGTGACTGGTGGAAATTAGGGTCCCAGATTATTCGAAGGGCTCCAAATTGAGAAAAATCTGACTTGATATATAAAGCATCTATTCAGATGGCTGCAAAATTGTGTCCATTAGAAACAAAACATCCCAAAGATGCAATTGCACTTTTGTGCAATGTTTAAAAAAAAAAAAAAAAACTAACAAGCGGATGTGAAAACAAGCAACAGTTCAAAAATTCAAACAAAGAAGCAAAACTAAATTTACAGATTCTTCCTTTGTTAGTGTAACAATTATTATGTTAGTTGATTTTTAATTCCCTAAATCAAGATCCCCAACCCCTGGTCCGTGGATTGATAACAGTGCGTGGCCTGTTAGGAACTGGCCTGCTTAAATGAACAAAGCTATATCTACCGTATGCATGCTCAGGATCTAGGTAGCACATGGAACCATCTGCTTACAAGTAGCCTTTGACTTAAGACTATTTGTTAACAATGGTTCAAAGTTATGAAAAGTGATTTATGGACTGTCTGTGAAATTACAACCATTATACCGTTATACTCCGTTGGTTACATGATAGCAATTCAGGCACTTGGCAACTGAATTCTCAATTATGACTGCTTGCAGCATCCTGCAATCACATGATCACAATTTGCAATCAATTGGGGAAGCTGGATTTGCTTAACAATCCCAGTAAACATTGTCCTAAAATTGGGTCCGGTCATGTGATGACTCTTTTAACAACCATATCCCTTAGTGACCAAAATTCCAGTCCCGATTATAGTTTAAGTTTAGGCCCACCTACCACCTACTATTATAATAATATCTAAATTTGCAGTTTTACAGATGAATTAGCAGAGGGAACTTTTGCGCAAATTGGTGTTGGCTCATTTTTTTGCTGGTGTTATTTCTGCTTTTATTATTAATCAGCTAAATGTTAGTTTAGTTTAAATAGTTTAGATGTTTCTTTTACTACCGGTATCTCACAATGATCAGTGTGCCTGGTTGATGCAAATTTGGGAGGCAAGTGGGACCAGCAACAATGGAGTGGAATTTTCTTTCTGTCCAAGAAAATCCAATATCTCACTCACCAACAGAGGCATGACTTTTCTCTGTATGGCCAACAAGGAACAGATTTTCACCATTTTTGTCCTTCTGGCTGTTGATCTGTTACTGACCTGCTGTACCTCACACAGCTGGGAGGGTTTGGGGTTCTCTTTCTTTATTTTGGCTTGATGCCAGATATGCAGTTGTTTGCATTTTTCTTGAACAGACACATTAATAATAATAACTTTATTATCACTTTGAAAGTACACCAGTCGGCATACATCAAAATGAAATTTCGTTGCATACAGCTCTCAAAGGGTCACCACCTCCGATATACACTCCTTGTTCGTGCCCAGCTCAAGTTTCAGATCGTCCATTTTAGTCTCTAGGGAGCGAACGATGGCAAACAGGATAGATGGAAACGGAGCTCCATGTGGATTAACCCTCAAATTAGCTTGTATTCCTGCATGACAACTTTGCCTCCTTTCCTTTTTCTGATCCTGTCTCTTTCACCTTTTCTTTAAAGCAGCCTCACTCCTTTTGCCCCCTGGAGAATGCTGCTGCCACCACCAACTCCTCCAAAAGCCTCTCTCCCATCCTCTGGGCCTGCCGACAGCCTCATCCAGTTCCTTGGCTCCATAAGCCCCGGGACCTCTCCTCCTCGGCCTCCTTTGGAAACAGCCCTTATTTGCAATAGAATCCGTCACTGGGCCAGCAGTCAGATCTTGCTGCCGGCAGAACAATTTCAAACAGCATCAACAACTTTTAACGTCTCACCAACAGTTCTGAAACAGCTAGAAATTCGCCATGCCAGCAAAGATTGTCAATCGCATGTTGTATTTACCTTAGTTCCACCACATTGCTCAAACACATTAAAACCTTCCTGATCATGTGGCCTACATCCCTTAACATCCCTCCTGTTAAGTCCGTCGTTCGATTGCGAATGATGAATAAACATGGCAAAGTTTAACTGATCTTTATTCTTCTTCCAACAACACCTCAACAACAAACAAAAGGCACGCAGGCCTTTTTATATGGCCAGAAACCCGGACAATGTCAGCCAATGCGAACGGAGCATTTTCACGCCTTGCGCATGCGCACAAGGCTGGTGCCGCTCTGTCTGGTCCCGGGCAGCTTTTGGAATGCCCGGGACCAATGCAACGTCCCGAGCCTGCTTTTGCAGGCGCAGGACACAACACCTCCCATAACTCTTCACCCTCTAGAGCCAATGCAGCAGCAGCTGATCCAGGCGCCGCCATCTTAGCACATTATTGACTGTTATAAAGGCATGTGAACAGATGTGAACTTTTCCAAAATTGGGATGTTAAAAACACATTATTGGATAGCACTCTAGGTATGGTCCAATGCTTGCAGGGATCAGCCAGTAAGCTCTTTAAAGGGAGAGCTGGATTTTAGGAAAGGTCAACCCATAGAATGGGGTGCTGATATTGCTCTGTGAAAGGCAACTCTCCTGTTTGGGGAAATACACTGGATTTGCTTGCCTACAAGCCTAGCCCAGACTTATGAATCTCAGGCTGTTAGATCAAGATTGTGCCTTTCTTCTGGTCTTTAAGAGATTGGGCTGTAATCCCATTAACTTCAAAAAGACTCCAGTCTGTTGGCTTCCGAGCAGAGATAATTCTAGTTCCTTCCTTTTGACGGGAAGTGTCACAATATTGGCATGCACTTTTCAGTTTTTAAGATAGAACCAGTTGCATCCAGTTGAATCATTTTTACTGTCACTACCAACCAGGCTAATGATTCAGGAGGTGCCGATTCTTTCATAGTCATGGCTCAACCTGAAACAGAGAACCTGCAGCTGTGCTATCATTGATCTGGCTCATTTTTCATTGTCTACTTGTCCTTCCCTTGGGGTTTGAATGACAGAAGACTGGAAACTGCCACCTAGTCAGCCAATGAGTGTCCTTGGTTCCATGATGGGGACTTTATTTGGTCCATCATGCAGTAAGTAAAGATCTGCCACTCAAGTTCTCAGTAGCCCTGAGCCATAATATGACAATTGCCTACAGATTTTATATAAAACCACACAGGCAGCTCTATAAACACAGTTCTATAAAATGGAATAAGAGCCCCCACCTTAGGCAATGCCCTCTCCTATCATCAGACTTAAATCCACAAAATATATACTTTGCTTTGTAAGGTAAACATTGCCACTGTACAAATAATGTTAGTATGAATAACAGTGTTTAGTAACAACAATCATAGCAATAAAATCCTGCCATAAGAGACAGATAAACAGTATTTTTGTAGTCCATGACTTGAAAACAAAGACAACCAATATATATATCAGTAGAACCCACAGGCAGAAAAAGAAAAACAAATAGAATGATTTGGGAAAAATAAATCGATAGAGATAAAGAGATAGATAATAGAAAATAGATTATTTATCTAAACAAATCTATCTAAAAGTAGAGAATGATAAACCAAGAGAGATAAATGACATTTACATACCAATCCAAAGAGACAATCAAAAAGCCAAAAAAGAAACAAAAAGACCCAAACACCCTCCTCGCCAGCTGTCAACACCCAGATAAGCAAAGATCAACACCACAATTAACACTACACCAATAATTAGGAAGCAAACAATACCCCAATCAAGGAAAAATCATCTCAGACAAACAAGCTAATACTTAAACCACAGCCTAATCAAGGTAACACCAAGACCGCTATCACCCAGTCAAGGTAAACCACTAGTATGGTTTATGAGAGTACTTCTTTACTAGGGCAAAAGATTTTACCTAGCCTGGTCCAGAAACCTCTGCAAGCAACTAAAATCAAGTTCAGAGAACAAAAAGGACCCCACAGCTCAACCCTACAAATATTTTCTTCTATCAATAAATCAATAGTTTTCAAAAGAGGCTTATAACGAGGGACAGGTTTTCCATTTCTCTCTCTCTAAAACCCATTTATCTTAGTTGTAGTAACTTATTTCATTTCTTTTTCATTCTTTTCTTCATATACTGAGGGTCAGATAATGCTGATGGAGCAGAACTCACTTTCTGCTCTTCTCCCTTTCCTCATCAGAGCTAAGGACAATCCCTGTTTCTGTTCGCTGAGTCATAGTTTATCCTACATTCCCATAATTTTTTAAAATAAAATTGTTCGTGGTGTCTTTATAAACAATGTGATGAAGCGCAGAGTGAGAGATATCTTCTACCCACAAATATGAAGATGCAAGCCAAAAAGCACATTGGGATGCTTCCAACTGGAAAGGGGTGATCAGTCATGTGTGATTTCCCAAGGATATTTTAGGAATCTGTTAGAAAACATGTGGGAAGATTAATATTTTTACTGACATGGACTAAAGCAATCTTCATTGGTTAATTAAACCTATGCACAAGATCCTCTGACATTCTTATTTGTTCCACTTCCTGATAGCTACGTTGCCACAGAATTATGTTCCCTTTGATTTGTTCAAGACAATTTCAGCCACTTTGGAGAGAATAGACATGGAATCAGAAGTTAATCTCTGAGGAAAATATGTTCAATAAATAGAATTGGATTTTAAGAACTTCATTCTTAGCTGAGCCTGGAGACCTCAGAATGGCCTGAGGTGATATGACACATCTTTAGGATGCTCACATTCTTTGCAGTTTTGCTCCTCAGCTGTCAAAACATAAATAACAGAGATCCGTCTTACAATATTGAAAATAGATGAATATATTACTGTTGACTTTTTTTTCCAGAGTAGAGAGGTGAAATTAAGAACAGAAATGCTGATAATGAATATCCTGGTGGTTACAGGTAATGGAAAGGCCCCCAAAATGTTTTCTGATGCTTGTGTTAGAATTCAGTCTTTAATTAGATCTAAAGCAACCAACTCTGTTTATAGAAGATCTTGATTAGATTAGATGGCTGAGGAATTCTGGGAGTTGAAATCCACAAGTCATAAAAGGGCCAAGTTTGAAGAGCCCTGTTTTATACCATCCAAGACTGGTGTTCCCCTGATTGATTCTATGAGATTCTAGTGGTGTTCCTGTGAAATCTGATTAACTTTAGAAGATAATTGGTGTGGCTACTGCTTCAGAGAAGACATGACACCTACACACCTGCATTTCTTTTTTAGCTGCAGTGTGTAAACTGCTCTTATTCCATTTTTCAGTTCTTGCATTTTCTCCCCCCCCCCTTTCCTTAAACAAAAGTGTTGGGATGTTTTGATGTCTGTTCTGTTTGGCTTTATTGCATGCCTGCAGAGTGGCAAACACAGCAAGGGAAAAACAAAGTAGCAGACAGGATACCAACAATAATTAATGCTGTAATTAATGCTGGTCTGTTGGCTAAGGGGAGAGAATGCACGCACAGACTCTAGGTGAGAAAAGTATGTTACGGTTGGGGGAAACAAAACCAGTCCCATTGTAAAAGGGATTTTCCATCCACTTTTGTGAAGCTATGCTTAGTGAGAAATAATCTCTAAGTAAAGAAAGCACACTAGATACTTTGAATTCAGTCCATTATTTCTTAGCTGAGAAAGATTTTTAATGTTCAACTCCTACTGAAAACCCTCCTCTCTCTTTTTTTTAACACCATTGGGCTAGAGCTGTACCAGGTCAGCTTAGAATTCAAATTAAATCAGGTCTAACACATGTTTAGCTTGGATGTATTTATATGAGGGGTCCTTGGTGCTCTCTGAGCTTTTCTTGCTGATTGCCCAAACTAGACACTTCATGCTGCATTTAAACTCTGTAGGTCAGGGGTCTTCAAACTTGGTCCTTTTATGACTTGTGGACTTCAACTCCCAGAATTCCTCAGCCAGCATGGCACGCTGGCTGAGGAATTCTGGGAGTTTATTTATTTATTTATTTATTTGGGCTTGTATGCCGCTCCTCTCCGGAGACTCGGAGCGGCTAACAACATATATATAAACAATAAATTTCAATAAAAATCCCAAACAAGAAATATCTAAAAATACAATAAAACACCCACTCAAATTCAACAGTCAACCACAATCACCCCCAGGCCTGCCGGCAAAGATAAGTTTTAAGATTTTTTCGGAAGGCAGGGAGAGTCGGAGAAACGCGGACTTCAGGAGGCAGTTGGTTCCAGAGGGCGGGCGCCACAACAGAGAAAGCCCTCCCCTTAGGGCCCGCCAGACGACATTGTTTTGCTGACGGGACCCGGAGGAGGCCGACCCTGTGTGCTCTCACCGGTCGTAGGGAAGTATGTGGCAGAAGGCGGTCCCGTAAGTTGAAGTCCACAAGTCATAAAAGGGCCAAGTTTGAAGACCCCTCCTGTAGGCCAAGCCAACTGCCTTAAAGGACATATCTCTGCTTTCAAAACAGATTCTCTATATTAAAATCTCTTGCTTTTTTTCTGCAGGGTCTGGGATGCCCTAACTGACAACTACATCCCATCCATCACGGAGGACTTGAGGGATCCTAACATCGAAATGCTTAATGGCAATATCTCCGACACAGAGGTAATTACCTTCCCCTCCATTACTCATGAGATAAAACAGGGGGCGAGCTTGTACTGATGTTGTACTTGAAATCCAGGAAATGGGAATGGCTACTTGAAGAGTAAAAATGGCATTTGATTGTCTTTCCACAAGGCAGAACCTACAAACGTGCCAAAAATCCTTCCTGGATAGCAGTACAGACTCCCCAAGTTTCCAAAAATAATATTATTTCCATGTTTATTTTTTTTTTTTTTAAAAAAGTTGGAATCGTAGACACTCCCGTTCCTTTCTCCCCCCCCCATCTGTTTCTTTTAAATCTGAAAAATATGAATGAAAATTTAGATGGCACTGGTCTGGTTTATTAACACAGAACCATTTCATAAGGTACAGTAGCTTTCATTATTCTCTATAAACAGCAAGCCAGTTGATGCTCTGCACTACAACTTCCCTTAATGCAACTTTACAGTGTTCCCAGCTGCCATGGAAACTGAACATCTGAGAGGTACCAAGTTGAGGAAAGTGATTTTAGTGGGAAGGGATTTAAGTTCTGCTAGAGAAGCCCAGTGTCCCAGCTGTGGTGGAGATTTGGATGTTATGGAGAAGAAAAAAATATGATCCCTTACCTAATCTCTCTCTCTCTCTCTGTGTGGGTTGGCCTAGAAGGCTTATTTGGACCCTTCTCTTCCTTATGTCTCAAATACCTTTCTTTGAATAACATTTCTGGCTACCATTTTGCTCCCGGGCAAGCATTTCTAATTACAATAGTCATTGACAAGGCTGGAACCATTGTTGGGGTACTCTTTGAAGGAATCTGGTTTTGAGGGATTTCTGACAGTGAGAGCAATTAGGCAATGGAACAGCCTGTCTTCCAGAGATGTGGGTGTTCCATCACTGGAGGTTTTCAAGAAGAGATTGAACTGTCATTTGTCTGGGATGGAATAAGGATTCTGCCTTAGGCAGGGGGGTTGGTTTACAAGACCTCCAAGGTCTCTTACAGCTCTACAGTTCTATGTAGGGCAGTGATGGAGAACCTTTTAGAGACCGAGTGCCCAAACTATAACCCAAAACCCACTTATGCATCGTCGGGTGCCGGGTCGGTGTGGCCCATTGGGTGGGCGTGGCTGCAGTGGTAACAGCAGACTGGGTGGGACTAAAAGTTCAATCAATCAATTCCAACTTTGCAAGATCTTTTTTTTTCCTGTGAGAAGTTGAAATTGACTGATTGAACCTTTTTTTTTTTTTTGTACATGGCGGCGGAGGCCTAAAGCAAAAAGGTTTTATAAAACCCAGCTGAAGGCCTAAGACTAGGGCAATGGTGCACATGCCCAAAGAGAGGGCTCTGAGTGCCGCCTCTGGCACACGTGCCATAGGTTCGCCACCACTGATGTAGGGCATTGCTGGCAGAGGCATTGGTAAGCCAGGACCCCTTCCAGATTGTTGGGTGCTGAATCAACTAACGTCATGCAGTGTGGACTTTCCACACCAGCCAAGATGGCACTTGGGTACATTACCCTTCCAGGAAGCATCTTCCATACCCTTTTGGGAGCCCTTCAGTAGCCATCTTTTCCTGTGCAGGGAGTTATGCAATTGACACCCCAGGAAACAGAGAAGTTGAGAACATCGGCCAGTGCAGCAATTCAGCAGAATAAATTGCTGCAGCCAGAGAAATGGTGAGATGAGCACTTATTGATTGCCTTTCAAATTCAAAGTCATGAGATAGCAAGGGCAATCTGGGGAGGACTTTGGCATGAATGGAATAGCAAGAAAGGATTTCTGGATAACAAGGCAGATTCCATATTACTACCACCTCTCTCCCCTCTCCCTTCCCCAATATCTGGCCAGATTGCTGCCTCAGCAGAGATATGTCCCATTTTCTTTTAAGTTGCCTCTCTTTACAGCAGTATTTTCTGACCCTGGCCATTTTAAGGTGTGTGGACTTCAGCTCCCAGAATACCCCAGCCAGCCAGCCAGCTTTGCTTTGTTGACTGGGGTATTCTGAGAGTTGAAGTCCACACATCTTAAAATGGCCAATGTTGGAAAATACTGCTTTACAGGAAATACGAGGTAACTACCGGTAGGTAGAATTTATATATTTGGAAAAATTACACAAACACACACAGAGACACACCCCAAAGGCTAAATTCAACTTTGAAGAGGCACAATAGACCCTTTGGGCGAGCAACACCAAAAGTCATGTGTATGTATTTATTTCATTTTATTAAAAGTATCTTATATATGAATGTAAAAAGAATGTATGTTAATATCTCATAAATTATCACGGTATATGTATCGGGGAGAGTTTGGAAAAATAAAAAATTTATTTAAAAAAAAGACCCTCTTTTTGACTCATGGCCTAACCCTGCAGTACGCTTCAAATTTTGGTTGCCCCCCCCCCCTAGCTGTTACTTAAATTATCTCAGTGTTCCTGCTGCCTGGCTGCAAGGTCACTTGAGGACACGTTGGGAAATTAAAATGGTAACTAGACTTGACAGGCACATTTCAGCAGGTATTAACGCTTCTTTGTGGGCTTGCCAGTTCCCCCTAGAAGGAATGGAGATGATGCTGACACTGAGGGGAAAAAATATCCCTCCTCTTAAAAGCCCTTTGGAAAAATAGCAATTTTGATCAGTTGATTACGGGTGTCAAGCAGAATCTTGAAGGAACTGCTCTCCTTTAGTTCTCCAAGATTTTTCCTAGGACAATTTTACTTGGCTCAAGAAATCTCTCCCATTTCTTGGACAATTCTTTCTCCCAAATCTTGACAGAAGTAATCCAGTCAAGCATGCTCAGTGAAGGGCAAACATCACACTACAGTGTGTGTGTTAGTAAAACTCAGTCTGGAGTTTAAGAAATGACATAGATCCATTTGAAGGCAGAGCTTCATTTTTTGAAGTGAAAGTTACAAAAAGGTAAAGATTTCCTTTGTCCAGTTGTGTCCAACTCTAGGAGGTTATGCATATCTCCATTTCCTAGCTGAGGGAGCCAGTGTTGTCCGAAGATGCTTCTATAGTCATAGGGCTGGCATGACTATACGCTAAGGTGCACAGACCCTGTTACCCTCCCACTGAAGTGGTACCTATTTATCTACTCACAATTGCATGCATGCGAACTGCTAGATGAGCAGGAGCTGACACAAGAACGGGAGCTCACTCCATGACACGGTACTTGAGTCTCCAACTTCCAACCTTCCAGTCGACAAGCCCAGTGTCTTAACTGCTTGGCTGCAATCCCTCAATTGTATATGCTGTAAGAATTAGTGTGAGATTCCTTCTTCTTCCTCAGATCACAGTAAGAACCTACATGGGGCCCATATTTGCTACCGAATCCACATGCAGTTTGTTTTCTTCCTCTTTTCAGATCCATGAGAAGGAGGAGGAAGAGCTTAACGAAAAGAGTGAAAATGACTCCGGTATTAATGAGGAACCTCTACTCACGGCTGATCAGGTACAAGCAAACCCCTCTCCTGATCTTTCCTTTGGGAAAGGCAGGAAATAAAATCAGAGATGAAGTTTTGCTAAAACCAAAGAGCCTGGCAGAGGGGGTAAAGTGATGTTAATTGAACTGGGGTTGTGTTTTGGTGCATTGTGCTATTGCTAACAGCAGCAGGATGAATATGACCTCTGCTTCTGAAGAGAATTGAAGATGCAGGGGGAGGTGGTCAAAAAGAGAAGAAATAATAGGGAAAACTGTGGATAATTTATTCTCCTAGTAGAGTTTCAGAATCTTTGGCCACCGTTTCATTGAAATAGATTTTAATATACGTACATCTCTTGGGTTTTGCAATGAGTCAACTTATTCCATGCTGATCCACCCTTCACTGCCCCTCTAACTTTTTGCTCGGGTCCCTGGAAATGAGATGCAGTTTGTTGAGTGGCTGTAAACACTGGCTGTTCCAAGTGGTGGTTTTTGCAATAAGGGTTGTCTATGCATGTCCATGTGTGTGTATTTGTGTGTGGTGGAGGACCTTTTTAACATCTAGGTTACTGATTGACAGTTTGGCCTCTTTTTCCTGCAAGAATTTGCCCTCTAGATCAAAGGTCCCCAAGCCCCGGTCCATGGTCCAGCACTGGTCTGTGGCATGCCAGCAACCGGGCTGTGCAAACAAGCAAAGGCACATCCGTGGTATGTTGGCAGCACACAAAAGCACACCACCTCCAGTCTGAGGAAAGACCTTTCTCCACCGAATCGGTCCCTGGTGCTCAAAAGGTTGGGGGCCGCTACTCTAGGTCAGAGGTCCTCAAACTTGGCCACTTTAAGATTTGTGGAATTCCCAGAATTCCCCAGCCAGGCCAAGTTTGAGGACCCCTGATCTAGATTCTAATCCCCATAGGATTTCTACATGTAGACCTTGAGACTCGGCCAGCATTTGGACAGCTCCTCTCTAGAATGGAAGAAGATGGGTGGCGAGTCCTCAACTTATGATCTTAAGGGAGCCTGTTCTTCACAGTTGTAAGGTACGCTAGTCATAAAATGGGTTGATCACGTGACCGACCTGATTTTACGACCTTTTTGTGGCAGTCATTAAACAAATGCTGTGGTCTTTAAGTGAACCAGTGGTTCGTTGGGGGAGTTGAAAACTGGAAGAAAATGTCTGGTTTTGGCAAAACCTTATAAAAAGCCATCATGTGATACTGCAAACAGTCATAAATTCTGGGTCTGTGTTATTGATGGGGTAGATAGAAATGCCATTCAGAGCCTCTCCCGGTAAATAATTCTGACCTCTGTCTTCTGTTTACCTATCATCTGTCTATTATCTCTCTCTCTCTGTGTGTCTCATCTCTGTCTGTCTGTCTGTCTGTCTGTCTGTCTGTCTGTCTGTCTGTCTGTCTGTCTATCTATCTATCTATCTATCTATCTATCTATCTATCTATCTATCTATCTATCTATGTGAGATCTGGCATGATTTTACTGATATTACATAATAAGTGCCAGCCGTTCAGAATAGTAATTATTTGTGGGCTAACTTGCCAATGTTATGCCTATTGGATAATTTATGACAAGATAACAAATGACACAGCATCTTGCTGAGACCATCTCCCATTGGCTAATTGTAGGAATGATACAAAGGAAATACATGTTATGAAACAAATCTGTTGCATCAGTTTCTTAGTACAAAAATGGGATTAGGAGATGCACTATATATTCCTGTGGAATGGAATTATTAGTTTCCTGTGCATGATCAGATATGCAGGTTTTCCCAGTGTGGTCAGATAGGTTATAGGTTCAATCAGGGGTCTTCAAACTTGGCCCTTTTATGACTTGTGGACTAACTCCCAGAATTCTGGGAGTTGAAGTCCACAAGTCATAAAAGGACCAAGTTTGAAGACCCTGGGTTAGATTAACAATGCCCATTCAAATAGTGGGAGGTTAAAAAGAAATTTGTTTAATTCTTGATATTCAGGCAAACACTTGGCTGGAATGTAATACAGTTACCACATTTTGGTCTGTTTTCAAGTTAGCCATTCCCTGTGTGTGTCAACCTGTATAAACTTATGTTCAACCTTGACATCTGTCCTCTGTTTTTCAGTTTCTGAAGGAGGGGGAGATATCTTGAACTGTTTTAAGAATGTACATCCTTGTAGATTAGTCATCCCCAGCCTAAAGCAGTTCAGGTGTGTTGGCAACAAGTAGCATTATTCAAAGTTGATGTGACTATAATAGCCTCTCCAGATGATGCAAAAGATAGTTTTACTCACTCAGGGGCCATGAAGCAGGAGAAGGCTGTCTTAGATTATAAACCATTACAGCCAACTGTAAGTAAAGTGTTTGAGTAGCTTTGGTGGGAAGCCAAGATATAACTCTATGAATTAAGGAGCTGGGATGTGATCTTCATTTATTATTTCATTACTGTAAGTGTGTCTTGAATAATTCAGCCTCCATTAGAGATATTTAGATATCCTAAAGCAACTCCCCCCCCAACTTGGCATTTTCCATTTTCCAAATGTTTTGGACTACAAATACAATGGGCAAAATAGTTCTGGCTAGAGATTCTGGAACCATAGTCCAAAGATCTGTGGATGGGAGTTTAAAAAATGCAACATTTGCAAAAGTTTTGGTTCTGCAATTGACTTGGCAGATAAGAATGTTTATCCCTCTCAGATTCCGACATCCATTTATTGCCCATTAATTGAAGTCTTTATGGGTTTGTGGAATTAGAGATTCTTCATCTGCAGTGGTTGCCTTTATGTTCCTGGTGCTAATTCAACATAGGTGTTGAGTACCTCAGATCAGAGTATTTAATGCAGTACTGCCTCTTTTAATACATACTTGCTGCCCTAATAACAGCAGATATCCAAGAAAGCAAGAAGTCAAAGTGTATTAATCAGGTCTAATGCAAGGAAAAAGGGAGTTAGATTACTGTACAGAATCTTGGAAACAAGGATACTTTAGCCCAGTGTTTTTCAAACCTGGCAACTTTAAGATGTGTGGACCTCAGTTTCCAGAATCATAGCTGGGGAATTCTGGGAGTTAAAAGTCCATACATCTTAAAGTTGCCAAGTTTGGAAAACACTATTTTAGCCCTTGGGTTTCTGTCAATTGTTTGATCCTCTTTTTCACAAACTCTTAATGGATGGACTAATGTCTAGCTTGAGTTAAAGCTGGAATGTCTGCCATGCTTGATTACTTTTTTCAGGCTTAGAAACATTTATGTCATCTACCCACTTACTTAGAATTGTTCGAAGTCTGAAGTGAAATGTTCATGGCTGATGAATCAAGGCAGATGGCTACAAGGAGAAGGTCTTTTTAAGGGTGAGCCACTGGTAGACACGGTTGGCTTCCATAATGTTGTCTTTCTGGTGATTGGTGAAGTCATTTCCCCTTCTTTCAAGCATTTATATCAGGGGTCTTCAAACTTGGCCCTTTTATGACTTGTGGACTTCAACTCCCAGAATTCCTCAGCCAGCGTGCCTGGCTGAGGAATTCTGGGAGTTGAAGTCCACAAGTCATAAAAGGGCCAAGTTTGAAGACCCCTGATTTATATAATTGATTTTAAATTTGTGTTTTGTTTTTTTAAAACTCTCTATTCGCAGCTCTGATCTGTGCTTCTCTTATTCTTTTGATTGCTGTATGTGCTTGTTATTCGGAAAAATGTTGTCATCTGTCCAGAGAACTGGAGTTTGAGATGGTTCAAAACAATTCCAGGAGGTGAATTCAGCTCCTAGAAGTCTTAGTAATGTGGCTGGGGAATTCTGGGAGTTATAATCCACACATGTTAAAGGTGCCAGGGTTGGGAAACACTGCTTTAGAGACTGCAAGGGGTATCAAAGCTGGATGTGTGTGCATGTACAGTGATTGTGTGTGCAAGGATGAACAGTACAATGTCGGGCTTGGGAGTAGCAAGGCTCCAGATACCAGCTGCAGGGGATAGAGACAGGAGAAAGGTATTGGTTGTGATTCTTCCTGCCTTTAGGAAGATCCTGAAGACATGGCTCTGATGTTGTCCCTTGGATTCCAGCAACGGTGGGACCTCCTACAGTGCTGCATTGAACTGACATAGAATGAATTCTGCTGCTGATTGTGATTTTCTGTTTTTTTAAAACTTGATTATGGACAGTTTTTATATGTTTATTAATTTTAACTTGTTTTTATTGGATTGTTTTTACCCATTTTGAGCTATCCACGGTCACTTAGATAAGATGACTGGCCATACAAATTGAATCAATAATAATAATAATAATAATAATAATAATAATAATAATAATAATAATAATAATAATAATAATGATAGTGATAATACAATTGGAGAACCACTGAAACACCATCCGCATTGATAAATTCGCCATCGGTCAATTGCAAAAGGCAGCTTTACTCGGAACAACTTACATCCTGCAATGATATCTTTAACACCATCAAACATCCACATCTGCCTATCCCAGGTCCTTGGTAAGGACTTGATTGGTGGATAAAAATGCCAAGTCCAGTCTGAACATCTGGCTGGCTTTGCAACCAACTATAATAACAACATTTCCACCTTCTGTTCTGCAAACACCTAGAAACACGGGTTGGCCATTATCAGAAAGAAAGCTGGGCTAATGGGAGCTTTTCTTTCCTTCTTATGATTTCTTTTTTTAAAAATTTTTTTATTGGTTTCCCCCCCCCATATATGCAAATTTTTCCAATCAACAAGTTGTCTGGAATTAGCTAAACTAATACATATTCAATTCCTAATCCTTGTTTCTTTTCTCTAACCAAATATAAAATAAGTTCCAAGTTTGATAATGGTCTGTATCTTCTTTGTCTTTTAGCCTCATGGTTAATCTGTCCATTTCTGCACAGTCCAAAATCTTCTTGATTATTTCTTCTTCTTGTGGCAAAGCTTCATTTTTCCAATATTGTGCAAAGATTAATCTTGCTGCTGTAGTAATATGTAGAATTAAATATAATTTCTGCTTATTAATCTTTTCAGGCATAATACCTAATAAAAAGAGTTCAGGTTTAAAATTTACCTGTTCATCCTTCTTATGATTTCATTGTGGAGGGTATTGACTTACTGTAGCAGTGGCTCTTTTATATTCCTTTAGAAAAAATTCATGCTCTGGTTTTGGGCATTAAAATAAGGCTTTAAAGGACACCTGACTGCATTTTTAATCATTGGAGACAAAAATGTCCCTCCGTTTGTCATGGGCGGTTTATCGCCCAATAGGGAATATGGGTTTTTCAACTATAAGGTTTCCATAGCAACCGCTCCTTTTCTGACACACTGAAACCAGCCATCACCTTTAATTGATTTGACCGACTGTCCTTTTTTTTTTTTTGCAGGTGATTGAAGAAATTGAGGAAATGATGCAAAATTCACCTGACCCTGAAGAGGAAGAAGAAATTTTAGAGAAGGATGATGGTGGGGACACAAGCAGTCAGGCCGATTCGGTCCTTTTGCAGGAAATTCAGGCCTTGTCGCAAAGCCTGAACAACAATTGGTCATGTGAAGGTAAGAACATGTGGTGCATTGTAAGGAACACGTCTTCTCTCTCAGTAAAGTGTTTTTGTCCTTTGACAGCTAGTTTGTATAACTGTCACTGCAGCTTTTCCCTGGGCTGTACCATTTCAGACTGCAGCAGAGGAATTCAGATTGTTCTGCCTGACAGGGTAGCTAATGCGTATACCCACGTATTTACAAATATATGTATGCATGTATTATATGAACAGTAAGGCTTGCAGGAGAAACATTAAGCAAATGTGTGGCACACCAAATATCAGGTTCCCCATCTGCAACTTCAAGTGATCCAATTTGGGGTGATGTTGATTCAGCTGTGTGAAAAAGCTCACATCTTTTTACTCAGATTGGGAGGAGGTGAATGGGGTGATGGAACTAGGATTGTACGATTCCAGAAGCCAAACAATCAGGGGTACAAAACTCAATGAGACATTTAGCAGAGATAGACCTCTTTCTGTTGTGTGGCTGTGAATATTTCCCTTTGGCTGTCTAATTCTGGTGAGAACGGCTCATCTCTGTGATAAGCAGATCTGTTGTGGTTATTTATTAAATTATTATTATTATTTATTAAATTTCTATGCCGCCCTATTCCGGGAACTCAGGGCGGCTCACAGCATAAATAGAAATCCAATATAAAAAACTACATAATACATATATAAAAAATACATATATAAAAAAGAGAATCCCTAAATTAAGAAACCATTCATTCAGCAAACGTACACACAAACATACACTGGCTAGGGGCAAGATGTCAACCGCCCCAGGCCTGTCGGCAGAGATGTGTCTTAAGGAGTTTACGAAAGGCGGAGAGGGTGGGGGCGATACAGATCTCCGGGGGGAGTTGATTCCAGAGGGCCAGGGCCACAACAGAGAAGGCCCTTCCCCTAGGCCCCGCCAGGCGACACTGTTTGGCTGATGGGACCTGGACAAGGCTGACTCTGTGGGCCCTAACCGGTCGCTGGGTTTCGTGAGGCAGCAGGCGGTCCCGTAAGTAACCTGGTCCGATGCCATGTAGGGCTTTATTGGTCATAACCAACACTTTGAATTGCGTTCGGAGACCAATAGGCAGCCAATGCAGCTTGCGGAGTGATGCTGAAATGTGGGCATTTCTGGGCAGGCCCAACACTGCTCGCGCGGCTGCATTCTGCATTACCTGAAGTCTCCGAACGTTTTTCAAAGGTAGCCCCATGTAGAGAGCATTGCAGTAGTCGAGCCTCGAGGTGATAAGGGCATGAGTGACTGTGAGAAGAGATTCCTGGTCCAAATAGGGCCGCAACTGGTGCACCAGGCGAACCTAGGCAAATGTCCTCCTTGCCACAGCCGAAAAATGATGTTCCAAATTTAGCTGTGGATCGAGGAGGACGCCCAAGTTGCGGACCTTCTCCGAGGGGGTCAAAAGCTCCCCCCCCAGGCTGATGGACGGATAGATTGAATTATCTTTGGGAGGCAGAACCCATAGCCACTCCGTCTTGTCGGGGTTGAGTTTGAGCCTGTTGGCACCCATCCAAACCCTAACAGCCTCCAGACATCGGCACATCACTTCCGCTGCTTCACTGAAATGACACGGGGTGGAGATGTAAAGCTGGGTATCATCAGCATATGGTTATCATGCATTGCCTGCCCTGAAGTTGAAATCCTCTTCTCCTTCTCCTTCTCCTTCTCCTCCTTCTCTTTCTCTCTCTCCTCGCTCTCAAAGCAGACAAAAATATTCTATTCTATTCTATTCTATTCTATTCTATTCTATTCTATTCTATTCTATTCTATTCTATTCTATTCTATTCTATTCTATGCTATTCTATGCTATTCTATGCTATTCTATGCTATTCTATTCTATTCTATTCTATTCTATTCTATTCTATATTCTATTCTATTCTATTCTTATTCTATTCTATTCTGTTCTGTTCTGTTCTGTTCTGTTCTGTTCTGTTCTGTTCTGTTCTGTTCTGTTCTGTTCTGTTCTGTTCTGTTCTGTTCTATTCTATTCTATTCTATTCCAGGGCAATACAGATCTTGCTTAGTACAGATATTTGTTCTCTTTGTGCTAATTGTGGAAGGGCACATCAAGATACCAATGACTTTCTTATGGGTTCTTTCCTTTGAAACCAGATTTGCACTATACAATCTTTTAATCATGTTGTATTCTCTAATGTTTCTGTTACTTTGGCGATGCAAGTGCAGGGAAGGAGTGACAAATAGCCAAACAAACAAAACTAAAATCAGGATAAAAGGCAATATAGTTCGACCCTCTTCTCTTTCAAACTTTTATGAAATAGGAGCTAAAATATAGCTGCACTGTATCTTCTCTTCCTCAGATTATTGCACCAAGACATTGTTGCTGTGATGGATGAAATCTACTCAATTTCTTAGTCATGATATGGGATTATTTAGTTGTTCTGCTGGTTCTGCTGGTATCTTTCTCAAGGAAGAAGGGGTTTCTTTAGTAGTTTTCTTCAGGAGCTGGGAAAATATCTTAAACTTACTTTTTGCCCACTTTGAGAGGAGCAGAAAAAAGACATCCATATTCTGCCTTTTATCCCCCAGTTTTGAGGGCGGGGGGAAAGGGGAAAGGGGAGTCCTTAATTTTGCTCTCTCTATTTATTCAGAAGTCTGAACCTCCAACATGTCAGAAGTTCATCTCAGAACAGTTGCACAAATGAACATCTAAATGGCAACTATGTTTTTGAAGTGTGAAGTAAACTTTCCAATATTTGCAATCTTTAATGCTGATTTATTTATTTGTAGGCTGCCCCATTCCTAGAACCTGGGGTGAGTTACGGTTTCTCAGACCCACAAACATAAGGGGCCCAGGTGAAAAAAAGACGTAAATAAAAGCACCCAGACAACAGAACCTTCAACCCAACTATAAACTGAACACCAAGCCCTCTGCAGTTCTTAAAGAGGCTCATCTATGAATGCTTTACCCATTAAGGAAGACCACAACATGCTTTTAAGGGACACACATCTGCCATAGAAAGTCTCTCTCTACCAATCATTCAATCCCAGTGCATGCACCTTTCTTTTAAGTCAGTGTCCCTGACTTAAATATGATCCTTTGTTTCCTTGTATGCAGTCTGTGAACACATAGATTGTGAATGCATGTGAAATACAAAAACTGTGGAAATTATCTTCTCAACTGGGGAAACCTTTAGTGGGCAACATATTTGAGCCAGCCACATCTTGGTTGCCTCCAAACTTCACTAGGTAAAACAGCATTTCTGCTGAGCTTTCTTGAAGCAGATTACAGTCTTATTTTTGGACTCTTGATTTGGTGGCAGAAAATTCCCCTCCCTAATCATCTAAAATAACTGGGGTAGCATCCGTTGTTTTCACTAATTCGACCAGTGTTTCTCAACTGTGGCAACCTTAAGATGCATGGAACTCAAATCCCCAGAATTCCCCTAGCCAACATAACGGCCAGGGGAATTCTGGGAGTTGAAGTCCAGACATCTTAAGTTGCCAAGGTTGAGAAACACTGAGTTAGACTAACATTTATAACCAAAATTTACTAAGCAATCATCTTACAAGGCATTCTTCCTTGCTACGAACAAAAGGGGATGGAATGCCTCTTCTAAAATTTTATTGACTGTGCATGTATGCTTTCATCCGAGACAATCGTGTTTTTTTTCATTTCCCTGTTTAACCAATTCATGTACTAAAAATGACATCGCTAATTAACAAATTCATTATGAGTGTGGTGATGAATGTCCTGAAAAATAATACTTGACATTGTTAATGACCCTTGGCACTTATACCGTAGTTTGTGAGCACCTAACGCAGCTTTGCACCGATCCTTGCACTAAAGTCCTTGTCATGACCTCGGTCAGAGTGGTCCACCTGATGTATGAACAGGCATATATCTGTTTCTTCCTACTTTCCAAGGTTTGGGGCACATGTCTGTCCAGGAACTTCTGGAGATCCTGGATCGAGTGGAAGGTGCTATTCAGGATTACTCAGAGGAGCTGGTACAGCAGCTGGCTTGTCGAGATGAGCTGGAGTTTGAGAAGGAGGTGAAGAACTCCTTCATCACCATCCTGATGGAGGTGCAGAACAAGCAGAAAGAACATCGAGAGATGATAAAGAGGAGGAGGAAAGAAAAAGGATTGAGTCTGCAAAATAATCGGATAGAAAGGGCAACTCAGATGCCTCTCAAGGTTAGTGAGAGTCCCCTGAAGATGGCTTTCCGTTAAAAAGGAGGAACGGAAGTAAGAATAGCATAGATTTAAGATTCCTGCCCCCTCCCTGCTTCTTTTTAAGATTGTTTACAGGCTCTCTTAATGTATATTTTGCTAGGTGTTCATTTAGCTAAGGGAGCTGGGAAATAACTAATTGTTGTGCCACATTCACAAAGATGTTGTTAAAAGCCAATGTATGGATTCTGTGAATTCTTCTCCATGGAGAATTTGGTGCCAGCTTCTGGCTGATGGACTAGTTATTGCAAAATTATCCTAGAAAGATTTTAGGATACTCTTAGCAGTTTACGACTGAAATGGTTCACCCTGCACAACCGTTCTGCAGCTTTTCCCATCCAGGATCTTCCAGATATGAAAGGAGTATCTCTCAGGAAACCTAACCGGTCCAGAAATTGCCTCTGGTTACCAACCCATCTTTTTTGGGGGGGGGGGACACGAATCTACTGTCAAGACTGATCTACTGGTTTCTTTTAATTGGAATTTCTCAACTTGTTTGGTTAATTTTATATTGGTTTATAGATATATATGCAAAGCATCTCAGCGATGTAGGATCTTGGATATGTACTCTTCCTTAGAACATGAGATGTGTCATTAAGATGTGCCATTAGGATGTGCCACACTGGTGCTTCCCGTAGCATCTCTTGTTATTGAGTTGTTGGAAATTGTTGTTTAAATGCATATCAAGAGCTCCAGGTTTTTCATCCAAGGTGTATTTAGTCTATGGAGAATCTGGATGTTATTTTTCCACCAGATATTTTTTTAACTCAAAATCTATAGGGGCAGAATGGCGACAATTTTTTTGTCAAACTTCTGCTCCTTCTGCTCTACCCAATGGGTTGGGACCAATCAGACAGTCCTGTAGTAGCAAACTAAGAGTCTAAAGACAAGCCCTCGGAGTTCTGTTTTCTCCTGTTTGTAGCGGTTCAGTATGGAAGGAATTTCAAATATTCTGCAAACTGGAATCCGGCAGACATTTGGAAATTCAGCAGCTGAAAAGCAGGTAAGAGCATAATAGTTTCACCCAGAAGATACAGTTCCTCTGAGGTTAAGGCTATGATTGTTGTTGCTTATTTTATTCATTTATTTATGTATATGAATGTATAAGAAATGTATATGGTCACCCAACTCACTCACAGTGACTCCAGGTAACTTATAGGAATAAAACCCCAAATATAGATCCCAAGATATTCCCATGCTCCTGGGGACCACTATGGAAAAGGACCTTTTTTTGATCCCACTAGATCAGGGGTTCTCAACCTTGGCAACTTTAAGACATGTGGACTTCAACTCCCAGAATTCCTCAGCCAGCAAAGCTGGCTGAGGAATTCTGGGAATTGAAGTCCACAAGTCTTAAAGTTACCAAGGTTGAGAACCCCTGCACTAGATGGACCTCCTTGATGGTGGGTACCCATAATATACTCTACCTCTCTAATCTGGTGGATTGAGTAGATGTAATTGGGAAAAGATGGTCCTTCAAATAACCTGCCCCCAATCCATGTAGAGCAGCGGTTCTCAACCTTGGGGTCGCAACCCCATTTGGGGTCGCACGACCATTTCGCGGGGGTCGCCGGACACCGCCGGCCGCCATTTTGTTTTTTTTAATTTTTATTATTTTTTTATTTTTTTATTTTTTTATTTTTTTATTTTTTTTGGTGCGCATGCACTGCGCACGCGCTGATCCGCCCGTCGCGCCGGAAAAATTTTTTTTAAAAAAATTAAAAAAAAACAAACAAAAAAAACAAACCAAAATGGCGGACCGCGACGGGCGGATCTGCGCATGCGCGGTGCATGCGACGGGCTGATCCACGCATGCGCGGATCCGCCCGTCGCGGCCGCCATTTTGTTTTTTTTATTTTTTTTTAATTTTTTAAAAAATAAAAAATAAAAAAAACAAAATGGCGGCCCGCGATGGGCGGATGCACGCATGCGTGGCGCGTGCAATGGGCCGATCCCCGCATGCGTCGATCTGCCCGTTGCGGCCGCCATTTTGTTTTTTTTTAATTTTTTAAATTTTTTTTTAAATTTTTTTTTTTTTGGCGCGCGCGCGCGTGCGCGCCCGGGTCGGGGTCGCAGCGCGCATGGGCGGGCCAAGTGGGGTCTCAACCTGAGAAAGGTTGAGAACCACTGATGTAGAGCTATAAAGATGATTTATAATCAGCACCTTGAATTGGGCCTGGAAGCAAATCAGTAACCAATGCAGTCCCACAAGAGATATGTGCAAATACAGACCTGCACAAAACCATGTGGTTCCTTGCATTTGAACTAACTGAACTTCCAGGGACTTTTCAAAGGCAGCCCATGTAGGGGGCTGAAACAACAAGACCAATGTAGGTAGCCTTGAGATTAAGAAACCCAGAGCCTTGTCTACAGTCAATTGATGCTCCTGGCCCATCTAACCCAATATTGTTTTTACTGTTGGCATCTTTCTTGCTTTCTGTCTTTCACACTCCTCTGACTGGTAATGAGGATATCTGGTTATCCTCCCTGCAAAACAGAGCGAGACCATGTACCTCTGCTTCACACACTCAGTAGATAAAATATGTTGTTAACTTATTTACTGATTGTATGAACTGTCTGTAATGTCTTTTTTGGAAACAACAACAACAAAAAGATTGGGGTGGTGTTTCTAACTGGAAGAATGGCTAGGATTTATAACTACCAGAATTTCTTATTTCCAGTATTTGAACACTGTTATCCCATATGAAAAGAAAGGGGCGCCTCCGTCAGTTGAGGACTTGCAAATGCTTACAAACAGTAAGTTTACACTATGTTAAAGTGGGTGTATTAGAATATAAGTTCCTGAGCTGCCATGTGGGGAGGAGGGCTATTGAAAATTACCTTTAATTTAAAACATTTCCTTAATCACAAAGTAGGAAAGTAAAGGTTATATGTCTGTATCGTTATTAAAAAAAAGAAAAGCACGGAGACATCTAACTGGGGAGAAGACCTGGCCATCTTTTTAATGGGGAAGTATCCTTTTGGGGATTAAGGCTATGTTTGGTCTTTAGAGGGATCATTCCTCCTGTAATTTGGGGCTATTCCAAACCAGGGAGAGAATTTCTGTTTGTTATTTAGTCCTTTCTGATGACAGGAGAAACCAAGTGTGACTAATTAAGGAGTGATGTACCCCAGCATTGCTGTTCATTCATTCTAGCCCAAATTCTGAACAGTTCTGAGTGGTATCTAAGCCTTGCCAGTTGGAGTGAATGTAATTTCTTTTCCTCCTCTTATGTGTATTCATTGGAATATGTGCAAAAACACAAGCGTGAACTAATATGGGCAACATACAAATTGTCTGGGTTGAGAGAAATGGTTGTTTTAGAGCTTACAAGTTGTTGTTTTTGATCGTATTGCAATTCCCAAAATATTTTGCTAAGAAATCGTCGTAGGAAAACCAAACCAATATGCCCTAGAATAATAGATTAGTTAAATAACTTCAACAGCTATTTTATAAACATCTGAATTTGCCAGTGACGGGATTTAGCCTCCCTAACTCTGACTTAATGATTTGTGGAACAAAAATGAAAAGGTTGAGATGTTGTGATGGTCCTTTGTGCATTCTGGGAGAATCATCTGTCTCCCTTTGTGTTACTATGGCAACTGTGTTTTGCACTCACTGGAACAAACCCTGTCTTCTTTCGAAAAGAGCAGAGAGCTATGAATGGCTATTTTGTGCAGACAGCGAGTTTTGTACAAATGACAATTTGTGTTTAGAAGCAAAGCTTCTAAAGGCAAAGAGGTTACCCAGGATAAATTTGTGTTCCCCCCCCCTTCTTTTTCCTTGTCTAATTAACTATGCAATGCTGCTTCAGATCATGATGCAAACATACGATATACTGAAATGGGATCAGTTAGTGGGCTGGATGAAAAGTTCTCGAATAAGATGCAAAGGGCAAGCAGACTCTCAGAATATCGGACCTTGTATCTAAGCTACCACTAACAGTTAATGAATAATGTGTCTAGTATCTGATTTGAATGTATTGTTTTCCCACATTCTGGATAAAAATGGGTTAAATTCATTTCACTTTTATACTCCTTTTGCTCACAATTACCCAACAGGAGATTTCTTTTTAACATTTATCCACCAATTATTTCTCTCCTTTCCCACGTGCATACTTAAATAGACATTTTCAGATATTTCATCCACCAAGGCCTGTCTAGCAACGTGGAATTTGTCTGAGAGTCTGGACTGGCACTTTGGTCTGAATGAAGAAGGAATCAGACCAACATTCCACATTAGAAAATTGCAGCCTTTCCTATGTCTTATTCTAAAAGCCAAATTTAATCTACTGGGGACTGCTGCTTCCAGAATTCCCAACCAACAACCTACAAGGCCAAAAGTGTGTTTGCAGTCCTCCCCCATAGCTAAGAGTCCAAGAGCAGAGAAGGCTGTGTTATGTTTTGCCAAGGATTGAATTTAACCATTGTGCTAAGAACATTGATGGGATCACGAATCTCTGTACAGCTCAGGCCTTTAATAGCTTTCCCTAATCAACATCTGGTAACTGTCACATTAACGCCAGGCAGCAGACAGACCTACAACTGTGCAAAACACAGGGAAACTTGCCCTGGTCTCTTTCCTCTCTCTTTTTGTGTCAGCCGTTTCTAACTTTGGTATGCCTGTCTAAAATGGGTAAAATGTGTTTTTGCTTGCTTGAAGGCGGCGTCTAGGGCCTTCTGTGTAATTCTGTGCAACTCTGAAATTCAGATCTTCTTCAAACAGAACTAACAAAGTGAAGGACTCATCTTAACTGCGAAATGTTGCCGGAATAGGCCTATTCCTCAAAGTGATTTGTAATTACAAGCCAGAGCTATGGGTTCCGTGATTCTGGTCTCGCCAAATTAGCCCCTGTGTCTCAGGTGACCTAGTCTGAAGTATTGCCATGTTGCAGCAGATCTGAGCATAAAGCCTGGTTTGCTGCCATATCTGGAACTGATGGGGTGCTCTCTTGGAATATGAGGATTGTGGAAGATGAAGGTCAAATGTGGCAGAGGAATTGTTGATGTCTGAGTGCCCAGGCAGGTTAAAAAGAGAAACAAATAACTCATCAACAGGACTCACTAATGATTTTTGTCCCAACTTCTTTCCTCAGTTCTCTTTGCAATGAAGGAAGACAACGAAAAAGTCCCTACGCTGCTCACTGACTACATTTTAAAAGGTAACAGTTGGAACAGAATAATCAGCCTTTTGCAGAGTTAGATGGTCTGTCCATGTTGACTAATATTATCTCCTTGATTCAGCAGAAATTATTCTGCAATGCAGAAGTTTTTCTTAGTTTTTAAAAATTAATATCTGAAGCTTTCACTGGAGGTGCCTGGCACGGAATGTGTAGCCTTTTCTACAGAGGCTTAAAAAAAAAAGATGCCAAAAGAATTTATGTCTTTCTGCATCTTATGTCCTTCACTTACGTCCTTCAGTCTCCTGGCCCTCCTACTGGGATGCTTAGCAATAACTAGTTTGCCAAGTTTCTTTTCCCTTGGTGTGTAACTTTGTTGTGATTTCCCTGCAGATTTCCGATCCATTTGTTAGGCAAACCAGCTTGACCTGCTGATCTTTTCCTGCAGATCACTGATTTTTTTTTTGCCCTCTGAGCTTGGTTGTTTTATTGCAGAGATTTCATGACCCAAACAGGGAGTGGAGTTTGCTCTGTATTTACATACAAGTGGCTTGCCCTCTCAGTATTGGTAGGAATATTGTATTTTTCTTGATTGGTCCCTGATTAGGCTGTTGAGAGCAAACCCACTCCCTCCTAGCAGTGATGATGTTACCTAGTTGGGTAATGAAACGTCTGCAAGAAAACAACCAAACTCAAAGAGCACCAAGGACCTCACAGTCCTCCTCCTCCTCCTCTTCCTCCTCCTCCTCCTCCTCCTCCTCCTCCTCCTCTCCACAAACCCCATTCCCTTCTAGCAATGATGATATTACCTAGTTGGATAATGAAACGTCTGCAAGAAAACAACTAAGCTCAGAGAGCACCAAGGACCTCACAGTCCTCCTCCTCCTTCTCCTCCTCCTCCTCCTCTCCACAAACCCCATTCCCTTCTAGCAATGATGATATTACCTAGTTGGATAATGAAACATCTGCAAGAAAACAACTAAGCTCAGAGAGCACCAAGGACCTCACAGTCCTCCTCCTCCTCCTCCTCCTCCTCCTCCTCCTCCTCCTCCTCCTCTCCACAAACCCCATTCCCTTCTAGCAATGATGATATTACCTAGTTGGATAATGAAACGTCTGCAAGAAAACAACTAAGCTCAGAGAGCACCAAGGACCTCACAGTCCTCCTCCTCCTTCTCCTCCTCCTCCTCCTCTCCACAAACCCCATTCCCTTCTAGCAATGATGATATTACCTAGTTGGATAATGAAACGTCTGCAAGAAAACAACTAAGCTCAGAGAGCATCAAGGACCCCCACAGCTTAAAGTAGCTATTCATTGAAATAAGAACAATAGTTTCACCCAAGTTTAGGCTTGGGAATGAAGAGTATTGAAATTAAACTAGATTTTATTTTTAAAAAAGCCACATATAATTGGGACATTTTGAGAGATCAACAACAATAAAAAGAGTTCAGCTGTCTGCTATCGGGTGTGTATGCAAGGGATCCTGGTATTTTCTCATTAGTGTATACACTGCCTGAATTAGTGCATCTGGGTACTGAGTCTGGATGACTCTAATTGCCTTATACTAATTTGAAGAAAAGTAGATAGAAGCAGGTGGAAGAAGAAGATACTCAACAGTGATCGTCTTCAGCCATTGCAACTAAAGAACCGAACCATTGAGAACATTTTAATGGGTTTTTATTAAGTTTGTGCTCTTGGCCGGTAAAGCCAGAATCCATTTGACTGAAGAATTCCATATGCTGATTTTTCCTTTCTTTCCCTCTTCTTCTTTCCCTTCTTCCAGTTCTCTGCCCTACCTAAGCTCTGCATTCTGAGCATCATGAAGTCAACAGGAGATCAGGCCAGGGTGTCATTCCATCACAGGACTGCATGACATAATGTACACTTCTGAATTGTGTATTTAAAATGTATAGCATTAACTGGGGTTAAATACGAGTGAAACTCTATCCTTCACTGTCGGTTTCTAGTCATAGTCAACATTTGAATGCATGAGTGAAGGCAAGGGATGCTCGCCCCCCTCTCTCCTCTCCCCCACTTTTCTCTCCCTTATCCACCTCCATCTTGGAAGGCGGGCATTGCTTTATTCCATGTACTCTCCGTTTGCCTTTCCCCAAGCAGTTATGAGACTAATTTGAATACTGAAATAAAACTTTCATTTAATTAAAAAAAGTTGTCCTGTTTTTTGACTAGTTTGGGAGGGAGGAAAGTCTACATTTCCTTCATGCTACAAATGAATGAATATCGATTTGGGTAGAAAGATGATTTCCTTTCGCACGTGCTGTGCAGAAAAGAGTGTGAAAAGAAACCAATCCAACATTTAATCTTGCAGGAAAACTAGAAAGACGGAGCTTGGGAATCAAAGGAGCTGCTTCACTTCCACCTTGTGTGGAATCGTGAGTGAAGAACTTATTGTTCCTAGTGGGTACCAAGGTCTGTTTGGGTGGACAAGGAGCATTTTCTCATTCCCCCAGCCTTCCAAAGAAGGCTGGCATATCCAAATGTGTGTGTGTGTGTGTGTGTGTGTGTGTGTGAGAGAGAGAGAGAGAGAGAGAGAGAGAGAGAGAGAGAGAGAGAGAGAGAGCATTATAGGAAGTGACATCCTTCTTAGAGATTAATTCTGCCTCTCAAAATAAGCCCTGAGTAGCCATAAGATTGTGTGGCCATCACCGTTTGGGCCACAATAGCGACATTGCTTGTACCGCCTTTGCTTCAATTAATGCTCCCTTTAACCTCGTATATCGATGAAGCTGCAACTTTGATTTTGTTCCAATCCTTCATTGATTTACTCTGTAAATCTTTATCCATTAGTATCTTCTTTGGGGTGATTTGTGTTGATAGAATGTAGAGACAGAGATGGAGAAAGACAAGGGATTTGTCTCCATGCACTTTTTTCATGTACTATTTTCTCTCTCTCTCTCTCTCTCCTCCCCCCCCTCTCTCTCTTTCTCTCTCTCTCTCCTGTCTTATCTCTATACCATTTCCTCCAGGAAAATATTGTCCTTGAGTTATACAGCCACATTCTCAAAGCCCTCTGATTTATCTTATCTTGTTCATAAGAACTCTTTTATCGGAGATCTAAGCTTACTCTTTGTGCTGTACAACAAGTAGAGTGGGAAGAGAAAATAGGTAGCCAAAAGTCAAAACAAAACACAAGCCATGGTTTAGTATCACAGCAGACTACTATTTTTTTTTTTTTTTTTGAGGAAACACAGCAGGATAATTTGACTAAGGCAGCGGCTCTCAACCTTTTCTATACCCCACGCTTTTAGAATGCTTCTGATATATTCTCGCACACCTTACAAAAGTTCAAAATAACAGTGACACATTATGCATATACACTATAATTTTGAAAACTCAAGTTTTCGCACCCCCTGGGATATTGCCTCAAACCCCCAGGTGGTGTGAGCACCCCTCCCCAGTTGGGAACCTGAGTTAAGAGAACAAGCTGCAGACTGAGGAAGCAGAAGTGACAGTCAGTACTAAGCAGTAATGGACCCAAATGAAATACAAATTCATAGTTGTGCTTCTTATTGGAGAGAAAACTGCGTTGCATTATTTAGCTTTCTGAGATGTGAAAAATGATGGTTTGCTATTTGTGTTTTATTGTCTTCTTGATTCCAATCTTGCTCCCCTGCTGCTCTAGTATTATCGAATGAAGCTGTATGCCTGTTGTTGCACAAGGTTATATCCATTTATTGATGCATCTTTAAACAAAACAAAAAATTCTGAAGAGGCCAGCCGAAGAGCTTCTATGCATATTCATGCTGGCTTCCAAGCAGCAGATATGCAAATGAGCAGGCTAATTTTTAATGAGCCCTAGCTGAAGATCCCAAAGGAAGCTGTACACTAAGCTTTCGCTACCTCTCCTGCCAGCCCCCAGGAAAAGATTTGACAAAATTTATGGCATCGTAAAACAAAGCTGTAATGAAGTACTGCATGCATCCTGCTATGGTTGACCTTTATTATGGCACTCTGAAGTGGACCTGGTAGGGCCTTTTCATTATGGGAAGTGACATCCTTCTTAGAGATTAATTCTGCCTCTGCCTCTGAAAATAAGCTTGGAGTAGGCATACGACTGTGTGTCCCTCACAGTTTGGATCACAATAGTGCATGCTTGTAGCACCTACCTTGCTTCCATTAATGCTCCCTTTAACATTGTATACTGATGAAGCTACATCTTCAATTTTTGTCCAGCTAGACTGTAGCTTTAGCTATTATGTCTGGCTCTGACCTTGATGCTGGCATATGCCTATTCCTAAGGCTCTCTCTATACAAGGCTATGCTCGAAACAGTGGTGAGCTTTTGTGTACTCAACAATGCAATGATAGGGCTACTCAATGAAGACTCTCAATCATCCCGGCAAAGGTTTGAATCATGGCAACTGGACCAACTTTTTTGCTCATCTAAGATGTTTCGCTGCTCATCCAAGCAGCTTCCTCAGTCAGAGCAAGTTAGTCAGGCAGAGAGTTGTTAGAATGTACCAATTCTTGCCACACCAACCTTAGGGGCTTCCTCCCCAAAATGTGTTGCAATATGTCAACAAAGACTCTCAGTCATCCGGGCAAAGGTGTCTAAAGGTTGAATCATGGCAACCGGACTAATTTTTTGCTAGTCTGAAGCATTTTGCTGCTCATCCAAGCATCTTCATCAGTCAGAGCAAATTAGTTAGGCAGAGAGTCGTTAGAATGTATGCTCCCACAGAGTCGATCTCCTCAGGGTGCCGTCGGCCAGACAATGTCAGCAGGCGACCCCCAGGGGGAGGGCCTTCTCTGTGGGAGCTCCAACGCTTTGGAACGAGCTCCCCCCCAAACTCCATACGTTGACGGAATTGCATTCCTTCCGTCGAGAATTAAAAACATATTTATTTCGACAAGCTGGCCTGGGATAGTAGCTCCGGTTCCAACAAGGCCATAATTGTTTTTAGGGGATTGAGTTTTAAGATTAAGCATTGGTTTTAAATGATCGGACTAAATTACTTAATCTATTTTTAATAACCTTATCTTTTGATGTTTTTAATTGTTTTTAAGATTATGTATTGGGTTTTTAAATGATTGGGCCAAATTATTTAATTTATTTTTAATAATTTTACCTTTTGTATGTTGATGTTTTTAATTGGGCTGTACACCGCCCCGAGTCCTTCGGGAGGGGGGCGGTATAAAAATAGTAAAATAAATAAATAAACTCTTGCCACACCAACTTCAGGGATTCCCTCCCCCCCCAAAAGGTGATGCAATATGTCAATGAAGACTCAATCATCTAGGCAAAAGTGTTTAAAGTTTAAAAAAACACACCACAGACTGATTTTTTTTGCTAGTCTGAGACGTTTCGCTGCTCATCCAAGCATCTTCCTCAGTCAGAGCAAGTTAGTTAGGCAAAGAGTGTCAGAATGTACATAGGGCTAGTTGGTGCAAAGTATCTTGAGGCAGTCTATGTCAAGGAGTGTACAGCAGGACAGGCATTTGCATCAGCAGTATCTATGTAACTACTCTTCATCTATAGAGTTCTTAAACTAACAATTAACCCAGTGAGAAGAATGTTCTTATCTAAGAGTATGCTGACTTACAGGCTGCAATTAGATGTCATGGTTACTCTAGGCTTAGCATGATGAGAATCAGCTTGAGCAGAGAGTGGGCATACATGCCCACACTTTTGTGTTTGCTCTTCTAATATGGCTGCAACACAAGGAGAAGATGGGAAACTTTTACTTCCAGGTTTAACTGCAAGAATTAACTCATTGTGGCTATGATCCTTCAGTTGTGTTTGGCAGTTGTCTTCTTTCAAACCACGTTAAGATTAACCCAGTTATGAGCGTGTTGTCATTCAAAAAATAAATAAGACAATCACAAGGAGAGCACGGTAGCAGGAAAGGAAATGCTGGGTTTGCATAGATTCATTTCTATAAAGTGAACATAACTGAAGATGGGTAATGCCTTCCGAGACCTTTAAGAATGGAGAACCTCTTTAGATACGACCATCTGGCTGAGATACAACACCAGGGAGAGGATTCACTGCAGTGGATTTAGACTCTCCGTGTCTGTTATTCCTAAACCTTTTTAATAAGAACATGGGAAAAAATGCAAGGAAATACAACTGGAAAACCTCATCTGGTAGCACTTTATCATAAATGGACATGAATTAATACTAAATTACAATGAATTTTCTATGAAATTACATATTACATTCATGCCATATCAGGATCCATAATGGAAGGGGTGGGGCTTGGCTTATGCCCACTGATACTCCAATACATTCTCAAGGATTTTTTGTCGATTCAACCCTTAATGTAAAGTGATTGATTTAAAGCTCTCAACTTTTTAAAACATGGGGGGGGGGAATGTCCAACCTTGGCAAGCTTAAGACCTGTGGACTTCAACTCCCAGAATTCCCCATCCCTCCATCCTGGCTGGGGAATTCTGGGAATTGAAGTCCACAAGTCTGAAAGTTGTCAGGGTTGGACACGTCTGCTTTAAAAAGTCAAAAGAAGGAGTAGATGATAAATGTGCTTTGTGAGCAAAGCGAAAGGAATTTTTAGAACTGATCCTTGGACTTGTTGTTGGATAGTAAAATGGGCAAAAACTTTCATCTTGGAAGGTCAAGATTTGGGGGGGGTGGGGCTGCAGTATAGGAAAGTGTATGAACCATTGGACAAGTTTTGGCCAGCAAGGAAGACAAACCCCTAGAGGGAAAAACTTTCTGCCCAACTTATTACAGCATCAGAAAAAAGGAATCACACAGGTCATAAATTATTGGTGCCTTAGTTTTCTGTCGAAAACATTGTCAGCATTCCCCTCCACCCCCTGGGTGGGAAAATTACATTCATGTCAGGAAAATGGAGTTACAGTGTGTATTTCCTAAGCCAGAGTCTCACAGATTGTAGCTCATAGGTCAGTAGAGATCTTGCTCCCTTTCATTTTTTGCACATTGGAGACATTTTCCTGAGCACCACACACAAAATGAAATCAACAAACTGCCTCCGAGGGGATGTTTGAAGGAAGAGAGATTGAGCGAGAGGTTTCGGTCTGCCTAAGACAGTGCTTCACGTAAGACGGTGCTGAGTTGGCAAATACTGAACATTCATCACACAGATTGCCTTTATTCCTTATTAGGACATTGGCCCCCGTTTCCTTCTTGCCCTTTCTTATCTCATGATACAAAGATCTGCCAGAAGTCACAACGGTGCCCAGCTTACTCTCAAAATGCCAAGCCTTCATGGCTGCAGAACAAAGGGGGGACCTTGATCGTTTTGAAGGGGTTCCACATCTAACCTACCAGAGGAAACTGCACTCTGGATGCATGTTCCAACTGTAACAGAGACATGCTTACAAAAATAGCAAGAGCAAGAGCATTTAGACTTATATACCGCCCCACAGTGCTTTACAGCACTCTCTGAGCAGTTTACAGAGTCAGCATATTGTCCACCACCCAACAACCTGGGCGCTTATTTTACTGACCTCAGAAGAATGGAAAGCCGAGTCAATTTTGAACCAGTCAGAATCGAACTTCTGGCAGTGGGCAGAGTTAGCCTACAATACTGCATTCAAACCACTGTGCCCCCCATGCCATTTTTTTTTTTGGTCTATTAGAAGCATCATTTCTCTGGCAGGTAATTGTCCATGCCTTCCTGGAAAAAAACATACAGCAGCCATGTGGTTTTGTGTGTGTGTGTGTGTGTGTCACAGAAGCAATAAGGAATAGCTTCATGCACAGATTCCTTTGTGGGGTATATTTAGAGCTGCACCTGTGGTCTGAGGTGATGTGGACAGGAAGATCGTGTGTCTTCACTCAACTGACTTGAGCTTTTTACAGTGATATTTCTAGGGCTGTCCTTCGGCATGAAAACATCTGTTTCTTGAACCGGTGGCTTTTTAAAGGGAGAAAACTGCATTACACACACACAAAAGCATTCTTAAGGCCAGTGTTTATGATAGAGCTGCCAGATGGAAATTGCTTGAAAACATTCCCACAAAAGGAAGAGTTCCCAATACTGATGGATACTACAGTCATTTTTTTTTTAAAAAATGCCTGCAGCCAGATGGAAAGCATCACCTGATTCTCCCCTGGGTTCCTGTTAAGCTCTTACTTATACTATCTGATTTGTTTTACTTTAAAAAAATAAATAAATGAGGAACCGGCGTGATGCAAAGCGAAGCCACCAGTAATGTTTGTATTTCTAAGTACGCTTTGGGCCCTTTAGCATTCTTAGCACATGATGGGCGGCTGCTACTCAATGTCTTGTTTGGAAGGATGCCTGACTTTCAAAGATAAATGTAAATGGGATATTGTAGACACCATCTCTCTTAGGATGAGGGTGGCAGATGGCATTCTGGTCAATCAGTGTTTCACAAAAGGTGATGCCCTTTCTGTGTCAGAGATCTTCTGACACTCTGTCTGTGGGGAGCTTGTCCACCATGTTCTCAAGAGGGTTCCTTCCTTAATTTCAAAATCCCCAATGGCTCACAGCTTGAAAAATGTTGGGGGACCCCATATCTACGTTTCATGCCTTGTGATAGGCAATGAATTCACTGTAGTGGGATAATGCCCACAAGGAGATTTAAATCAGCCTCTGCTTGTAGGCTTAACCTATGATTAGCAGTGATTGCTAGTGGGGAATGTTATTATGAATCCCATTTCTAAATGTCTGTAATATGTTGTAATATGCTGTTTCATATGAGAGTTGGTGGGCTGGAGAGCAACATAAAGGGATGAGAGCAATTCCGGGGAAATGAGATTGTAAAAATATGATTTCTTGCACCCCATTGGATAGCTGTTCTGCTTATCTCTGTTTGAATTCTCTCTGCCACGGATCCCTTTCTGCTTTGCAAATGTTAGAATTTGGAACCTGCTTGTCTTCAACCAACGACATCTGCATTGACGAGCCTCTAAACATTCTTTCTCGTTAGCTAATATCACACGCTGTACCAAGGCAATGACTTGGGATATTAAAATGTCACGACGTTCCACTCAGAAAGCAAACACGATGCTTCTCTAAAAAGGATTCTGGTCACAGGGTGTTACCTATTTGTCACACTGATTGCAAAGCACAGACCTATGGCTTGGGGCTTCACCTGAGTCCGTATGCCTTCTTGTAGCTGCAAAACTCACAAGACATCCACTTGCAAAGGGCACTCAACTCTCAACTTTGCTGAATTTCTGCCCATTTGTAAATGTTTGATTTCCCCTCCCCCCACCTACATTTCTATAAATCATTCCCTTCTAGTTTTTCTTTTCCTTTTGTAAAAACCGTCAATCTTTTTTCTTCTTCTTCTTCTTCTTTGCATCTATAAATCTCTCATAAAAGTAGTGAAAATGAAAACAGCCGTGTCTCTGAACCGCATGTCACAAAAAAAGGCATTGAATTAGAACTTCCATAAAACATTCAGTCATACAGAAAACAGCTTACTCTAAAAACACTTTTGTTGTCGTGGTTATCAAAAACAAAGGCGGGGGAGAGTGGGAAAGAAACTAGTCACAATATGTGCCTTGTAAACGTGTGTCCTTCACTTAAATAACCAGCTTGGAACTCTTGGCAGATGTTCAGTTGGCTTCTACATCCATTCTTGCAACTGAATGCAGGTCAAGGAGGACATCCAGAAAGGGTTCTATTGTTGAATCTGAATCATATTGTTAAAGGGAAGTGCTCAGGCGCTCTCTACAATTCAGGCCAATGAGTTTTGCAAGCAGGTTCAACCGTTTTCCACTCGGTGACTGTTCCACCATTGCTATAATCCACTATTCAAGTGAGTCACTCTGCTCCAAGCGAAGGTCACTAACATTAGTTGTCTGGAGCTCCTCAGCATCCTCTTCCAGTTCCTCCTCCTCCTCCTCTTCTTCTTCCTCTTCCTCCTCTTCTATTTCATCTTCGTCCTCCTCTTCTGTCCCATCTAGTGAGTCATCGTGACCCGCCATCATGGCTTGCTGCATAGCAATAGTGGCGTTATCTGAGGAGAGAGTTTGGAGGTTGTCCATATTGATGGAGCCTAGAAGGAAAGGCAAAGGGTTGATAGGATAAGCACTGGAACGATGCTGTTGGATATGACTTTGGGGCAAACATCCCAGAATCCACTGAGAAGTAAGGTCCCAAATGGGTTGATTTATGTGTTTTTTAAAAAAAAATACAGTAAAAGATAATACACAAAGTGAAGCAAAATCTTTTGCCTCTAAAGCATGAATAGGCAACCTTGGCTCTTTTATGACTCGTGGACTTCAACTCCCAGAATTCCTGAGCCAGCCATGCTGAGGGGAAAGGGAGAGGTTTCCAAGCTGAGCCATGCTGGCTCAGGAATTCTGGGAGTTGAAGTCCACGAGTCTTAAAGCTGCCATAGTTGTCCACCAATGAGCTAGCAGGGGTAGGCAACCTTGGCTCTTTTATGACTCGTGGACTTCAACTCCCAGAATTCCTGAGCCAGCATGGCTCAGCTTGGAAACCTCTCCCTTTCCCCTCAGCATGGCTGGCTCAGGAATTCTGGGAGTTGAAGCCCACGAGTCATAAAAGAACCAAAGTTGCCTACCCCTGCTCCAAAGAGTCATCTTTCACCTCTATGAGAGAGATACTTGACCTCCTACTACCAGGTGCAGGTACTCTTGACTTATGACCAAAATTGAGCCCAAAGTTTCTGATGCTGAGCATGACACTGGGTAAGGTGACTTTTGCTCCATCTTATGACTCTTCTTGCCACAGTTGTTAAGGGAATCACCAAAGTTGCTAAGTTAGTAACCTGGCTGATAAGTGAATCTGGCTTCTCCATTGACTTTGCTTGTCAGAAGATTGCAGAAGGGGATCATGTGACCCTGGGACACTGCATAACCATCATAAGTACAAGTCCATTGCCAAGTATCTGAAGTTTGATCATGTGACCATGGGGATGTTGCAATGGTTGTAAGTGTGAAAAACAGCCATAACTCATTTTCCCCCAAAGTCGTTTTAACTTCAAACGGCCATGAAACAAACCGTTGTAAGTTGGGGACTTACCTCTAATGTAATTAAGAAGTTGTTGTGTACATAGAATCAGAGAGAGAAAAAGGCCCTGTTCAGCTCTTTTCTGCAAAGCGGGCTATGACCACGTCAAAGTCACCCGTACATTCAGATCTAAATTCAGTTAAGTTCTGCAATCAGAAGTGCAAGTGCTATTTGCTTACTTCGTATCCTGCAATAATATGCGGATCAGAGAGTCCTTATTGAGAACTTTAAGAAAATGGTCATCCAGTGGTACCTTAGGGCTGCAAGAAGCTCACTGCGTAATTTAACGTGTGTGTAAGACCAATCCTTTCTCCAGGGTATTACATGGAGAACGGGATGCTTTATGGAGTTCAACTTTCAATTATCTTTTTGGAAGGTTCTTTTGGGTGTGGTGTCTCAGTGGTTAAGATTCTTTGCTTGTCGGTTGGAAAGCCAGCAACGCTGGTTCAAGACCCGAGTGACACGGGACGGGGTGAGCTCCCATCTTTGCCCCAGCTCCTGCCAGTCTAGCAGTTTGAAAGCATGCAAATGTGAATAGATAAATAGGTACCACTTTGGTGGGAAGGCAACAGTGCTGCATGATGTCATGCTGGTCACATGACCGGGGAAATGTCTTCAGACAGTGCTGGCTTAATGGCCTTGAAATGGGGCTAAGCACCACCCCCTATAGCTTGGCAACGACTAGCGGAGTCAAATCCGCAGGGACTCCATTCAGGTGACTCCAGAGGCTTAAGTTGTCCATCAATAGTCAATAACTAGATAGCAGACTGAATCTGCTCACTTATGTTTTCTCTCTCCCATTGAGTTGCACTGGGTCTCTTTATTGGTATTTATGTTATTCTAGTCCAGGTTGTGGTCCAATTCAAGGCTAAGATTATTCCAAATCTGAGAATATCTGGAACTCCAGTCTGTCGCTATCTAGACAGAATTGCCAACTGGTTTGGCTTTTGAAGTCCTAGCCTCAACACATCGAACAGACGGAGATTAGACCTCAGTTACAAAGAGACACAAACGTTGCTTCGATCCAGTGATTCTTACCATCAGGGTTAGTCCCGGGGTTGACTCCTTGCTGCTGCAGAACCCCAGCTGCAATGGAGTTGGGCCAGAATCTCTGGGTTGGCCGGTGCTGGGATTTGATTTTCTTGGCTTTGGGGGCTGGATCTGGATTGCTAGCATCAAGCATAGGTTGTAAGATACGTCGCCGGGCATTGATGAACCTTCCCAGAAAGAAGATGGCATATTAAAATCAAATGTTAACTGCTGCATTTATTTGTTTATTCATTTTATATGCTACCCATCTCTTGGTATGAGGCCACGCTGAGTGGCTTCTCCATTCCTTTATTCTCTTGAGCACCAAGGGCTCTTATTGTTTAAGAAAGACAGTATGGCAAGCTTCTATTTAAGAGAAAATGAGACAAACATTCATATTAAACTGAACTCAAAAAGTAAATTTCAAGATAATTTCATCTGATTCTTCTCGCTCGACGGGAGCAATAGAGGTGGCTTATATACCAAATCAAATTATTCCTATTCCTGTTTATGTAAGTCATCCTTGTTTAGCAACTACTATTGGGACTGGCAATCTGGTCATTAAGTGAAGAAGTCGTTTCTGAAGTCGAAGAAGTTGAAAACTGCAACTGCGCTTATGATCTGACTTCAGCTTTTCTCTGCTTTGCAGACTTACAAAAGTCATAAATGCAAAGATAGGTTGTAAATTATGACTGTCGTTATTGCAAACAGTCGCTAAGCAAGGCAGTCGCTAAATGAGGACTATCTTGTAAGGGTATTTATCCACCTATCTCAACCCTATTTACTTTGATGGGCACCTGAGTTTTTCTGACAATGGGATTATCTTCTCAAACTGTGCACAGGAATTTTATGTTTTCATTATCGTCTAAAAGAGCTCTTTAAGTAAAAGCAGATATAAATACAGTGAGTACAATCAACCAGTGGAAAAGCTTGCCCCCAGAAATCGTGGGCGCTCCATCACTGGAGATTTTTAAGAGGAGACTGGCCATTCACCTGTCTGAGACAGTATAGGTTCTCCTGCTTGAGCAGGGGGCTGGACTAGAAGATCTCCAAGGTCCCTTCCAGCTCTATTCTATTCTATTCTATTCTATTCTATTCTATTCTATTCTATTCTATTCTATTCTATTCTATTCTATTCTATTCTATTCTATTCTATTCCATTCCATTCCATTCCATTCTATATTCTATTCTATTCTATTCTATTCTATTCTATTCTATTCTATTCTATTCTATTCTATTCTATTCTATTCTATTCTATATTCTATATTCTATTCTATTCTATTCTATTCTATTCTATTCTATTCTATTCTATTCTCAATAAAGATTCTATTCTATTCTATTCTATTCTATTCTATTCTATTCTATTCTATTCTATTCTATTCTATTCTATTCTATTCTATTCTATTCTATTCTATTCTATTCTATTCTATTCTATTATTCTATTCTATTCTATTTACCAGGGGCATCAAACTCAATTTCATTGAGGGCTGCATCAGCATTGCGGTTGCCCTTGGGGGGCCGGGTGGATGTGGCCAGAGTGGGTGCGGCCTACTGGGTGGTCGTGGATGGAGTTGTTGTGCCCTACTGGTGGGCATGGGCAGCTCTACATCGTTCGCGTCAAGGGTCCCTGTGGGGCCCTGGGCAGGAGTGGGACAGATCTGAGGGTCTCTGGCAGAAGGGGGTGGGACCGGGGCAAGCACCAAGGCATGGTCCACTTCTTCATTCCTCACAAAGGGTGACACCTCCCCAGCATGCATCCAGGGGGCAGGGCCAACGCGGCAGGGGCTGGTTCCTTGCTGTTTCTAGACGGCCTTGTGGAGCTAAGACTGAATGTGTTTCAGCATAGATGGCCACCACAAAATTGTACATTAGCTCCCGGCCGTCCGGCCTGGTCCAGGGCCAAGGCAGTGGGGGCCGTTGCCTCACTGTTTCCAGGATGGCTTTGCGGGCCACATGAAACCACTTCACGGGCAGCATCCGGCCCCCGGGCCTTGTGTTTGACATGTCTGCTATATACTACCGTATAAGTTACTATAAGCACTATTTTCAGTGCTGCTCATTGCTGATTATAAGTAACCGGCAGAGGGTGCTATTGAATTAATGTAGATCTGGAATGTAAGGAATTTGCCCCTCACAAAGAGCTGATTTTTCCTCCTCAGAAGAAAACAAATCTGTCTTGCAAATGTCCATAAATACCAGCGTGAGCCAACAGATGCCACAAATATCAGCCAATACAAAGAAAGCATTTACAATCGCGTAAAAAAAGAAAACTTTACCCCACAAACCTCTGCATGTTTAACCACAAATAAATCCCAATATTAATGCAAAGCTTGGAACATCATCATTTAAAAATCAGATTTACGCAAGGGTCTTTCGAAGGATTAAAATATTCAGTACTACTCAGATAATCAGACCTGCCCTTCAAATTAAGTTTTGTCCAGACAGAAATGACTACAAGTTTGCTTACTTTTGATTGTCAAATCCACACAAAACGGCTGGAATCTCACAGGCAATTCTGATCATATCTAAATTTTGTCCTGACTGGAGTTGCCACATTTCACGGCCTCTGAAATCCAGTATTTTTTACAGAAGGAGATTAAAAAATAAATAAACTAAGGGGCACGATACTTTAATCTTATTGATATAATTGGGGGTGTTGAGTTTTTCCTTCACATTTTTAAAACTATAACAAAAACCAGAGTGTAGGGTTCTTGGTACTGAGCTTGGTGGTTTTCTTGCAGATGTTTCATTACTCAACAAGGTAACATCAGCATCTTACATCAGCACCATGTTACCTAGTTGGGTAATGAAACATCTGCAAGAAAGACACCAAGCTCGGAGAGCTTCAAGGACCCCACAGTTCAACCCTAAGCCACAGATATTCACTTCCGTCAAAAGCCAGAATGAAGATTGAAGTTTTTCATAAATTTAAAGCTCAATAAATAAATTAGACTGAAATATTTGTTGAGACCTCTAAGGGGCTCAAACCTTTCCGAGGAGTTTGAAAAGGGGATAACAGGTTTCAAAAACGGAAAACCAAAGAAATGTCAGTCAGGAAATGGGTGAGCCCCATCCATTTTGGCTTCAAATACCACCCAATGGTTTTAGTCCTGTTATTCATGGCCTTTTAAACAGTTTTTTTCTGGGGGAACCGCAAACTCTGAAAGAAAAAGGGGTTACCCGGAATGTTTTAAAGCCATCTGATTTGACATCATTTTCAAGGCACTTCAAAAAGACAAGGGGCCATCGGCCAGACTTTGCAGAGGGACATTTTTTTAATGGAAAAGAAGTCTAAACCAAGTCCATTTCAAAGAGGACAGTAGAAGGGACATCCCAAGAACCTTAGAAGCATCAGCAGTCTGTTCCCATCAGCAGATGGATCTGAGATGAATTCTGAAGTTCTGCTACTTTAATGGTAGGCATGATTTATAGATCTGCACAGATTTAAATAAGCCTATAAACTTGTGATACTGATCCATACTTTGGATGCTACATAAGGGATCAGCCAAATAAAGAAAGCAGTTCTCTCTTGGGCAGGCAACAAACTTTTGCATATGATTATTACACTTTGGGGGGGGGGGAAGTGACCTTTACTTACCAGTTGTTGACCTGCAACAGTGTGAGATTTGTCTGTGCTGCTATTTGTCTCTTCTCATCCTCTGTTGGATAGGGATGCTGGAGAAGGCAAAAGACCATGATTATCCCACATGTGATTTGTTTTGTTCCGTTACATCAAATGGTGGGAAGACTTCAGATTCATCTATCCTAGTGGCCTTATGTCATGTTTCAAGTTTCACACCAGGTGCCACCTAAGACGCCAAACATGAGACCTCAAGGCTGCACATCGTACTTGGAGCCTCTCGGAAAGATGCTAGCAGATGGTTATTTTCAATTTAATTGTAGGTGGAAAGTGAGCTTTGTGGTGGCCTAGTGGTGAAGACACTCACCTCCCACTTGGAAGGTTGAGAGTTTGATCCTAGGCCGTGGCAGAGATTTCTCTCCTAGGGTGCAAAGAAAACATATGTGCTGCGAAGTCCCACATGGTGTCAGGAAGGGCATCCGTTCACTAAAAGCTCAGCTCCATCCAGTAACCCCAACTCTACCCCATGTTAAGGGATTTACAGAGTTGTAAAAAGAGAGTTATTGTAGGTGGAAATTACTAAATAAATGGCAAGGAATCATATGAACTTTATTTAGCCATTTTACCTAAGCTAACATATAAATGAGATCAAGTATAATTTTGTCCAGGTTCTATTTTGCCTCCTAAAAACTTATACATCCTCCTTCTGATGCTTTCAGGTGTTACCAAATATCCTACACAATAAAAACTTAAAATGTGAGGCTTCCTGCATGTTTTGAATCTAAATGTTGGTTCATCCAATGCAGCATCATGTATCATGCTGTCCTTGGAAATAATTAGATTTTACTAGGAACATCACAGTATCTAATGTAAGATGACAGTAATTCACTCCTGGTCTTGTTCCTCCCTTTGTTATTTTCATCCTATGCTCTTCATTATTTCTGAAGAATTGGGGAATTTGCTCACTAGCAGCAACTGCATTAAAGTCAACTGTTGTCAGACTGACTTGGCCAACAGAGGTCAATGGACCTAATACATCAATACAAGGAAGTTAAATGATTGCCTGAAAAAGTTCAGAAAAAAATAGTTTATAAAGGAAGTGTGAGACAGCTAAATAGAGAAGAAATATCAGAATCATAACAGAGACTTCTGAGTCCTGAACTGGGAGATGTTTGCTCAAATCGGGCCTTCAGATGAAATCCTCCCCATGTGAAATGGCTTTTTTAATTTTTATTTATTATTAAATAGGAATGCTTTAAAACTTTATCTGAATTTTTGTTGGTTGTTTTTGTTTTTCTTATGATACTAGACCAGTGCATTGCCAAAATGAGAAGCAGGTAGAAACCATCTTTTGTATGGCCAAAGAGTAGCTTTTAATCTGTTATGGTACATAGTGTGAATGATGAAAAGGACACAAAAGTCTGATCCTCGGTTTCCCCATAAACAGATCTCACCTATAAAAGCCTTGGATACTTTCCTAATAGCTTCATTTACCTTGCTACAATAAATTCACTTATCCATGCTTTGACATCTTTGGAAGCCTGTCCTTGCAGAGCTGATGAGCTGACCCCCATTTTATTTCCGTTTCATAATCATCCAGTATGGTTGCATCTGATCCAAAGACTCATGGCTGGATATCAGTTTGCAACAAAACATTTCAAGGTGCTTGCCTGACACCTGAACCACATAGTCATACTATTTTTATGAGCCTTCTTCTGGTGGCAGTCATTGCATACTGCTGAATGCTGCTGATGCTGTGCCAAAAATTAAGGTATGACTTCCTACCATTTGGAGGCAGTGCAAGCATAAAAACAGGATCAAGCCAATTAAACACAAGCCTTCTCGTAGGCCTTCATTCATGATCTCATATAGATCTGAAATAATTTTGCTGTTTAGTGTCTTCACTGTATCCATTGATACTCGTCTTTTCTCTCATATTAAGTGTGATCATTATCAGAAGATTGCACACATGTGTTTTGCTTTGTTTTTTAAAAGAAGTACTGCACAATTAGACATATTCCATCTAAAATTGTCCAATATTTGGCATGGCCATATAGGTATTATTCCTCGGCTTACAACTGCAACTGAGCCCAAAATTTCTGTTGCTAAGAAAGATCATCGTTAAGTGAATTTTGTCCCATTTTATGGACTTCCTTGACACAAGCGTTAAGTGAATCACTGCGGTTATGACGTTAAGAACACGGTTGTGAAGTGGATCTGGCTTCCCCATTGACTTTGTTGCAAGGTTGCAAAAGAGGACCCCATGAGTCCCAGGGATACTGCAACTGTCATAAATACATGTCAGTTGCCAAGAGTCCACATTTTGATCATGTGATCATGAAGATGCTGTAGGTATTCCAAGTCTGAAAAACAGTCATAAGTCACTTTTTTCAGTGGCATGGCACAGTCACTAAACAAATGGTTGTAAGTTGAGAACTACCTGTATTGATATTCTCTTTCAGCTCTACAAGGTAGATCCGATCCGGAAGCTGATTCCACAGAGTGATTAGAGCAGCGGTTCTCAACCTGTGGGTCGCGACCCCATTTGGGGTCGAATGACTGTTTCACGGGGGTCGCCAAACACCGCAGTCCGCCATTTCCCCCCCATTTTCCCTCGGCCGTTGCGCGCGTGCTGTGCATGCGCGATTCGGGCCGTTGCGCCACGCATGCGTGGTTCGGGCCATCGCGCGCCGTGCATGCGTGATTCGGGCCGTCGTGCTGTGCATGCGCGGTTTGGGCCGTCGCGTGCCGCGCATGCGCGGCGCAGGTCAGTGTCGCGCTGCGCATGGGCGGCGCAGGTGGGGTCACGGCCTCAAAAAGGTTGAGAACCGCTGGATTAGAGCTATAGTTTATTGAAATAGGTCAACAAACAGAATTATACAAGTCTGTCTATGTCTTTCTTCTCTTCCTATCCTCTTATACCACCGGGAGGTGGCAGGGAGGTGAGTCTAAATCTCTTGGGAAGCCTCACTCTCCTCTTTTGGACTTAACACATGTTTTTTGTTTTTTTTTGTGCATCTGGTGTTTCCTTAATGACCTCTGGGTTTCTTAACCAAAGTCAATCTTCTTGTCTCCTTCCATATGTGGTTCTAGTTAGTTGTGTTCAAACTGCGAAATGCATTAAAGAGAAAACTGTATTCAAGCTTTGATCCAATAAATCTGTGCAATTGTGGTACTGCATTGTTGTTGCCTATGATCCTTCTCATCTTTCCAACTACCTTCTCCTATTGGTATCTTATGATTTTATTTCTTTGTTGTTTGTGTGTACACTGAGAGCTTATGCTTGGAGACAAATTCTTCGGGTGTCCGGTCGTACTTGGCCAATAAGGAATAAAGAATTTTTCTTGTCTTTTGTGGTGATCATGCTCAGTGGGACAAGGTCTTGAGCGGAGGGATGGAAGTTATTCTATATTTTCCCCTCCCAAGAAGTTGTATCCTGGCTTTGCATTAACTTTTTTTTTTAAACTTAGATGTCACCAGTGGCCAATAACCAACCACTGCAATGCAAACTTATAAAAAGATTCTCATGTAATTAAAGTTGTCCTGATTTAGCATCCCCAGGAGAAATAATAGCTTCTACGCTAAAATCTATAGCAAATGATCCAGGAGGAATTTTGCCTCCCCAAGATGCTTATCTAATGGTTATTTCTATTTTAGCAGGGGTGGAGAAGGAACTTCATTTTAAGTCATTGCACACAATGAAGCCAAGCTATTGTAGTAAATTCGGGGTTTGTGCATTTGAGAACTGGAGAATTCAAGAAACAGCATAAGCACAATTAGAAGTTTATTTAGAATTGTTTCACGAATTGTGTTACATTTATGTAGAAAAGGATCGTCAAGATGTAAGAAGGACAGTGCTTCCTTAAAACAATGTCCTATAAGTTTTGGGAGAAAGTAGTGGATCATTTAAACCTAACTTTGAGACAAAAGTTAACATTTTCCGAGGATAATATTCTCTTGAATTACATATCTGAATTACATTCTCCCACATCTGACAATGGGAAAATGTAAATGGATTCTTTGTGCCTTCACTATAGGTAAAAGACTAATATTGCAGCATTGGAAAAATAAATGGATAATCCCATTTCCTCCAACTTGTAAGTTGGAGACACTTACAAACAGATTGCCTGTAGATGCAAAACTTTGCATTGATAAATATAATGAAATATGGGACTCATTTACACAAAATACAGTAGGTTAAAAACAGTTATATAAGTGTATTAGAATCGATTACACACACAGACATGCAAACACACACACAGAGGCACAGACATTAGATATATGGAATAAGCCCAATTTTGAAAGTTTCTTAAAGCGGTTTGAATTATTTCCTACTCAATAAGTAAAACTGCTAATATAAGTACAATGTTTCACATGTCATTTTTCCAGTCGGATTTCCTTAATCAGGGAAAAAGATATGGGCCCAGCTACTCATATCTTGGTAATACTGGACTACTTTGAACCATAGTTTTGTCCTCAAAGGCACTTCAGCTAATAGAAAATGTCTCTAGGGTGCTAGCTGGTACAGGCTATTGAACTCACACTAAACAGATCTTAAGGGAGTACCTCTTGTTGATGTTATTATTATTGTACACATTATTATTATTATTTTAAAAAACATCTTTGTTTACTTAATAACAGTGAAGGCTGGGAAGGTAAAGGGGGATGAGTATTGTTGTATCTGGCCCTTCTCAGCTTAGTAAAATCCACATAAATATTTCTTTAAGAGTTTTATTTAACACATTTCAAAAGATTCACTTCAAAGCAAGCTGCTGGCAGTTTGTTGGCCGGAACGGCCCAGTCTGATTTATGTACATTTAGTTTAAACATTCTCCCACCTTCCAATTAACTCACTCTTTATCTCACATTGTCCAAGACTTCATTAATCTTCCGTAGATTTCAAGAACACCAGAAAACTGAGTTTAAACGAACTCGGTGATGCATCAGACTGCCTCTTGATATTAACGTTGCTCGTGACAAAGAATTAGTCTCTTCTTCCTCTTCTAATATAGTTTTCAATACGTCACTTCCTTTTTCCACTTAACTGACACCTCCGCCTATCAAACCTTTGGAATCTCAGATCAAGCCACCTATCTTCCTGTTCCAAATCTGACTCATCACTTTGAGAGTCTGACTCAGATTGCATACAAATCTCCTCATTGTCTAGCTCGGCTGCCGGGAGGGGAAAATACCCAGAGGGGCCTGGTTGTGCTTCGTCATCCTCTGATATGTCTCCAGCCGGTTTAGAGACACTCACAACAAGTATTGGAATAACTGTTCCTTTAGCTAAATTCACAGAGACATTTGGGTGATTTCCTCTTCGGAGAGGAGCGGCATACAAATCCGAATAAATAAATAAATTAACCAAGATGTTCTTGATCTTCTACTAATGCAGTGGTTCTCAACCTTTTTTAGGTTGAGACCCCACTTGCCCCGCCCATGCGTGGCGCGGCAAAAAAAAAAAGCAAAAACAAAATGGCGGACCGCGATGGGCCGATCTGCACATGCGCGGCGCGTGCGCGACGGCCCGAACCGCACATGCGCGGCGCGCGCGATGAAAAAAACAACAAAAAAACAAAATGGCGGACCGCGGTGTCCGGCGACCCCCGCGAAACGGTCGTTCGACCCCAAATGGGGTCGCGACCCATAGGTTGAGAACCGCTGTACTAATGGATGAGGAACAGATTCCTTCACACTGTACTTCCTGGGAGTTAACTGCCAGCAAATTTATTTCTGATTTTTGTTCAACATTCTGAATTTGTTGTTTGAAACTCTTTATGAACAAGGGGCCTGCTTAGCTTAAGGGCCATTTTCAGCTTTGCCAAGTTTTGCTATTCAACTGTTCTTTAAATCAGCACTTCTTGACAGGGATGACACCATCCATAGGAAGATCTGTTAAGGCTAATGTTTTTTTGCAGCTGGCCCCACAAATGGAGTGTGGCCCTAGTTTTTGAAATACATGTAGGTCGTGATGAGTGTGGTTGTTGAATCCCACCAGATGGTTGCACTATTCAAATTTGCACTATGCAAAGTGATAATTTTATGGAAAGTAAAATAATTGATGCTGGATCAAAGGAAACAGGCAATTCAATCAAACTGCCCTAAATCAAATTTTGCACTATTCAAACTCACACTAATTGTGATCTACTGCAATCAGACTGAATACTTTTCAGTCATATGAATAAAAGTCAGTCAAAATTTGATGCATTTTTGTTTTCAATATCTGGAGATTTCTCTTTCCAAACATTCAACTTACAGGGCCTTTGATTTCACTGAACAAGAAACAGGGGTGGAGATATATTAGGCTAAACATGCCTAGTTCCCTTAGCCATTCATTATATGATTTAGCCTCTGGACCCCATTAATATGATATTATCTATTAATGAACCCTTTTCAATCATTTCTGCTCTTTAGAATTATCATATACAGTATAAGCTGGGTGTCCGTAAACATTTTCTAAATAAAGGCATACATACATTTCAAACATATTTGAGCCAAGCTCTTTATAATTATATGGCAGAGGAGAAAAAACAGGGGTGTCTTAATTTACAATTTCAATCTCTTGATTGCCATATATTTAGAACGCAAACAAGTTTATGCATGCCAGCATTCCTTCTCGTTTGCAATTTGCAGTATGTATGTATATAGAGACATGTACGAATATAAGGACAATAAAAGAATATATAAACAGAGAGCAAATGCTACATGAATGATGGCAAACCTTTTAGAGACTGAGTGCCCAAACCCCCCTGCCCCCCACACTGCCCCCACCCCGTGGGCCACCCGCCGCCTCACGGCCTGCTGCAGATTGCCCAGGTGGCCCAGCAGCACCATGGTGGCCACGCCCTCTGCCCTCACCTGCAGCTTCATCTGCACATGACAGGGCATGAGGGCGAAGTCTTGTCCCCACTGCCCGGCTGCCATGTCCTTGATTGTGCTGTTCCGTGTGGGCCGCACCCAGGGGTGACTCTCCTCCAGGGGGGCTGCTGGTGAGGAGGGGGCCACGGGGGAGGCGGGGCTGGGGCAACAACGCATGTGCCCAGAGAGAGGGCTCTGAGTGCCGCCTCTGGCACGCGTGCCATAAGTTCGCCACCACTGTCCTACACCCTTTTAGCACTGAAGATCTTACCTAGTGGCGTAATGAAATGTCTGCAGAAACACACCTGAGCCCAGAGAGTACCAAGGATTTCACATTGCAGCTCTGAACTACAGAAATTATCATCTAATAATATAGGGAGAAGCTTATTTCAATACCAAGATGCCAACATAGATGCCAACTCTATGTTCATCTTCCATACAAACAGTGGTATTATGAGAACAATATTAGTTAGACAGTCATGCTGTACAAGATTTCCTAAAATAGTTTGGGCCATTTTGCAGCTGAATTACTCCAGGAGATGGACCACAGAAAAGAAGGATATTGGCATGGAAAGTAGTCCATTTAATTGCTGGCTAAATGAACATATTCACAACCTGCCCAAAATGTGAAAAATATTTAGAGTAACAAGTTTTAATTTCGATTAAAAACTATGCCATAACCATCTCTTCTACCCTGCAGCTTCAGGGATAATTGGGACAAGGAACCTAGAATGCCCCAGAGACTCTTCCAAACAGTGCTAATTACATAAATCTGTATTAATTGCTGTGCAAAAGTGTGCTTTGGAAAATCTGCCAAACGCCTTTTTAATTCTTTGGCTGTTAAGAGCCAAACTGTTATGAATGGTTGGATGCAAAAACTTAGTCTGCAAGGCAGGGTACTACATGGTTTGGGTTTGTTGTTGTTGTTGTTGTTGTTGTTGTTGTTGTTGTTTTTGCAGAAATCCTACAAAAAGTATCTATTGCAGTAGATGGTGGCAGTTAGGACAAAGTTAGCTGCATCTGCTGAATCTCCAAACATTAAATGTATATCATAATAATTATGGCCCAAATTGCAGGAGATTCTGATACAGGGTTAGGGTACAGGTGTTAACATCTTAAAAAAACTTGGTGAACTGATGAGATCTGGGCAGTTTGGGAAAAAGATAGCAATAGCAATAGCATTTAGACTTATATACCGCTTCACAATGCTTTACAGCCCTTTCTAAGCAGTTTACAGAGTCAGCATATCGCCCCCAACAATCTGGGTTCTCATTTTACCGATCTCAGAAGGATGGAAGGCTGAGTCAACCTTCAGCCAGTCAGGATCGAACTGCTGGCAATGAGCAGTGAACTAGCCCGCAATACACATTCTAACCACTGCACCACTACGGCTTCTAAGGATATATATTGACTGCCTTATATACAAGTTTATGCATGCCAATAGTTCTCTTTATCTGGATTTTGCAGACAGTATCTATAGGGAGAGATAAAAGAATATAAGAAGCATCCTGTTCCAATATCCAGTTTCTGCTAGATCTTGTTCAAAGATCCAACAGTTTTAGAAATGATATTTTTCGATATTTTTATGCTTAATAGCATAGCTTTATAGTTTGCATTTTCTATAATACCAATTTAAAAATTCTTAGCTCAGGACTTTAACATTCCACGAGTAGCTCAATCTTTTGGGATCTCAGATTTTACTACTTTACATATTTAGAAGTTCATCTTTTAAGTATTGCAAGCATTTCTAGAATTTTAGCCTCGGCATTTTATATTTTACTTAAGCTTGAGTGATCTCAATTTGTGTAATCTGTGCAGACATTTTCTTTTCATCTTATGATAGCGATAAAGACTCTGACCTCAGCACTCTGGCATCCAGTCCTTAATTGCCCTAAAGTTTCTAACGAAGGGAGGGAACATCCATAGACTTGTAGAAAGAAATTCTCCCATCTTGGAGAAAAATAAAGATTAAAAGGGGAAAATAGTATTGAACCTTTATTACTTCTTTAGAAAGTGAGCAGTTCTGGTCACCGCACCTCAAGAAGGATATAATGGAACTGGAAAAGGTGCAAAAAAGGGCAACAAGAATGATCAAGGAAATGGAGCGCCTCCCTTATGAAACCAGACTGCAATGCCTTGGTCTCTTCAGCCTTGAAAGACGGCGTTTAAGGGGTGACTTGATCGAAGTGTATAAAATCATGCATGGGATAGAAAAGATGGATAGAGAAAAATTCTTTTCTCTATCACACAATACCAGGACAAGGGGGCACTCCCTAAAGCTCATAGCTAAGAAAGTGAGGACAAATAAAGGGAAATATTTCTTCACCCAGAGGGTCGTTGATTTATGGAATTCACTTCCAGAAGGGGTCGTGACAGCTGTCAGCCTTGACAGCTTCAAGGCAGGGTTAGATAGATTCATGGATGCCAAGTGTATCGGTGGTTATTAAAACGGATGTCCATGTGCCGCTTCTATGTTGGTTGAGGCAGGCAGGATTCCCTTGAGTACCATTTGTTGGGGGTCAAGGGAAAGGGAGGGTTTTGCCTTCTCTTTCTGCTCAAGATCCCCGTGTACAATTGGTGGGCCACTGTGTGACACAGAATGCTGGACTCGATGGGCTTTGGCCTGATTCAGCATGGCTCTTCTTATGTTCTTATGTTCTTATGAGGATGATCTGAAAATAACACGGTCTAAACTATCGATTCAATTTTTTTTAACCTGCTCCAACAAGGTTACTGTGCATAGAAATTCTCATAATTATTGCATTCTGGATTTTGACAATCTTCAGGCAATTCTTTGAGTAGTATCCTTGCCTTGAGCACTAGGTGGCGGATGACGTCCTAAATATAAGGGTGTAAGTTAATTCCAAATGTGGGGAAATTTCCATGTGAGGATTTTGATTAAGAAAAGGGGGAAAAAAGAAAGAAAAGAAAAGAATTGGTTATTTCACTTTGCAAAAACTGTTGTTTGTAGGATGTAGGATGCACATGCAGGATGTAGAACTATGTTGTTGCATTAATACTATAGAGAGAGCTGGCAACGAAGACTGAAAATAGATTAGGGATGATTTTTTTTTCTTTCGAACTTTTGGATCAGCTGAAAAAGCAGAGCATTTGGGATTGAGTTGCATCTGGCTGACCCAGAAACAAGTAGGACAGGCATATTGAGTTGAAGCCAACAAGCAAGGGAGTGAACAATATAAGCAATGACATTATTACTTCACATAATGTGGCCATCAGGTCAACCCTTTTGGGGCAGAAGTTCAGGGCTTGCTCTGGAAATGTTGGCTTGCTATATTTTGAAGCAGTGTATTCATTTACATTGCCATCTAAATGAGTAATCCCCAAGGCCATTACATCCAGAGTTTAATAGTGGTAACTGCACTACTAGGTTTATGCCAAAGGGCCATATAAGTCAACTGGGAGCGGGTTTCCCTGCACTGGGGTCACTCAAGCACTTAAAAGCAACCATTCTGGACCACAGAAACAATTTATGAGTGGCAAAAGGGAATCAACCTTTAATGACATAAGATTCAGAAGGCAACAGTTGGCTGCCTCATGATGACATTAAGAAGCTTATTCAAAGCAAGGGCAAAACGTCTTGCTTTCACTCCGATGGCTCAGTGGTTAAAGATGCTGAGCTTGTCAGCTGGAAGGCCAGCAGCCCAGGTTTGAAACCCGAGCACCGCACAACAGGTGAGCCCCCGTTCCTTGCCCCAGCTCCTGCCCGCCTAGCAGTTTGAAAGCATGCAAATGCGAGTAGATCAATAGGTACCACTCTGGTGGGAAGATAACAGTGTTCTGTGTGCCTTTGGCATATAGCAGTGATGGCGAACCTTTTAGAGACTGAGTGCCCAAAACCCCCCGCCCCCACTTTGCCTCCCGCCCTGCCTGCTCTGCCCCCGCCCCCGCCTGCCCCCTGCCCCACCCACACGCAGGGCCACCCAGTGCCTCCATGGCCCACCTGCAGCGCCATGGCAGCCACGCCCTCCACCCACACCCTGCAACATCATCTGTGCATGACAGGGTGCAAGGGCGGAGTCTTGTCCCTGCTGCCCGGCTGCCATGTCCTTGGCTGCGCTGCTCCGTGCGGGTCGTGCCCAGGGACGACTCTCCTCCGGGGGGCTGCTGGTGAGGAGGGGGCCGCGGGGGAGGCGGGGCTGAGGTGACAGCATGTGTGCCCACAGAAAGGGCTCTGAGTGCTGCCTCTGGCACACGTGACATAGGTTCACCACCACTGGCATATAGCCAAGCTGGCCACATGACCAGGAAAATGTTTTTGGAGAATGCTGGTCCCCTCAGCTAAGAAACAGAGATGAGTACTGCACACAAGTGGACAGGGAAGCCTTTACTTTTTCTTACTATGTAGCTAGAGCAGATTGATAGGGTCTTTATGTTTTCTAATGAGCTAGGATCAGCTTAGGAAAATGTCTTATTTGAAAACACTGGTAGCCAAGTTGCGGATCAAGAAAAACAGTAATAAGGCAGAAAAAAACCACGAGCAAGTTTCTACGAAACATCTTACTTCCTAAAAATTGTCTTTCCCCGGAGAGTTTCATCAGTGAGAGAAATTGGGCTCCATGACTTCTTATCACAGCTAAGAGCAGCTGCCATGACAGAAGAGGGCGAGGCTGGATTTTTCAAATGGGGCTGCTTTGTGCCTTTATTATTGGAGGGTTTATTTCTTGGCTGACTACCTCAAAACAAGGAAGGAATTCTTAATTGAGTATTTCCCTACAGCATCTTCTTGGGTATGTTGACTTAAAATTCCTTCTTGTCAACATGAATGGTTGCAGAGAAGACCAATAAATCAGGAACTCCTGAGTTCTGGTGCCTAATGATTGTGTCATTTGTATGCATCTGTGAAATAAATCACTTCTGTCATATTCAGACATCTTGTTGGCTTTAAAACCTGGTGTTCCCCTCTGTTGCCAGTGTTACAGTGATTTTTGTAGTTTTTAAACAGGCAAAAGCAGCATCAAACCTGCTGTTTCCCTACCGGGTATAACCAGGATCCAGGCCACGGGTGGGCAACTTTATGGCCTGTGGACTTCAACTCCCAGAATTTAACAAGACTGGCTCAGGAATTCTGGGAGTTGAAGTCCCTTGATCTAGATCAGGGGTCTTCAAAGTTGGCCCTTTTATGACTGGTGGACTTCAACTCCCATGCTGGCTGAGGAATTCTGGGAGTTGAAGTCCACCAGTCATAAAAGGGCCAACTTTGAAGACCCCTGATCTAGATCAACTCAGAAAACATCAGCAGGCCTTGTTTGCCTTCAGTGATAATGTTACATAGTCAACTCTGTTTGGCAATGTAATGCTTACAATATTTGATGGGGAACAGTTGAAAAATGAAAAGCCGTTGGCTGTGCACTGGTGTAGAAGAGAGAACAAATAAGGGAAATTAGGTAATACTTGGCTTCTCTTGAAAAAAAAAAAAATAGGAGACCTGGCTACACAAGTCCTGTCTTTGTGTAGCAAGATGAACCTAATGTTCCTTACCCCAAAGGTGCTTTTTCAAAAGGCAACTGGACTTTGTCCTTCCTTGAAGACATTTCGCCTCTCATCCAAGAAGCTTCTTCAGATCTGACGGAATAGTGGAGAATGGAAAGATTCCTTGCAGTCATATAAATCCTTCCTTCTCCACCATTCAGTCAGAACTGAAGAAGCTTCTCGGATGAGAAGCGAAACGTCTTCAAGGAAAAACAAAGAAAGTCCAGTTGCCTCTTGAAAAAGCATCTTTGGGATAACCATGACCTGGATGATTGGGGATCTCCGTAGACATTAATGATCCTTAGGTTTTAGATTACTTGGGTTCCTGAATAAGGATATTGGAAAATCTTACTTTGATTGTCAGAATATGTGTACCCTTAACTTTCAGCTGATCAAACCCGTGCCCTGCTATTGTATGGGCAGAGTCTATCCTGCAGAATAAGCTGCCGTATTGTGCCTGATGATCTCTAAGGAACAAAGCCAAGAGTCCTACATGTATGATAAAAACTAAGTTTGTAAAACAAATCCACCATCGATTTTGAACTGGAGCAAATGCACAAATGAATTCCACTGCTGCACAGACAGAGAGCAATGAACAGGGGTCTACTAGTGTTGTCATTCTCTATTCAATAATATGCAGAAAAAAAAAGGTCAGGCTTTAGAATGACCTGTTTCCAGAATAGGGCATTTGGTCACTGAAGGTCAACTAAGGCTTAATGAGGTCAATGAACAATTTGGTGGCTGTATTTACACAGTACACAAAGCTAGGTTTGCATTCTACTTTTCTTTTTGTTTTGGTCACTTAGTGTGTTGGGCAGATCCAGCAAGATTACAGTGTGATTCAATATTGGGTGAGATCTTAGAAAATAAATTGATTTGAGTAATCATGTTAAGCTACTGAGGAAGGAAGGGGCAGCTATATAAAATAAACATAAACTAGGCAAAGCGGTGAACCAAACCCTGAGGAAAATGGGAATGGATAATAAATATTGAGTATTTTTTTTAAAAAAAATATTGCAAATAATAGTACGGGGAATGGAAAAATACCTGCAGACCTGGACTAGATTTTGATCTGCCCATTTCTAATCCCAACTTTTCAAAACAGGATAAGGAAGATTGCATACATTTTGGAACAGATTAAGCCAAGCATCACATAGGGCACAAAGAGAGGAGTGTTCTGTTCTCCAAGCTGACGTCTCCAAAGTGGGAAGAAGAACCGCAAGGGAATTAATCTCTCAGACAACACGTGTTGGTTTTGCTCACCATAAGATGCTGAAAAAGCCAGGAGCGCATAATATTTGTAGCATGTTTCGGGAGGACTCCACGTTTGTTCTTTGACTTTTTATCGTCGCTGTCAAGAAGAGAGGTCAGGTCCAGGTTAACCTAGAGGGCAGGCAGAAGAGAAAGAAAAGCTTCAACCACAATGCAGGTTAAAAGAAAAGAAGAAGAAGAAGAAGCCTGAGTTGCCATGGCAACACAGTTTGACAATGTTAGTCCCATTTCACGGTGGCTTCTAGGAGGCCTGAGATAGTGTGGTGAAGAGACAACTGCACAACTTAAGAGGAAAGTGATGTTCATTTGGAAATTAAAGGGGAGGGGGAGAGATGCGATAAGCCTTTACTTCAAGAGGGGGTCAAAACAATCTCCTTGTTTTTTAAAAAAGGCAAGACTGGAAAACAGTGAGATCTCGTCAACATTTTTTTTTTCTTTTGCAAAACCTGGATGGATAAAGACTAGGACTCTTGAATCAAGCAGAGATTTTGGTTCTCACATTGTACTAAGCCCATCAGATAGTTTCTTTGGTTTTGACTTAAGAAGTCATGTGATCCTAGCCATTTTAACTTACCAAACCTACTTTTATGCCAGGCATCACAATGTGTCAATGACACTGTCTGTTTTTTTTAAGGTGGAGTCCTTCTGCCCAAGTCTTAACTCAATGTAAGGAGCACAGATCTTTCCCATAGTTGTTTGCTATTGAAATGAGAGGAATTCTAACTTTGCATAGGTGTCTCTTTTCTTGTCTGTACACGTCTCGCTCCTTGTTGGAGGAATATATTTCCTCTTTGGGGGGGGTAGATAAATAAGTATGCCATGGAGAGAAGGATGGACCTGTAAATCTATAGGAAGGGGTTCTTCCGATGCAAGCGCCTGCTTAAGGCACTGAAAATGGTCCAAAGTCTGACATACTGGCGTAGGCTGTCCTACAATACAGCCTCTAACAAGACCAGACTGTCCAGGACACCTGGTAATAGGACTGTTTATCTTTATACTAAGAAAATTGATAAGGCACCAAGGTCTGCATGTGGTGTGTGCCCAGGAAGACTTCGTGGTGTCTAAAGCTCTTATGAGACTTTCCAAAACAAAGAAACACGTTAGTAGAGCCTATGGAGGTTCGATGTGTGCTAAATGTGTTCGCAACGGAATCAAGCGAGCATTCCTTATTGAAGAACAGAAGATTGTTGTCAAAGTACTGAAGGCACAAGCACAGAGCCAAAAATCAAAGTGATTATTTCTATTGTCGCCCAATAAATGAAGATTTAAATAATCTATAGGAAGGGAGGTTTCTGCTCCAAGGTGTTTTTCCCCACCTCAAGAGATATGAGCAGTACAATCCACAATGAGGCAGTTTTAAAATTATTATTTTAAAATTATTATTTTAAAATTATTGGTAGTTGAGTGAGAGTTATTCTAAAGCAAAATAAGCAAATTAAGTCTTGAAGGGGCTTGATTCATCCATTACCTTCAGCTTTCCTAAACAGTCAAAGTCTTTACACTATTGAAAAATAAGCAGTTTGCAGACATTTCATCTTAGTGACATCTTGGTGGGGAATGCAATGGTTAGGTGAGCTGGGCTGTAAGTACTGAATACCATCTGACTGAAGGCTGTGTGAAAACCATCATTTGAGCATTTTGAAGTATCTGCTTGAACACTGGGACTTCTCAAGCATTCAGTACCAGCAGGATCTTCCTGCAACACTGCATTGTTCCAATATCTAAAGGGCTGCCACAAAGAAGAGGGAGTCAAGCTATTTTCCAAGCTGTCTGAAGACAGGACAAGAAGCAATAAATGGAAACTAATCAAGGAGAGAAGCAACCTAGAACTAAGGAGAAATTTCCTGACAGTGAGAGCAATTAATCACTGGAACGACCTGCCTCCAGAAGTTGTGGGTGCTCAATCATTGGAGGCTTTTAAGAAGAGACTGGACAGCCACTTGTCTGGAATGGTATAAGGTTTCCTGCCTGAGCAGGGGGTTGGACTAGAAGATCTCCAAGGTCCCGTCCAACTCTATTATTCTAATAGAAAGTTAAGAAGCAAGTTGATCTTATGCATCAGAGCCCATTATGACAAACAAGAGTGTATCAAACTCAGCAGAAGAGGACTGAAGACCAGGGCTTCACTTTTTTAAATTCTGTGACTGCAGCAAATCTTCAGGATCAAATCACTCTCTCATCTTTCTCATGGATGTTGTCTGTCGATGCTTAAGTGTTTGTATGTCTCCTCAGCAACTGTTCCCTTTGTCAATGCAACTATATTGTGTGTACGTTGATAGTTGACCTAGTACAGTCCCCCTCCCTTTTCCCCTGTTATGAACAAACTCCAGTTTTCAGTACCTTCTGAGTTCAAAGTTACTTCCAATTATGTTGCCTTAGAATAGCCTTCACTCTTATGAAATCCTTTGAAAATACGTAATTTGCAATGGGCTGGACAGACAATATCCAGACGCAAAGGATAGCAAAGAAATATCTTTTTAGAAAGTAGTTGGAAAAAAAAGAAGACAAACAATGCTCTTAGGAAGAGAGAAGTTTTAATGAGGTTAGCAGGAAATTGGAAATTTCAGCATCCAGTTTTAAGAACACCCCCGCACCTACTCCCCCCCCAGTTCTTCATAAAAAACATTTCTCCTGCATGAATTAAACATCAGGATGGCAGCCCTGTGTCAGGTATAAATGATTCCCTCAGGTGCTGCTTACGATGTATAGCAAGGCCAGGGCTGAATAAATTACCCAGGCAATACAAAAATGACATTAAGAGCGCTTGTCCAGGGCTCCATCCGTCCCACAATATTCCCAGCCTACTTGTATTCAACACATCTGATCAATTTCCCTCTAAGATCTGAGCCAGATTTACACATTTCAGAAGGACTTGGATCTAGTATTTGGGGCTCCCCCCCCCTCTAGATTCCCACTCAGAAAGAGCTAAGAATTAAGAATCTCACTGTGTTTGTCTAGTCTTTTATTAAGAAAGAAAGGAAAACAAGCTGTAATTCAGAAAGCAAAAGAGGAAAGGCCTGGAGACCTTAAAAAGAGCTTAGAGATTGACTAGGTGCAATGGAAGTCCCAATGGTGCTGAATCAGTAAGAAGAATTGGCACATCAATGCGCAGTTTTGTTTTTGTTTTTTTGTTTAATGATTCAAGCTTGTGTAGCAACTGCTGTTATGATTTGCTTCTCATTAATACAAAACAGGACAGTTAAGAAGAGGGAGAATAACTGGGATACATTTCAAGAAGCAGGTAAAGATTTCTGCATACAAAAATCCGGTGGGGGAAAACTAACAAGGAAGGCTGTTTCCTACCAGCACAAGATCTTAATTATTCATGCCTCTGTTCTCTGAATCTTTGTTTGAATGATTTAAATGTCATGCGGCTGGAAACAGGTTGTATATTTCTTTGATTATAAAGTATTAAAGGTGGCCTTAGAAAGGCAGCTGAGCTCCTGGTTTGCACCCCGACCCACCATCAATGGAGCAGCTGAATGAGGGCCTAGTGGTGGTGGGGACCTTATTATGTTCTTCCTTCTTGCCCCACTTCTTCAAGAATAGCAATTGTGCAGGTTGAGCTACCAAGACAGGACTGTAAAAATTAAGGTGACCATTAGAGGCTATTTGGTGTCCTGAGAATAGCATGATAGCCATAGAAACAACTGGCTCACAGAACAAAACAGTTCTAGAGTTCTCACTCACAACACAAATGACCCTGCTCATCATACTTTGGATATATTAGACAAAGACCCAGGTTTCAGGAGGAGTCTACGACGCTTGGAAGAGAAGAGGACGACCTGCCCTCCGCTGTAGCAATAATGGGAACAAGATCAAGTTGAGGACCAAAAACCAAGTTGGGGACAGGTCCTCCTGGAGAAAATCTATTTAAATGGTCCTCAAGAGTCAACACTGACATGGTGGCACATACTCAAACAGATCGATCGATGGCAAGCTAGAATTAGCATTTGGAGATCCTTCTGCTGCCATACCTAGTTTACACATTTATGCAGACAGGTTTGGGGCATGTGAGCTGCACTCTGCCCCTGGGCCTTTGATTGTGACTGTGTGTTGTATGAGTGAAATAAATTACCTAGTTTTTTATACTGTAAATTAGTAATTTTAATTGATTTTATGTTATGTTTTTTATACTTGTATTCTTGTTGTGAGCCACCCTGAGTCTTGGGAGAAGGGCGGCATATAAGTTTAATAAATAATAATAAATAATAGAGGTGAGGCCCCAGTAGGAGCCATATCAAAAAGCAGAAGAGAAAGAAAAACCCTTCCTTATTAAGACCGAATAGGTGTAGTAGGTTACTAGTCTTAGTCACACCCATTCCTCATGCTAATGGGAACAACGGCACTTGTTAGCACCTGAATTCTGGGACCTTTTCACAAAATGTACAAAATGCTGGTCAGTGACTGCAGTAAAGATAGCAAAGAACAGTTTTACCCCCAAGCCTACTCATGCTATTCCTGTTTCTCTAAATTAGAGGCTGCCTAATGTACAGTATACTATTTTTTTTAAAAAAAATGCACTTAAAAATAGCAATTCAAACATATCTCCTTCAAACAGGGATCTTCCGTAGAGGAATAACCTTGCCTGGAATGGACAGGTGACCTCTCTTCATTCACTCCAATTTACCTAATGCCACATACATTCACATATATCTCCTAATGAATAACAGAGCTGGAAGGAGTGTGATTGTGTTTGATTGTGATTGCATGTTGTATGTATGGATTTTTGGATTGGATGGTTGTTTATTAATTTTTTTACATGTAATTTTATTGTTGTTGTAAGCCGCCCTGGGTCCTAGGAGAAGGGCGGCATAAAAATTCGAATAAATTGAAAATTGAATTGAAATTCTAGTCCAAACCCCTTCTCATGAGACCCTATCCCATTCTAGACAAATGACTGTCCAATCTCTTCTTAAGAATGGAGCACCCACAACTTCTGGAGTCAAGCTGTTCCACTGGTTAATTGTTCTCACTGTTAGGGAATTTCTCCTTCACGTTTGGAAAACACTCAAGACCTGCAAAAGCTTCAGAATGACCAGGTGATTCTGGAGCATCCTTTCCATTCTTACCTGTGCGTTCTGGATCTGAATAGCCCCTTGCGGTATTGCTTGGGTTAGCACCTGGCCCTGAGATGTTACCATAGTTACAGGCTGGTAAAGGGCTCCACCTGGTAAAGAGAAAGGATTTCACAATTTTAAGAAGTCTAGCCAACAACAAAGCCAACATCCAAAACCCATAAGTCAACAAAAGTTTTAACCAACTTTATGTGTTTGAAATTGTTTTTTTTTTAAAAAAAACAACAACACCTGGCTATCAAGGGAATTTACATTATCATCTTTGCCCAAAAGATGTCATGTTCTTCCTAAATTCATGATCATAACTTAAGGACCGACTTGAAAAGATGGACTTTAAACTTGGACTATCTATGGTAGTCCTCAAATATCTTTCTTGCAACCTGCACCACTCTCTGAACAATTAGCAAACAATTAATCGGTAATTTTTAAGCTACAGAAAATAAGAAAATAAAATAGAGGGTTAAATCTGGAATCAACTTATCACATTTCACTTTTTTAAAAAATTGTCCCTTGACAGGGAAATCCTGACTTTATCATTTCCAGTGAATCACTGAACCTTTAATCACTGGCCTTTAATATCATCATCACCATCATCATCGTTGTCATCATCATCATCAATTTCCTTAAACTAAAAATCACCAAAAAGAAGGCTCTCAAAGTGAAAAACAAATTTGTTTATTCATTGCTGGCAGCGAGCTTAGGAACTGCTCAGGAATGGAAATAGAATATGACTGTACATCAGAGGTCTTCAAACTTGGCCCTTTTATGACTTGTGGACTTCAACTCCCAGAATTCCTCAGCCAGGCATGCTGGTCTAGGTCAGGGGTCTTCAAACTTGGCCCTTTTATGACTTGTGGACTTCAACTCCCAGAATTCCTCAGCCAGGCATGCTGGTCTAGGTCAGGGGTCTTCAAACTTGGCCCTTTTATGACTTGTGGACTTCAACTCCCAGAATTCCTCAGCCAGGCATGCTGGCTGAGGAATTCTGGGAGTTGAAGTCCACAAGTCATAAAAGGGCCAAGTTTGAACACCCCTAGTGTGCATGGTGACGTGAGGATTTCACCTTGATGGATGGATAGCTCAGCAAATGCTTGCATTCAGCAGACAAATGAAATACGTTTACTGAAATACCGTTTATGTTCCTTTCTTATCAAAACAGTAGCTCCAGGAAGGTTAAAAACAGAACGGGTGCAAAGATGCATGCATGTAACCTCGTTCCCAGCATGCAATCTGCTCTTTGGTAGATCTTCAGTTGTTGACTAATAAGTAGGCTTGCAAATTGCTTCACCTTACTAATTCCCCAGTGATCAGAAGACTTAAATACGGCACAGGCTGTACTGTGGGGTAAGTGTGTTGAGGAAAAGCCCAGACCAACTGCTCACCCTTCTTCATATAAGAGTGAGCAAACAGTGATCCTGGAACCCCACACAGTTTTTCCAAATCCCTGGAACAATTCAACTTTTGCTGAAAAACTGGTGTCGGTGGCTATCACCCTTTCAAGGTAGGACATATTGCCCCCTCCCTAACAATCTGGGTCCTCATTTTACTGACCTCAAAAGGATGGAAGGCTGAGTCAACCTTGAGCTGGTCAGGATCGAACTCCTGGCAGTGGGCACAGTGAGCCTGCCATACTGCATTCTAACCACTGCGCCAACATGGCTCTTAGGTAAAGTCAATTGGGGGAAGCCAGATGCTCTTAACAGCTGTGTGATTTCCTTATCAACTGCAGTGATTTGCTTAATAATTCTGGCAAAAATGGTCATAAAATCAGGCATGACTCACAACAACCTTGCTTAACAGTGGATATTTTGGTCTCTGTTGTGATCGTAAGTCAAAGATGACCTTTGTAAAGATAAATGACTGTTAGAGAGTGTGTCGCAGGTTTTCTTAAAAGGAGAGGCTTTTAAATGTCAATGCAGTCTGTTAAATAAAACACAAAAACAGAAACCTGTGATTCCTATGGGCTGAATGACCTGGGCAATTAGTAAAAATAAATACAATTAAAAATTAAAACAAATTTTAAGAAGCAACCTGTGTGAGTGCATTGAGAGAAATTCTGGAGAAGAAATTCTGAGGAAGGCATATGTGGGACTTTGCAGTGCAATAGACTGAGTCCCTAAAATGTGATTCAGGACTCATGGGAGCACTTTGCAGGCATGTCTGAAGGCAATATTTTCGCTCCCAAGCCCCCTTTTTGGAGATTAAATCCCAGCCCTGAACAGCCTTATTGAGAAGATGAGGGTGCAGGAAGACGTGTGCACATTAATCAATTTCCACACTGCTCTGTCTAGACTATGCACAGTTCAAATCTGGTTATGGAAGGGGGTTAAAAATACCAAGCATGCAAAAGACGCAACTAACATGGTCACGGACGTATGCTCCACGCCTCCCACCTGACACAACTTGTGAGTTGACTGTTGCCATGGAGATATTCCCTTGCTGCAGTGCTGAGGCAGGTACCACAATTCCTTGGGGGTTGCCAGGTATGGCTGTCATGGAGTTGGGAGAATTTTGCAACATATCCTACAGAGAGAGAGAAGAAAAGAAAAGGATGGAGAAGAGAATTGCAAAAACACTTTGTAAACATGACAGATCATGTTTCGGCGCTAAGGGCTCCTTCAACGAAAACAAAGATGGCTATGACCATCATCGCCCTCATCCTTTTTTTCTGTAGGATTTGCCTTATTTCCTTTTTGATGTTGAGGCTTATAGCATGAGCTGAGATACAAAAAGAGGCCAGGGCCTATTTGACAACTTATAAGGAGCAAAAAAAAAAACAAAAAACAGAATCTTATCCAATCCTTAGGCAAGATCCACTCACTTTTTCTTGATTAAAGCCACAGCTGCCTCCGGAAGCAGCCTACTCAGAAACCCACGCAAATCAGGACCCCCATTATCCTTTGGAGTTTGCACGGTCCCCACTCCAATTTTGTGGTGCAATTCTCAACTCAAAATGATTGCGCCTTTGGGGAAGGTCGCAAGTTTGGAAATTAAATATATCTAGGTAAAAGAAGGAAAGCGGGTGAGAGAGAACTTGAAAAGCCGTACACTTTTACAGGCTCAAAATATTTGGCTGTCGGTGTTATCAATGCATAGCTGGGATAAAAATGCTTGAAAATAAAATACGGGCAGTCCTTGACTTACAACAGTTCAAACAATGTTGTTTGGCGGGCCCTAGGGGGAGGGCCTTCTCTGTTGTGGCGCCCGCCCTCTGGAACCAACTGCCTCCTGAAGTCCGTGTTTCTCCGACTCTCCCGGCCTTCCAGAAAAATCTAAAAACTCATCTTTGCCGGCAGACCTGGGGATGATTGTGGTTGATTGTTGAATTGAATGTGTTTTTTTTAATTGATTTTTTTTAGATATATTTGTTTGGTTTTTTTATGGTACTTCACTGTTATATATATGTTGTTAGCCACTCCGAGTCCCTTGGAGAGGAGCGGCATACAAACCCAAAACAAACAAACAAACAAACAAACAAATAAATAAATAAATAAATTTAGTGGCCATTCAAAGTTACAAGGGCACTGAAAAAAAGTGAGTTAAGACCGTTTATGGCCATCTTGCTTAGCAATTTTGAGATCAGCCGTAAGTTGAAGACTATCTGTACAGATGGAAAAATAGAATTTTTGGGGTGGGGTCTGCTGCATCCTTGTTTAAAAGCTGGGTTTCCTGATACACAATCAGTCATTCAACTTCTTAGAAAGTTCTGATCACTTGGATTTCAATGGAGCCCCCACAATATGACTTTCGCAATTCAGCCTTCAGGCTTGTTGAATACTTCGTACAAGCCATCTGCTCTTCTTGGCTGTCACTAGCCTTGCCAGCAAGACATGCCTTTTGCCAAGGCAAACTAAATTTATAGTGAGACATTCTTTTCCGTGAACTGGTGGCATTATCAGTATGCGACAATGGAAAAGCCCCAAAGCAGAATAGATGCAGAACAGAAATACTCAATTATTAAGGAAGACAGTCTTGCAATTTTGAGGGCTAACAGGTCAGCGTGCAATTAATACTTTTCATTGCTCATTACATATTTGCCTTATCTAAATAAATCCATACAGCTAATATTACTTTCTTGAGGATGCTGATCAACATATAATAAACAACATTCCAGCATCCAGAAAAATGCAAATGTCTATGCAAAGCAATTCAGCAGAAACACTGTTGGGCTGAATTTCTAATTTCTTATTGCTTCGTAATATTCACTAATGTATTATTGGGCAGACAACATTTTCTTTCCATCCTGGCTTGCTCTTCTGAAGAGTTGGAAGCTTGTCGCTGTGCTGATATTTAAGAAATTACATTTTGGCTTGCCACTAACAAATGGGAGTTTTGATGCTTTCCACATTCACTGCTTAAGAAACCTACTTGCAATTATGACTTTGATTTATTTCAGACATTATCAGTGGGTTGGCTGTAGGAATCTATTTGGTGCTTGTTGTTTTTATCACAAATAGCCTGAGGTCCATCAACTGGGTCAGAGGCAATATAATAGCTAGTGACCCAACATGCATCAACCATGGTTAAGTTGTCTGTTAACATGTACTCAGCCTAGGATTTTGTTAGCGGTATAAAAACCTTAACTTGCAAACTCTTTCATACAGTGATCTCTTTCTGGTCTTTTTTCCAGCAATACTTTTTCAGTAGTTAAACTGGAGAAGAATTGTTAGGCAATTGTGAATCAGAAACTTCTGCAAATCTATTAAAAATAATTTAGAAGCTGAGAGTTGGTTTGGTATAGTTTTTAAAGTGCTGGCCTAGAAACCAGGAGATAGTAAGTTCTAATCCTGCCTTAAAAATGAGAACTGGCTGAGTGAGGAAAATAGGAGTAGGTAAGAGTATTAGGTATGTTCATTGCCTTGAGTTGAATATGAAAAAAAAGGTGGGGTAAAAATCTAAAAAAAATAAAATCTAAATAACTGTCCCAAAGGTGTTTTTCCAAAAAGCACCTGATCTTTAAAATGTCTGCAGAATGAAAATGAAACCATGAAGTGCAAGCAAAATATGCATCCAGGAGTCTTTTAAATCCTTTCTTATGATGAGAAATATCTATTTTTGACTACATAGGTAGAACTTCCAAATAGCTGGGGTATTTTTCTTGGAGCAAAACTTCAAAAATGACTATTTTCTGCAGGAGTTTTGCCATGCTTAAAGAAGCCTCTCCCAAAATAAAACCTTTAGTGTATTATATTATTTTGTGCTGTTCCTTAATAAGCACTCATATTTTAGATATCAGTGTGAATACATCTGCAGAATGAATTTAAAATTCAGTGAATGAGTAGACAGTCGTGCCTATTCAGTTCTTCATGGGAACCAAATATAAAACATCAAAAATGGGAAGTCTTTGAAAGTCTGGATGCTTTCAAGCTGCCTTAGCATTTCCTAACGCAAAAGATTTTTAAACTGTGGGAATAACTTAGATGTCTGTTGCTTATATTAAGTCTGCTAGCTCCATATTCAATAAAGATTACCACTTAGAGATTAGCTAGTACAGCTACTGTATTTACATCTGCGAGACAATAACTTTGTCATTCAAGGGATGAATTAAGATTCATTTCTCCAAGAGAGAAGAAAACCAATTTATGACTAGAAGAGAACCAACCTAGAACTAAGAAATGTCCGGAGACACTTAGAATAATTAATCAGTGGAATGACTTCAGAAGTTGGAGGTTTTAAACAAGAGATTGGACAACCGTTTGTCTGAAATGTTCTAGGGTTTCCTGCCTGAGCAGGGGGTTGGACTAGATGACCTCCAATTCTTTGGTTATTCTCTTATTCTAATAGAGGACTGGCTCCTTCAACCATGAGGAAGATGCTATATGACAATTTTCAGCATCTCTTACTAGTTCCCTTGCTCATGAGACTGATGACAATTGAGGTTCAAAGCATCTGGAGGGGTCAAAGTTTTCCACTGCTGCAATCTTTCCTAATGACCAGATGCTGTTGTATTATGAGCTCCGTCATATTTCAGAAGGAGACATGCTGCACTAAATGTGGTCCTACAATATACAGGGAACCCTGGTTGAAAAAGGCTGCCCTGATGGAAAAAGCGTCGCTTGTGCAGTTGGGAGGCCCCCTTCCCTGGAGAAAAGGAATTGTGCATGAAGTTCTCCGTGACTTATAAGCACATCTTTGGAAGATTTATTCTGAGATTCTTTGAAATACATAATAGTGCATTATTGGAAAGGATCTCACCTCGCATCAGAAATGCAGGAACTAGAGAAGGGAATATTATTAATTTACATTTGAAAAGATTAAAAAAAGTAATGAAAGCAAATTGATTTAATTCCCGGCCACACTGATTGTTGTGTCCTGAGCCTGCAAAAGCAGGCTCGGGACGTTGCATTGGTCCCGGGCATTCCAAAAGCTGCCCAGGACCAGACAGAGTGGCGCCAGCCTTGTGCGCATGCGCAAGGCGCGAAAACGCTCTGTTCCTATTGGTTGACATTGTCCGGGTTTCTGGCCATATAAAAAGGCCTGCGAGCCTTTTGCTTTCGCTTGGTTGTTGTAGAAGGAGAATAAAGCATTTGTTCAGCATCGCCATGTGTCTTCACCATTCGCACGCGAACGAAGTACACAACACTGATGGCAGGGATATTTCCAAGCAGCAAGTCATTCTGTGTGTATGCCAGCCCCAGGGGGCACTGTAAAAGATGGATAGTTGCTTAAGTAGTGCCACATTCGCAGTAAATATCCTTCTCCTCTGATAGAAAATCCCATTTTTTCCATGGGGTCTTTAGTCCTAGCTGAACCAGTATGCAGTTTATTTAAACATCTCCAAACCGTCCACTTCTGCAAAACTCCAGGCAACTCCTCAAGTGGCTCTATCCAATTAGGAAGATGTTTAACTTGATGTTTCCATATTTTTAATCATTCTTTTTGAGTGTAGTAACAATCTCCTCGGGCTCAATCTAAAAAGCCTTTCTTGATTTCAACCAAGAAAGGATCAGAAACCTACATCTTGAACATTCTTCTTCTGCACAGTGAGTAGAAGGTAACCAGCTCTTTTCCTTGTATGGCTTCACCAACATCTAATGATCTTTCTTTTTCCCTCTAGGGCCATCCTTAGAATCACACCAGGCAGTGTGAGAAAGAGGGAAGAAAGTATATGTGGCCATCCAGATCCATAGCTCCAGCGGGGAATGTGAAGTTCAATTAAATATTCTATTCCATACTTGCATGCCTTTCCTTTCAGCCTAGTATTTTACATGTGGCAGAATAAAAACTGCCCAATTTGTATAACTGCAGAGGGGAAGAGAGAGACCTGGTTCCCTGGATTTGGCATTGAGGTTGCATTCTCTTCTTTTTCCAAGACTACTACCGTACTACTACTACTACTACTACTTCTTCTTCTTCTTCTTCTTCTTCTTCTTCTTCTTCTTCTTCTTCTTCTTCTTCTTCTTCTTCTTCTTCTTCTTCTTCTTCTTCTTCTTCTTCTTCTTCTTCTTCTTCTTCTTCTTCTTCTTCTTCTTCTTCTTCTTCTTCTTCTTCTTCTTCTTCTTCTTCTTCTTCTTCTTCTTCTTCTCTCTCTCTCTCTCTCTCTCTCTCTCTCTCTCTCTCTCTCTCTCTCTCTCTCTCTCTCTCTCTCTCTCTCTCTCTCTCTCTCTCTCTCCCTCCCTCCCTGTAACACGAATCCTAGTAATTAACAAATTGACATCCCTGTAACACGAATCCTAGTAATTAACAAATTGACAAAAAAAACATTAGCAAGCTGCCCTCAACAATGCTGGCACCAAAGTGACATTTTTATCCTGCTGCATCATTTTCCAGGGGGTGGGGGGGTGGATCAAGATCACTAAGAGTGCAGATGATGATTCTTCTATTTCAAGCTCCTGGGATTAATTCTAAACCATGACAAATTTCACTTTCTCACTCAGTCCTCTTTCTTAAAACAAATATGTCATGAAAGAAAAACTTTGACTTTTCAGTGCCACTTTCTCTGAGATGTAGTTATTTTCCAAAGCTCCTTTTCCTGTTATGAGAGGGATTTTAGAATAGATGGTAGAGTAGAGTAGAGTAGGGTAGGGTAGGGTAGGGTAGGGTAGAGTAGGGTAGGGTAGGGTAGGATAGAAATCAGTGTAGGAAGGGTCCTTGAAGAACTTCTATCCAACCCTCTGTTCAAGCAGGAGACCCTATTCCATTTCAGACAGTGGCTGTCCAGTCTCTTCTTAAAAGCCTCCAGTGATGGAACTTCCACAACTTCTGAAGGAAAGCTGTTCCACTGGTTGATTGTTCTCACTGTCAGGAATTTTTTTCCTTAGTACTAGGTTTTCATCTTAGTTTTCATCACCACCCTAAACTGAGACAAATCCTACTTTTATTGCCTTTAGGGTGAAAATCCAAGGGCAGAAGATTGATAATTTCTCACAACCTGTCTCCAGTTCACTGAGGCAGCAAAGCTGCTCCATTCTCATCATTACTGCATTCAAATGAGTTGTGCAGATGGGAGGATCGCTTTGGGATGTTTACAAAGAGACGTGGGATTCAAGAATGTAAATACAGCATTGAATGTGTTTCTAATCAATTAAAATAATTCCACACCATCTTCAGTGAAAACAGGGCATCAGTGAATTAATGTAAATAGTCCAGGGCTAAGACTGAGTACCCACTGATGAAATTCAAACTTAGAATATCTCTTTTGAGTTAATGGCATATTTTCCCACCAAACTTTACTACAAGTCCAGCAAACTCTAGGATCAGTGTCATAACCTTGAAAGACTTCTGAAAAGGACATCTGTCCATTCCTCCTCCCCATGAAACTAATGATAACTTACTAATTTGATGCAAGAAAAATTCAATTCAGCAGCCAGGAAGTCACTTCTAAAATCAACGTTTTTATCAAACGTTTAAAAAGGAAATTCTCTCTAAAATACATCTCTATGCCAACGAGGCAAATTAACACATTCTGCTCACAATTTCAGATATCCTCATCCCTTTTCCCACCTTAATCATGCAATAATAAACTCATAAACTATTCCAATTTGAAATTTAAAGTTATCTGTAAGAATCCCACTATAACGTCTGAATACCAATAATGCCAGCAACGACAAAAATAAATGTCTTTTTCTGTGTATACTTCGATATTTTATAACAAGGATATAGAATATAATTGTTATATAACCATTAAAAAGATCGCTACTGAGAAGTATGTGATATTGCACACAGACATGCGTAGACAAACATGTACACGTTCATCTAGTAAACATAACATTTAATCCCCATTAAGGCTGTTATTCAATTTTCTCCCTCCCAATCACCTATTTCAATTCAGGATTTTGGGCTAATCAATAACGTAAAATCAGCTGCAGTTATTGGCTCTTGAATCCAGTGTGATGGCTGAGACTGAAGCCTGGCAAAGTGCCAATGACTCCATTCCATCGGATCGCTATATCAATTTGGAGAATTAATGCCTGAACTGAACAGTGACAAAAAGACAAGAAACAGTCATGTCACCTCTTAAAGAATAACAAATTGATTATGCTGTAACAAATTTGTTTCCTGGACTAGGGTACACTTGACTTTACTTCAGGTTGATATCTTTTATAGTGTAAGATGTGTCAGAATATAATCTTCCCTCTTGAAACACGTAAAGAATGAACACCACAGGCTGCCTTGCAGAAATATATCAAAAAGAGGCATGCTGTGAGTTACTCAGAATTTGCTTCCCTAAAGAAAAAGAAAGACATAAACACTTTCATAAAGGTCTGTGGAGATTCTCAATTATCCAGGTCATGGTTATCTCAAAGGTGCTTTTTCAAAAGGCAACCGGACTTTGTTCTTCCTTGAAGACGTTTCGCTTCCCATTCAAGAAGCTTCATTGTATGAGAAGCGAAAACATCTTCAAGGAAAAACAAAGACCGGTTGCCTTTTGAAAAAGCACCTTTGGGACAAACACTTCCATCTCTTCACTAATCTCATCAGCAGCCTTGGGGATTTATAGCCTCATGGAATCATCACGTTTGAGTACGGAATTCTCCTAGTCCAATCCCAGAAGTGGAATCCTCAAATTATCCCAGACAACTGGCTGTCCAAATTTTGTTTGAAAACTACCGGACCCATGATTTTGGAAGGCAGGGGTTCCAATGTTTAAAAACATGCATGTTCAGGAATTTCCTCCTTAAAAATTTTGAGTTTGGATCTCTTCAGTGGTGGGATTCAGCTGGTTCACACCAGTTCGGTAGAACTGGTAGTTAATTTTTTGTTGACTTTAGCGAACTGTCTGAAGCCCTAGCCCTTTTTTGAACACTTCCGGAAGTCTGTTCTGAGTCGGAGAGCCCTCCCAGGCCCAGGTTGGCTCATTGGAAGTGCGTGGACACCACTTCCGGAATTGTTCTGGGCCTCAGAGGCCCAGACCCAGAATGGACTTCTGGAAGCGGTGTCCATGCAGAGAACCAGTTGTTCAGGAATTTGAATCCCACCACTGAGCCTCTCTATGAAACTTTCACCCTTTGCTTCTAGTCTTACACTTGGGCACTATAGAGAATGAAATCCACACCTTTTCCCCTGTGACAGCCCTTCAGATATTGTAGAGCTCTCTAACCACATGCTGCATCCTTTCATGGGGTTCCCCAACACTCCTCTGCCACTAAATTCATATATGCCATAATAATGATTAATAATTCCCACTTTTAATTGCCAGGCGATTGCAACAGATGACCAGTGCTAACAGAAGAAACAAGGGAAAGAAAATGAGAAGAAGTAGCAGTAGTTGTATGGTAATAATTGTAGAGTAGAATTGTATTTGGAACAGCTGATTCCTTAAGAGTGTCTATGTTTCTCATTATTCCAAGCACTTGTTCAGTATCCATGACTGGGAATAACTCTAAAAGGTCATGCAGTTTTGATAGGAAATAATTAACATTTCCTAACTTTAATGATCAAATGCCCAGCGACCTCATCAGCACTGGGAGTTTAAATGACAGAAACTGAGAAAAAATCAAGCCAAAGTCAACTATGAAGCTAAATTGCCACATGTTGCTATTAGGAAGTTAATGGAGAGTGGCCAGTAATATGGACATACAGTGCACAAACCTATGTGAGTGGTTAAGGCAACCTCAGCCATGTCTCCCTCCCCCTCATATTATGAGCATTTGCTTTGAGAGTCTTCATGGATAGAGCATAGAGTTCTTTCAACATGATCCGTAGGCTTCCCACAGCTCAGAAGCTATTCTGCATAGCATCATACAATAAGAAAGACAGAAATATCCTAGAAAATCATTTGTTCCAATATTGTGCTCTTGACAGCATCTATAATGCAAGATTATTACATGTACTAGAAAGGTATAGGAGGGTTTTCATTAGTGGCACGTAGAATCAAATTCTACCACAAATGTTCTCTTGGGAGACTTGGGAGGAACTGCTCTCTCTGTGAGTCACTGTGCATCACTGTTGTTGTGGACATAACATTGGAACAGGGATCTCTGTGTGTAACTGGAAGAATATAAATAGCTGTGTGTACAGGAATATAAATCTGACAAATAATACTTTTAACATGAATGCAATACAATGACTTCCAGCATTGCCACAATAAACCTTGGTGATACTTCGGATTGTGATTTCTTTCTCAGCCTTCCCACATTCGTTGGAAAATTGGAATAGAAAGCACAGAATGGTTGAAATGGACACTCTATTCAAGGTTTCAAATGAACATGGAGCAATCAGAAGTTGGAATGCCACCAATATTTCTGCTTTATGTCTGCTATCCACTGGATGGATATCCTATGGTTTCAAAGGAACCCCTGAAATATATTTTTGACAATGGACCTAGTGGTCTGCAGTAAGAGGAGAGGGAAAGTGATGTTGTGTGCTTCATGACATCATCATGTAAATGTTGCAAACAATACGCTAGCGCTACTTGAGGCAGAATGTAAGCAATTTGCCGATTTGCAGAACGACATCATGATGCGTGAAGCACTATTTTGATGTCACTGTTCAACTTATAGATACAGCCACGCCCACTTGGTGGTGATAATTGGAACCCTCAGCAATCTCTCCACTGTTCTACCTAGGGCAAGAGCCTGAGCACAAAAGTTGAAGGCAAAATAGGATGAGGGACAACACGTCTGAAAACATGAAACGACTCAGTAAGTTTAGAAACATTCTGCGGAATAAGCCAAGGAGTATTTGTACTGTATTCTGCGCTAAGAGGCTGATTCTGCACACAGCATTTGAGAGCATGGAGCTGGGATTTCTTGGGACTGTGTAAGATCCATCCCGTTCCATTTTTTAATTGTCTGCAGCAGTTTCCTTTGAAAAAGAGACATGTGCATTTGTGAATGTGTGATTCTAAACCTATTTTATCCAAAATTGTTATTAGTTTTTTAAAAATGCCGGTAGACCTGCTTGAGAAGCTGAGAGCTGCCCCAGAATAAGTGGCGAAGGGCAATCTCCAACAGATAGAGATGTTCTCTCTCACATGTTGCTCCGATCAGCTTACAGTGGAATTTGCAAAGGTCAAATTCCTCTTCTATGCTTTCTGCAAGATCTGGATGCTTTTGGCTTCTTTATTTTTAGAGCAGGGAGAAAACTGGCAGTAAGAAAGCGATGCAGCCAACACAAGGTGCCCTGCTGTAGTGTAATGATAAATGCACCGGTGTGTGAACAGTGCACATAGCACTGCACAATGCATGGGGCTCCAATTAAGCCAAGCAGGCTCTTCATAGCATTACATGGCTACATTGCCTCTGGCGACATGCTCAACCCAGCCCTGATCTTTAGACAAAACGCCTATTTATACTACAATGAAAACTAATATTGCTTTAAGAAAAAAGTCTCTGTCTCGGTTGGAATGAGAACATAAAACATTACGGAACTATGAAGTGATTGGGAATCAGTTCCAAATAGAAACACAAAATATAAAATGCTCTTTGCAGCCCCGGCATTTTCCATAAAAGTTTCTCCCAGGAGAATTGATTGCTTTTGGCCAGGCTCATATATTGTGCTACAGCTGGTTTCCTTATAACTGTGGTTTGTGGGATAAGTTATCCAGTTATGCTCAGCCAAAGCAAAATGGCCCTTTGTTGGCTGGTGCCATCATTATACGTTCTGTCATTCTGTTGGTCACAGTTACCTTGATCTGCCTCCAGGATTAATGGAAAAACCCTAAGCCTCTTGTAAGTCAGAGGAAGGTATGATATAGTACAGTATTATATAGTGCAAATGAAGATCAATTTTAGCTGGCGTTTTTGGAAGAGTTGGATAGTAGGTAGACAAGTCCCATCAACAGCAAATACTGTCTGAATTTTATAAGTGGTTTTGCATTTCCCATTAACAAATAGAAAGATCAACACCTTATGCTTGCAGGATAAATGCAGGAAAATCCTTTACATGTGTAGATAAAAAAGAAATGACCTGAGTCCTATTTTGGATGAAAGTCAAAGTGCTGAATTGAACTGAATGAGGTCTGTTGAGATCTTCCAGCTTTTTCCTTGGGTATGGCTCCTGCACATTTGAAAATTATATCGCAGACAGCATGGGAAACTTTGATTCCGTAGGATAACTTAGCCATTCGGAAAAATGTTCTTCTGCTTTTATTTTCTTGTACCTCTTAAAAGCATAGGAGCTCTGCCAGGAAAATGAGAGAGGAAAAACTGATAGGTTTGTTTGGAACATAGAATCACAGGGACCTCAGAGGTGTTCTACTCCAACTCTAGTTTAATGAAGAGACGGACCAGGGGTGACATGATAGCAGTGTTCCAATATCTCAGGAGTTGCCACAAGGAAGAGGGAGTAAAGCTATTCTCCAAAGCCCCTGAAGGCAGGACAAGAAGCAACGGATGGAAACTCATCAAGGAGAGCAGCAATCTAAAACTAAGGAGAAATTTCCTGACAATTAGAACAACTAATCAGTGGAACGAGTTGCCTCCAGAAGCTGTGAATGCTCCAACACTGGAAGTTTTTAAGAAGAGATTGGACAGTCATTTGTCTGAAAGGGTATAAGGTTTCCTGCCTGAGCAGGGGGTTGGACTAGAAGACCTCCAAGGTCCCTTCCAACTCTATTATTATTATTATTATTATTATTATTATTATTGTTGTTGTTGTTGTTGTTGTTGTTGTTGTTGTTGTTGTTGTTGTCCCCCTGCTCAAGACAGGAGACTTTACACCATCCCAATCTATTTTTGAAAACCTCCAACGATGGAGCACCCACAACTCTGGGAAGCGAGTTATTCCATTGATTAATTGTTCTCACTGTCAGAAATTTTCTCCTAATTCTAGGCTGGATCTCTCTTTAACAAGGTTCCACCCATTACTTCTTGTTGTGTCTTCTAGTGCTTTGGAGAATAAGTCAAGCCCCCCTTCTTTGTGACAATATCTCAAGTCCTGGAAGACAGTTATTGTATGCTCCCTAATGCTTCTCTTTGATAGGCTAGACCAGTGATGGCGAACCTTTTAGAGACCAAGTGCCCCAAAACTCCACCCCCACCCTGCCTGCTCTGCCCCTGCCCGCCCCCTGCCCTGCCTGCCCACGGGGCCACGCACCGCTTCCATGGCCCACCGCAGATCGCCCAGGCAGCCCTGCAGTGCCATAGCAGCCAGGCCCTCTGACCACATCCCGCAGCATCATCTGCATGCTGTGGGGCACGAGCATGGAGTCTTGTCCCTGCTGCCTGGCTATGTCATTAGCTATGCTGCTCCATGCGGGCCACGTCTGGGGTCGACTCTCCTCCAGAGGAGCTGCTGGTGAGGAGGGGGCCATGGGGGGAGGCGGGGCTGGGGCGACGGCATGCATGCCATAGGTTCACCACCTCTAGGCTAGACATACCTAGCTCCCTCAACCATTTGTCATATGATTTAGCCTCCAGACTCTTTATTGTCTTTTGTTTCTCTTCTCTGCACCCTTTCTAGGGTCTCAGCATCTTTTTTTTATATCATGGTGACCAGAACTATATGATTAGGAAATATAAGTTGCCCTCCGCCCTTTGCAATGAAATCTGGAGAATACAGGTATTTCCTCTGCACCTCATTGTAGCCCAGATTCATGGCTGGACGCTCTCTCCCTCCTGCTCTCTCCCTTACTCTGACCCATATTTATGATCTCATCCTGAGAGTCAAGGATGAATGAATGCAGTCCAACAGCAATGTGTCAGCTAGACATTTCAGAAAGATCAATACTTTTGGACCTGCCCAACATGTGCAGGGATCCCGCACGGTGAGGAAATAGCATTCAACAAGTTTTCCCCATCTTACATTACAATGGTGGAATGCCAGCCTATTATACAATGTTTGGAATTGGGAGAAAGACATTTGGACCCATGGCCATCTGTCCTTCAGAATTCAGATGATTGATTTGTTCTCCAGGAAGTGTAGAAAGGGCAACTTGGGGGCAAGGAGAGGAGCCAGGGCCCACATGCCTCAGATCTCCAGAGTAGAAGTACAAGGCTATCTAGCCCAGACCGGTGTCTGAACTTGTGGGCTGTATGGAAAACTCCTAGCTTTAATCCAAGCTACCTTCAGGTAGGGCTGGAGACTTCATTGTTGAAATTCTGCTGCTAGTTAGTGTTTCTTAGTTTTGAGGAGCTTCCTGTCTGCCACCCAATTAACGTGATCACCTACGTGGATGGATGAGTTCTATAGGAAACAGGCAGTGCACAAACCAGTGTTTCTCAACCTTGACAATTTTAAGGCATGTGGACTTCAACTCCCAGAATTCCACAGCCAGCATTGCTGGCTGTGGAATTCTGGGAGTTGAAGTCCACATGCCTTAAAATTGTCAAGGTTGAGAAACACTGGTAAACAGAAAGTTTCTGATTCAATTTCTGCCTCCCTTGGATAAAAAAGGGTTAAGTAACAGGATCAGCCAGTGAGTGGAGTGATTAAATTTGAGGCGGAAAACCCAGGACTTCCAAATCTCTCCCTAAAAACCTGCCACTAAGATAAGCAGGAAAGGAAGACCAAAATTTGGGGTAGTGGTTAAGTCACCAGACTAGGAACTGGGAGGCCTTAAGTTCTAGTCCTGCCTCAGGCATGAGGCCAGCTGGTGACCATGAGGCAGCCATATTTGCTTAACATATTTGCTGCGTGATTCGCTTAACAACTGTGGCAAATTAAGTCATAAAATTAAAAAAACACTCAATAACGATCTTGCTTAGCAAGGGAAATTTTGTGATCGTAAGTCGAAGATTACTTAATGGAACACACATAGATATAAAATGGTTGTCTGTACTGGATTAAAAACCAAATGAATCCTGCTTCAAACCCTTAATTTTTTTTGTCCTAGCTTACTGGCTTGCTCTGGCTTGGCCTGCATTCTTCAAATGTCAGTCCCAAAATAGGCTCCAGTGTTAGTTCTTGAGTTACGTGAAATGGGATCTCTCCCGCCAGCCTCCCAGCACATCACCTCAGCAGAAGCCGGCAACATCAAACTAATTTTATCCAAAGCTTACACCCGTCTCCCCTCCGACGGTTCGCGCAATGTGTCATCCCAGCAGCCAGCCACATGAGAAAAAGAAAGTGCAGTCACTCATTCCTTTCTGCAGAAGACAAATTCCTTCTCCAAATGTCAGGGAAGGGGAAAGAGAGCCATTTCCATGCCTCTCTAAGGGGCTGATTATTTTCCAAAGACTTGTGTTAATTTTCTGATATGATCCTCGCATCTTTGTGAAGCTCTAAATCCTCATTACTTTTCCTGACCGATGCATTCTAATTAGATCAACATTTAGAAAAAAAAAATCACAATAGCCACAGGACAGCTTTCCATCTCATTAACTCCTCACATATTATTTTCATGAAAATTACTGATAAAACTGTGCATCTGCATTTGCTGGGACTCAGAGCTCCGTCAGTTCATATCTAACATCTCTCTCATCGCCCTGGATGCGAGGCGTTGCCATGGCGACTCGCAATAATAGAAACCAATAAATTACAAATGAGATGCTCGTTGAGCAATTATTGTTCTCCTTTATGCAAGTTTCTTGCTAATTTTGATCATAAGGGAAACTACAATAAAGCAGTAAAGGAATATTAAGTCCATTTCTAGAGAATATTTGAAGACACAATAGGCTATCTGCCTGCGCATGTTTTCTTTCTTTCTTTCTTTCTTTCTTTCTTTCTTTCTTTCTTTCTTTCTTTCTTTCTTTCTTTCTTTCTTTCTTTCTTTCTTTCTTTCTTTCTTTCTTTCTTTTCTTCCCTCCCTCCCTCCCTCCCTCCCTCCCTCCCTCCCTCCCTCCCTCCTTTCTTTCTTTCTTTCTTTCTTTCTTTCTTTCTTTCTTTCTTTCTTTCTTTCTTTCTTTCTTTCTTTCTTTCTTTCTTTCTTTCTTTCTTTCTGATTTAGATAGTTCAGTAAAATCTAAACAGGAACCAAACTTTTCCACTCTATCATCACCCCTCCCCCCTTTTCTCCCCAAATAAACTCTCTGGGTTTGAATAATCTAGCCTTTGCATTGTAGCATAGAGAAAGATGGATTTTAACTTAACATTCAGAGATCCCTCCACTCAGCTGGCTTGAAAAACTGCCCCTGGCATCTTTAAAATATTATTCTACAGACAGAAATGGAAAACCCCATTTCTGCCCTCTCTGGATTCTGTCATACGATGAAGGGGAAGGGAGGTGAACAAAGGGGTTTTATGGCTCTCACTTCTTTCCGTACAACTTCAAAAGGGACTGAATGTGGATACCACCAAAAGGACTAACCATAACAAAGGGGCCATCAGCTTTCATCTACTCCCCTCTGAAGTCTCCCTTCCACCGGCAGTGAGGAAAAAGGGGGTGGAAATGTAACCCCTGGGATTGTCACTGGAAGGATGGTGGGGTGGGGTGGGGTGGGGTTGCTGGGAACCCCTTAAAACCTTGAACCATAGGGCTTGGCCCCCAAGTCCTGTCTAGAACGCCTGCAACCATTTTCTCTTAATAAAGATGCCTGTTGGAAGAAATATTCCAAGAGTTCTGTCTTCTTAAGATGCAAAGTGGGGTGGGTTCAGTAGTGGTCTGCAGCCCAGGGGTTGAGGACGCCTTCATTAGAAGACCTCCAAGATCCCTCCCAATTCTGTTATTCTGTTAAATAGATTATTGAGGGGGAAAAGAGAGAATTGTTGTTTTGTTTATTGTTATTTTATTGTTGTTTCATATTGTTCAGTAACCTCTGGTTCTCTGTGATCTGGTGGGCAATAGTTTGCTCTTGGAGTAGCTGGTTTTTTTTAGGTTCCCACAACTGTGGTCAGTAGTATTCAGCCACCTTGTCTCGTATTGGTTCTTTTCTCAATCGCCTTCCATTTCTCCCAAGCATCAGGATCCCCTCCGTTGACTCTTGCTTTCGAACATAAAGGGTCCAAAATATGTAGGCTTTAGCCTCATCGTTGATGTTTTCATGAGTTTTTCTTTACTGAGCACTGAATTGTTGGATCTTCTTGCAGTTCAAGATATTATCAGCTTTTTTTTTTTTCTGGGATAAAAATTCAATAGCATCATTTTTTTTTAAATTCATTCAGCTGTTCTGATGCTCCAAGCTTTTACAACCATATGATATAACTGGAAAAAGCATAGCCTTGAAAAGATGTACCTTTGATGTCAGTAGGATGTCTCTGCCCTTTAATATTTTGTCCAGGTTTGTCAGAGTCATTTCCCCAGGTAGCAGACTCACTTTTCTTTATTTTAAAATGATGGTCACCATCCTTGTTGATTTTTCAGTCCTGGAAAATAAAGCCTGTTATTACTTCAGTTTCTTCGCTCCCCGTTTGCATTGGGTTGGTCTTGCCAGCTGACATTTTAAAAAGTTTATGTTATTAATGTTATAAAATTAAGATATGCATATATATATATATATATTGAACTTTTAGTATTAATATTGACCAGCTTTTGCACTCTTTCATCTTTAATAACAGATTCTTTAAATCTTTCTGACTTCCAGGTATCAAAGTGGTATCCGAGGCTGTTAATGTGTCTCCAAGCAATTTTAATTCAAATTAAACTTGGTCCATTGTTTTCCCAATTTTGAAAAATTGCTCCATATTCTGTTTTGTTTTGTCTTCCCTTGGTCTTCATATAAATTCTTTAACATGCTGATATAAGCTGGTACACCCATGCTTTTAAGGGTTATCCACAGTATGTGCAGTCTACATTCTACACAGTCAAAAGCCTTTCTAAAATCAATAAAGCAAAAATAGATTTCCCCCCCCCATTATCCACTGGATGTTAGCAATGTGATTTCAGGTTGATATGCCTCTTCTGAATCCAGCCTGGAGAGCTCTTGGCCTGTGTATTGTTGAAACCTGGATGCACACTCTGAAGTGTTATAACAAATGAGATAAACACGTTGTTTGGTAGTTGGATTGTTCTCTTCTGGTAAATGAACCTGTGTTTATTTTTTCCAGTCCCATGGCCCCTTGCTATGTTTTTCATATCTGCTTGGCACGTTCACTCCATCATCTTGCAAGGTTTTAAAGATTTGTGCCGGTATTTCAGCAATAGTTACAGCTTTGTTGGCAGTATTTTCCAGGGCCCATTAAACTTATTTTCTCCAATGTCTGGGTATATTTTAATAGAAACCCTTTTTGTACATTTGTATATTTGAAACATCTCATGTTTGTAGTTTCTTTTTCTGACAGATTTTTGTCTTCTTTACCCTATTTTTACGTCCCTCTTTGCATTAAAATTTCTCATGTATTCGGTAACATTCTTAAATAAATCTCATGACCTTCCCTTTCTATCATTATCCTTGATTTCTCTGCGCTGATTATTTGGATACATTTCCTTATCTCTTCTTGATCTTATCTTGAACTCAGCCTTTAATGGGATACAGTTTCCACTCCCTCTGTGGCCTTTTTCCCTTGTAATTTTGGATATCTTTGTGTTGTCTTTAATGATGTTATAAATTTTAGCCCAGAACTGTTCAGGCATTCTATTTATCCATTCTAATCCATTAAATCTATATGCTGTGGCATCATTGCATAATCCTATCACACATTATTGTTGGTTTGATGATTTTATTTGTTTTCTTTAGTTTCACTGCAAGAAGGAGCTTGAACAATCTGCACTTGTTCTTGGCTTTGCCGACAGAATAGAACATTTCCATCTTTACTTGAAGAATATACAATCAATTTAATTTTGGTGATTGTCCATGCAGCAATGTCTTTTAGGTTGCTGAAATGAGGTATTTGTTATAAGCTTAGTATTTTCTCGGCAGAACTCTGCCTTTTCCATCATTCTGTATACGGAGTCCATATTTTCCCATTATATTACATGCGACTTTATTTTCAACTTTTAACATTCCAGGCTTCTATAAAAGTAAAGGTTTCCGCTGCCCAGTCCTACCCGATGCTAGGGAGCAGTGTTCATCGCTGTTTCTTAGCTGAGGGTGCCAGTGTTGTCTGAAGACACTTCCATAGTCATGTGGCCAGCATGACTGAACGTTATAACGTTCTTACCAAAGTAGTATCTATTTATTTGCTTGCATTTGCATACTCTCAAACTGCTCTGTGGGCAGGAGCTGGAGCAAGTAATGGGAGCTCATCCCATCACAAAGAGCTCGGGTCTCAAACCCGGGCTCTCAGCTTCCCATTTAACAAGTTTAGCCACTTTAACCACTGAGCCATCACATCCCGTCCCAGTCTCCTATACTTATTTTGACATTGTTGAGGGTGTTGTATCAACAAGGGTTCAAAAGTCCCATAGAACCGTTGGAAGTTCTCTTTCGTCTGTATCTCTGGTTGGAACTTAAACTTGGGATTGTCGTAATATTTGTTGGCTTGCTTTTCATTCAAACAGAGATAATTCCATTGGATACTTTCTGAGTGGAAAGACTCATCTTCTAGTAACACATTGACATTTTTGTAAATCTCCTTTTGGTTTTCTTGACCGTAGGTTACTCATGCCTAAAAAGGATATTATTCTTTCCAAAAGCATCTCTCTTTCTTCTTTTAGGGAACAGAAATTGTAAGAAAGGTATATTTGTCTTCTACGAGCTTACATTTTTATGTTTCTTTTACAATCTTTTTCATTTTGTAAAAGGTAATTGAGGCACTACTCAGCAGGTTCAATCAGATTTTCTTTTTAAAATTATGCTTTTGCCAAGCATTATAGATTTGATGATGCGGGAACATGTCAAGTGTTGAGAAAGACGTTAAGAGTAAATAAATGTTGCAGCTTGATCCTATATAATACTTCCCCCCCCCACAGTATGTAGTTTCTTTTCTAACTTTTAAATAGGTTCTTGTATGTATGTATACATGTCTTCTTCAGAAACCCATACCTGAAAGCTTCAAAAAAGTTAGTATCAAATATGAGCATGTATGCCAGCTATTGTTGAAATTTATATATTTTGGAAGTGGGTTTTTATGCATCTTTTGCAGATTCTGCAAAGTTCTATATTATCATAAAAAACATACTGTCCCTATGGAATGTGACCAGACATTTGTCTTCTGATTTCTCTCTGGCAAAACGCATAAAAAGCCATATTTATTTGGGATTTTAAGAATTGTATTCCTAGCTTATCTGAAGGTAAAGTGCCATCTAGGTTCTGCCATCTCCAAAAACCAAACAGAAAGAGAGAAGGATTTTGACCCAACCTCAAAGCATATTGTAAAGGAAATAATGCAACTTGGATCATAAACTGCATTGGAAATATTTTTCTGGGTTTCAAAGAGAGGTTTTTTTATGTAGACTCTCCAGTTTAAAGAAATATTCGGCCTGCTAATATAAATTTCCTATCTTTATCCGCTTACCTGGAAGTAAGTCCTATTGAACTTGGTAGATCTTACTTCTGTGTGAAGTAAAGAGGATGCTGCTAAACCACTTGCAACAGCATTGCTATGATTTTACTCAAATACATACAATGATTTTAATACATCCAGGTGCAAATCACATTATACTCATTCTGGGGTTGACCTATTTTCACTTGCATATTCTAGCAAGGGAGAAGTTAAATTCTAAGAGAAAAGAGTGCAGGTGTTCTTTTTCTTTATAGTAATGATAGTATTTAATATCTAATAGATCTCCTCTTTAGGAATATAAACAGAGAGAGATAAGTGCAATTTTTTATCAAACAATTAAACAATTTCAATCCTGCAGGCTAGGCTAATAAAAAAAGAGCTGTTTCTCAGATTACATACCATACTAGTCATGTTTGTAAGCAACGCATTTATGAACAAGACAACATTCTTGGGCATGATTTATTAGAGTATCCTCGGAGTAAGTAGGAAGCAGATACAGAAAGTTATTTTTGTGAAGCGGTGAAGAAGGTGACAAATGGTGACAACCAAAGTCACCGGACTAGCCTTGAGAACAGAGCTGACTACTTGACAACTAATATAATACACTACCTAGGAATTTCTTGGGTCTTCAAAATGTTATATTGGTGATAAGTCTTTTTTTGAAAAGATTTTTAGTGTAATTAAACCAATGCTGGGTGCGTGGAATGTTTCCTCTGAAAGGGAATAAAGGAACACATATATTCTATTAGTAAAAATAAAGGTTTCCCTGTCCAGTTGTGCCCGACTCTAGGGCATGATGCCAAGGGAATCAGCGTTGTCCAAGGACATTTTCTGTGATCATGTGCCCAACATGGCTAAACACCAAAGGTGCACAGAATGCTGTTACCTTCCCACCGAAGTGGTACCTATTTATCTATTTGCATTTGCATTTGCATGGTACCTATTTATCTATTTGCATTTGCATTTGCATGCTTTCGAACTGCTGGATGGGCAGGAGCTGGAGCAAGGAATGGGAGCTCATCCGTTGCACAGTGCTCGAGTCTCCAACCCGGGCTGTCAGCTTTCCAGTTGACGAGCTCACTGCTTTTAACTGTTGAGCCATCGCGATTCCTCATAAGAACTAAGAACCATCATTTCCTAATCATCAAGTTTGTAAAAAAAAAAATCGAATTGTGGATTTATAGCCTTAGAAATAATGCCTGGAACTTCATGGCATTAAAATGACATGTCAAATAGTCATTTTTGAATAATCAGAGGAATACTTTGTGCAACAAGGCTGTCCAAGAGCTAAGTTAGTAACTTTTATGGGACATATTTAAAATCACCCCTAGGTGGTGTGGAGATCTTGAGGCTTTTATCTATACATATGGAAAGTTCTCCTGGAAGATGATTGGATGATGTTTTCCAATCAAATAATGAACTTGAGAACTTGTAAGAATTTCTTATCAAGAGACAACAGGGCTTCAGTTCTTCTTTCCACAACTACTGTACCAGAAAGATTTACACCCACGGCAGGCTACTGAGTCATTTCTTCCAACTATACCTTCTTCCTCAGCTTGTAACCCACAAAATTCACCACCAGTCCCAGATGTTACCATGTAAAAAGCCCTGGTCTATGACTGATCACTGTTCTTTGGAGTTTCAAGAGAGAGCTCTTTTCCAGCCCGTGTGCTAGGATTTAACTTGTCACATGCTCTATAGCAGGGGTCCTCAATCTTGGCAACTTTAAGACTTGTGGACTTCAATTCCCAGAATTCCTCAGCCAGCAAAGCTGGCTGAGGAATTCTGGGAGTTGAAGTCCACAAGTCTTAAAGTTGCCAAGGTTGAGAACCCCTGATCTAGTCTTTCCTTCGGCACGTAAGCCAGCTGGGTGATTTGGGACCAGTCACTCTTTCTCATCTCCCTAGCTTAAGTTCTGCAACCAGCAGGTTGAAAAGCAATCCCTTTGTTGCCTTGTGCATTGGTAGCTTTGCTGCGTCAGTGAAGCAAGCACAATGTAAACAGAAGCTGCAACTAAGCAGGACAAAATGCTAGGGCAGAAAAAGAGAAGACTTGGTGCACAGTATGAAAGACAAGAATAATGAACATATTTCTGAAGATCAGGGCTCTCTGTGTTTGCTCACATTCTGCCAATCTATGGCTGCTGGTGAAGTGTATTTTTCAGCAATTACCTGTGTGTGTAGGTTAATGGAGGACTGATTCGGGGAGTAAGGTCCCCCAAGGTCATTCCTGAGAAGGTTGTCGCTGTGCATCTTAGTTTTGAGGCAGGTGATGTAACGGTTACAAAAGTCTTTGCACAATTCGTTCACTTTCTCCAACTCCAAGAGATGAATTCGGAGGACCTGAATAGCTTTCACCATCTGCAGACAATTAAAAGCAAGACCCAGGTCATTTTACTTATAGAAAACAACGAAGGCATCGATGGAAGATAATGCCTTCAAACGACGGCAATCAGTTCTGCTATGTTCCTTAATTAATTATGTATTTAATCACTGAAAAATGCAGGCACTTTCTCGTTTTCTCGTTTTTATTTTTATGTTTGAAAAGAAAAAAAATTCTCTTATATTTCTGATCCAAAAAACCCTCACAAGTATAGGTGCATTTGTGCACAGGCAAATACACACACACACACATACACACACACATCATGTTATCTAGTTAAATGATCGATGTGTACATCCCTTTACTTAATAATAAGTAATGGGAAAGTAAAGATATAATACGGGTAGTCCTCAACCTGTAATCACAATCAGGGGCAAGAATTTCCATGGTTAAGCACAGTGATTGTTAAGTGCGCTGTGTTCGATTTTATGACCTTTTTCCATGGTTGTGGAGATGCAGTTATTAAGTGAAACACATGCTTATTAAGTGAATCTGGCTTTCCCCATTGATTTTGCTTGTCATAAGCTGATTGGGAAGGCAGCAAATGGCAATCACGTAACTCTGAGACACTGCAAACATGCCAGTTACCAAGGACCTAAATTTTGATCATGTGATTATAGGAATGTTGCAACGGTTGTAAGTATGACAACCAGTCACTTTTTTTAGGGACATTTCCACTTTGAACAGTCCCTAAATCGATAATTGTAAGTTGACGGTTACCGGTATCTATTCTGCTCATTGCTCCTGTGATCAAATAGTTATTCAGATATACCGGTAGATATAATTACATACTGTGTAATTGATGGAAAATAGGTCCAACTTTATAGCACCAGATTGTTGCAATCATAAAAAAGCAAAAACCTTCTTAGCTGCTGTTTTCTTGTTTCTTTCCAAACAATCAATATACAGTTCAACAGAACGTGAGCCTGTACAAAAACTGACCAGTCCCCCATATAGAATGAATAGATGAAATAATTTTTCTCCAAAAAGAACCCATCATAACACATAACCACTTTATAGTACAATTGCTGTTTGACAATTAGCTGAAAATTTCAGCTTCTTCCTAAACAGACTCAAAAGTGTCCAAAATAATCATTATTTTTAATAACCCACAAATTTTAAACATGGACAATGATGGCAGAGATTCCCCAAATATTCAAAAAAACAAGTATACAATGATATCTTAAGTACTATCTTAGAAGAATCATCCCCTTTAATAGGAGTGGAAGAACCTATTTTTTTTTTCATGGCTAGACAAGTGAAGTGTGACGTGTGGAGCTGGTCTACTATCTATGTAAGAAAAATGGAAGATCATTGAGAATAGAGATGCAGCTGTGAGTGAAATTGCCAAACGATCGAGTTTCCTGTGGATCCCGGATTTCTAAAAAGCAGAAACGCCATGTGTCGTGCTGATGACTTTGAGCAATGAGGGGAAGAGATGTTGCCTAAGAAAAAATTAAAGAAGAGAGGCAGGAGCCCTCAGTGGCTTAACAGTCAGGGGAAGATACTTAGGAAAGACCTGCCAAAGATGCTTTTCCAAAAGGCAATTGGACTTTCTTGGTTTTTATTGTTTTTTTTTCTCTTGAAAATGTTTCGTTTATCATTCAAGAAGCTTCTTCAGTTCTGGCTACAGCTTCTTGGATAAGAAACAAAATGTTTTCCAGAATAAAACACACAAGAAAGTCCAGTTGCCATTTGGAGACAACTATAAGCTGGATGTTTGAGAACCTCCACAGACATTTAGGAAGGACGTCCCCTAATGGATCAGGCAGTTAAAAGCTTGTACTTTCAAACTTGGAAGATTCTGTAAATTAAAATCTATAATAAAGTAGATTAAGTTCACCTACTGGTGTTTCCTGTTTGGTTTACCCGGGAGGGCTGACACCCTGTCAGAACTGGACGACAGGCAGTTCTCAACTTACAGCGACAACTGATCCCAAAATTTATGTAGCTAAATGAGAAATTTTTTAAGTGAGTTTTACCCCATTTTATGACTCGCCACATTTGTTAAGTGAATCACTGCAGTTGTTAAATTAGTAACACGGTTGTTAAGTGAATCTGGTTTTCCCATTGATTTTGCTTGCCAGAAGGTTGCAAAATGGGATCACGTGACCCCAGGACACTGCGACCGTCATAGATGTGAGTCAGTTGTCAAGCGTCCGAATGTAAATCACGTGACCTTGGGGATGCTGCTACGGTGGTAACTGTGAAAAATGTCTCTTTTTTCACTGCCGTTGTAACTTTGAACAGTCACTAAGTGACCTGTTGCAAGCGGAGGACCACTTGTACTGTTCTATGTCTGCTAATGGGTGCTGCTGGCGCCACTAAGAGAGGCACAGCTCCCAAATATTCCCCCGGGAAAACTCAGCTTTTCGTTCTCGGAGCATTTTGGAATCCAGCCATGAGAATTCTTAAGAACATCCTTGATTATTCTCAGCTGACTTCTCTGTTTAACAAGCCCGGAGAATGAAAAATCTGCCTCGTAAGCTCTCCCTTGGGAGAATTCTTGGCCTTCATAAAATGTACCCCATAAACGTTAAAAAATTTACACATAAAACACGCCATGCATGGAACAGAGGCCTTCCATTTTTTATAGCCCCAGCTCCAAATCTTGAATCAGGTATAAAATCTCAGCTATTCACCCCAGAGTAGTAAATCAGCTTTTTAAAAATATTGTAACAAATGGTCTTTACATTTCAAACCAGTTTTTTCAACTTGCTAATTTTAATGGTCCCTTTTACCAGCTTATTAGTCACAGGCTGTTCAAGGGGTGGCCCACTGCACTTATCAACCTGGAGTTTGCTTTGGATTCTGCTAAGAAGAAGTAGCAGCACGATTATTAAGGAAGGTGCTGTCAAAGAGCACAGGACATTGATTTTTCTTCTATGATAATGGAGGAACAGTTTGAAATAAACTTATTGAAGCTCACATTTTTAAATCAATAGAGAAATGGAAACGTTATCAATTGACAATCACAGCTCTGCTTAGCAATGCAGTTTGTCAGTAAGGATGTATATTAACTTGTACTGAACTACACCTCTTACTAAACAAAATTGCGCACAAAATGCACATTTTGTATTAAAACCTGGTGGAGCTGTGGTGGCACAGTGGTTAGAATGCAGTATTGCAGGCTCACTCTACCACAGCCAGGAGTTTCGATCCTGATGGGGTTGAGTTTGACTCAGCCTTTCATCCTTCCGAGATCAGTAAAATAAGGACCCAGATTGTTGAGGGGGGGGCAATATGCAAATAATGCTTCAGCCTTGTGACTCATTTGTAAAGTGCTGTAAAACACTCTGTGGCAGTGTATAAGTCGAAGTGCTATTGCTATTGCTAAACTATAAATTTGGAGCAAGATTTTAAAAGGAGCTTTTCTCCCATTTGACAAACCAAACTTGACCCTCTCACAAAATTAAGCAGCCAAGAGAAATGAAAATGGATGAGTTCCTCTATCCCCTTGCAGAAGTGTGAAAGCTTTCCTAGCTGAATTTCAAAAAAAGGCAGATGGGAAAATTAGATAGAGAAAGGAGAGAATAAGTTTTATATTATTTGAAACTAAGGCATTTTGTGTGCAAACAGAGGGAAAATTCCTACAACTGTCCCATCTACTAAAGGATGCTTGTTATTAAAACTTCACCAGAAGCAAACTCAATTGTCCACCGGCTCTCAGTCAGGTCATACTCTGAATTTCTTCCTTCCTTCCTTCCTTCCTTCCTTCCTTCCTTCCTTCCTTCCTTCCTTCCTTCCTTCCTTCCTTCCTTCCTTCCTTCCTTCATTTCCTTCCTTCCTTCCTTCATTTCCTTCCTTCCTTCCTTCCTTCCTTCATTTCCTTCCTTCCTTCCTTCCTTCCTTCCTTCCTTCCTTCATTTCCTTCCTTCCTTCCTTCCTTCCTTCATTTCCTTCCTTCATTTCCTTCCTTCCTTCCTTCCTTCCTTCATTTCCTTCCTTCCTTCCTTCCTTCCTTCATTTCCTTCCTTCCTTCCTTCCTTCCTTCATTTCCTTCCTTCCTTCCTTCCTTCCTTCCTTCATTTCCTTCCTTCCTTCCTTCATTTCCTTCCTTCCTTCCTTCCTTCCTTCATTTCCTTCCTTCCTTCCTTCCTTCCTTCATTTCCTTCCTTCCTTCCTTCCTTCATTTCCTTCCTTCCTTCCTTCCTTCATTTCCTTCCTTCCTTCCTTCATTTCCTTCCTTCCTTCCTTCCTTCCTTCCTTCCTTCCTTCCTTCCTTCCTTCCTTCCTTCCTTCAGTGGGGGAAGTGAAGGGAATTCAGTAGAGGCAGTGAAGGAAACTGGATTTGCCTAATGTCCGTGTGATACACTTCACAACTGCAGTGATTTGTTTAACAACTGTGTCATAAAAGGCCATAAAATTGAATATGAGTCAGTGAACAATTGCGATGCTTAGCAAAGGAAATTACAGTCCTAGCTGTGGTTCATAAGTTGAGGAACACCTGTACAGGAAGAACTATTACCCCAATTATCCAAATGCAGTTATCCGTCTGTCTTCAACAGGGGAAGGTGGAAATGAAGGAAGAAGACAACCAGCCTGTTCTTCCCACATACATCAATAGTCACAGAATAGGGCTAATCTAGTACAGTGAAACGAATGTCAAGATGGAAAGTGCCTTCTCAGCCATGAAATTCTGGTTATGAACCTAGCAGAGACACCATCCTTCTGCAATCTCCTATCCAGCAAGGTTTTTGTGTGGATGAAAGAGGACAGGAATAGAAGTCCCAAGGGCCACTCTCAGCTCTTGGAAAGAGCCACAACATTTCAAGAAAGAAAGAAAAGAAAGAACCATGATAGTTGAAGTTCTCCAGTAACATTGGACCTGCTCAACAAACATCTTCCTGAAAGTTAGCATTCAAGGGCAAGGAAAGTTGTGTGTGCCCAGGTATATACACCTCTCTTCATGTGTGTGTGTGTGTGTGTGTGTGTGTGTGTATTATATATTATATATATAATAAATCTCTCAATTATCTCAGCTCATTTGCTCGGGGTCTCTCATTTTATGTCCCTGCTTCGCTGAGCCGTATATCTGTCCGGATAATGAGTTACAGTCCGATGGAATACGTGTGCGGGGTTGTAAAAAATACAGATGCTGAATTAATTGACTGTGTGGCACTCAGCAGCTGATTGAGTTGATAATGGCGAGATCTGACCTTTTTCTAATTTCTAATTATGTGCATCTCGCCTGTGAGGAATACATGATTCTTATTCTAATGATGGTTAATGTCCCTGGCCTTTTCCTCTCCTCTTTGCTGTCAGCTATGGTGGACAATTTACATAGGATTAGTAGCATTAAAACCATGTACATACAACAAATAAACTTTGGGAGATAAGGATCATGGGGAGGGAGGATTCATTTGAAGCATCACGGTTTCAAGACTTCCAAGTACTATCGCCTGTGAGCTTTAAAAAAAAATCCAGGAAAACAATAGGAGAGATAACAATAACAGTTAATATATTACTATTAATAGTGACAGAAGCAGAGTTTAGTGGTATTAAGAGTGCTGCTATAGCTACAGGAATTGGGTATGTCTAGTTTAATGAAAAGAAGGACTAGGGGTGACATGATAGCAGTGTTCCAATATCTGAGTGGCTCCTACAAAAATGAGTGGGTCAAACTATTTTCCAAAGCACCTGAAGGCAAGACCAGACAATGAATGGAAACTAATCCAGGAGAGAAGCAACTTAGAATGAAGGAGAAATTTCCTAACGGTGAGAGCAATCAACCAATGGAATAGCTTGCCTTTAGAAGTTGTGGGTGCTCCATCACTGGAGGCTTTCAAAGAGAGACACTTGTCTGAAATAGTATAGGATCTCCTGCTGGAGCAGATGATTGGACTAGAAGACCCCCCAAATCCCTTCCAACTCTATTATTCTATGTTCTATGTGTAGTGTGTACACTGACTGGTTATAGTTCTACTGGAAAATCTGGGGAATTTCCAGATTTTCCCATTCTCCTTGATGGCCAATGGGATGTTCTCCATGGAAAATGAAGACAGCAGCAAGGAACTCAGACTAGTATTTGATTGCTAGTCCAGATGGGGCCATTTTTGCTTCAAGCAAAATGCCACTTTGTCACCAAAGGCCACATCTGTTAATGAATTTGAAAGAAAAATGTAACACATTGGTGGCAATGACCTTCAATTATTTATTGATGCAGAACCAGTGATGGTCAGTCCGGCACAAGATTTATCTATATGCTGCTAAATTTTCTGACTATAGAATCTGGGATTGGAAATCCTATATGATCTTAGAAATCTTGGTGCAATCGCTAAAAAGGCTCATCTGAAAGGAACTGGGGATTCTTAAGGGCTGTATTAGAAGGGTATAATAAGTCTTCTGGTTATGAAGTGTTTCAGCCACTAGTACAGTCTGGAGCCAAGGACATCCTCATCTTTATTACATTTAATTATGTTCCAGTAAAAGAAGTACATCAAGTGAAGTCAACTGATGAAAAGAGAAAGACTCTGCCAGCCTTATAGGAGAACGGTAGCATCTTATAGCCCTTTTGAATTCATTGGCACAGCTTTAACTTTTGACGCTGAATCCCTTGGATAAATGACACAGGATACTAACATAAGAACAGTGAACTTTAATATAATCTGTACAAAAATAGCAGAAGGGAGTTGGAACAAATTGCAAAAAAACAAAACCCCTCTTGAAACCAAGGAAGAAATTGGGCATTTAACCCATTGTGATCTCCTTCAAATCTTTTCCAGCTAACTCCTTTAGAAGAAATGTTCATATTCATGTATCTTAAGGAAAAAAAATTCACTCTCCATGAAAACAAACAAACAAACAAAAGGAAAATTACAACTAACTGCTGCTTTCAAGTTTTTTTTAAATAAATACATAACCCTTAACTCGCCTTTGTCCACAACTCACTCACTCACTCACACACATTCATTCATTCAGGTTTTTTTTTAAATAAATACATAACCCTTAACTCGCCTTTGTCCACAACTCACTCACTCACTCACTCACTCACTCACTCACTCACTCACTCACTCACTCACTCACTCACATTCATTCATTCATTCATTCATTCATTCATTCATTCATTCATTCATTCATTCATTCTTGCAATTTCAACTGGCAAGAAAGATCAAGATTTTTTTCTGCTATACAGGTGCTGCAGGTATAAATATAGTTTTCCAGGAGAGAAACAGCTTCGTCATCAGGAGCTGAAGCTGCAACATATTGATTTCAGCCAAATATTGAAAGAAGATGCGAAAAGGAGAGAGAGTGTTTGCACAGCCTAAGTGGATGTCAAAGTGACCAACCCCAAAAAACCCAGTGTCAGCAGTTGTCACTTTCAGGTAGCTGCCAAGGACTCACTATTTAAGAACCTGTGCAATCAGCTGTCTTTTTAAATTTGGGTCAAGTGTCTGGCATAGAGTTATTCCAGATCACTACACGAAACTGGGAAATGTTACCTCCATTGAATGATATATCTTAGAATCATTAGAATCACATTTGGCAAACTGAAATTAGGCTCACAGCCTCCCTTCCCCCCCCAAATTAATGCTGTGTTGACATTTTCTTCTATGTTTTATTGTTATTCTAACAATGGCAGAATCTGGGGGCGGAATGAAAAAAGGGATCAGCCTAGAATCCTTATGTAGCCACAAGTAAATTAAATCCAACCCACCCTCAAGAATGCCGTTGATCCTTATCTAATGCTGACCAGGTGCTGGCCATTAGTTGAGAAGAGTCCTGTGCACAGGCAGTTAGCAATAAATCAGCTTAATTGAGCATTTAGTTGTGGACCTGATACGAGGGTCTGATCTTTTGCGCCTGACAATTATCATCAGCAAGCTCCCATCTATTTCATTTGTTCACATCCACTAGCTTGAAATGAGAGATAAGATGTGGTCCTCTACCAATCAGCCTCTCCAATGATAACGGCAGCCCTCCAATCTTGATGGCCACACATTTCCCATCACTTTGGTCCATGGCTACCACCATATTTAAGTTGTTTGAACACAAGCTGCTCGAGTGGATCATCCATGATCCTTACAATGGATCATCACTCATGGTATCCCTCATTAAGAGGCAGGGAATGACATTATTAGGGGAAATGACGGGTCCTAGGACAAGGGCCTTCTCCGTTGCTGTCCCAGCCCTCTGGAACCAGCTTCCCTCAGAGGTTCGTACTGCCTCCTCCCTCCTAGCTTTCCGGAAACTTTTGAAGACCTATTTATGCTGACAGGTTTGGGGGGTATGAACTCTGTTCTGCCCCTGGGCCGAGGAATGTGCTTCCATCGTTGATTGTGTATTTGATTGTGTTTGCATGTTGTATGTATGGATCTTTGGATTGGATGTTATTATTATTATTAATTTTTATATGTAGCTGTATTGTTGTTGTGAGCCGCCCCGAGTCTTGGGAGAGGGGCGGCATAGAAATCTGATAAAATAAATAAATAAATAAAATAAATAAATCATGTGGCATTTCTATGCTTCTGAGCCGAGATCTCTGGTGAGGGCATGACGGGATAGCAGTCCTTGAAGGAGCAGAGATCAGTGGCAAGAGGGTGCAATTTGGCCAGTGAAATCCATGCTGTTAAATACAGTTTGGCCTTATTTGTTGAAGAAGCAGAACCTTGGTTCCCTTGCCGTTAGGTCAGAGGCTTTCAACGTGAAGGCCAAGGTGCAGTGAGATGGATGCAAAGCAGGTATTAACTTTGAAGTTCAAGGAATATCTATGTATGAGATAAAATGGTTGAAGTGGAAGAATTACCAAATTGTCCAGCTCAGGATCATCACTGAAGAATGGTTTGTGCTCCTGTTCTTGCTGGTGTACGAAGTTCTCAATGTCAACATCAAAGCTGGCAGAGGTGATGCATTCCGAACCCTGGGTCGCTTGCTCGCATTTCTCAAATAGCAGCGTCAGGAGGGGGAAAAGAGGATGCCTGAAGGGAAAAGGGAATAGAATGACATTTCAGAGACAAATGCATCAACAAGGCCATTGCTACGGTATCTCTCAGTGTATATACAGCTTCCTGCTGTTCTATATTCATGAATGCTGCTGCTCCCCTTCCATTCTTTTTCAAAGGAGATGAAAAAAATCTCACGTTCCTCAATTTGCTTTAGTTAGGAGGTGCCTGAGAGGTATGTTCAAGCATCTATCCTTTCATCTCACAATTTGTTGGGGGCTTCCCAGCTTCCTAAGCTTCAGTTAAATCCTAAAGGAAAATATCAGGAGAGAAATCTCCCCATAGAGCTTTTTTTTTTTTTCTCTTCAGATCAGGAATCAAGAAAAGCAAGAAAGACTGCAGAATTAATATAACTAGAAAAAAAATCAAAACCTTCTACCATTGCCTAATGAGATAACTGAGAAAGCCCCATTAAAAGAAATTTAAAAGGAAGAGAGAGAGAAAGAAAGAAAGAAAGAAAGAAAGAAAGAAAGAAAGAAAGAAAGAAAGAAAGAAAGAAAGAAAGAAGGAAGGAAGGAAGGAAGGAGAATAGAGAGCGGGAAAGAAAGAAAAGACAGAAAGAAGAAAGGAAAGAGAGGGAAAAGAAAGAGAGAGAGAGAGAGAGAGAGAGAGAGAGAGAGAGAGAAAGAAAGAAAGAAAGAAAGAAAGAAAGAAAGAAAGAAAGAAAGAAAGAAAGAAAGAAAACCCCAGGAAGGGGGCTGGGTTGGAGTGGGAAGTTTCTTTCAAAGAAGGAAAAAAACAGAGAAGAACAAAGACAGTCTTGCATACAAAAGTTCTTAGGTTTAAACTTAGAAAACTGGTGACAGGAAAGTCCTTCATTGGTTGACAGCTTGGAAAACCAGCCAGAGTAGCCAAAACAAAGGACAAATAGCCAAATCTGGTGTAAGACAGCTTTTGTTGTACTTTCACGAATTTTTCAGCATTTCAACAGACAGCTAATACTTATATAAGATATACACCTGGAGAGTATGTTTATACAGGTTGTATTCTGCTTTCATTTTTCTTTTTTGTAGTCTCCACGCAAGTCAAACTCATCAACATGCAGCAGTCTAGTCATGGACAACACGCACAATCTTGCTTTACAAATTGATTATCCACAATGTTAAAAGTTGGACAGCACAGGATTTCGGAGCAAGCAAATGAATGGGATTCAGCTAAGAATAGTAAACTTAATGTGATTACTCATCTACTAAGCCTTATCAGACCCACAGAAACTAAGAAGGAGGGGAAAAAAGGGAAAGGAGAGGTGTGTGAAACACTTCATCACTCAATAATTTGCCAGCAAGGCTGCTGAAATAGGGAACATGGGCCAGATGTATTATCCAAGATCCATTTTTCTTTTAATAAACTACATATATTTCTAAAAATCTTCCTGTCATGACCTTTATCTGGGCGAAACAGCGCATCATAGAGTGACAGTTTTTGAAAGAAGGAACCATAAATGGACTAACTTACAGAACGTGTCCAAAATCTGGGACCCAGAACTCCCAAGACAATAATATTTGGGAAAGTTGTATCTGCTTCCATGCTTTAGCCTCCTGCTATGCTGCTGCTGCATGACATCATCTTCATTTTATTTATTAAATTTACATGCCACCCATCTCATTATCCAAAGAGACTCTGGGTGACAGTTTCCTAACCATATTCACAATCCTTCACTCCTTCCCCCACCGGGCAGCAGCCCATGAATTAGGAAGGGAGAGAGGGAAAAAGATTTCCAAATTTCCACAAGAAAACTCAATGGGGAAGCCAGCAGGAAATTGGAAGTCCCTCCTGCATTCACGGCTTTTTTGACCACCCTTGGTCATTCTGTTTCTCCATTTAGGTAAGGAAATATCTCTGAAATGATGACTCAATGGGGCATGGGTTGCTGTGTGCGCTGTATGTGTGTGCGTGTTGTGTGTGTGTATGTGTGTGTGTGTGAGAGAGAAAGAGATAGAATTTTTTTCCTCCTTACCTTTGCATATGTGAGGTATTGAAAAGAAAAGAAAAAAAGGATGTCCATTTTGCTAAGGGCTGAAAGTCTTACTCTTTATTTAATCAAAGTATGTTTTCCTTTCTTTCAAGCGTGTTATTCTGAATGCTTCGTCTGGAAGTTATCCCGAGAGTCTGGCAAGTTGAACATTCTATTATACATAGCCACACATCAGAGGCACCAATGGGCTAGCCAGGTTTTCCAGGATCAAAACAAAGGGAAGAACAGGTGAAGGGGTTAAACTCTGATAGAAGTCTTCATTTGCAGCCACTAATACTGCACCATATTACAGTCTAATCTAGACTGATCCCAGTTTAATGCAAGATTCTTCCAGCCATGAGCAGAATACAGAGGTGGGGGCAGGTGGAGGGAAGTTTCCCTGGTCATAATTTAGGCAGCCCTGCCGAGGCTTAGCTGAGGGATATGAAAGGCAAATTCCAGACGGTGTTATGAATTATTTCGCCTTATGAACCTTCCCACTCTCAACAGATGCCTGCTGCCATTTAAACAGCCACTAGATCAATTAGAAATGAAAGGCACAAATCGACCCTGCGCAAGGGCACTAAATTACTAGGAACTAATAATCCGAGCAGTAATGCCAGGTGGTTGGAGTTCAGCGACGTGCAGGCCCTCCCCCTTTCCCCAAACCTTTGCACACAGCACCAATTCCTTTTCAATGTTATGAAGGAAATTAGAAGCACAAAGTGATGGGAGAAGAGAGGGACTCGCCGCTTTGAACTCACCTCACCTGGCCTGGTGAAAACTCTGAGGAGCAAACTTACACAGGACTGGCCCAAGACAGAAGCAAAACAAAAAACAATGCTAGACTGCTCCTTTAGACCAGCTCAATCCTAGATAAACTGCCCAGAGTCACATAGTTGATATGGTTAGGGTAACAATTAGATAGATAGATAATAGATAGACGATAGCTAGCTAGCAAGCTAGCTAGATGGGCGATAGATAGATCATAGATAGATCATAGATGATACATGATTGATAGATGATAGAGATGATAGATATGTAAATAGATGATAGATAGATAGATAGATAGATAGATAGATAGATAGATAGATAGATAGATAGATAGATGATAAATGATAGATAGATCATGGATGATAGATGATTGATAGATGATAGATAAATAGATGATAAATACATGATGATGGATAGATGATAGATGATTGATAGATGATAGCAAGATGATAGATACATGAATAGATGATAGGTAGATAGGTAGGTAGGCAGACAGACAGACAGACAGATAGATAGATGATAGATGATGGATTGATGATAGCTAGCTAGCTAGCTAGATGACAGACAGACAGACAGACAGACAGACAGATAGATAGTTAGACAGACAGAGAGACAGGACAGACAGACAGAGAGACAGAAAGAAAGACAGGCAAGCAGGCTCCTAAGGAAGAAAATCCTTTGGAGAGTTTTCTTCTATGCAACAGCCTTTCTCAGCCTAGAGAAAGTTAGTCCTTAAATTATGACCGATCATTTAGTAACCATTTGAAATCATGAGCAATCCCCAAAAGGGGACTTATGACCTGGATTCAAAGTTCCAATGGCTAGACCCTCTCTTGGGACATGTGACCAAACTTCAGGCTTTGGGCAACATGGCCGCATTATGGCAATTTCCACGTCCTGTGGTCACATGACCAGGTATAATGATGATTTGCTGCAAAACAGGACTTCCAATTTTCCGCAAGACAGCACCTGTAGTGAACCATTGGTTTGCTTAACAGACTGGCAGCCACTTTATGACTGTTGCGTTGACTTAATGATTACAGCAAAAGGCTTGTAAAATCAGGCCAGGGATATGATCGACCTATTTTATGACTGTTATGACTTTCGACTGTACTGAGCAGGTTCCATATATCGAGGGCTACCTTCAGGTTAAAAGAACTGTTGGAATTTCCACAGATCTCTGGGTTGTCAATAGGTAATTGTCATCAGATGAAATGTGAAAAACCCAAGTTTTATAAATGCATTCAGTCTGTGCTTCTTTTAAGATGCTCCCTTGTCAAGGCTTACTAAATATATGTCACCACCTATTTACCCTCTGAGATCTCACCACAAAATATTCACAGGAGAAACCATACCACTACATAGCATCTGGATATCGCCTGTCCTCAACAATCCCCCCACCCCCCACCCATTTTAGAGGATATTCTACATTTTATTCTTTACCGCTGCTTGGGTAGCTCTGCCGTCCATATTTTTTAGAGGATCAAGAATGCATTATGGAAGTACTGGCAAAATATTGGCTATTTTCATGGCTAATAGCAAGTGAAACCTTATAGGGTATTGAAGGAAACTCATCAGATTCTGAACACTGCAGCCAGCTGTGGAAGAAATGTGATAAATTGACTCAGAATTTGGGAGTACCATCAGTTTTCTCTTTCCAAGAATTAATGCCATTTGTGGCTATAAAAGAGGCAAGGACAATGTTTCAATCTGGCATATTTGTTTAGCCAGTATGAATGGAAGCATCCATTCATCTTGGGAAAAAGTCAATCCAGAAGAGTATGAAGAAAATAATATCATACAGGAATGTTTTTATTGATTTCCTCTGCCTAAGAGCTTATTTCATTCACTGAGACAACCTGAAATAGTTTAAGCGATAGGAAAAAAAACAGTTGGGAAGAATATTGTAATAAGGGCAGTTGGGCTTTCCCAATGGAGAATTTTGTTTTTACTCTAGAGATCTCAACCCCATCACAGTCTACTTGATATCCATCAATTTTTTTAGAGAATAAGATTATTTGGAAGTAACATTAATTTTCAAGTAATTCATACTTGTAGTTCAGCCTCTGCCTCAAGTGAACATGCAAGTGCTCAGAACTGGATTTTGAGGGAATGGAAGTTGCTCCTGGGGCTGGTTGACAATGTTCAGCCATCCAGCAATGACTGGGTTGGACTCCCATAAGCTTTCTCTGCTATCCTGAGTTGCAGTGTAACAAAATCTGGAAGGACAAATATTTTTCTGCCCTACTTAAGAAGACACCATTTTTTGCTTCATGGATTAAGTCACCATCATCCAACCCATCAAAAAGTTATCTGAAACCTCCAGGGAAGAATTCTTCAGAGCTTTACTTCTTTTGCTCCATAAGAAAAGCCAATAATTGAACTGTAGTGGTATTGAGTTCAACCCTGTGCTATATAACCAGCTTAAGTTAGTGTAAAAAATCTCTTGAGTCAAGCTCATCTCTTGGTTGCTTCCAGGTCAGTTCCAAGCAATCTTCTTGGCTACTTGTCATTGTCTTTTTGTAGAATAGTTTTCAGCTTCTCAGTTAAGCTACAGCCTTGAGAGTTCTTGGGTATTTCCTGTCCAAATACTAACCAAGGAGCAACCATGTAATAGACAGGTATATATCAAGTAAATAAAGAAAGTAGTTCAATCTCTCTCTCTCTCTCTCTCTCTCTCTCTCTCTCTCTCTCTCTCTCTCTCTCTCTCTCTCTCTCTCTCTCTCTCTCTCTCTCTCTCTCTCTCTCTCTCTCTCTCCTCTCTCTCTCTCTCCTCCCTCCCTCCCTCCTCCCCCCTCTCTCTCCCTTCCTCCAATAAAATGCATTTATGCATGATCTGTTCTCTCATATCAAAATGAATAATTAAGAGGAGAGTGTGGGCAACTTCTATATGAGCTTCATAATACATTCTACCTTCTACTCTGTGAAGTAGATAACACTGACAGATAATGACTCATTCAAGGACTCCCCAAATAAGCATCAATGAGCAAGACTCAAAAAAATATCTGGCCAATGTATGACCAGTAATTGATTTATTCTCAATCCAAGTATTGTTCAGCAAAAGGTCTCTAAGTCCCAGTGCCTATTTTGAGAGATATTCCAGAGAACCATTATCATGGCTTAAATATTGCAGCCGAGTCCCTTTGAGCACCATCATCATATTATTGTCCTTTCCACTGAGTCCCTCAACTATCCTAAAGATAATTGGAAAAAGTGCAGTCCGAGGTTGCTGTATGTATAGCCTTTATTTTAAGAGAAAGACTGAAAGCAGGCAAAATTAAGACTGTAAAGTCTTATCAGTTTGAATCAGAGAAATGATGGTGGTGATGATGACATATGCTCTTTAACTGAAGTCTTTTCACCACTCTATACGGTAGTAAGTGGGCAAATAGTTATGTACCTATATAAGTTAGGTAGCTACGTAAGTTGAAAGAGAATGGCTCAACTTGATCTTCCTAACTATTTCAAGACACAACAAAGACAATACTTCTTGAGTTACAACCCAGGCATTAGCTTCAACCACAATAGCCCTCCTATTAGAAACAGTTAGGAAGTTGCCATAATTTGAGTTTGCCAATCAATAACTGATCAGTAGCAGTGCTCCAGAATTTCATCCATGAAGATATTCCGACTATGTGGAGATAGGAGGAATTGAAGGTAGCCCTTCCTCATCAGAGTGGGACAACTCGCTACCCACCAACTCACAATGGCCAACTTGCTATGGGACAACTCACCACCAGGGCAATTCAACAAATACAAAAGTTAATTTCAAGGGAACCATGGCCCATAATAAAAAATAAAGTCAATCCAGAAATACACGAATTATAATAATTTTGACAAAAACATGATCACCAGTCATAAAAGTAACTGAATGAAGCGATTAATACAGCATTGAATTGTATCACGGCAAGTTGGCCATGGCGAGTTATCCTCGACCCCTTCTGCATATAGACAAGGAACTTCTCCACTGAACGATGGTTCTCCTTTAAGGCAAAAAGCCTGTTTATGCTAAGTTAAGAGAATTGGCCCATCTAAGTCCAGTATTGTTGATTTTGAATGGCAGTTACTTGCCCTAATCCAGTCCATACATTTTTCTAGCTAAAACTGAACATAACTTGGATCTTTCACAAGCAAAATTTGTGGTGTACCACTGAAATACTACCTCTCCCTCAATCAATAGAGATAAAAGGACCACAATAGATTTGCTTTCTTTAAAAAGACAAAACAGGGTGGTGGTTGGGGTTTTTTTTTTTTTTTTTTTTTTACAAAAGACAAAACAGTTATATCTGCTAGAAACCACATCCCTTCTAATTTAAGTTTTAATAGCTGGGAAACTATTTCTTTCAGACTTCTTGGTAGACCATACAGGAAACAAGACTAGATGAACTAATTCTACTTTATTGTAAGGCAAATTGACAGAATCTTGCAAGTCTGAAGGTACAAACTTCCCACTGTCTCTTTTATAGACTGGGAAGGTGTCCCCTTGTGTCTCTTTCTCCACCCATTGCATAGCTGCAGGCTCTGGCCTCTCTTATCTAACCCTTCCCTAGGCAGCACCATTCTCCCTGCACCCATCGACGAAGGTCATTCCTACATGCTATTACATTATTCCTGCCCCGTAATGCAAGGTTGGGATTAATAAGTACTTAAAAAAAAATCAAACTAGTTAAAACCTAGAGTGGAGCAGAGCTCACTACTGATCCACCTGCTCCCCACCCTGGTTCTCTTTTTCCTTCTTCCCCGCCCCCCTTTTTCCCCCTACCCTGAAGCGATTCAAAATTTGGAAGAAATAAATCTCTCTACACTAATTCTTGGAAAGTTTGATCCTAGTCAGGGCAGAACAAATAAAAGAGCTGAACTGGCCTGACATTTTACTGCAGAAGAGAGGTCGTTTTCAGCCCCTAATAAAAGGGATTTGACACAGGCTAATAAAGAGAAATGAATTCCTCTAATGGCCTCATTTAGCACATTCAGCACTGTTCTGCCTGCAAGTCAGCCAGGAGGGAACTGCCAAGAGAGAGAGAGAGGGAGAAGAGGAGTGAATGGCATGAAATACAGGGGGAGAAAGCAGAATTTTAAAAGACTAATCAGTACTTCTCATTCACTTTTCTAAAAGAGCAACAGGCAGGGATGGGCATTCTCCGTATTACAAAATGAGGGAAACAGTAGGCCAGGGGTGTCAAACTCAATTTCATTGAGGACCGCATCAGCATTGTGGTTGCCCTCGGGGCCAAGATGGGTGCGGCCTGCTGGGTGGGCGTGGATGGAGTGGGAGTGGCCTACTGGGTGGGCATGGCCAGCTCTACATCATTCACGTCAAGGGTCCCTGTGGGGGTCTGGGCAGGAGTGGGACAGATCTGAGGGTCTCTGGCAGAAGGGGGGTGGGACCGGGGCAAGCGCCATGGCATGGTTCATTTCTTCATTCCTCACAAAGGGTGACACCTCCCCAATATGCACCCAGGGGGGGACGATGCGGCAGGGGCTGGTTCCTCGCTGTTTCCAGATGGCCTTGTGGAGCTAAGACTGAATGCGTTTCCTCATAGATGAAATTGTACATTGGCTCCTGGCTGGCCTGGGCTAGGGCCAGGGCAGAGGGGGCCGTTCCCTCACTGTTTCCAGGATGGCTTCGCGGGCCATATGAAACCACTTCGCGGGCCGCATCCGGCCCCCGGGCCTTGTGTTTGACATGTTTGCAGTAGGCCATTTGCCAAAGTTTGCTCTACCTGAAAAAGGAAGCATACCAGCCTCCCCCGAATTGTTAGGCTGTTATCCTCACAAAAATCCACTGCTGAAGATCTCACCATCTCTTTAATAATTGCTTCCACCACTGAATTATTCTTAGCTTGGGATTTCCCCCCCCCCCACATATTGGAATCTGTATTCCTGTGATTTAAAAATGAGTATTTCTTATCTCATAGGGCTGCAGTGGCTCAATCGTTAGGACACTGAGTCTTAGACCGTTAAAGGTCTACAGGCCAAAAGGCAGTTTGAGACCTGTGTGCCTTGAGACTGAGTGAGCTCCTGTCACTTGCCCCAGCTCATGGCCACATGACCATGGAGACCTCTCCGGGCAATGCTGGCTCGTTGACTTAAGGAATGGTAAGCACCGCCCCCTAAAGTCAGTCATGACTAGCAGGGTAAAACCCATGGGGACACCTATACCTTATCTCATATTATGGGATGACAAAGAATAGGTTTTGCTGTTCTTGTGCTAAGTTCTTCAGATTTTTGAAAGTTCTATCAAATCGCTTTTCATTAATCTTTTCTCAAGATTAATCATACCCAGATCTCTCAGCTTCTCCTTGAGTGATATAATTCCCATTGAACAAACCAAATTGCCCTTCTTTACACCTAATCCAGTTTTTCTGAACTATTTTTAAAATATGGTGTCCAGAACTGAACACAATAGCCTAGTTGCTATCTGACCATTGCAAATATATTATTTCCTTTTGATTTGAATAGAACAGAGTAGAGCTGGAAGGGACCTGAGGCAGGAGAACCTACACCACTTCAGAGAAGTGACTGTCTAGCCCAGTGGTGGCGAACCTATGGCACGCATGCCAGAGGCGGCACTCAGAGCCCTCTCTTTGGGCACGCGCGCCATGCCCCGGAGATGGCAACCGTCCCTCTTCAACCAGCCGCCCGCTAATTCGCCAAGGTCTCACATGACTGGATGCATCCCAGGATGTCTGGTTTCCTCCCCCCTGTCCCATCCCTCCTGGCCTCGCATGCTCTCCTTTTCCTGGGCACGACCCACTGCATCTATACTTCTCTGAACTACTGGCGGCGGGCTGCAGAGCCCCAGAGTGTGCCAGTCAAGGGGCCGGCAGGCAGTGGCTGCTGATGGACACCATTGGCTCCCATGCGCTCACTAGCTTTTGTGTGCAGGGGCCAATAGTGTCAGGCAGCAGCCACCCCGGCCCCTGCCCAACCTTGCCCTGTGGCAATGGCACCTCTGCCCTGCCTCGCCTTGCCTTACCTCGCAGGACAAGCCTCCTGACCACTGCCCCACCTGCCAGAGACCCCCTGGATCTCCCCCAACCCTGCCCCTCCCCCACAGGCATCCCTCCTCACGAGCAACATCGAGGTGACCACGCCCACCTTGGCCACACTCACCCAGTCTGCCATGACCACCATAACCACACCCACCCAGTGGGCCATGCCCACCTGGGTTTTGGGTTGCAGTTTGGGCACTCAGTCTCTAAAAGGTTCACCATCACTGGTCTAGCCTCTTTTTAAAAACCTCCAGTGATGGAGCGCTCACGATCTCTGAAGGCAAGCTGTTCCACTGGTTAATTGTTCTCACTGTTAGGAAATTTCTCCTTAATTCCAGGTTGCTTCTCTCTTTGATAAGTTTCTGACCATCATTTCTTGTCCTGCCCTCTGGTGCTTTGGAGAATAATTTGACGTCCTCTTCTTTGTGGTAACCCCTCAAATACTGGAATACTGTTATCATGTCACCTCTATTTCTCCTAGCCAAATCCCAGTCCTGCAGCCATTTTTCATATGTTTTAGTCTCCAGGTCTTTGACCATCTTAGTTGGTCTTCTCTGAACTTTTTCCAAGGTCTCAACATCTTTTTTGTAGTATGGTGACCAAAATTGGTTGCAGTATTCCAGGTGTGTTCTTACTAGGATTTTATTTTATTTGGAAACTATACATCTATAATGAAGCCTAAAATCACATTGTTCTCAGCCACATCATACTTTGACTTGTGATCAACTACAGCTGGAAAAATCCTTTCGACGTACATTATTACTAAATCAGATGTTCTTGATTATATACCCATAAAACTGTTCATTTTACCATGTTTAACTCACTTCCCTAATAAATCAAGATCGTTTTGAATTTTCTTTATATCTTGTACTTATTCCACCCACTTTTATATTGTCTGCAAAGTTTATTAAGAATCCCTCCACCTTTTTATCTAAATCATGAATGAGAATGAAGAACAACATTGAGCACCAGGACTGAATCTGATGTGCCGACTCGATATCACATTCCAGTTTGTTGAATAACCACTGATGCCAGGTTTTCAAGCCCACTATGAATCCACTGAATAAATGTGCCATTCATGATCTTGTAGTCATGGGTAGTTTGGTAAAATGCTTTGTTGATGCCAAGTTGTATTGTATCCATAGCCTCTCCAATCTATGAAGTTACTCAATCAAAAAATGATGCAATATTATCCTCATTGGCTCTACTGCTTTTATTAGTTTATACATTTACTGAAAACAGTATTGTGTGTGTTTTTTTCTCAATGAAAAGCAATATACAAAACATAAATAAATCTGAAGAGCTCCTCTGGGTTAGGTAAATGAGCAATAGATGCTATAGATTGAGCTTAGTATTCTGAATTATAAGTATCTGTAAACCATCAAAGGCCTTTAGGGAGTTGGTTGTCTATAAACAACAACAACAATATAATTGATAACATGTTAGGCTATAGCTGCTGGTTAGGATTTATGGAAAGTCAAGCAATAATTGATATTGCGACTTCATGCATGGGCAGTGTTTTTGCAGCCGCTTAAACCTTACAGGTAGAAGAAAAATAAATTAGAATCAAAAAGGGATTCTAATATTCCAAATGTCTTCTATGGTATCTTTTGCCAGAGAGAAAGAAACTTGGACTTCTTTATAGATCTTCGCAATGGGTTTAATCCAGCTTTGGCCAAACAAGCAAGAGGAAAAACATCCTTAGAACGGGGAAAGCGTATGAGCAGAAAGGATTTCTACAGGAGGAACCCAGAAGTCAGCTTACCAGATAGCAGGGCTCTCCAAACTTATTTCTGAAGGTAAAACAAGAGGGCTAGATTGGCCTTTGTGAAGTTCTTTTTATGGATGATAAAATTCCCAACACGCTATAAACTCAGTGCGGTAGCTTCCCAGCCATTCAACTTTTTATTTTTTTCAGAATGACCTTGACCAGGAAGGTCGACCTCAATTATAGACCCAACCAACTGTGCTACAAGCTGACTGTTGGGCACTGCTTGCCTTTCCTCCATGAGTGACCTTGGAAGCTTATATTGACTACAAGGGACTTTCCAGCCCATCACTAATATAAGAGAAACACATAAATTAGCAGGGCATTAACTCTGAAACTCTGTTCAAAAGCTAGAAACTGCCATCGGTCTGCCAGTACTTTGGTATAAATTCTTTATCCTTGTGGTATAAATTCAGACCACTTGAGTTATTTCTACGTGCATGTTGCTACCGGTAGTACGTCATCATCACCAAAACAAAGCAAAAAAAATTGTATTTAATTTGTGATTTATTAATCAAATCAATGTAGCCTCCCATCTAACTGAAAGACAACTATGGACTGCACAACAGTAGATTGGTTGGTTATTTCTCCCAGTTGGAATTTATCTAGCTAAGACACAGGTTCAATTGCTAAAGGCTATGCAGGTTTCAAGTGAATATTTCCTCTGCCAAGTGGTGAAATAGAAGAGGTTGTAATTTAAAAACATCAGCAGATGGCTTGGGGACTGATTTTAAGGACTGCTTTTCTGTTTAGGTTTATTAGGGATTTTAAAAATAAAATAAAATAAGGCAATGTAAACCTAATTACAGATTTTTTTTTGGGGGGGGGTGTTCTACTGAACATTAGCGGAAAATGCTGCTGGTGATATTTTATGGTTTTCTATCAAGTTTCAGAGGTACAATTTAAATGGAATTTGGAGGTTGGAAAGAGGGCTCTGTTAGTTCAGGCTACTCTTACTTAGGAGAAGAAAAAAGGGTTGGGTATCATTATGTCAGGTGCAAAGAATCAGGACAATGCAGTAAGTTCCTGTTAAGATGATTTATTACTCATGTCTATACACAAGAATCTAGTCACCTAATGGTCAGCACTAAATTGGAGCTAGAGGAGAGTTAACCAAATTCAAGGAGGGCTGGACTTGGATTGTTTGTGACATTGTAAGGACTCTAGACTGATTCCTCTCTTGACTCCACCCCCCAGCCTGTTCTCTTCTACATATCAAGTCTTTCTGGAAGGTTTTTGGTCTGTAGAATAGGACCGATGGCATATTGTCAATGATTTTCTTTCTATTACTGGGCAACATGATACATATAAAGTCCTATGGCCTTGACTTGATTCATCCCACCTTCACATAGCATTTTTCCCTTTCAGCTCCAGATTTGACAGCTCTTCTTTAAAGCCAGAAAATGATCTCTGCAGTAGGATTTTCCCCAAGCTTTTTAATTTGTAAGAGGGACAGTAATTCCTCAAACCTGTCACGATGAGTGATCAAAAAATCCCAGTGTTAGCACAGATAGCTCTAGTCAGAATACATTTAAAAGTATGACAGAAGCTCAATAACTTATAGGTTTAAGACAACTGAGTGGCATTCCTAATGGTACATATTTAAAATGCTTTTTAACCCAACGTTCAGTGTTACAAAAAATCCCCAAAGCAGGGAAGCATTAAAAAGCAATTGACACTAAATTAAAAACAATTACAAATAATATGTATTCAATAAAATTTTCTAAAAATAACATGGTTAAAATTATTATCAGCTTCAGTGCTAAGATTAATTTGGATAGTAGTTTGGTTCAATTTGTTACATAGGCACAACATTTGTTTGCATGCATACATGTTCACTACACTTAAGATATTAAAATTAATGAGTTTTGAGAAAGCCATTATTTAAATTTCAATAGGAAGAAGCAGTTATTATTTGATCCAATTCACTCTCGGTAACAACTGATGAAGTTTAATTTCAAAAGAAAGTTATTGAAATCTTCATTTCCATTTTTAAAATCCTGTTTGATTTGATTTGATTTGATTTGATTTGATTAGACTTATATGCCGCCCTTCTCCCAAGACTCAGGGCAGCTGTTGTATGGAAGGCTGGCTGTATTCCATCATAATAATAGCTGTTGTGGTTATTTTAGCTTTATCAATTCAATTAAATCTTTTCTTTCTGATTATTTATTCTGCTATTCACTCGAACTACTCTAATCAATAAATATTGATTAGATATTGCCAGATGCAAAGTGAATGTTTTGTAAAAGAGCAGATAGGAGTATTCATGAGTGTCCTGCTTAGTTTACACAGTTAAAACTGGGGCTGGAAGGTATAATCCACCTTGAACTCTCCTCATAGGCTAAAATGTTTTATTCTGGATCACTGTTACAATCTCCTAAGATTGATGGAATTTAAAGTTAATCCACAAATCTCAAAAAATGTGGTCATCTCCAGGGTCACATCATCTTTCAATGGAGTTTCTTAAATGAAAGGAACTCATCCATCTTCCTCTGAATTTTTTCTTTTAAAAGAGAGAAGACATGTGCTATGACCGGACTTGCACTTCCTGGTCTGGATCTCTTATGGTCTCGAGTATGACTCAACTAGCATAGAATATTTTCTGCTCATTTTGCTGAGTGCTGGATGCAGTTTTTTCTTCCAGTCCAGTCCTGTCCTGATCCTATCAACCTATCCATGTCAACACTTTACAGATAGAGGGAAGGAAGAGGACTTTACTGGGAGGGGATGCAAACACAGGAGTTAAGCCCCATCAAAAAGTGAGCCTGTTGGGTCTTGCGGAGGAATTGTGCGCGAGGAAGGGGTTTTTTCAAAGCTTCATCATGTCTATTATGTCCTATAATGGAGGGGCTGTTATGGCCATGAAAGGGAAAAACTGTGTGGCTATTGCAGCTGATCACAGATTCGGTATTCAAGCTCAGATGGTGGCCACAGACTTCCAGAAAATTTTTTCAATGGGAGACAGATTATTCATTGGTTTGGCTGGTCTTGCCACAGATGTGCAGACAGTTGCTCAAAGGCTCAAATTTCGACTAAATCTCTATCAACTGAAGGAAGGGAGGCAAATTAAGCCGCAGACCCTAATGAGCATGGTGTCCAATCTCCTATATGAAAGACGGTTTGGACCTTATTATACAGAACCAGTGATTGCTGGATTAAACCCAGTCACTTATGAACCCTTTATCTGCTCCTTGGACTTGATTGGTTGTCCAATGATAACAGATGATTTTGTGGTCAGTGGGACCTGTACAGAGCAAATGTATGGCATGTGTGAGTCTCTTTGGGAGCCAGACATGGAACCTGATCACCTCTCTGAAACCATAGGGCAATCCATGCTCAATGCTGTGGACAGAGATGCTGTGTCTGGTATGGGAGTCATAGTGCATGTGATTGAGAAAGACAAAATAACTACCCGGACACTGAAAGCTCGCATGGATTAAATTAAATTCCTATTAAGAAAACTGATCCTCTCAAGATAGGAAATAGTGTACTGTTAATGAAATAAACTTTTTTTTAAAAGCAAAAAGAAAAAAGTGAGCCTGTTACACTAGTGTGGAACTAGTGTGGATCTTTGAGCGACTACTCAAGAGGTTTAACTTATTTTCATTGCTTTGATTTTCAGTTCCATATACCCCACTCCAATTCAAGGTTTAAGCAACACTGAGAGATATTTTCTCTAAGGTTCTGCAAGGTTAAAAAAAAGAAAAGAAATCTTTTAGATCTAACTCAGCATCTTCCAAACTGAATGAATTTCTTTGCCTTTCTTTTAGAATCTGAGAATGTTCCACAGAATTCTTTAGCAAGCAGCAGATTTAAGCCAAAGATTCCTGATGGAAACATTTTTCTTCTATTAAGAGAGAAGGGGAGAGAGAGAGAGAGAGAGAGAGAGAGAGAGAGAGAGAGAGAGAGAGAGAGAGAGAGAGAGAGAGAGAGAGAGAGAGAGAGAGAGAGAGAGAGAGAGAGAGAGAGAGAGAGAGAGAGAGGTTCTTTTACTAGAGATTAAGGAAAAGTAAAATAGAAAATGATCCCAAAGCAACTGAGTACATTATAGATTTCAGCACTAACCATAAATCCATCCCAAAGCATCTCTGAATGCTTATGGAGTACACTGTAAAAGAGCTAAGCTTCCTGATATAAATGGGGATTCTGCTAAATGTTGCAGTCAGTGCCTGTACGTGAGTTACTGCAGCCAGCATCATATACAGAACACAGTAAAACTATAACTAAAGCAAACTCTGCTGTCCTTTAAGGTGAAATAAATTAAACTGCTCAAAACAAGAGAAATAATAATGATGAAAATGGATGTGTTACTCCCAACCCTTCTTTAAAGTTAGAGCTGATTTGCATTTTCACTAAAGGCATGATTGCCATAAAATATCACTTAAAGAGTCCTGTTCATGTCAGGTCCCTCTCCAGGGGTGAATTGTGTGGGTGTGTAATTGCTGTCACGTACATGGTGATCTCATGTAAAGCTTAACGTATTTTCCATCATCACCACTACGTGTGCTATTTGTAAGAAGATGATTTTCCCCTAAGGATATACTGGTTGTTCTGGAGATGTGGAGATTAGAGGGAACCACATTGTCCTACCAACCTGATATTAATAAAGGAGAATATTTATAGCTCAGGGTTGAAATGAGGGGTCTTAACCCTTCCACTTGAAGAGAGGCAATGCACAACTCAGAGAGATGTTGGTCCACATGAATAAACAATATCAGGTTGAGGGGTCCTTGGTGCTCTCTGAGCTTGGTTGTTTTCTTGTTTATGTCTGTAAGAAAACAACCAAGCTCAGAGAGCACCAAGGACCCCTCAACCTGATATTGTATATTCATGTGGACCAACATCTCTCTGAGTTGTGCATTGCCTCTCTTCAACTAGAAGGGACAAGTGTAATGGGCTGTGAGAATAAGATTGGGAGGAAGATCTGCTGGATAAATGAAATCTGAGTTCAAAGCAGGTATGTAATTTGAGAGTCAATCAGAGTTGACTCTCCTTAGTTATCTGGAACATAAAAGGCAGGCAAGGGAGCAGTACATTCAGACTTGCAAGATTTGCTTACTGTCATCTTATAATAATAGATCAGTACTCGTAATTTTGGTTTCCTGGTTTGGGCTATCTCAAAGGGAGAGCTTCTGGGTCAGATTTTGCCTTAAAACATTGTTAATCTGTCCAGATGCTCAGCTGGTTTACAAATGACTCTTCTTTCGGTTCCATCTTTTGTCCATCTCGGTTGCCATTGGCAGCTGCTTCTGTCACTTATGCCAACAAATGCTAGAAAGACAGACTTGGCCTCCTGAGATTTAAGGAGTGTAATGTGACAAGAGTGTTGGCCTGTAAGGATTCAGGTCTGTCTTGGGCTGCTTTCATCAAGTGCCTCTCTCCCTATTGTAAGCCACTTTGGGAGGTCTTACACATAAATGCATCTAGGGAAGGCATCTTGAAGGGGGCACAAATTACATACAAGTACCCGCAATGGCCTTAAGTAATCCAAAGCACCATTTAAACTCTCTTTGTTTTGTGTTTCAGGAATGGATGGAGCTCTCCCCTCCTCATTTCCATAACAACTAATGTATTTCAAATGGGAAAAGTGGAAGAAGGTGGGAAATGATCAAAGGCCAATTCCGTTAAGTAGCTTGAACAAAAGAGGTGCCCAGAGGTTGAGCTGTTACTAAGTTCTGCTCCTCCTCCTCATAGACTTGAACTTCACATCCTCAGGGTTAGAGAATGGGAGACATTCCCTGCTGATAATTTCTTAAATATTACAAGCCCACCCTGATCTACACTGTCACCTCTCATTTGTTAGTTAATTTACCATAATTCACATTAGCTGGTGCTGTTGTTCTTAAATTCAATATTTTTTAATGAAATGTGTTAGACTTCTAACAATAGCTCTGCACTCTGGATTCTGTTTCCCCCCCCCCCAGGATAGACAATCCTCAATGTATGACTGCTTATGACTGACCTTACGACAGACCCCCAAAAAGAGACTTATGACCCAGATTCAAATGGCCACTTTCCCTGGGATTGAATGACTGCCAACTACTGCAACTTCATCCTTCTTACAATGCTCTTTAGCTCTACTCTCCAAAAAAGGTTAAGTTTGGCCTCAGCTGCCAAAAACTCATGTAATAAGAATGATTATGACATGGTGAAAAAGCATCTAAAATGGGCAAATGCATTCAGAAATATGAAAACATTGAAGGAAGAAGCCTTACAATATTTCATTAGCATAGACAAAATGGAAGTAGCAGAACAACAGAGGGACCTTGGAGATCTTCTAGTCCAACTTCCTGCTCAAGCAGAAGACCCTATATACTATTCTGGACAAACAATTGTCCAATTTATTCTTTAAAACCTCCAGTGTTGAAGCACCTACAATTTCTGGAGGCAAGTCCTTCCACTGATTAATTGTTCTAATTGTCAGGAAGTTTCTCCTTAGTTCTAGGTTGGCTCTCTCCTTGATTAGTTTTCATCTGCTGCTTCTTGTCCTGCCCTCTGGTGCTTTGGAGAATAGCTTGACTCCCTCTTCTTTGGGGCAACCCCTGAGATATTGGAAGGCTGCGATCCCGTCACTCCGAATCCTTCTCTTCATTAAACTAGACATAGAATAGAATAGAATAGAATAGAATAGAATAGAATAGAATAGAATAGAATAGAATAGAATAGAATAGAATAGAATAGAATAGAGCTGGAAGGGACCTTGGAGGTCTTCTAGTCCAGCCCCCTAGTCAAGCAGGAGAATCTATACCATCTCAGACAAATCTCCAGTGATGAAGCATCCAAGATTTCTGGAGGCAAGCTATTCCACTGGTTAATTGTCCTCACTGTCAGGAAGTTTCTCTTTAATTCCAGGTTGCTTCTCTTTCTGATAAGTTTCCAACCATCATTTCTTGTCCTGCTCTCTGCTGCTTTGGAGAATAATGTGACCCCTTCTTCTTTGTGGCAGCCCCTCAAATACTGGAATACTGCTATCATGTCTCCCCTATTTCTTCTTTTCTTTAGACCAGCCAAACCCAAGTCCCACAGCCGTTCTTCGTATGTTTTAGTCCCCAAGCATTTAATCATTTAAGTTGCTCTTCTCTGAATTTTTTCCAACTCCCAACATCTTTTTTGTGATACGGTGTCCAAAATTGGCTGCAGTATCCCAGATGTAGTCTTACTAGGGTTTTATAAAGTGGTACTTTATACAATGCCCAATTTCTGCAACTGTTCTTCATAGGTTTTAGCCTCCAGTTCCCTAATCATGTTCGTTGTTCTTCTCTGGACTCTTTCTAGACTTTCAACATCTTTTTTATATCATGGCAACCTAAGGACTACCTGGAATGGAAACCAGGATCAGCGGCAGCTTCCCATGCTGCTGCCCACAATAAACTAGGTTCCAAAATACCACTTAGAGAAATCCAAAAGTAATCTGATAATCCATTTCATAGTCAGAGGATCTGTAATGTTTGTGAAATCCAGTCTGAGTGATCCAGTTTTTCAGAAACAAATTTCCGCAGAAAGGGAGTCTCCCTATTAGCATCAATTACCAGAACTTCAAGCTTGTTCAGTCAGTAAACTATCCTACATCAACCAAATCATGGTTAGGTCAGAATGGGGTTTGCTTCAGAGGCATGCAGAAACAGGAGAACAAATTATATGTAATATATCTCTGCATACACACACACACACACACACACACACACTGTCTCTCCCCCACCACCCAAGAGGAACGCATAAAAGCAACTTAAGCATTAATTCGAACTGAATGGGGCCTTGTTAAATTTATTGACATGAAATAAAAAATCCCCAATGTGTTTTTGAACTGTCATGTTACCCAGAAGCAAGAAATTTTAATTAACACCCACCCCCTTTAAGCTCTCCGTATGATATATGAAGATTTCATTTTTGAACACTCATCTTCCAAGCTCTTTCCTTGCCATTGCTATCCTGCCTAAATGTCTGGGCTTCCTTTTCTTTCAGTTTCCTTCAATACACAAAACATAAATCTGAGAACACATGGTATTAAAGTGTGAAATTGAAACATCACAAATGATTCTGTTATCCAGGCTGCCTCATTTAGAGAGCAATTTTCAACCGGATTTGACAATGGCCCTGTAAATTTCCATCCAGAATGCTGACATGCTCAGGAATTTTAAAAGCTCTTGGTCGTTTAGCTCTCCCCACCAATGGATCCCAATTCAGAACTTCTGAGAAATTTACTCATTCGCCGCAAATGTTCAATGTACATATATTAATTTCAATGCACTGCCTGTCCCAAACCTTCACTTTTCTAGGCAGAGCCGCAGAATTCAAATTCGCTTAAAAAGTTCATCCAAAAATGGGTATATTAAAAAAAAAAGAATGCAAACAAATTGTGCATATGAGAGACGGTTCAGAAGACGGATATTCAAGCAAATAGCTTGGAAGAAGGCACGCTGACAAATGTGGGTAAAAAAAATTAACAGGCTTTACAGAAATGTACATAAACACGCATACACATTGCCAAGTAGATGTTTTTAAAAATGAAAAACAAACATGGAAAAGCAATACAGACTGATCCAAAGTTGGGGGAAAAAAGAGAAACAAAAGAAATTTAAAATACCAGTTCAATATGTGCCTCTCTTCGCCTGTGTCCCTGAGTGCTCAACCATGGTAAATGAAGCAGAGTTTGGGGTACATTCCCAATCTAAACTTATCACAAGAGTTGAAGTGAATTAGAGCATCTATGTGCAACCTATAGTCATGGGTTTGTGTAACCATTTGTGGTCCAAAATTAATTCTCAGAACATTAACTGCTGCTACTATAATCTAGAATTCCTCTTCCAAGAAAGAAATCCGAGCCCTTTTATGTGATGTCTCTGTTTTATTATGCACTCAAAGCTTTCTTCCTTCTTGTCACCCCAAACAGCTATGAAACAGCCTCTGTGTAGCACCTACTGACCAAGTTAGCCTTAGGACAAATACGGCAGGGATGGAAAGCAACATTAAAGAGCAGACAGTTGGCATTATCCTCTGTACCTGTAGACAGCTCTCTTGTCAGCCTCCAGCTGTGCCTGAGGGTCGATAGGAGTGCTGGGTAGTGGAGCATTGGCTGCCGCCGAGGGTGTGCTGACATGCACCGGCTGTGCTTTTGCTGGTTGCTGGGATGTGGCTGTCATCTGTTAAGAAAAAACACAAGAGAAAAGCAAAAGAGTTGAAGGATCAAGAGAAGCCAACTCGGAGTAGATCATGACATTTCAAGGAGAGCTGGCCACCTTCACAGGATCTTGGAGAGGCTGTTGTAAATATATTGGAGGATAAAAAAAAAAAGAGGTTGTATCCAAGGTGGAAGTATGAATCTCCAGGCTGTTAGACTGGGGTTAAGTATCTAACCTTGGAAACTGTAAAAAAAAAAAAAGGTTATAAAATAAGAGACAATTCACTTTTTAACAACCTCCTCCCTTAGCAATAAAGTTCCAATTGTGGTTGTAACTTGAGGACAACCTGCACTTATCTTAAAAGTACTAAAATAATAATATTTGTATCAATTTGGGATGAAATCTGACAGATTGGAGAAAGCTGGAGGGAAACATACTATAATTTATTTTGGAGTAGACATGCTTAGATAATCAAATCATAGAAGGGAAAGTCTGCTATAGCTGTTCTCATCATTTTCAAATTAATTGCTCTAAAAAAAGGTCTTTCTGAACCTAATAATCTTTAATGTCAGAGCTGTAACTTTCCAAAATACCCATCCAGCAATGCTAGTGTATTCACAAAGTATCCCAAACTCGACAAAAATTAACCATGTAGCTGGATGACTTGGGCCAGGAAGTACAGCTCAGCAAAATCCACCCAAACTCTAGATTATTGTTAGGAGATAAAATTGGAGAAGAGAGTACTAACTATATCACCTTGAAGCCCTAGGGACAGGGAGAATGAGACTCTAACAAACAAATACATATAATGCCCTCCCAGTTGGATAATTAACAAGCTGGGTTGTGTTCATAAAAATACACAACTCAGTGTTCTACTAGAAATGAGGTGAAATGATAGCAGTCGTCCAATATCTCAGGGGCTGCCACAAAGAAGAGGGGGGTCAAGCTATTCTCCAAATCACCTGAAGGCAAAACAATGAGCAATGGATGGAAACTACTCAAGGAGAGAACCCATTTAGAAATAAGGATAAATTTCCAGATAGAACAATTAATTAATCAGTGGAGTGGCTTGCCTTCAGAAATTGTGTTTGTTCTATCGCTGGAGGTTTTTAAGAAGGGATTGGAGAACCAGTTGTCCAGAATAGTAATAGCACTTAGGCTTATATACCACTTCACAGTGCTTAACAGCTCTCTCTAAGCATTTTACAGAGTCAGCATAATGTCCCCAATAATCTGGGTCCTCATTTTATCGACCTGGGAAGGATGGAAGGCTGAGTCAACCTTGAGCCGGTGAGAATCAAACTGCTAGCAGCTGGCAGTCAGCAATTGGTATATAGGGTATGTATAGGATCCCCTGCTTGAACAGGGTGTTGGACTAGAAGTCTTCCAAGATTTCTTCCAACTCTGTTGTTTGCTACTCTGTTCCGTTTCTGTGAAATCACCACACTAGGAAAATGTATCTTGGTCAATGTCAATGAAACAGGATTCTTACTCAGGGGAAATGAGCTGAAAACATCAGAGTAAATGAAAGCCACAGCCTATAAATAAAACAGCAACAGCACAAGTAAAGGAAGGATAAAAGGGGGCTCTCAGAGTTAAAACTCCTCAGAAATTCATGGTGAAAATAGCTTGTTATCTTTATTGTTGATGGGGTGGGCCCAGTTAATGAATCGCTGTGGAAATTCTAAACAGGATTTTACCAAATCATATTACATCCACTGCTCCAGACTGAATGCATTTCACAGCCAAGTGACTGGAGGTCTGTGTAAATCAAGAGATTTTGTAGCTTTTGGAAAGATGAGAGGGATGTAAAGCGAGGGATGATTCATTGGAACATAATGGCCATTGTCCTCAAAACTATGGAGCATCTTGACACTTTTTCAACCTTAATTAAATCAAAAGGGTGATGCTACTACGGACTGATCAAAGCACTGGCTAGCTAACTTCTAACAAGCTTTCTTCCACCTTTGTGTATTTTCCCAAGTCTTTTAGAACTAGCAACACACCTTTTGCATTTAAATAACGCAATGCCGACCAAATCAATCAAGTATTTGTCTCTTTCTTTGACTCAATTTATTTCATTTATTTTCTTTGACTCAAATTTTCAAGACTTGGGGGTCCACGACCGTAAGTCCGTGGCCACAAAAGGTATTTAAAGATTGAGAACCACTCTGCTTAATCTATAACATGATCTATTTAATTTTGGTTTAATAGTAAAATGATTGGCTATGTTTGATTCAACAAATTCTAATTAAACAACCGTGACTTAAAATGTATGCCAAGAGACACACACACATATATACATCTTTATTATATCTAAATTCAGCCACTACACCAGTCTATGTGTGTTTAAAAGCATTTTTCAATATAATTCATATGATTTTATGTCTTATATCTATATTTCAGCTTTTTTGGCCAATCAGCAATCCCTAAGTGGCTTAAGTCAGTCAAAATGAACAAATATTGTAATAAAGTAGCACATCAGAAATTAAGAAATGATGATGTCTTAAAAAAAAGTAAAAGATTAATATTTTAAAACCTAGGAATACTAAAAGGTCCTTGGTATTGGTCTGGCATTGAAAAAAACCTAATACTGGTAGTCCCCGACTTACAACAATTCATTTAGTGACCGTTCAAAGTTACAACAGCACTGAAAAAAGCGATTTATGACCATTTTTCACACTTATGACCGTTGCAGCATCCCCATAGTCACATGAAAATAATTCAGACGCATGGCAACTGACTCCTATTTATGATGGTTACAGTGTCCCAGGATCATGTGATCACTTTTGGCGACCTTCTGACAAGCAAAGCCAATGGGAAAACCAGATTCACTTAACAACCAGGTTATTCATTTAACCACTGCAGTGGTTCACTTAACAACTGTGGCAAGGAAGGTCGTAAAAGAGAGCAAAATTCACTCCACAAATGTCTCGTTTAGCAAGGACTGCCTGTATGCAGAATTCCCACTGTTTCCCCTTATATTTTTTTTCATTCCGTTTGATGAAAAAAACAACTTGTTTTATGCATTTAGCTCAGAGGAAAATGGAATTTCTGTAAAGTTCTCAGGGGCGGAGTGTGTATTCATCCTCCTAATGAGAGAGTTAAGAGGTGTTTGTGACTCATCTTCCATTGTGGAATACTTTCTGCAGCAACCCAGACCCTCCTGACATATTTCTCTTAAAGACATTAGGAGGGATCTCCCATCGTTGGACTTTTTCAGCTTAGGAAGTGTGACCATTGGGGGAGGGGGGATGGAAAGTTAAGTACAGGTAGTCTTTGACTTATGGCCACAATTGGAAATTTCCATTTCCATTGCTAAGCAAGATCATTGTTGAGTCCGATTTTACAGTGGTTTCCCCCCCCCCAATTGAATCACCGCAGTTATTAAATGACTCACATGGTCCTTAAACAAAGTTCACTTTGCTTGTTGGAAGCCAGCTGTGAAGGAAGCAAATGGCAGTTAGATGACTGTTGCAAACCCAGGTCATTTGCTAAGAGTTTGAATTTTTAACATGTGACCATGAGGATGCTGCAACAGCCGTAAGTGTGCCAGTTGTAAGTCATTTTTTTTCAGTGATGCAACTTCAAAAAGTCACTACAGCAGGGGTGTCAAACTGGTGGCCCATGGGCTGGATGCGCCACGCACAGGCCACGCCCACCCCAGCTCCGCAAAGGCAAAAAACATTGCGATACATCATGATAGGTCAGGTGACATGATTGAGTTTGACACCTGTGCGCTAAAGGAACTGTAAGTCAAGGACTACCTATAAGTTGCAAGTCTAAGGACTACCTGGAATGGAAACCAGGATCAGCGGCAGCTTCCCATGCTGCTGCCCACAATAAACTAGGTTCCAAAATACCACTTAGAGAAATCCAAAAGGGAATTCTCAGGCAACTGGAGAGTATGATAGAAAACTACACATCTCTTTCTCAAAGGGAGAAAAGCTTTTGAAAACTGACAACACCTATTTTAACACAGGAATAATAATAATAACAAACCCCACAGAGCTGTTTCTGATGTTTGAAGCCAATGGGTTGGCTATAGCAGAGGTGGAACGAGGAATCTTGTCTGTCGTAAATGTCACACTTCATTTTTATCAGTCTTTTTCCACCAGCCTCTTGCAAATTTAGGGAGGGGGAAAAAAGTCCCCCAACAGCCTGACTTTGGTGAGAAAGACTGACAATGATGGAGCTCTTCCATTGTCAAAAATGTCTTTCAATTCCCCACAGCTGTTAACTACATTTCCCTGCTGCCTCTTCTGCCTCTGGTTTCAGCTGCCTAAGCAAGAAAGAAGTCACTCTCAAGGAATAGCTAATGAGGACTGGATCTGCATTTAGCCTATTCAAACTTTCATGCGCTCAAGCTGGGGTGGGCTGACGGGGAAGGAAGGAACCTAGCAGTGCAGCCAAGCGAGGGAACAATGACGGAGAAGTCCCACGAAGCAATAAAAGCCCCTGCCAAGGTATCATTTGTGCAAAGTGACCTTTCTCACCAGAGGGAGTCATTTCAGAGAGCAGGATAACGAGGCCCATGTGACTTGGAGAAGAGGCTCCTCATCAAAGATTACACTCCTTGACAAGGTAGCAAAGCCATCTCGGCATTGTTGAGCATAGCACCTTTGCCCTGGGTCTCTTGGAAAGACTAAAAGCAAAACAAAGGGACATTTGCTCACTCTTGTATTCTCCCACCTGCTGTCCTCCTGGTGTGGTGTGGAACTACAGCTCTGTTTACCTGTGCAGTTTGGGAATTTGTTCTGAGAAAGTCTTTATTTTTAATGCTTTCTTGAGATGACTTATCATTTTTGTGGAATATAAATGCTTAAACTATTGTTTGCTTCTTTCTAATTTGTTTCCGTAGCTCTCAGTCCTCCGCAAGAATAAATGATTTGTAGCACTCTGTGTTCCATTGTGGACTTGTAGCACCTTATATTCCATTGAGATACGGTAGCTATGGAATATAAATGTTTAAACTGGTGTTTGCTTGTTTCTAACTCTTTTCCATAGCTCTCAGTCTTCTGCAAGGATTGAGGACTTGGGACATGTTAAAGTTTAAAGAATATATATTGTCATAGACCTCCATCTGGCCTCAACGACTCTCAGAGAGAGTGCTAACGACCAGATGGCTACAAGGACTATAAATCCTTTCACCCTCCATCATTCAGTCAGAATTGAAGCAGCTTCTTGGATGAGAAGCAAAACGTCTTCAAGGAAAAACTAAGAAAGTCCCCTTGCCTTTTGGGAAAGCACCTTTGGGACAATCATGAGCTGGATGACTGAGAATCTCCATAGACATTGTCACAGACAATTTATGGATCCAAATCTATCTTAACAGTCCCAAATCTATCAGATCCAAATCTATCTTAACAGTCCCGTCTGTTAGACAATGTCGTCTGGTGGGGCCTAGGGCAAGGGCCTTCTCAGTTGCTGCCCCAGCCCTCTGGAACCAGCTTCCCTCAGAGGTTCGTACTGCTTCCTCCCTCCTAGCTTTCCGGAAAGGGCTGAAGACACATCTATGCCGACAGGCTTGGGGCATATGAGCTGTGCTCTGCCCCTCAGCCCTAAGAGTGTCCCGCCATCAGTGGCTACGAATTGATTGTGTTTGTGTGTGGTATGAATGTGGTTAATTTTAAACATTGTTGATGTATTCTTGTTGTGAGCCGCCCCGGGTCTTCGGAGAGGGGCGGCATATAAATGCAAATAAACTTGAAACTTGAAACTCATCAAATACAAGGAGGGGACAATCCACGAAACCTTCTGATATAATACATTACTTAGTCTTTTAACTGGTAATTCTTGCTCAGTCTTGTATTCTCCAACCTGCTGACCTCCTAGAATTGTACAACTACACCTCCATTTTAAGCAGTAACCTGTGCACCTCCTTTCAGCCAGAAATCCCCTTGGGAATTCATGGAATTACGTCTGAAGCATATGAAAGGCTGGGAAATCAAATACAGAATCGGACCAGTGTTCCATTTAGCATTTATTATTGATGCCAATTAGTGGTAGTGGACAGAAGTTTTGGAAGGGTTTAATTTTTCCCCTCTATCCCTATCTTGAGAAGCCACAAACTAAATTCGGGGTCTTCTATATACAGTTGAATGTTTTAATTTCCAGTTTGGGGAAATCAGAAAATAGCTAGTGAGAGGTACCGATGTGTAATCCAGTAAAAGAAAAACTTTAGTTGATTTTATGGTTTGCACTAAACAATCTTTGTTCTGTTGATTTGTCTGGCATTTTTTTTAATCCAATCATTTTTTTGCAGATGTTTACCTTCCTAACATATGGAGTGGTTTTTACACTTCTTCGAATCTACATATTTTTAAATTAATTTTGCCCCAAGAAAGTCTTTACTTCTAATGGTTCTTGAGATAACTGTCATTCTATGGAATATAAATGTTTCAATTGTTGTCTGCTTGTTTCTACCGGTAATTCCCTCCCCTCCCACGCTCCGTTCTTCTTCTGCAAGAATAAGTAAAGAACATGTGGCACCTTAAAAACAATTAAGATTAAGAACAATTGTCACAGATGATTTATGAATCACAATATTTCCTAAGGTGTAAGGAATAGATGGCAATCCATGAAATCTGATGTAATACATTAGTCTTTGAGGACCCAGCTTGTTGGGGCCAATATGTTGATTCTGTAAAGCACTTCGAGAGAGCTGTAAAGCACTGTGAAGTGATATATAAATCTAAGTGCTGTTGCTATCAGTCTTTTAGCTTCCACAGGACCCTATTATGTTACAGAGAAGCAACCTGTCTAACTTAACTAAACTTATTATAACCAGGCTGCCTACCAATGCCTTCATGAGGTGAACACTTTCAATGTCTCCAGACAATTCTATTGTTTTATTTATAAAAGAAAGGATTGGAATTGGCGCAGGAAATTTCTAGGTGGCAAACCACCTCTTCAAACCTTTCTCTTCCCTTATCAACAAGCTTCTGAAACATGGTCCAAGCTGACCTCATCACTTAACACCTGAACCTCTGAAGAGAACCTTCACACTTAGGAAGCTTGACACCTTCCATCATGATTTTAATGTTGTCTGTGTAAATGGACAACTTTGGAGGTTTTGAATTTAAGGGACGTTTGTTGAAAATGTTGGGCAGCTGGAAGAATTGGGTAGTCAATCCAACACAATCCAATAACCTTAAAAATGAAAGAAGGGGCACAAAACGATCAGCAGAGATAATTTGCTGAGGTAAAGGAAATGGGCTTTTTTATTTAGACTTATCTCAGGAATCTTTAAAGGAATATTGAAGTTATGAAAGGACATTTGATAGAGGTGAACCTGTCAGTTAAAAGCTTCCATGAAGATTCTAAGGGACTCAAAGCTATTAATGTATAGTTCCGTTTCAATCTCCAAAATAAAGAAGAACACGGCTAAAATCAAAAAGGCAGAATTATGTAAAGATTTAAAAAAAAAACATGGAAAGATGGTATGCTGAAAACAAGTCACTTTGCAGATTTAATAGGTGTGTTCAGAAATAAACCAGTGGGATTTCATTTGAGTCCCACCTAGGAGAAATCTTTTGGGTTTACTTAGCAAGCAAACACACACATACACACAAAGAATGTGTACCTGGTTGCTCTCTTATTTTTGTCCTACTTACTTTTAACTTATTTAAGTTAAAAGTCCAAAGGCTGTCTAAGAAACAACCCCATTTTTTAAAAAAGAAAACTTTTGCAAGTTTTCCTAAAAGCTCAAAATGTTGCCTGATGATAGTTGCAGGTGTCACAGATCTATTATCTGTTCCAATGTGGAAACAGTGAAGTGTGGTTTGGCAAAACTTTGGCTAACCAGGAAACATGTATTCAATGTAGTAATCACTTTCTCCTGGGACATGAATGTGTTTTGACACAGTGATGAGCCATGGGGTTCTTTTAGCAGCTGTGATTTGTTAATCCACAGTATAATGTGAATTAAATTAGGCTCTTCACACTTAACTAACCTCAATCTGCATTCTTTGTAACACTTGAGGTTTCTGATTCTGCTAACAGCCTAATCCCTTCAGCTCCAAACTTCTCCCAGCTGTTGGTTTGCAGCAGTTATGGAAGGATTCCAAACATTCAGCGCCAGAAAACTTAATCCTAAAGCTGTTAGGCTCTACCAAAATAACAAGGACCTCCAATTTAAAGCTCTTAGCCTTAATTAACAGGAAAGGAGGCATTCAGGTTTGTGCTGAAAAACAGAGCTTAGACACAGTCTTCTCCAATAGCCTCCTGCCCAGATTTCTTCATGTTAGACTTTTAGACCAGAATGTTGCAAATATTAGCCACGCTATCCTGTAACTTGAAGGACAATCCAATGCTATAGATCAATTTCCATCCATTTGGCATCCAGTCTCTAAATGTATGGGTACTTAAAATATTGGTTCAGTGCCAACATGTGTGTGCACATTTGCAAAAGGGATGGGTGAATCTGTCAATTCAGTTTTTGCTCCATATCTCTCTTTGAGTCCTGTTGCATTCCATTTCCTCCTCTGTTTACAGATTTCACCAGAAAGAAAACTAGCAAAAACTTTCACAAACATTTACAGTAATTGAAATTCAACATATATAGAAGGGATGGGCTGGAGAAAATTGTCTTAGAGTGTTCCTAATCTACAAAGGCGCATATGGCTCCCTCTAAGGACAGATTAGACTTCTTGAAAAAATAAAATGTTTATTGTACTAAGAGCCTAGAATTAGTTCCTGGAATCCTAGGAGCTGGGTAATTGGCTCATCTCATATATCCCAGTTTTATCTTAGTCAGGCCTTTTCTTCCTAAGAGTTTTGTTAATTGTCCAGGTCTTAGCACTGTAATAAATTGAGAGACTAGGGAATTATACCATTAAACCAAGTAATATTTTCAATCCAGGGCATTGCAATCCAGTGAGATTAAAAATGGTATGAATTAAATCACATGCTGCATTCTACCATCATAGCTACCGGTATTAGTATTATATACATACACAGTTCCCAGTAGTAATAGGAGCACTCCTATTGTGACTCCTAAGCTAGGAGAACGGCTCCAGCAGATCTCAGAAACAACATCATAACATTATGGACATCTGTCCATAGGAGTGAAGCTAAAATACTGTGCAGAATCCTCAAATTTCCAGGCCTCTAGTTGAGTACTTAAGGCTGAAAAAGACACAGACCATTCATAAATAATGCAGAACCATCAGCATCTACATGATCTCTATCCCTTTCACACATGTGCAATACCAAGACACATATACAAAAGGGCAGGGCTTTTGTTACGACCCTAGTTTAGTCATTCTGTTGTTCTTATCTCCCTGCAGATACCATTTAGGCAGGGGGTGTCCAACTGCCAGCCTGTGGACTAGTTTCATCATACCGAAAACGCGCCCTCCCATTGCCAGCAATACAAAAAGAGTTGGGATATGTTGCGACACGTGACTTAGAGGAACCAATTTCTCCTGACAGAAATGATTAGTGAAGTCTTTATCCTTACATGTGTAATAATGGTGCTCCTTAGAGATACTATTGTGTAGCAATTAAAACATGGATCATCAACGTGGAAAGCTTCTTCAATGCCTGCCTTGTGTCACTGCTGTTCTTTTCAAATATCCTTCTTAAAGAAAAGAAGTGTATATGCTGCAAAGTGGTTTTTTTTTCTTTATGAGAAATCTCACTACACATATTCTTAGAAAATAAAAAGAGAAGGTGGCTGAAAGTCAGGATTTTCTTTGGAACAGCAACTATTTGCCCTGAGGGGGGAAAAAAAACAAAGGTAATCTGAGGTGATGGACAGCCCATCTTGAAGGAAATTAAAGAGGCTGGCAGACAGAAGCTCAAACATTGCCTGTCTCCGGTAAAATCAGTATGTCGGATTGAACCATTCCTACTGGCAGAATCCATTTTATAACTAGATAATCCCAAGGAAGGCATTCTGGGAGAAGATCCACCACATATTCCCAAATTTTCACCTGTGTCTCTGGGGCTTATCTGATTTTAGAGTGTCTAAATCTCATTTTATCCACGAAGCAGAATGTTTGATCTTGAGATGGTCACTTTGTGGATCAGACAGATGTTAAGAAAATCAAAGAGAGAGCAAGATGAGAAAATCAGATTGTGCACACACAGGCCTAGTAAATGATAGAAAGGGACATTTTGATAAGACAAGAACGCCCATTGTTAGATGGCAAATATTTTAGAATAATCTGTTGGTGCTTTTATATTTATGAGACTTTTAAGACACAAACTACAAGCTTTTTGGCAATACATTTGTGGCTCTTCCAATTTGCTCCTTTATTTCTAAATGAAAGCTGACATTCCCCTACTTTCAGCAGCTGGAGCTTTATAGAAAAAAAACAAAACAAAACCTTAACTTAAGGGAATCAGAAAGCTTATGTAAATATGAAATATCCCTGGTATGAAATTTGGCTGTCCAAGCTCAGTATTTCTTTTTCTGCAAACAAAACACATCTATTTCGAAATCTTTGGGAAAAGTTAGAGTAAATTGAATCATCTCTTTATCATAATAAAAAAAACCTTGATTACATTTTGATGGATTTAAAATTAAATTGAATTAGAAATATATAATATGACAACAAGAAATGAATTCATCTGGCTTTGGAGTTTTAATCTGTTGGAGAGGACAGGTTAAGATTATGTTATAAGCATTTGCTTGGTCTGCAATAAGAAACTAACATGGGATCCAAATGAAAGAGATAGCACTAGACTTATATACTACTTCATAGTCTTTTAAATCCTCTCTGTTTTACAGAGTCAGCATATTGCCCCTAACAATCTGGATCCTCATTTTACCAACCTCAGAAGGATGGAAGGCCAAGACAATCTTTTTTTTTAAATTTTTTATTATTAGATATCCATTTGTACATGCAAACAAAGAAAAAATTCAAGTTAAAGCCATTCAACTTAATACAATCATTTTAAATTTGTAGACCTTCTTCACTCCGTATATCAAAGTTTAACTATAAGCCAACTACATTTTATAAATTTTAAGTTTCACTTCTTTTCAGATCTATCCATTGTACATCAAACAAACAAGTCTTATTAAGTTAATAATTTTCATGTCGATACACCCCTCCCTTCAACGCGTACATTCTTAGTCTATTTAATATATATCTTCCATTAATGACCCTCTCATGTCTCTTGCTCTTACACTTAGTCCTTAAATCAGTCCATAATTCTTTGCCTTTAATTCCTTGCATAAAATATTCTCTTCTTTTCAGTCGAATTCTGGGTTTCTTACTCTGCCAGGTGGATTGCCATAACACAGCTTCCCTTCCAAGTAATAAGTCTATCTTTATTGCTTGCAATGTCCCTTGGTTCCATATAAGCCATAGTCTATGGATTCTGTCAGTTTGCCAAGAGAAATTTTTAGCCTCCTCTCCTAGATATTTTTCCAATGCTTTTATAACAATTCTTTTCAAATCCTCACTTTTCATTTCAGTAAGTTGTCTCTCTTCTTGTCTCTCCACCTCTTCCATCTTTTCTTCAACCCCTTCCCAGACCCTCTTCGAATTTCTCCCAGTATCTTCTCTCGTTCCCCCACTGTGCGTTTGTACTGTTTCTCCGGTTTGGTCCAGGTCCTCAATAACTGCTTTGCTTTGATCTTCCACCATCTTCTCCACTTCTCTGCTTTGTTCCACTGCCTCCATCGTCCTCATCCTTTCTTCCCATCTTTTTTCATACATGTCTATTATCATGTCCATCTTTCTCCTTATTTTTTCAAAAGTTGTTGACATTGCATCTTTTAATTCTTTCATCGTCATTTCTGGAGAGCTTATATACATCCTTAGGTTTATTTTGCAAAGTTTTTAAGTTATGCGTCTCTGCTGCCCTCTAGAGGTCTCTTTCGCATTACAGTTTCTCTTCCTTAGGTTTATTTTGCAAAGTTTTTAAGTTATGTGTCTCTGCTGCCCTCTAGAGGTCTCTTTCGCATTACAGTTTCTCTTCCACCTTTCTCTTCCGGTAGCTATCACTTTAAATTAAGAGCGGTCGCCATCTTGGGTGCCTTTTGTTCATTGTGAACGTAAGTGATCCGAGGTAAAATATAAGAAATACTTGCTTTTTAAGCTCCTGCGTTCAGTCTGTCAATCTCTGTGCTTCTTTCAGATGTGTTCCTCGGGTGGTGGCTGGTCTCAGCATCTTGGTCTGTCAGCTGACAGATGCTGCCCCAGGCTGGAGCTATTGTGAGCGCACGGGGAGTCCTCTTTCTTCCCCCCCGAGCGTTTTTTCGGGGGGTTTTCAGAGGATCTCAACCCACACTCACAGCTCTTCGCCCCTTCTCCGACCGAGGAGGGGTTTTTTCGCCGCGAAAAACAGCTGTTTTGTGCTGTTTTGGTGGCTTTACAAGTCCCGTGTCGCAGAGCCTCCGAACAAGGCTATTTCGACCCTGAGGCAGCCACGCCCCCTCGGAAGGCCAAGACAATCTTGAGCCAGTGAGAATCGAACTGCTGGCAGTTGGCAGAATTAGCCTGCAATACTGCATTCTAACCACTGCGCCACCACAGCTCAGTAAATTTGATCTAATGAAGCCATTTTCTTTCTCATAATCCTCAACCAGATCTTTCCACTGAAGAGTTTTATTTCATCCTTGTGCTTCCCAGTAGATGGCACAATGGGGCATATAAACTTTTTCCATTCTTTATAAAAAACATCAAATTTATATGGCTGCCCATCTCACCAGAAGTGACTCTAGGTAGCATATTTTATTTTACTTATTTTGTCTAATCTCTATCCGTAAATAATAGCCACCGTGGAAGAAATCAGACAAGTAGCTATTGTCATAAATAGCCTTTGACAGATGTCTCCTGTATGAATCTGTCTAATCCCATTTTGTGTCATCTAAGTCAATGCCCATCATCGCACATCTGGCAGAGACACAGATTTAATTCTATTGCCCTGGTGAGTTCCACAAATTTAATTATCCTGGATATAAAAAAAATTGCAATGCTTCATTGTGAAAACAAACCCTTGAAATCCTCATCTGCTTAAACAGGAGGATTTACCTGCTAAACAAATACAGGATATATTATTTTATTCTATTCTTCATTTGACCATCCAGTGGTTGATTGCTAGTTCTAGTTAATGTGATACATAGATCATAAGCATAATGTATATATAAAAATCAGTCTTTCATCCTGGATGTGATTCACTCAGCTTTTTCTCCATTATCACTTAAAGGTTACATTAAGGAGAGGCAATATTGCTCACACAAGAATATAATACACTCATAACTAAATAATGACTCTTGTTTCCATAAGGTTTGTGAAGGACAGCAACTTATAATCCTCTGAAAAGGAATGAGATGCATTCATGGAGGACAAAGCTGTAATTCACAATATCACTGGGCCATAAATAGTGAGAGAAGGCTAATATCTGCTTCCTATTTATACAATAAGTTCCCTATGGTTGGCCACCATAGGAAGCCCCAAACCCAAGAAAGACCTTTAGTCTGACCCCCTTGATCTCCTTCCGCTCCCGTCCAAGAGGGACTTTCAATTGCTACAGCCTGAACTGGGAACAAAAGCATAATCAGGAAGAAAAAATGTGGATAGCATCAAGGCAACTAGTTTTATTCTAGAAATCCAAAATAGGTCCATTTTCGCCCCATAAGGTGCAGAAATTTCTGCCCCCTGAACGAGTTTCATAAGAGGCAACTTTTCCTTAAGTGCTCTCAACATGTCCTAGCCTATCATTCTGAGATTAATGGTACCTAATGTTGATCAAAAATGGCTGTCAGAATGGACCACCAGTTTTGTAGATGGGGGGTGTTGTTGTATTTTATTCACATTTTTCCATGAGAAGAACTTCTCCAAACAAGTGCCCAAGAGCAGAACCTCCCCAGGTATCAGGGTAGCTGTTCTAGTGAACAAGTCAGTAGGAAGCAGATGATAATAATAATAATAATAATAATAATAATAATAATAATAATAGTAGTAGTAGTAGTAGTAGTAGTAGTAGTAGTAGTAAAGTTGGAAGGGACCTTGGAGGTCATCTAGTCCAACCCCCTGCTCAGGCAGGAAACTCTATACCATTTCAGACAAATAGATTCCTCCTAAGATCTTCCTTTGGGATTATGGAAACATGGAACGCCTGGGAAGTTACCGACACCAGAGAGAGGATTGCCCATAGAAGGCCTTCATAATTAAATCAACGCCAAGAATGCCCTAAACCACATGGAATGATTTATCAGAACTATAAATAGTCTTCAACTTACGGCCATAATTGAGCCCAAAATTTATATTGTTAAGGGAGAAAACTGTAAAGTGAATTTTACCATCTTTCTTGCCACAATTGTTAAGTGAATCACTGCAGTTGTTAAGTTAGTAACACAGTTGTTAAGTGAATCTGGCTTCCCCCATTGGCTTTGCTTGTCAGAAGATCGCAAAAGGAGATCACATGACCCCGGGACACTGCAACCGTCATAAGTAATGAGTCGGTTGCTAAGCATCTGAATTTGGATCACCTGACAAATGGTCATAAGTCACTTTTTTTCAGTGCCGTTGTAATTTCAAACAGTCACTAAATGAACTGTTGTAAGTTGAGGACTACCTGTACTCTTTCCCTCTGCCTGTTTTTTTTTTTAAAGGAAACCCTCTCTCTTTAAAAGATATGACAACTGGTATTAAAAATGAAGGTTTTTTCCCCCCTTCCTGGCAGTCATTCTATCCATATCTAAAAGTTCTTGTCTTGAAAGGAACCCAGAATTATGAGACTCTTTCCTTAGCCTCAAAATAATAACAATAAGTATCATTATCATCTGATGTGAATATATCAGTGGCCCAGATGTTAGTAGCCCAAGAGTATTCTATAGGCAGATATTAGTTCCTATTTATAGACCTTAAATCTTCTACAGTTCTCTAAGGGAAACATTAACTGAGATATAGGGGGTACCTTACTCAATAGTACCGTAGTAATTGTGAGAGGGATCTCGGAGTCCTAGTGGACAATCACTTAAATATGAGCCAGGGATAGAATCAAGATCACGTAAAGTATTAATACCAATTTACAATGCCTTGATAAGGCCACACTTGGAATACTGCATCCAGTTTTGGTCGCCACGATGTAAAAAAGATACTGAGACTCTAGAAAAAGTACAGAGAAGAGCAACAAAGATGATTAGGGGACTGGAGGCTAAAACATATAAGGAACAGTTGCTGGAATTGGGTATGTCTAGTTTAACAAAGAGAAGGACAAGGAGGGATATGATAGCAGAGTTCCAATATCTCAGGGGCTGCCACAAAGAAGAGGGAGTCAAGCTATTCTCCAAGGCACCTGAAGGCAGGACAAGAAGCAATAGATGGAAACTGATCAAGGAGTTTCTTCCTGACAGTTAGAACAATTAACCAATGGAACAACCTGCCTCCAGAAGCTCCAAGACTGGAGGTTTTTAAGAAGAGACTGGACAGCCATTTGTCCGAAATGGTATAGGGTTTCCTGCTTCAGCAGGGGGTTGGACTATATGACCTCCAAGGTCCCTTCCAACTTTATTATTATTATTATTAAATGGAAAAGTGTCTCCTTATAGCTGGCGAATTTATACAACATCCCTCTTCCTTCCAAATTCTGTAAGTTCCACTGTTGATGTTGGGAAAGAAAATGCACCCCACAGTTCCAGTTTTTGTCAAGGGGAATGTAAAATAAAATCAAGAGAAAAACTGGTGGCAGCAGGATATAACTGACAATGGTTCTCCTATCTACAAAGATTCATTATAGATGAAATAATTTATCATTCTGAACATTGTAAGATAGAGTTTGAAAAAAATTGTGTAACACTGATGAACGTGCCATTGCTAAAATGTAAAAAAAAAACTTTCATTAAAATTTAAAAGAGAAGAAGAATAAGTGAAAGACTATACTGTATGATAAAGTGGGCTAAATTTTTTTGCATATAATATACAGATGGAAGAATTGGAAAATACATGGTTGGAAGGATTAAAATTTACACTGCTCTTTACTTCTTGCTTTTCTCTCGCTCTCTACAGTACTGTGGTAGGCCTATAAATATAATAAACTGGAATGGTGTGGTTGCAAAAGGAAGCCAGAATACTCACCTGTTGGGGTTCTTGATAAGGGGGAGGGGGTACAGTCTGTGTGGCCATCATTGTCAGAGATGGCACTGGGGAGACATGTTGCATCATGGGATTGATTCACATCTAGGACCTATTGATAGAAGAAAGTTTAATTGTTACAAAACAGAGAGAAGAGGACAGTATTAGCATAATATTCACTCAATTCATCTTTCCATAGCAGATTGATGTTTCTTAAATTTATACAGCAAACGTTCCAATTCTGGTATCTTCCCGATGTGTAAGAAAAATGCTTTTAATGCAAATTCTGGGGACACCTTTGGAAGACACCAGGAGAATATATGATTATTGAAAAAACAATTATCCTATAGCAGGGGTCTCCAACCTTGGCAATGTTAAGACTTCTGGACTTCAACTCCCAGAATTCCCCAGCCAGGGTTGTTAAACATATGGCCTGTGGGCAGGATGCGTCATGCAAAGGCAAAAAACATCGCGATATATCGTGATACATCACATCATGCGATCCAGTTTGAGACCCATGCTATTGGAGGTGTGCTTTTTCCTATACTACAATTACACGACTCTGATTTTTTTTAAACCATTCCTTAGAGAAAGTTTTAATTCCAAAATCAGTAGATTGATGACAGTAATGGCCCCAAACGTATCATGGAATATATTATTTTTCATTGTTGCTTTAGGAAACTGTACAGATGCTTGTAAATATTGTACAAATATATGTATTGAGAGAGAGAGAGAGAGAGAGAGAGAGAGAGAGAGAGAGAGAGAGAGAGAGAGAGAGAGAGAGAGAGAGAGAGAGAGAGAGAGAGAGATATTATAAAATGATTATGGTATAGCAGCCAGTAATTAAGGTTCTGGACTAGGAGTGGGAGACCCTGGTTCTAATCCTCCCCACGCATGGAAGCTGTTCAGGTGATTTGGCTCCAATCATCTTCTCTCAGCCCTAGATTAGGAAGCTGAAAAAAACTATCTACTAACTTACAGTACTTTAGACCAGCATAGTAGAGTTGGGTCCGTAACCTTCAAGAACTCTTCATCCTGCAGTAGATACAGCCTGTCTGCCTGCCTGTCTGTCTAGATCAGAGGTCCCCAACCTTTTGGGCACCAGGGACCAGTTCCTTGAAGAGAGGTTTTTTCCACGGACCAGAGGGTATGTGGTTTTGTGTGCTATCTGCATCTCATGAATGGAGTTTTGCTTATTTGTGTGGACTAGTTGCTGGCATGGTACTGGTCCACAGACCAGGGGTTGGGGACCCCTGGTCTAGAACTCTCTCTCTCTGTCTCTCTCTGTCTCTCTCTGTCTCTCTCTGTCTCTCTCTCTCTCTTCTATCTATCTATCTATCTATCTATCTATCTATCTATCTATCTATCTATCTATCTATCTATCTATCTATCTATCTATCTATCTCTATCTCTCTATTGTCTATCATCTATCATCATCATCGATTTATCTCACATATACATAAATATTGTGTACCAGTGTTTGTATTTCATGAGTTTCATTCTCTGCATGAAACAAGAAGCATAATCTAATATTTAGGTGCAGCCGTTCCTCCTAACAATTCCAAATGTGAGCCACTTAACTTTAGGGTTATAAATCCACTGTAAACAGCACCATATTCACGTCATTTGATATTCACTAAGAGGCAAGACATTTCAGGATGCAAAGATCTCAAAGATACACTCGATTATGCATTGCAATCATTCTTTTTTCTTTTGGCAGCATGATGGTGGGATAAAATATCAGGATTCATTTCTTTCATCAAGAGAGGAGAACCTTCCCTGGCGTTGAAGGCCTGTTTTAATTAATTGCTAAGGTATCGAAACTCTTGAGATTATTCCTATTAGACTGAGTTTAAATGATCTACCCTTGCTGATACAAAGTTTGATTTTAGCAGAAGTCGGAGTATTTCTTCCTTTGTCAAAGATATTTACAGGTTCATTATTTTTAAATAATCCCACTGATGAGCCCAAAACCTAAATAGAGAAATGAGAATGGGATGGTTAATTCTAACCATATTTAATGCTAATATCATTAGTCTCATAAGATTTTTTTTCAAACTTTTCTTTTCTCTAAGAAAGTTAGGGTAGCATGATGGTCCCTCCAGAACAGAACAGCCTGATGCTTCATTGGAGGTTAGGAATCTAAACTGAAATCTCACTACTTTTAGGCGGTTACTGTATCATCCTGTCTGGGTTTTTTTTTAATGTAAATTTTAATGTCTTTCTTTTAAAAGAGCTTTGAGAAACATTTTTAAAAGTCTTTATTTACTTTTAAAAGCCTTTATCATTTTTTTCCCTAACAGAGAGGCAAGAATGCTAAAGCTGAACAGCATTATCATCTGAGAAAGACAAAAACATGGTGCCCCTGCTACTCATACAATCATGCTTGGCATGATTAGGAAGGGAATCGAAAACAAGTCAGCAAGTGTTGTATTGCCTCTGTACAAATCGATGGTGAGACCACACTTGGAGTACTGTGTACAGCTCTGGTCACCGCACCTCAAGAAGGATATAATGGAACTGGAAAAGGTGCAAAAAAGGGCAACAAGAATGATCAAGGAAATGGAGCGCCTCCCTTATGAAACCAGATTGCAACACCTTGGTCTCTTCAGCCTTGAAAGACGGCGTTTAAGGGGTGACTTGATCAAAGTGTATAAAATCATGCATGGGATAGAAAAGGTGGATAGAGAAAAATTCTTTTCTCTATCACACAATACCAGGACAAGGGGGCACTCCCTAAAGCTCATAGCTAAGAAAGTGAGGACAAATAAAGGGAAATATTTCTTCACCCAGAGGGTCGTTGATTTATGGAATTCACTTCCTGAAGGGGTCGTGACAGCTGGCAGCCTTGACAGCTTCAAGGCAGGGCTAGATAGATTCATGGATGCCAAGTGTATCGGTGGTTATTAAAACGGATGTCCATGTGCCGCCTCTATGTTGGTTGAGGCAGGCAGGATTCCCTTGAGTACCATTTGTTGGGGGTCAAGGGAAAGGGAGGGTTTTGCCTTCTCTTTCTGCTCAAGATCCCCATGTACAATTGGTGGGCCACTGTGTGACACAGAATGCTGGACTCGATGGGCTTTGGCCTGATTCAGCATGGCTCTTCTTATGTTCTTATGTTCTTAATTTCCTACAGCTTCTAGTAAAAGTGTTTTATCTTGAAGTAAGATCATTTAAGCTCGGTCTCTTATACGTCAAGTGATAACTCTGGTCTGATGAACCATCAGTTTGTTTCCTTGGCTGTCCATGATACCGGAGCTGGTTTATTTGAAAGGAATCACTCATCTCCCATGATGTCTGCCCAGTTCTGAGTCCCTTCTACTAAATGGGGTCCTCTATCATGGCACTTGCTACCCAGCTTTGGAGTAGGATGGCTGGTGCCCCTTGTAGACCATACAATGCTCTCCATGTTAATGGCTGAATCTGCCATTTTGTTATTTTCTTTTTAGATAATTTTGGTATCTACTTTGTTCTCTGTTTAACCTGGGTCTTTTTTTTTCCTTTATTCGGATTGTTTCATTCTATTTGTTAACTTGTCAACCAGCCAGAATTATTTTGGAGTTGGTTGGTACCTAAATCCAATACATTGAACTGAAGTTTACTCCAGGGCCAAAGTTCAAAGATGTATGTGTGTGTACAATATATGCACACACACACACACACACACACACACACACACACACACACACACACACACACACAAATATCCTGATATTGTATACCAGGAGCCCTGGTGGTGCAGTGATTAGAATGCAATATTGCAGGCATACTCTACCCACAGTCTGGAGTTTGATCCTGATTGGCTCAAGGTTAACTCAGTCTTCCATCCTCTTAAGGTCAGTAAAATGAGGACCCAGATTCTTGAGGCAATATGCTGACTCTGTAAACCACCCAGAGAATGCTGTAGAGCAGTATTTATTTATTTATTTATTTATTCGGATTTGTATGCCGCTCCTCTCCGAAGACTCGGAGCGGCTCACAACATATATATATAAACAATTGCAACAAATCCAAACAACATTAAAAATACAAACCCCATACATACTCATCAATCACACCACAAGTGGTATATTAGCCTAATTGCTATTGATACATACATACATACACACACACATACATACATACGTGCACAGATTTCCACACCTATGCACATCTTACTACATATTGAAGTTTCCAAAACTTTTATGAAACTTTTATTACATAGATATAGGAATGAATTGGATTACTATCAATAAAGTGAATTTTGAAAACTTCCCCCCCCAAACAAGTTGCCCATTAGAGAAGTGTTCATTATATCCTGTTGATATGAAATCCTTTAGGCCAATTAGCATCCCATTAAAATGACACTACGTCTTCCTCAGAGCAGCAGTGAGTTAATACTGTATCATGTTAATGGCTCTGTGAGCACTGGAGAGGTGTGTCCTCCAATGCAGGAATTAACAACACACTCTTCCCCCCCAAGAAAAATAAACCAGATCTAATTGTAAAGCTTGATGGGACTCGTTCCAGGCAAAACAAGAGTTCGACATTCTTTCATTAATATAGTATCCGCTTATGACTCATTCCCTATCTGTTGGCTTCCAACCAACAGACTTCAACTCCCAGATGTCCAAAGCCAGAATGTTCTTTGGAGAATTAAAGTTCAACATATATGAAAGACATCAGATTGGGGAATATTGATAAAACCTATTCACACAACAGATACGAATTCTCTGCTTCAATGGAACTAACCCAATGAGGACATTTGCTTTTAAGAGGATGAAAAGAGAAAACTGTAGAAGATGTTAGGGAACCTGCAGCCCTAGAAAAGATTTTATACACCAGTTTCTCATTTGTTCTGCCAATGACATCTGGATGGAAAGTAAATGACCACTATTTTAATAGCGCTACTAAATTTGACAATGCAAAAAGAATATGTATATATGAGCTGTGGTGGTGCAGTGGTTAGAATGCAGTACTGCAGGTTACTTCTGCTGACTGCCAGCTGCCAGCAGTTCTGCAGTTCGATTCTCACTGGCTCAACTTTGACTCAGCCTTCCAGCCTTCCAAGGTCAGTAAAATGAGGACTCAGATTGTTGGGGGCAATATGCTGACTCTGTAAACCACTTAGAGAGGGCTGTACAGTACTGTGAAGCGGTATATAAGTCTAAGTACTATTGCTATATATGTGGAGCATGGGCAATTATCCAAAACAAAAAAAATAATAATTCTATAATTTTATTGTTACCAGAGCTAAAATTCTTTAAAGTTTAATTCATCTCCAGTCAATATAGCACTAATGAATTCCTGGCTCTAAGCCTGCATAACTTTGGACAAAGTTAACAGTTATTAACAGGTGACAACTCCATGTCCTTTACAGGGAAATCCTACTGAACATTGAGGTGTTACTTCCAAAGAAATAGATTTAGCAACAAGCTAAATTAAAACCTTGATTTCAAAAAGGATCCATCAAGCAATGGCAAATGTGAATGCCAAAACATTAACTGAGATTTTCCATAGTTATCTTATCCGACTCCTATCAAGCATGAAAGATTAGATCCACACATGAGGGTTCAATTAAACTTATTTATTGCTAGTTGTGCTTATGCACAGGAATCTTCTCAACTAATGATTAGCACCTGCTAGGATCAATGGAATTCAAGGGGTGGGGGGCTGGGCTTATTTTACTTGTGGCTATATAGAGATTCTAGGCTGATCCCTCTTTTAACTTCAACCCCAGATTTTGCCACTCTTTCTCCTACAATTTCCCTCTCTAAAATTTACCTGAAAGATCAGAGCTATGAAGTAGAATGCAGCATTAAAAAAGTTTCTTAAAGTATTTAATCTTATTAATATTTTACCATAGCAAGAAAACATTTTAAGATTTTAAAATCTAAACTCTAAATGTTAGAATCTGGATACTTATTGCATTTAAAAATAATAATAATGGCAATGCATACTCAATTTTCTTGCTTGGAAAACCAATTCTGTAATGAAAGAAAAAATGATGAATGTCTAAGATATATTCCTCTCAGTTACAGGAGAATAATGGAGCAATACCATTTAACTTATTGCTACAATTGGTGTTGCCAGTCTTCAAAATAATGGCATATGAAACAAACAAACAAACAAACAAATAAGTGACATAAACCAAAGAAAGTAAAAAAAATGCTACTTGGCTAGGCACCAGATAAATATTTCTCATTCAATGAAAGTCAGAATTGTCCGTCCAGAAATCACCTGGAATATAAGTTCTTCAGAACTTAGGAAACAAGTTTAAACATTTTGTTTTTTCCTAAGTTTTTTGGCTATAATGCATTGGTTTTCCACCATCTTTGACCATTATCAGTTTTAATGATTGTTCTTTAAAATGTGTTCTAATTAAGGTTGATTTATAGGAATCTTTTCAAAGTGCTCTTGTGTGCTAATTTATAACCATATCTTGTGTAGATGTTGCAATTGAAAAATAAGATATAAATATTTTAATAAATCACTCTCCCTTGAACAGTCAACTCAGTGCATCAACAAACAGAGCAAACACGAGGCCACGGAACAAAGAGCAAAAATTAATATGCTAAAAATAATAATTAGAAACAAAGCATTGCGATATATAACAATGAAAGAGAAAGGAGGATATTCTTTCCATTCGTCCAAAAACACAATTTGGGCTTCTTACTCTATGATTCTATCAAAGGTATGGATTCCTGAGTGTGGAAAGTTAAAGGTCACTTGGAAAGGTGAAAGTAAAACCTGAATAAAGATATTTTTAAATAAAGTGAAAATGGAACCAAGAGAAAGACAACGGGGGACAGAAGAAGAATCTTGCATCTTAATTTCCTTATATATTATAGCAGCTTCCTTCAAACCAGTCACTTTCAAATGCTTGGACTGCTACTTAACAGAATTTTTAACTTGAACTGATTTTTGAGGGTTGATATCCAAAGAAGATGGACACGAAGTTTTGAAGACTATCTAATATTCTGTAGCCGATCTACAGGCTTGCTTGCTTATTTATTTTCTTGACTTCTGTGCTGCTTCAATTTTTTTTTGTGCTGCTTCAATTTTTAATAACTCTGAATGGCTTCCATACCCTATGTTTTAAAAATAACTTCACAAAGTAAACAAAATACCCAGAATCAATAAAAATGATTCAGTTTCTGACAAATATAAATGGAAAAAAATTCATACTCTACTTGCCCATAAGGCCTGCTGTAAAACAACAACAACAACAACCCAGGAAGGTTGTGGAGAATATGGGCTGTATTTGAGCCTGGAGTGACATGTTGAGGATGTGCTCATAGACCTGAGTTGAGTCAGATGGGGCAAATACATCAATTTAATTCATTAACATGAATGTATTTGCTCCACCTCTACTGACTGGTTTCTCTCTTCTGTCATAAAAACAATTCAGTGATAATTTTAGGAGGTTGCATTTAAGATGTCCCAGGATGCAATACCTGGAAAGTATTTGACACTCTACCATCCCAATGAATAAAGGCTGTTGGATTTCTCAAGGAGCATGTTGAGATTCCCAATTTTTCCTTTTATTAGAACTCCCTACTCAGTATTCTAGTCTCAGTTGAGAGAGGAGATCTTCCTGAGGTTATAGAATTAATTTTCTTTAAAAAAAAGTTTTAGGAATAACCCCTCTCTTGTAATACTCCATATGAAGTTGGGGTGTAGTAGACAAAGGTACCCATACACGCAATGACTTTCACAAAAAAATGAAGTATAGTCAACATGCAGACTATCTTCTGCTCTGTTTTTGTCTATTTATGCTTTGCTTCCATTGGTTTCAATCTCAAAGTTTGTGGCCTGTTTGTCAAATATTTTCTCTGATTCCCTTAATCATATTTTAAAAATACTTCAAAAATTGAAGCATAGTTTTAAATCAGTGAAGTTGCCCAACTAGGGCAATATTAATAAAACCTTTGAGGTAAAGCTATAGGGCAGTTGCCCCAGGCTCTACTCATAGAATTTGATGGCCTTAATTGCAAGTGTCTGAGATTTTTGGTGTGCAAATATGTGCTACAGCTAAGTAATGAGCTCAATGGAGAGCTACCGTAGCAATTGGCTAAGTGATGGAAGGCCAAGCTTCTGGGCAAGGTGGAGTTAATAACAACAACAACAACAATAGTAGTAGTAGTAGTAGTAGTAGTAGTAGTAGTAGTAGTAGTAGTAGAGTTGGAAAGATCTTTGACGTCTTCTAGTCCAAACCCCTGCTCAGGCAGGAAACCCTATACCATTTCAGACAAATGGTTGTCCAGTCTCTTTTTAAAAGTTCCAGTGTTGGAGCATTCACAACTTCTGGAGGCAGGTTGTTATTATTAGTATTTATTTTTTTTAGTTTTAGGAAGTTGCTTTCAGATCCCAGAAGTGACATAACACTTGAAAATGAGTTTAAATGTTGTTTATGTCTATGAAAAAAATAAAAAAATGTGGACCTTTCCAGCATTTAAGCAGTTTCCAAATCTATTTCCTGGGAAAGATGTTCTGCTTGGTACTTGGTACTTCTTCTCCGATATTCCCTTTTCTCTTTCCCAGATCATCTTTAAGGATCCTTCTGAGATGAATAAAGGAAATAATGATCTTTTAAACCTTGGGGATATTCTCATAACCCGAGTGCCTTTCAGGTTAAACCAGGAATGGGGGGCTGGCAGCCATCCAGCTGAAATACAACACCCTGCATTCCTCATCATGCTAGGTGAGAAATACATTTCAATAGTATCAACTATTGGAGTCAACTGTTTTGAAGTTCTGCTCCAATTGTGTTAGATTTCTATCACAGAGCTTTTATGCCTGTGAGAATTAGAACTGAATCACTTCTGAGCTGCGGGTAGTATAAGGAGCCTCTGCACTGGATGGATCCAAATTAGGAAGCCAAATATCAGTAAAAAGTTCTCCCCTGCATCCTATTTTGGTCTAGTCTTTAACTAAGATAAGCTTAAGTTTTGAGTGCTTCTGTAAGAAGACAGATGCACTTGAATTCCCAAACTATTCAGAAGAGAAAAGGGAAGGAAGAGATACTGAGATAGCCACTGCCCAGGGCAAACAAATGGCAGTTTCAGCTGCATTATGGATGAAATGTGACTTCTCCCTTCGTGCTGATTTTTGCATACTCCAGAGGGTGGCACTATGGCACGGTAGAAAATTGTCTTGTGAATCATAAATGAATTCCTAAATCACAGCCCCAAAGCAACCTGAGGTACTAAATCTCAGGGCTGCCTGTCATAGGATTTACAGTTCTGAGTTTTTGCTTTTTTTTTTGAGAGAGAGAGAGAGAGAGAGAGAGAGAGAGAGAGAGAGAGAGAGAGAGAGAGAGAGAGAGAGAGAGAGAGAGAGAGAGAGAGAGAGAGAGAGAGAGAGAGAGAGAGAGAGAGAATTGAACCTATAGTTAAATATAAAAACAAATAAAAATGAGAGACAGCTGTTGCTGATAACACTCTATTTATCTCTGGGACACAAATTCGCTTTGCTGCAGTAAATATGCCAGGAACGGCATTCTGTTTGCTGGAAGGATTTGGACAGCTCTCCCTCACTGGGGACCTATGGCTATGAATCTTGAAATAATGGTGTAAAGCTGTCACAGATTTCATGCAGTTCCATGGATGGATCTGCTGCAAAAAATACACATGTTGAGCATTGCAAGAATTCACCAAGGACTAAATGGAGCTGGGCTGGATCCTTACAGCATTAAGAGGGGCTAAAAAACCATCCTTAATCCTAGTAGCTAAAGACCAAAGAAGAGCAAATTGGATGGATTAGTTCTACAGTTGGGGAAACAAACTGGAATGTTGGCGTACGAAGTCCCTACTTATGGGCTAATTATGAGCCAAGTCCTTGTGGAGTTCATATACAGCTTACCCTGACCTTCTTATCCCCTGATCCCCACAGTCAACCTTCTGTGTAACTACCAACTTCTCTTTCCTCCATTAAAATGGGCTGCTGTGCTGTCAATCAAAACATGCCACTTGCATGTCCTTGAAGTGGGCTTGTTTATACATCTGGGTGCACGGTGGCCTTAGGAAAGGCCCTTGAAATAGCTTGTTTGTATGGTACAGGTTTCAGGAGACTCCAAAGGCTAGATCATGACATCTTGAGGGAGCAACATTAAAGGAAAGCAGTTCCCATGCATTAAAGATGACAACAAAAGCACTCATCTATCACTGAATTAGAGCCGCTTCAGGTAAACATCAGCAGACATTCCTATGGCCCTGTCAAATGCCAGTTTTTTTAAAAAAAAAATGGATGAAAATCTCAAAGACAATAGTAGAAGCAGCTCCTGGCTAATTCACTGAATAAATTGCCATGAAGACAACAGAAAGATACCAGGAATAAAATAGGGAAAGCCTGCTCAGTCTAGCTAGTTTCATTTTTCCTCTTTATGGCTAATCTAGAATCCATACACTGTGCAATAACCTAACTCCGAGGGGTCCATGTGATTTGAAAGACCATGCTTACTCGTGATTAGTGAGGTAATAAAAACTGTAAGAAAGCAGATGGAATAGACAACAGAGACTATTCTTTGGCTTTCTCCACTTAGCTGCTCATGAAGACTAATCTAATCGCCTGCCCTGAACTCAGTTCATCTACCACAATAGCAGCATAAAAGTGATCCTCATGCTCATTTTGTTTCACTTTCTCTTGATTAATGCCATGACTTCATGAAGCAGCAGCAATTTTATTTTTTAAGAGACTCAGTTGGAATATCTGCTGCTGAATCATTCAAAGGAAAACAGAGGATGACTCAGAGATGCCTAGGAAATGGCACTTGTTTGAAGAGCACAACACTCCAAGTAATCCTACTTAAAATTATGTGTTTTACACATGACCTTCTCTCTTCTTCCAAATTCCTATTAGGAGGGCTGGCCCTACTATTAGGTGTAGAGAAAGCAAGCCCAGAAAGCAATATTTATCTAGATCAGGGGTGTCCAACCACAGCAGCTTTAAGACCTGTGGACTTCAACTCCCAGAAGTCTCCAGCTAGCCATGCTGACTGGGGAATTCTGGGAATTGAAGACTACAAAGTCTTAAAATGGCCAAGGTGGGATACCCCTGATCGAGATGAACAAATATTTTTAGTTTCACTCATTCTCCCATGCCTCCCATTGCCCCTCCTTCCAGTACACCAAACAGCTCCTGAAATCACCTAACCATCTAAGCCAGTGAATGGCGAACCTTTTAGAGACTGAGTGCCCAAAACTGCCCCCCTAGCCCCATCCCCACTCTGCCCTGCCCACTGGGCTACCCACTACCTCCACAGCCCACCACAGATCACCCAGGCAGCCTAGCAGCGCCATGGCGGCCACACCCTCCGCCTGTGCCCCACAGCATCATCTGCACGCGACGGGGTGCAAGGGCGGAATCTTGCCCCCGCTGCCCAGCTACCATGTCCTTGGCTGTGCTGCTTCGCGTGGGCTGCGCCCAGAGGTGACTCTCCTCCAGGATGGCTGGTGGTGAGGAGGGGGCCATGGGAGGAGGCGGAGCTGGGGAGACAGAGAGGCCTCCGAGTGCCGCCTCTGGCACCCGTGCCATAGGTTCACCACCACTGATCTAAGCCGAGACTAAATAAACCACATTATAGTTTATCAAAATGTGGATAGCTGAACCAGTCATTGGGCAGCTTCCTATATTTCTAAACCTCCCTCTATTAAGGGGCAAAGCAGTAATCTACTAGTGGGGAGAGGACTGCTAAGGCAGCACAGCCATGCCCCACATCTGATCACAAATGCAGAAATTGCGAAGGATTAGACTCTGTTGACCACCAAAGGCAATAAAAAGCAAGGGATTGCGTCTCTTAGTTCCATTACTCAAAGCTTTCATTTCCCCTGGGCTATGCTGATGGAGAAAGGTCACATGTGAGAGTCAGAAGATCACTTCCTTGCATATTGTCAAGATGTGAGGGAAAACAGCTAGACCCAAGCAGGTAGATAGAGGAGGAGGTGGTTGCTGGCAGTAGGGAAAGGCGCCTCATGCTTCCCCACTGGAAAGGAAGATTGTTTCCTCCTTTGAAAAGCATGGCTGTATCAGCAGGCCTGCCTCTCCTCCTCCTTGTTCATAAAATCCACATAAAGTATTGAGCAGCTGAAATGCCAATTTAATTCTGCACCATGGCAGGCCTCCATTCACGCTTCCGACTTAATCCTTTTCATCTACCTTGCTCGTAACTTCTTGATCTTCAAATCAATTCTGTAAATAGCGGCTGAATATTTCATTCTTTCCTTTGCCTGGGTTGCCTGCATTTCGATGGCTTGTACAAAAACTGCTTGGCTGAGACCTTCCAGACCCATTTAATGATGCAAAGGATCCCACTTAATTCCCCATTTGCCGGTTACTGGGGACACACCGCTCCCTGGCTTGCCAATAATATCCCATGTTTATTTATTTGTTTATTTAATATTTATTTGCCTGACATGTCAATCCATTTCCAAAGACTTCAGGCAGAATTGTCTGTTGTTATTGTGGTACAAGAAAGATGGAAGCCCAGTCTTGGTTCCTGAGACTCCATAGTGTATTGGCAAATGTTTTGGTTTTGGGTAGTTTTTTTGGCAAGATTTTTGGAAGACTGGCCCAAAATAATCCAGTTGGAAAGATTAGAAATTATGGTGTTCCAGTTTCTAACCTGGTTTCTTTAACCATTCCACCAAACTGGGTCTCAATCAAAATTAACATTTGAAAAACAGGATTACTTCACACAGACACACATAGAGACAGAATTGTTCTTATGCCTACAACAGTGGTGGCGAACCTATGGCACAGGTGCCAGAAGGCAGCACTCAGAGCCCTCTCTGTGGGCACGCGTGCTGTCGCCCCAGCCCCACCTCCCCCCGTGGCCCCCTCCTCACTAGCAGCCCCCCCAGAGGAGAGTCGCCCCCAAGCATGGCCTGCATGGACCAGCACAGCCAAGTACATGGCAGCCAGGCAGTAGGGACAAGACTCCGCCCTCGCGCCCTGTCATGTGCAGATGATGCTGCAGGGCGCAGGTGGAGGGCGTGGCAACCTTGGCGCTGCTGGGTTGCCTGGGTGATATGTGATGGGCTGTCGACGTGATGAATAGCCCTGCGGGCAGGCGGGGGCAGGGCAGGGACGGTTTTGGGGCACTCAGTCTCTAAAAGGTTCGCCATCACTGGCCTACAAGTTTTAGCAAGTACCTCTGTGAATGTATGGGACTCACTTTCTAATGAATACACATGGATTTACACTGCTTCTATATTGATGGGTCTAATCCTGAGGAATACCACCTGTTAAGGCAGCTCCTTTTCTCACTTCCTCCTCTCGTTTGTCAAATTGTTGGGTGAAAATCTGTCTTAATTTTTGTTTTGTTATTATTGGGCATATTGATTTCTTGGTAAAGCTGCAGTCAGTCTTACAGGAGGTAAAATTCTCATACCCAAATCCCAATAATATATGGAGAAGTAGAAGCTGTGACAACTACAAAGCCCACCAAATAGTGGGGAAGGAATGCCCATGCTCATCGGAGTCCAGCAGATCTCTGACTTCCAAAAGCTCCTTCTCCACGGGCATTAGAATGTCCCGTGGGAAATCTTTTGCAACAGTAAGGAGAACACTATTTTCAAGCGAGAATGCAGAACAACTTCAGCCTGCCTCAGCAGTGGGTTGGCAATAAGATGGAAGTTCTTCTGTGAGGAGATATTGTAAGAAGATAGTTACTGAGGCAACCAGCATATGTGGGTGAGCCCTTCATGTGCATAATTAAAGAATAATTGAGTTGGAAGGGACCCTGCAGGTTTTCTAGTCCAACCCCTGCTTAAGCAGGAGACTGAAGCATGTACAAATGGCTGTCCAATCTCTTCTTAAAAATCTCTGGTGATGGAGCACCCTCAGCTTCTGAAGGCAAGCCGTTCCATTGGTTAATTGTTCTAATAACTGTTATGAAATTTCTCCTTAGCTCTAGGTTGCTTCTCTCTTTGATTAGTTTCCATCCATTGCTTCTACTCCTGCCCTCAGGTGCTTTGGAAAATAGGTTGACCCCCCCTTTATTTATTTATTTATTCATTCATTCATTCATTCATTCAAATTTCTATGCCGCCCTTCTCCTAGGACCCAGGGCGGCTTACAACAACAATAAAATTACATGTGAGGAATTTAATAATAATAATCAAGCATCCAATCCAAAAACACATTCATTTAATCTAAAACACATACATACAACATGCAATCACCATCAAACACACAATCAATGATGAAGGCACATTCCTAGGCCCGGGGGCAGAGCCCTTCTTTGTGGCAGCCCCTCAAATATTGGAACACTGCTATCATATCACCCCTAGTCCTTCTTTTCACTGGACTAGACATACCCAGTTCCTGCAACCATTCTTCATATACATGGGGATGAGACAAATAAAGGATATTCCAGATGGTAAGACCAATCAGGGAATACACTGGCTGGGAGATATTTCAAATCCAGGGCACCAATACGCAAAACCATGGGTCTTCCTAATTCTGGAAGACTTAATATCCTGAGAAGATTAGCAACATCACTAGTATGAATGGGGGGGGGGGGAGACAGGATTTTCCCTGGGAAAAAAACAAATCCTTTTTGCAGTTTTAGATTATTCGTTATTCATTAGCAGAAGCTGATGAAGCTTCAATACTTGTTCAAACTTTGCTCTGTCCTAAAACACACCAGAACCCTGGCCCTCTGTGTCTTGGTAATTTAGTTATCAAGGTTTGGACGTGCAGATTTCCTGTCTGCTTCTAGAAAATACTCCCAGCAGTGCTTAAAGGTTGCCTCTAGCTATCATCTTAACATTTTCCATCGCCCCAGAAGGACAATCTAGTAGAAGAATGGTTCTCGCTCTTACTATTTCTAGTCTTCTGACATTGCACAGGCTGCCAGGCAAGAACAATGAGCACAAGATCCTTTCCCCAATGTTGAGTTCCATCTAAATACAGCTAGCACAGAGAAGTGATTTATCAGGGCTGAAAAAGACTGTGCAGATTTTTAACTCTGCAGCCTTTTCTACAGTCAAATATCCTGGTCATTCTTGCAAAACACTGAATCAGAATCATAATTGGGAAAAATAACCACTGCCAAACAATGTTCCTTGGAATTAACGTTCTGGAGAAGAACAAACAAACCAACCAATTTGGGGTGTGCAACGGCCACCCTTCTTCATAGGTCTTACAACAGTCTAACAAAACTGTACAGAAATATTAGCAACGAAGACATCTAACATACTTGATCTACTGATTTTTCATTACAGAAGAAAAAGATAATATCATGTAAAGTTGACCAAAGACTATTTGAAACACGTTGTTCTTGGACTAGATTCTAGGTCAACTTTTCCAAATAGCCCATTTAGCATTAGCCTAGCTCAAGTTATCAGTTGGATCATTATTATTGGTCTAAGTTACACCAGGGTACTTTGGAACAATGTGGACGTTTTCACAACATAGAAACTGAAATAAACAAACTTGCTATCGTCTTTCCCATCTTCTTAAAGAGCAACTTAACAGCCATTTTAGCTCTGATCAGCCGCAACGGGCTTTTAATGAACCCTATAAGGATTGTATGCAATATCTTGACCATTAACATTATTTTCATCCATTCCTTTATGATATTTTTATCCTCCTTTCACCCAGGAGATTTAGGAACTGCTTTCCCTCAGAAGTAATCTTTTAAAGACAATGGTGGCAACCGGTGATTGGAGCTAAAAATCTAAAAGTAGTGTTTTTTTTCCAGACACTTTTTTAATTTTCACTGTGAAATGCCTTTCTTTAATTCTCTTTCTGTTGTCTTCTATTTCTCCTCAACAGCTGGTTCTCAGGAAAAGAAAAACCCGTTTTTAGCAGAGGTCTGAACTGATTGCTTGCAAAGGGCTTTTGAAATGAAGATGAGGATTGCTTGAAATCAGGCTAAGGGCCAGAGGTTGCTCACTTCTAGCTTAGGTCACCTTCCACCTGGACTAGCTTACTTGCACAATAACATTTCATCAGTTTTGGATGGAGTACCAGCTGTGACCTTCCAGGTAGCCCTGCCCTCTACATCATTAACCATGCTCCATTAGCATCCTGTTTGGACTATAGTAATGCCTTAGAAGAGGAGGTGTGAATGGCTAAGAGTCATCTCAAGGAGCATATAGCAGTTGCCTGGTGAATAACGGGAGAGTTGGGGGGGGGTTGCCCTCAGGTTGCTTTGATGACCTTCCTAGAAACATCTGGCTGATCACTGTAGGGAAACAGGGTGGAATAAATCTTGGACCTGATCCTGCCGGACAGCATTATCCTTTTTTTCGCAGAATCCAGATAGATTGTAGATATGGAGTAGAACAAATAGCTCTGCCTTGGTCTCTATGCCTTCATAAGGAAAACATTGTAGAATTTGGGAGGAAGGACATTCTAACTTCTTCCATATATGTTTTGCAGGTGCAGATGTGGTTGTTGTAAAAAGTGGTGAGAGAGGTTTGGGAAGAGGAGTAGGGGGTGAATAAGTGAGGGTGAGTAAGTAAAAAGGAAGGAGGAGGAGGAGGAGGAGGAGGAAGAAGAAGAAGAAGAAGAAGAAGAAGAAGAAGAAGAAGAAGAAGAAGAAGAAGAAGAAGAAGAAGAAGAAGAAGAAGAAGAAGAAGAAGAAGAAGAAGAAGAAGAAGAAGAAGAAGAATTAGCAGCAGCAGCAGTTTATATGCTCATCTATAGTACTAACAGATCTGGATTAATAATATGGGGAAAAGCTATCCTAGTGATGAGCAGAGTAAGAAACTAAATTCCACATATCCAAGGGAAACTGCCTTTTCTGCAAAACAGTTATCAGAGGGAGCACTTCTATATGTTTTTTTAAAGCGTCATGCTTTTTAAAAACTAATCAGTTAAATTGTTCAAAGCCACAGGAACAGATTTCTTCCTGGAGTCATAATACTCTTAGAGGATCTTCAAATTGCTTCTTTCATAGCAGCTTCACATTTTGAGAGTGTTCCATTCTAATAGACCTTATATGTTAACTTTCCTTAAGGCCAACACCCATGTCTCATGTGAACACTCCCTGTCCGCCTTCTGTGCATCTTGTTTTATGAGTGTGTTCTGATGTGTGTATTTATGTGAATATGGAGGCAGATGGTCTAAATCATACAGTTTCCCGAAGCAAGCTTCTACAGAGATCCTGTTTTCATTTGTATGCATCAAACACACAAACATACAGAGTTTCTAATGATCCATCCCATGAGATATCGCTACCTATATTCCCCGTCAGTTCCAGATATAAGCCAGCCCATTTTTGGATTTTTTTGCTCACTGATTCGGATGGAAATTCTGTGGCTTTTTTTATGCAGACTGATCAAAATGCAAGGCTTACCATGAAGCATAGTTAGAGGTACTTGCCTTTCTAAACTTTCCCCACTGCCAGCCGCACAAAAGCTGCTGCTTCCAGCCAGAGTGACCTGAAAAGAGACAGATGAAACCATCAGATGGAGAGGGAGAGAGGGAGGGAGGGAGGGAGGGAGAGAGAGAGAGAGAGAGAGAGGGAGAGAGAGAGGGAGGGAGGGAGAGAGGGAGGGAGGGAGGGAGAGGGAGAGAGGGAGGGAGGGAGGGAGAGAAGGAGAGGGAGGGAGGGAGAGAGAGAGAGAGAGAGAGAGAGAAGGATGTTTCTTCATTGCAAATTCCAACTCCCCCCCACCCCCCAAAAAAGCAAAAGCAACAGAAATTAAATACCATTTGGATTATTTCTACCCAACTCTACAAAGAATACTGCTAGTTATAGTCCACAGACAAGCCAAAGAGGTTGTCTATTGTTTTTCATTTTAATTAATTTTTAAAAATGAACTAGATGGAAGGCACGGAAAACCTTGCAAAAACCATCCCACGCCCAGAATGAACCCATTTAGGTCTCCCCTCTTTTAGGAAAGACAAATTTATTAGTGCCGATTTCTAGAAGGAGAGGCCTTATTCCATTCCAGCTGCGTCAAGCAACCTCTTATCTGGTTTTTCTATCCACCTAAAGGAACTTTCACTTCTGTTTCCTTTGGGGGCTTGCATACCCCAATGTTTTGTCTAGAATCTACATCCTTGGCTCAGCCTGTTATTAGAAAGAATGCAGACCACCGTGGTGCCAAAATGGTTGTAGCACATTCCATCTGCTTCTCTGCTGTTGTACCCATGGTGCAGCTCAAGCCGGAGTAGGACAAAATATACTTCTTGTGGGCTCATTTCCCAGTTTCTTACCCCCCAAATTTCCTCCCTCCTGACACTCCCCCACCCCTCCAGTATCTGCTTCTCTTTCTCTGAGTTCTTTTTCTTCCGACTCTGGTCAGGAGTAACTCTAGCTCTTTCTCTCTTCCTAAATCATTTGATACGTTGTAGAACAGAATTACAGTTTCATTTAGTGGATTTCATTTCTCTAAGGACTGTGAAGGGAGGGAGGGAGGGAGGAAAGAACCTTGAAGGAAAAAACATTGAAAGAACGGACATTCATACACACAAACCATGGACCTGCTCCTCAGTCACCCTGTAGACCAGTGCTTCTCAACCTTGACAATTTTAAGGCATGTGGACTTCAACTCCCAGAATTCCACAGCCAGCAATGCTGGCTGTGGAATTCTGGGAGTTGAAGTCCACATGCCTTAAAATTGTCAAGGTTGAGAAACACTGCTGTAGACTAAGTAAGCGCAAGAACACCTCACTCCTTCCATGAAAATTTTGGAATTCTGTTTCTCCTTTGAAAGGATTCTGAATACAATATAAATTCAGTCAGCTGAATGGGATTTTTTTTTTTTAAAAATGAAGGATAATTTCTCCGGCTTGCACTTCTCCAGAGTAGGATTTTACCTTGCAAAATCCCAAAGGTGCTTCTTTCAAGAGGCAGCTGTGACCTAGATAACTGAGAATCTCCATAGACATTTACTTCTGCACAGTGGTGGGATTCAGCCGGTTCGCGCCAGTTCAGTAGAACCGGTAGCTAATTTTTTGTTGAGTTCGCCAAACTGGCTGAATCCCACTACTGGATGGTGTCCACTGAAGCCCTAAGCCCTTTTTCGCAAGGCTCAGAATGGCCCACCAGAAGTGCGTGGATGCCACTTCTGGAAGTCCCTTCTGGGCCTCGGAGGCCCAGACCCAGAACGTATTTCTGGAAGCAGCATCCACGCAGAGAACTGATTGTTCACATATTTGAATCCCACCACTGCCTCTGCAAAGCTAAAGCACCATTTGGAACCCTCTATATTAACAGTGCTTGTTTTTATTTTTCCAAAACTCACCTGTGGAATTCCTAACATTCTACCATTCAGGTGATCAGAAGAACAGCCAGAAGGCTAAATGCGTTTTAAAACACCTCCTGTGCAAGCCCAGCCACAGTTTAAGAAAGGCCTTCAGTCCATTAATTATATAGCTTTCCTAAGTTATGTTTAAATACATTTGCATGTTGGAAAAACTTCAACAAAAAGCTCTTGCTTTTTGGAGATCCTTGAGGGAGGTGACAAGTTCTCTTTGTGATTCATAATTGTATGCAGAAAAGGTTGCTATTTTCATTGCTTGACTGATGAATGGACCCCTTTACGTTTAAGGAAGGTTTACCTGAACCTGGCCAATTAAAGCAATATTTCTAAGGTTCCAGTGTCCCAGTAGGCTGGTGTTTATTTTAAATACTTCAACTTTCACCCTTTTCCGTAGTGTTAATGAAGAGTAAAATCATTTTCTGATACAATACACAAACAGTTTATAAACTATTTGGCTGAAATAAACATATTGTAGAAACCACAATGTAAATCTCTATGTAAATTTTTTAAACAAGGTTGTTCGGGTTTTAGAATTGGGATTTTAACAGGTTTTAGTAACAGCCATGTATTAATTTAATTTATTTTTAAATATTTATTATTATTTTCTGTTTTAATTAGGTTGTAAACCGCCCCGAGTCCTACGGGAGAGGGGCGGTATAGAAATGTAAGAAATAAATAGATAAATAAATAAATAAATAAATAAATAAATAAATAAATAAATAAGGCCATTGCAGAAAACGGTGTACAATTAATTGTTGTTTTTGTACCCAGATTGCTGTCAAGCTTTAATTAATTTCCAAGGTCTATGGTCTGTAAAAAAAAATTAAAATCAAAATGACCCAAATCACACGAGATTTGGTATGAGAATACTAACAACTCAAAGGATCCTAAGAATGAGATTGCCAAAATCTCATGAAATTTGATGCATCCCTTAAGGTTCAATCATGGGGAGGGGATGGTGGTGAGTGGGCGCCTGTGCCATAGTGGCAGGTTGTGCATTAGTGCCCACTATCTGGAAATGCTGCTGACCACCAAACTTTCCTTGTCCTCCAGCATTAAGATAGATTCATGTCAAAAGTGTTTCCTGATGAATGTTCTTGTTAACCAGCATTAAAAAATGTGCTGCACTATATGTCAAGTCAGGTTCTGAATTTATAGTGCAAGCTCCATGCAGTTTGAATAGAGGCTAAGAAGAAACATTTTTAAAGGTGAGAGAGAGAAAGAGAATGCATGTAGGTGACACTCTTATCCTGAACATTCTTGAACTGGTGGAAAAAAGCACATATTTCTCCCTGCATGATGTCTCACCTTACTTTCATTTTTCCAATAAACGCTCAAAAAAAGTGTTTCCTGCTCAATCATCTTGTCTGCCAGCTTGCCATACTTTAAAGTGTAGGTGCAATGAGTGATGGGAAGGCAAAATGGAAAGCAAAGTGTGAGAATATGGAAACAACTGCCACCCCTAAGCTACCAGGACTTACAGCCTTCTTTGAGCCTTCTTCTCTTCACCTGGGCTGCTATGCACAAGGAGGCAAGGCTACGTGTGAGCCTCCAACATTTGACAGAGAGAATGGCAATTTGAGAAACCAAGGGAACACGCTTTTCAAACCATGAACTGAGCAATCCCCACAAACCTAATGGAAATTCTTTCTGAACATTGTGCAGCTAAGTGGTTTTATGTAGCAAAAACTCAGATTTAGAAAGTATCCCAAAGCCAAACAAAAACCAACAATAAACTCTGCCCTCCAAATCTTTTGCCAGTGCAAGTTTAGTCCATGAAGGACAAGAAGCAGCAGATGGAAACTAATCAAGGAGAAGACCAACATAAAACTAAGGAGAAATTTCTTGCCAGAAAAATTAATCAGTGGAACAACTTGCCTCCGGAAATTGTGGGTGCTCCAACACTAGAGGTTTTTAAGAAGAGATTCGACAACTATTTGCCTGAAACGGTGTAGGGTTTCCTGTTTGAGCAGGTGGTTTGACTAGATGATCTCCAAGGTCCCTTCCAACTTTGATATTCTGTTATAGGAACACCTGGAGGGTCACAGTTCCCACAGAGGGCAGCCTATTTTAACAGAATCATCTAACGAAGTAAATGGTGATCCTATATCACAATAAACACATTTGCCTCTAAGGTGCCACATGATTCTATTACTTATAAAAAATCTATCTTGAAGACACATCCGTGACCAACTTTAATCCAAAATAGGAAGTCAGGAGCCTGAGGAGACTTCTGATTAACCTGGTTTCCCTCTAACCAGCTGGCCTGGAGGCTACAGAATGGCCAATGGTGCAGATATCAAGCTGTCTCTCCCCAAATGCCTAATTAACAGGAAGGTTTGGCTGGAGGAGAACACCACAGGAGGTAAGCGAATCTGGAAACTGCGGGCAGCAGGGGTGACAGCATTCACTCATATATTAGCTTCAGTTCAAAATCTATCAAACTGCCTCAGTTTACATACTGATCCCTTGTGGGAGGCAGACCTCACACATTTGCATATATACAGCCCACACCATTGTACTGCCATCTCTTAAGAAGAAGTCAGAAAAAGTAGGAACTTGTGAAATATTAGGAAGTGCAGAAAATTATGTCAAAACTGGGGGTGTAAAATAAGAAATGTACTAACACAATGAATCTCTCTCTTGCTATCTAGCTACCTCTTATCTATCATCCACCCACCCACCCACCCACCCTCCCACCCTCCCACCCTCCCTTCCTTCCTTCCTTCCTTCCTTCCTTCCTTCCTTCCTTCCTTCCTTCCTTCCTTCCTTCCTTCCTTCCTTCCGGCCGGCCAGCCAGCCAGCCAGCCAGCCAGCCAGCCAGCCAGCCAGCCAGCCAGCCAGCCAAGGGATAGAAACTACTTTACGCATTTCAGTATTTAAAAGGATTAAGATCCTTTAATTCCACAGGCAGCTCTATCTAAAGATGATGATGGTGGTCTTCCTCTGAATAACATCTCACAACTGAAGATTCTTCCCACCTTCTTTCCCCAATCAAGAATGAAAATCCACAAAGTAGTATTACAATGAAGGCTTGTATATAAATACCATTCAAAACAATATCTCTTCTTTGGAAGGCCTGTGCATCACATAGGGAAGCTTCAACATTTTTTAACAGAATTTATTATATTGCTGTGCATAAGAAAATGTCCGAAGATAAAGGAACCCCAAAGATCAGAGAAGAATAAGTTTTTTAAAGTAATGTAGCTGGAGTTGGGGATTCCCTAAAACCAACAACAAATAAGACCCAAGTTTGCTTTGCAGACTCAGAATGAAAAAAAGATGCTTTGATGGGAATAGGAATATTTCATGTTACAATATTTTGCTGCATGGGTCACCTTTGATGTTAACATTAGGTAAACTCAGTATTAACTGATACCTTTGGCTCAATGGCGAGGACATCTAGAACTTTACAAATTCAGACTAGCTGCAAGGATCAGGATCAGGTGATGGAAAAGATCTTCTACTTAATGGTCCAGAATATCCAACCTTGGCAACTTTAAGACTTGTGGACTTCAACCTGCTGGCTGGGGAATTCTGGGAGTTGAAGTCCATAAGTCTTAAAGTTATCAAGATTGGACACTCCTGGTCTAGAGCAATGTTTCTCAATCTTGGCAACTGTAAGAGGTGTAGACCTAAACTCCCAGAATTCTATTTATGTATTTATTACATTTTTATGCTGCCCATCTCCCCTGTAAGATGATCCTGGGCAATTTACAAATCTAATTGTACCAAAAAGGTTTTGCTGAATCCAAAGAGTATTTTTTTTTGCAATGTTTCCAGATATAGAAATTGACACAGTTGAAAGGTGCTGATGATTGTGTGCATGTGAATATTTGTGCTTTTCAACTGTGTGGATCACCAGTGTAGGACAGGTAGCAATGGATGGAAATCTAGCAGGACTACCCGATTCTGTAATAGCTTTGCTCCCTGTGCCATCTGTCTGGTAAACTCACAAGATTGGCTTTTTTTTTACCATGCACATGTATACATAACCTGAACTAGACTGTTTTTTCTCTGTGTCATATAATATATGTTGTGAGCTGCCCTGAGTTCTTGGAATAGGGCGGCATAGAAATCTAATTAAATAAATAAATAAAATAAATAAATATGTGGGTATATGCATAATTCTGTATTACCAAAAAACAAACCAAACATGAACACCAGGAAAAAAATTTAAACTAGAAAAGTTTAATAAATACCGAGCTTTCGTCGGAAAACTACCGACATCGCCCCCCCCCCGTTTGATCTAAGAACCTGTGACAAGGGGATGAGTAGTGATACACAGGTAGGCAAGAGGAGTAGAAAAAGAAGGATGGATACCAGCGCTAAGGATATGTTTGAAACACAGCCCAATCAATTAGGACCGGTGACAAGGTCCAGGAGCCGGGTGCAAACGTTGATTAACCCTATATAAGTCTCTCTCATTGACTAGCATCAAGCCCTGACGATGTCGGTAGTTTTCCGACGAAAGCTCGGTATTTATTAAACTTTTCTAGTTTAAAATTTTTTCCTGGTGTTCTTGTTTGGTTTGTTTTTTGGCAGTATGAATATACCCAGGAATTGCATTTTTAGTGATATTATTAATAATAATTCTGTATTTATTTATTTATTTATTTATGTGTGTCATGTTTATCTAGTGCAGTGGTTCTCAACCTTTCTGAGGTTGAGACCCCACTTGCCCCGCCCATGCGCGCCGCGACCTCGACCCGGGGGCACGCGCGTGTGCACGCGCGCGCAAAAAAAAATGTTACATTTTTTTTAAAAAATAAAAATAAAAAAAAATGGCGGCCGGGACGGGCAGATCTGCGCATGCGCGGATCGGCCCGTCGCACGCGCCACGCATGCGCGCATCTGCCCGTTGCGGGCCGCCATTTTGTTTTTTTATTTTTTATTTAAAAAAATTTAAAATAATAATAATAAAAAAAAACAAAATGGCGGCTGCGACGGGCGGATCTGCGCCTGCGTGGATCGGCCCGTCGCACGCACCGCGCATGCGTGGATCCACCCATTGCGGTCCGCCATTTTTATTTTATTTTATTTTATTTTATTTTATTTTATTTTATTTTATTTTATTTTATTTTATTTTATTTTATTTTATTTTATTTTATTTTATTTTATTTTATTTTATTTTATTTTATTTTATTTTATTTTATTTTATTTTATTTTATTTTATTTTATTTTATTTTATTTTAATTTTTTTTAAATTTTTTTTCCAGCGCGACGGGCGGATCTGAGCGTGCGTGGCATGTGCGTGCCAAAAAAAATAAAAAAAATTAAAAATAATTAAAAATAATTAAAAATAAAAAAAATAAAAAAAACAAAATGGCGGCCGGCGGTGCCCGGCGACCCCCGCGAAATGGTCTCGCGACCCCAAATGGGGTCGCGACCCCAAGGTTGAGAACCACTGATCTAGTGTATATCGGGGGTGGTGACCCTTTGAGAGCTGTATGCAATGAAATTTCATTTTAATGTACGCCGATTAGAGTACACTCAAAGTGACAATAAAGTTCTTCTTCTATTCTTCTATTTTAAATTAATCAAGGAGAGAAGCAAATTAGAACTAAGGAGAAATTTCTGGAACAGTTAAGAGCAATTAGCCTCCAGAAGTCATGGGTGCTCCATCACCGGAGGCTTTTATGAAGAGACTGGACAACCATTTGTCTGGAATGGTATAGGGCAGCGTTTCTCAACCTTGACAATTTTAAGGCATGTGGACTTCAACTCCCAGAATTCCACAGCCAGCATTGCTGGCTGTGAAATTCTGGGAGTTGAAGTCCACATGCCTTAAAATTGTCAAGGTTGAGAAACACTGGTATAGGGGGATGGACTAGAAGACCTCCAAGGTCCCACCCAACTCTGTTATCCTGTTGTTCTCTATGTTCTGGGAATAAAATTGTGTGTGAATACATTTGAATCACTAAAAGATTAGAGTTTGACTGCATGTACTGGGACGAGGTGGAGGAAAACATGGTAGGGAAGTGGCTGGGGTTAAAACAGTTGCTCAATGGGAAATCTGTGCTGGGCCCATAAATATTAAAGAGTCGCCTAGTCCTACAAAAAAGTGGCTTCATACTGTTTGGCTCCAGGCAAAATAAAGGGAATTCAGTGCCCCAAAGGGCTAGAACAGTGGGATTAATAACACATCAATTTTAATGCAGGTTTTTTTTCTGCTTCATAAACAGCAAAGTGAATGTTTGAGCATCTCAGCAGGAGGTTAATGAGGACTCTGATTAGTTATTCAGATTTCCTTACAGTGCCTCAATCCATCCTTCTAGAGGGAGAGGAAAGGAGGATGGGTAAAAAAAAAACACAACCCAACAACACAGTAAAGATATTCTTCCCACTCTCCTTCTGTTTTCTAAGCCAGCTCGAGCCACAACATGGCAAAACCATTCAGCTTCACAATTTTATATCTTGCGATGATTCAGATTTCATGGAGAGTATATAGCATGCTCAAACTGTCTCCCTTCACCTTTCTTTATTTCCGGCTTGCAAAGAAAGGGAGAGCACAGTGAGAAGCACAAAAATGTATGAAGCTGGCTCAGCAGCATCCAAATCCTACCTCTTGCTAAAGGATGATGGGTTTGCCTCAAACCTGAGTAGATCTTTGATTTTCTAACTGGAAAATTAATCCTCCAAGTGTGCTTTGATAAAAACTTTGGGTTACAATATCCAAAGAAGACGGTGCCTGATGGATATGAATTCCGGTAACAGCAACAATGTTGTTGAAAAAACTGTGCCTGATGGGTGCTGAACGGGGAGAACACATCAGGGAGGAAGAGTAGTTTAACCAGAATGGGCAGCATCAGTGGAAGTTATATACTTTCAAAGAAAGTAGAAAAGTAAACTGAGAGTGATAATAAAGAAATAAAATGTTATGGAAAGAATAAAAAAGGATGGTCCTGCCCTCATTACTTTCTTCCCATTGCATCTCAGCAGATAGTTCCACAACCAACAACATAAGGCAAGGCAAGGCAAGGCAAGGCAAGGCAAGGCAAGGCAAGGCAAGGCAAGGAAAGGCAAGGAAAGGCAAGGAAAGGCAAGGAGATAAGATAAGATAAGGTAAGGTAAGGTAAGGTAAGGTGAGGTGAGATGAGATGAGTTGATAAGATAAGATAAGATAAGATAAGGTAAGGTAAGGTAAGGTAAGGTAAGGTAAGGTAAGGTAAGGTAAGGTAAGGTAAGGTAAGGTAAGGTAAGGTAAGATAAGATAAGATAAGATAAGATAAGATAAGATAAGATAAACTTTATTGACTTTTTTGCTGTGGGCACAACGGCACACATCAAAAATGAAATTTAGTTGCCTGCTCTCAAAGTGAAACACATACATGACACACACCTAAAACATACTATGTACAACATATGTATAGACCCACACCCCTACATTTACATAGCAAATAAATATTAAATACTGTCCATCTTGAATATATAACGGAAGGAGGAAGCTTGAGCGTTCACAAGCTTAATGCTGTATGGAATGAAACTATGGCTGAATCTAGATGTTCTGCTACAGAGACCGCAAAGCCTCCTCCCAGAAGGTAACAAGGAAAACAGGTCTGTTTCATTCAGCTCCTCAGACATTGTCTTGGCAACAGAGTTCCTCCTTTCAGTTATCTCATTGTGAGATGCTGAAGATTGAACTCAGGGCCTTCTGCATTCAAAGCACATCCTCAACTCCGTTTCCACATCTTGGCATAAGGAACAAAGATGATGTAACCAAACCAGGCATAGTCTGGCCGAAGGGAGTCTCATCCTTGTGCCTCCTATGATGGCCCCACACCATCATTATTATTAATTCCACCCAGATGTACCACCATATCAATCTTTGGTTTCATCAACTATAATGACTTATGCTTGAGGGAAACAATTATCTCAATTTAATCTTTGTCCCAGGCTCACAACATCAATGCTGTAATTGGAAAACATCCAAGGGAACAGAATAGGAATATATGTGAGATAGACAAGAGAAAATACATCTTTCAATACTTTCTGATGTACTCCAAAAATTGTCACAGGGCAGCTGCCTGTTGCTTTATTTTTGCTTCTTTGATGCATTTCAATTTTTAAATTATACTGATGCTTTTAACTGGATTTGCCATGTCTAGTGTTGCTTGTGTGAATTGGCAGCCATATCAATTGAAATAAGTAAATAAATACTTGGTTTTTGTGAGCTGCCTTGAGTAAGGTGGAAGTCAGTGACATACAAATTATTATTACACACACAGCAATGTGAAATCATAGCTGCCAATTCTTTAGCTGGTATTGGGCGTCATATGCACTGAATTCTTCCCAAGAATTTAGGAAGTTGTAATGCATTGGCATGTTGCCTTTTGTAATTGACAGATGGACACTTTGTCAATGTGCAAATTTTCTAAGTGCCGTCCAAGATTTTGGGGTATGGCATCCAGTATGCTGATAGCCTCTGGGACTACCACAGCCGTTTTATGCCATAATCTTTCAACTTCATTATTATTACTGATTACGCAGATAATGTGGTCTCAACAAATGCTGAGTGATAAATTGAAGAAGATTGCTGTCCTCGGGTTCATATTTAAGGTGTTTGAAGAGCAAACAGTGACTGAGAGAGACATGATGGTTGGTGATACCCTTGATACAGAAAAGTTAGCACTGTCTAATGAAGATTATGCTCCCAATATATCTTTGTCCATTGATGGAGAAGCCACAAAACCCTAACCCTAACCTCCTTCCATTCCATGAAGTAAAGCAATAATCCTGCATGGATTGGAGACCTTTATACCTGAGACCTAGTGAGCTCATGTCTTATATTAAGAGGTGAAGCCAACCAGGGTTACACGGTTGAAAGCTAGTTGTGAGTCAATATGAAAGAACTACAATTTTTTTTATAAAGGCAGAGTCTAAAACATACTAAGCACATGGATTACCTAGTCCAATTCCTTGTCCAGTGCAGAAATCCTTTGTTGAAACATGACACTCAGCCAAAGTGTGTCCCCCACCTTCCAAGGCAGTCAGCCAATGCCTGACAAGATCTTTATTTGTTTGCTAATTCATATTTGTAGATAGCTAGAGGTAAGGTGGAATAGACCTTATGACATGATGCCATGTCTTCGGAATATATTCCATCCCCTTGTTCAGAAATGTAACTTAAAGAAACTATTGCTGGCTATGGGACATAAACATATAAGACCTAAACAAAGGGAGAATATCTTTAAAAAACAGAGATCACCTAAAGCTTAAGAGGATCACAGATCCCCCCCCTTTTCTCCCTTCCATCACTTCTGAACCATCAAGTGAATTTTACAAGAACTTTTTTTCAAGCTTTCCCCTTCAATGTAATTGAGAAGTCATTTACTCCTCCTTAACATTTGCTTGAAGGAACGTTAGAGCTGAATTATAGTTGGGACCATAATCTCACAGTAACGGTCTGGGAAATGTTAATGCCTAGATCCTGCAGAGTGCCATATTACATCTTTTATGGTGGACATAAGATTTTTATGAACTTTTTCATCATTTACTATGGAGAAGAGCCCCTACCTACGGTTGGGTTTGTTAGCTTGGATATAAACTTCACGAATGCCTTGGGGTACCTTGAGAGAGACATCCCCGAAGTATTAATCTCAACACTTTATCCCTATGGCTCTTTTCTTGTAAATTCATTCAAAGAGGCCCACTCCAACAGTTTATTAAATAAAATGATTTGTTAACCATACAAGGCTACAAAACTGAAATAACTCAGTCTATAATACTAACACAGTAATATTACAGTAATACCAAGCAATTCATGGACAATTTATAACATGGCCTAACAATGGGAGGGGGGTGGGATCCAAGTAACCACCAAAAAAAGCATTTTATTAAAATCAGAATAAAAATCTTCTCAGCAATCTATGAACTTTGATGGTTTCCTTCACCAGAAATGTATTATAGCAACTATGGGGCAAAATATTTGAAGATTCAGAACGCCTCTTCCTCCCCAACTCAGCTAAAAATCCTAACATCTGTTTTTCTGAGAGAACTGTTATTTTCAAAGCTTCATTGCAACAGATACCTCTACAGCAAGAAATGTAAAGGGACTAAGTGGACCCGGGAGCTCTTAAGGTATCTCAGAAACAAGTAGTAACTTCAGGGTAACTTGGGCCTTTTCTAGAGACATTTGGATGATCAGCTGAAGTGCTTCTAAATCCACCCTTCTGTCCTTATTTCTTCCACCCCTCTTCAAGAGAACTGTATTTTATTCAGATTTTTTAAAAAAGAGATCTCAGAAAAGGCACTTTCAGTAGTTTATATTTTCTTAGTAAAAGAATAAATTGCCCTGTGGTAAGAAGGGCAGCCGATAGATAGATAGATAGATAGATAGATAGATAGATAGATAGATAGATAGATAGATAGATAGATAGATAGATAGATAGATAGATAGATAGATAGATAGATATGGATGGATGGATGGATGGATGGATGATTTCAGATCTCACCCCCGACTGTTTAAATGTGTTTGGGTTTCTCACATCTAGAATAACTTTTTTATTCTATTTCATTCAAGAGCTGTGGTGGCGCAGTGGTTAGAATGCAGTATTGCTGACTAACTCCCCTCATTGCCAGCAGTTTGATCCTCACTGACTTAAGATTGACTTGGCCTTCCATCCTTCCAAGGTCAGTAAAATGAAGACTCAGATTGTTGGGGGCAATATGCTGACTCTGTAAACTGCTTAGAGAGGGCTGTAAAGCATTGTGAAGTGGTATATAAATCTAAGTGCTATTGTTATTTTTCTTCCCTTTTTAAAAAGAAAGATGGATTTTATCACTTCGTGCTTGTCTCGCTTCTAGCTTCCATTAAGTGTCATAATGTGTCATAAAGTGTCATTATGGGAAGGCCGGTCTTCTTTTTTGCCCCTGTGTTTGAGGATTCCATCATTTCATTATTCTTACAGACAAATGCTTTTAACTCTCTGTCACTGCTAGTAAAATCTGGATATTCGCATGAGTTTGTAATACTTAGGCTGACAAGCGTCAGCACAAACACGCCTAGGGAGGCAGGAATGACCTGACCGGTCCTTCTTGATGGACAGAGCCACTTTTCAGAATATGCACAGTGATATTAGACAATTGTAGGGTGAATCTTTAGGTGAGAGGCCTGTCACCTAGGAGATAGCACAAAAGCTAGGAAGACTAATGGTAGAAACACTGCACACTGATTTATTGCAAAGCGAACACTCAATGGTTGTGTCAAACTACAAGTCAGCAAAGATAAATTTAGGATCTACAAAAGCATACAGTAAAAAAGAGAGTTTCTAGTTTGAATCAGTTGGAGTTCTTTAGTTTGAAGCAGAGGGAAGAGTAATATAGTTTTTTTTTTTAGTTTAAAACAGAGGTAAGAATAATAGAAATAGAAATACAAGGAAAAAATGCTTCCTGCTTATAAATTCTTTTCGTTTATTTGAAAATAATTGCATAATGCTTTCCAATCAACTTCAGTCTATAAGCATGATTGGATATTATTATTTATTACTCATTCAATTTTTGTGGCAGCCCATCCTATCTAAAGAATTCTGGATGGCTCAGTCACAAACAATCCAATAAAATCAACAGAACTGAAGAAGCTTCTCGGATGAGAAATGAAACGGCTTCATGGAAAAACAAAGAAAGTCCAGTTGCCTTTTTAAAAAAGCAACTTTGGGACAGCCATGACCTGGATGACTGAGAATCTCCACAGACAATCCAATAAAATTAAGTTTAAAAAGCCAATAGACAAACATGTAAACACATCAGTAACAGTTTTAAGACCAAAAGAAAAAAAATCATCCTGACCAACGCTAAAAATCTATTCTTACGTCAGCTTAACACAGTCACCATAAAAACTCTTCACTGTTGCCAACATGCCTTCAGAACTGTCTTTAAAAATTCTGGTGGGAAGATGTTCCCAGGATGGGTGCCATGGAAAGTAAAAAGTAGGAAACCTCTGGGACAGGAGTGGATAATTATGTCCCCGTTATGAATTCTGGGAGTTGAAGTCCACAAGTCTTAAATTTGCCAAGATTGGACATCCCTGATCTAGGATTTAAATGGAGCATTTATGACCCACCTTCATCAATTTCCCTGCGTAAAGCAAATTATTTTGCACCTGTTCCTAAGCAACATGGGAGCGGTTTCCCTCCCTTCTGCTGTAAACAAACTGTTTCCTAGACTCCCTCTTTGATACTAAAGAGACGTCATAAAAAAAGAGAGATTCTTTTCTTTGGGACCATTGCCATATGTTTCATCTCAGCCTTAAACTACATGTTAATTGTTCTGAATTAAGAACTCCAGCTGGAAAAAGCAAACAAGCAATTTACAGACCTTAAGATAACACCCAACTTATCCAAATGGATGTTTAAAAAGCTCCCCTTCTTGGTTGGGTAGAATTCAAATAATACTGACTGGCTTTTTTTTTTAAAAAAAAAATAAAATAAAAAATAAAATAAAGCCTTTTACAAAATAAAATAAAATAAAACCTGGTTTCTTGAAACTGGATTTACTCCCAGATACCTGCATCCAGTTTTGGTCATCACGATGTAAAAAAGATATTGAGACTCTAGAAAGAGTGCAGAGAAGAGCAACAAAGATGACTAGGGGACTGGAGGCTAAAACATATAAGGAAAGGTTGATGGAATTGGGTATGTCTAGTTTAACGAAGAGAAGGACGAGGGGGGACATGATAGCAGCCTTCCAATATCTCAGGGGCTGCCACAAAGAAGAGGGTGTCAACCTGTTCTCCAGAGCACCTGAAGGCAGGACAAGAAGCAACGGATGGAAACTAATCAAGGAGAGAAGCAACCTAGAACTAAGGAGAAACTTCCTGACAGTGAGAACAATTAATCAGTGGAACAACCTGCCTCCAGAAGCGGTGAATGCTCCAACACTGGAAGTTTTTAAGAAGAGACTGGACAGCCATTTGTCCGAAATGGTATAGGGTTTCCTGCCTGAGCAGGGGGTTGGACTAGGTCCCTTCCAACTTTATTATTATTATTATTATTATTATTATTATTATTATTATTATTATTATTACTATATCTTTAAAAATATCAACAGAGAAGGAGAAAGATGTTTCCACCTAGATGACATCTCGGATTACCAGCCAAACAGCTTTTTAGATTTATTCCGTCTTTTCCTTCATTAACGACTAGTTTGCTTTCAACTAAAACAAGCAAATGAAAAAGACCAGTGAAAGGAAAACAGGAGATTATTTTTTTACATCCTGTTTCAGAACTTTGCAGACAGATACATACAGTAGTTGATGACTCTGGAGATTATATAACTGTTCAGAGGATTATTCAGTCTGATCTGACAAGAATGTTCTTATCATAGGTTTAGAGTAGATCCTGGTTGTCCAACCTTGGCCAATTTAAGACTTGTGGACTTCAACTTCCAGAATTCCTTAGCCAGCAGTGATAGATAGTCAGATGATAGACAGTCAGATAAAATTTATATGCCACCCATCTCACTAAGAAGCCACTTTGGGCAGCTGACTATATAGCTAGATTGATCTGATCAGAGCTATCCATTTATGTCTGTATAGGTGCTGGAAATAAACCATGTATTTGCTTCCAAATTTTCTGTCAATCTTTTTTGAAAAAAAGTTTGTCAAGCGCTGGGGAAATCAGGAGATTCAGGCAGTTCAAATGGGTATAAAGATTTATGGCAAGTTTAAGCTCTCTACAAGAATCTGACCTACTAACGGTCAAGGGAAATGAGCGGGAGTTAAGAATAGAAAGGAATTCAAGATGGGCTGGACTTAGTTTTCTTGTGTATATTTTCTGAAAAAGCCTCCCCACCCTTTCCCAGCATACCCTGTGACCCAAATAATCCTCCTTGGTGGAAAATGACAAGGGCTTGGTTTTAAAGAAGACATCTGTAATCAGACATTTTATCAAATACCACTCAATTATTCAAATAATCCCAGCCTCTAAAATGTGAGTGCTGTTTAGGGAAAGGGGATCCCTTATTAAGCTGCAATCATTTCTCCATCTCAGTCAGCATTCCTGAATTCCACATCCGATTACAAAATTTGCATTCAATTTAATTTATCCATCTGGAGCAAATAAATAATCTGGGTCCCCATCTCAACCTTAATTACATTTGTTAAATTAAGGACTGGAATGTGAGACATTTAAATTTTTTAAACAAGGTTGTTTGGGTTTTAGAATTGGGATTTTAACAGGTTTTAGTAACAGCCATGTATTAATTTAATTTATTTTTAAATATTTTTTATTATTATCTGTTTTAATTGGGCTGTAAACCGCCCCGAGTCCTACGGGAGAGGGGCGGTATAGGAATTTAAGAAATAAAAATAAAATAAATAAATAAAAGTGCTAGTAGTTCTGCAGACAGATAGACAGCTAGTTCAACCAGCCTCGGGTTTTCCCCCCTCTATCTTCTGTTCCAATTTCTTTCCCATCTTTCCAGAAATTATTCTTTTTTTTTTTTAAGAAAAACAAAACCTTGAAAAATAAAACAAAAAATATCTTCATAAATGAGGGAACAGTAGAACTTTTGACACTTTCAGAGCTGCTTGCAAGAGAATGAGATAAAAAGTAATAAATTGATATACTCTATCTTGTGGCTTAATTTCTGTGGCTAGAATTTCCATCTTTATATGTGGGGTTCCTGGAGTGCAGAAATTTTTGATAATCCCACACAATTCAACTTTATTTCCCTTCCACAAAACAACAACACAAATATAGACATCAAGCTGTCAGCTGCTGGAAATAAAATGAGATATCTTATTACTTTTACACATGGAAAATTCACTGCTCTTCGAAGTTCATAAGTCCCTTTTGAGTGAGCTTCAGTCTTGGATCTGAACTTGGCTGGAGTGACCGTCTGTCAAGGACCATCACTCCAAAGAGGTTATTGTTGCCAGAATGGGACAACTCACCATGGCCAACTTGGCATGGCCAACTCAACATGGCCAGCTCACTATGGTGAGACAATTCAACATGGCCAAGATGCCCCGGGACAATTTGCTGTGGGACAATTCAACAATTAATTTTCATTATTTAAAATAATTAAACAATTATTTTATTTTTTTCTCATTCACATTTCACTTTGTCCCTCCTTTCTTTAATGACTCCTTCCACTATTTCTTCGATATTAGTGTAACTCTTTTTCCTTGGCGAGTTGGCTGTGGCAAGTTGTCGTAGACCCATCATTTCCTTAGTACAGCTCTAAGGGATACAATCACAATCACTCTAATTCTTAAGCCCAATCACCATTGCAAATTTGAGATTCTTCTTCCTGAGACTGAGCAATTTTTCACCACTCTGCCCTCTGCTTGGTGCTCTGCAGTAAACAAAATGGCGGCACTGGTATCTGATAGATCAGATACGGTAACGTCTTAGGGGTCCTGCTCCCTTCCGCTCATCTGCCTGTTTCCATTTTGGAAGGACATGACTACCCAGTACTTTTACAGTCTTAGAAATGTCGCAAACACATTTGCTCTGGTTGCATCCTGACTTTTCCAGCTGGCTATCCAAACTAAAATAGAAAACTACATCCATTAAACTTACTGGGATGAAATTATGAAGTAATCTAGGCTTCTAAAGAATCTGTCCATCATCCATCTTTTAAACCTCAAGCTTTCTAACCAGGGAAACAACATCTGAAATCTTTTACCCCTGCAGGAACATTCCGCCAGCAAGTGCTGCTCACTAAAATTGTAGCTTTGGTGAGACCACAACATCCACTAAGCGTCCGTAATGAAACTAAGTCTGAGTTTTACTTAATATTAAGTTACACAGAACTGACCAAACAAAAGCAACTTAAATTACATCAGTTCCTGGCTATTTTGGGAACTGAAATTTGGGGGACATTTGCTAGAGTAGCAGCCTCTTAGAAAGACTAGATTAACAGAGATGAAACCTGAGCATCGAAGACAGTGCCAAAATAACTTTTCGAAGCTCACAGCTGTAACCACTGGAAGCTGCAGACCATTTTGAGGGTGGAAATACATGCAAATGGTAAAGGAAACTCTAAAAGGGGCTTAACATAATTTAACAAAACAAAAGTAGGAAAAATCCAAGTTTTTTTCTCCCTCAGGGCCAAGCAAGAACAGTTGGTCATAATTTCATTGGTGGGTCTGATCCCTTTGCCTTATTGTCATACCACCTGTGTCTCCTGTGACCTTTCCAAATCTTTTAAGTGAGGCCCCCAACCATGAAAAGATTGCCCATTCCTGTTACAAGCCTAGAGCTACACCATGAAAAATGCACGTTTAGGTTAGATTTTTTTCTCCCATCTGGTCAATAAAACCCATTCGGTTAAGTGGGTTTCTTGATGGATGGACCACACTTTGAGCATCAGAACTGTACCTAGGAAAGGAGTTTGTGAGCGCAGCTCATTCTGACATGTTTTCATGGGAGCAAAATCAGAGCTAGAAACGCTGAAGACTGATTTCTTGTGCAATATACCCAGTGGTGGGATTCAGCCTGTTCGCACCACTTCGGCAGAACCGGTAGCTAATTTTTTGTTGCCCGGGCCCAGAATGGACTTCCGGAAGTGGCATTCACATAGAGAACCGATTGTTGACATATTTCAGTGGTGGCGAACCTATGGCACGGATGCCAGAGGTGGCACTCAGAGCCCTCTCTGTAGGCATGCGCACCATCACCCCAGTCCTAGGCCTTCAGCTGGGTTTTATAAAACCTTTTCGCTTTAGGCCTCCACGTGCCAAAAAAAAAAAAAAGGTTCAATCAGTCAATTTCAACTTCTCGCGGGAAAAAAAAGATCTTGCAAAGTTGGAATTGATTGATTGAACTTTTTAGTCCTACCCAGTCTGCTGTTACCACTGCAGCCACGCCCACCCAATGGGCCACACCCACCCAATTGGCCACACCCAGGCAATGGGCCACACCCACCCGGCAGTCGACCATGCATAAGTGGGTTTTGGGCATTCAGTCTCTAAAAGGTTTGCCATAGCTGACATATTTGAATCCCACCACTGGATATACCTAAGCAGTTAGGACCACAGTGGTTCGCATGGTTAGCGTGCTGGGTTGGAGATTGGCAAGCCCATGTTAGAGTGCTGCTGTGGGGTGGGGTTGAGCTCCTGTCCTTTGCTCCACTTCCTGCTGGGGATGTGAAAGACACCTCCAATTGGACGTCCCCCAGGCACCAGTGACATCACCGGCTAATCCTTTCAACTGCGAAGTGCCTTGGTGCTTCTGACACGAGTGCTATGCTTCCCTAAGCAGTATCTCCCATAAATTCAGTACAGATCGTCCTTGACTTACGACAGTTCATTTGGTGACCATTCAAAGTTACAACAGCAATGAAAAAAAATGACTCAGGGCCATTTTTCACACTTCTGACCCTTGCAGCCTCCCTGTGGTCACGTGATCAAAATTCAGACGCTTGGCAAGACTGACATGCTAACTTTACAACTGCAGCCATTCACTTAACAAGCGGTCGTTAAATGGGGCAAAATTCATTTAACAACTGTCTCGCTTAGCAATGGAAATTTTGGGCTCAATTGTGGTCGTATGTCGAGGACCACCTGCTATCCCTTTCCTCCCCTCCCCCCACCCCTTTCTCAAGGTGCAGGAGATTAGATTTACCGCACAAATGAGCCTAAGATGGAAGGAAGTGGACAGAGCTTGCTTCAGATTTACAGCCTGACACTCCTCTACAAGGTGGGGGATTCTGGCAGAAAAAATGAAACCTGGCAGGGTCGTAATCACCTGCATCAGGTCTGAAGGAGCTTGTCGTTATAACTCCAATCCTCCAGTCATTCCGATCTACATGTATAAATAATCCCACTCACTGACATTCACCCCAGAGACTAATAATAGATTTTCTGTGGGAGCAGACACAGAAAACAGAAAACAAGACCGAGAGGCAAAGCCCAAGCGGAGATGAAGAGATGGAGAAAGAAGCCTTTGGAGTGGCTTGGTGGGAGGGCTGGAATCAATGAATGTACACACACACACAGACCGGCTAAAGTTAGGGATGGAAAAATCAGTTCCTTTGGATTTGTTCTGCACGGGTCCCTTAGTCCATCTTTTTCCATTTCCAAATTAGCTTTCAGAGTTAAGGAAGCAAAAGTTCAAATTTATTGGAAATGCAACTTTTCGCCAAAATATGCATTTGGGGTGTCCTTTTTATTTTCCTCCACACCGCCTTCGCTAATACGTACATTTTCATTTGTAGATTTTTGCATCAAGGGTTTGGCTGCGAACTAGTCTACCAGGTTTAGAACCTGCCACTGAAGTAATTCATATAATTTCAAGATATGCAAACTGAGTTGACTCAGTTAAAAAATCCAGACCAAACCAAACATTCCTAAAGACCAGGGGTTCTCAACCTTGGCAACTTTAAGACTTGTGGACTTCAACTCCCAGAATTCCTCAGCCAGCTTTGCTGGCTGAGGAATTCTGGGAGTTGAAGTCCACAAGTCTTAAAGTTGCCAAGGTTGAGAACCCCTGCTAAAGACAGTTCAACTCCTGCATTTATTGTTCGATTCTGCTTAGCTGTCCCAGAGAAATCAAGAGAGAGATCTCTATAAACAGACATCAGTGAGCTACAAGGTTGTGGAAGGTTTTCGATTTTTCCCTTGACAGCATCGAAATGAATCATTAGCAGATCTGGAAGGAGGCAAAGTAAAGCTGACTTAAAGATGCTTCAAGGAAGACAGAACATTTTTCCCTGGCACTACTTATGTCCTCCGCCTTTTGGACAACAAATCTGCACTAGATTTGGATAATATTTCCTGCACACAGGTAGTCCTCAACTTACAACAGTTCATTTAGTGACCCTTCAAATCTACAACGACACTGAAAATAGTGACATGGCCATTTTTCACATTTACAACAGTTAGTAGAGATTTGTGACATCTCAGAGTGAGAGTGCACTCTTGCAAAGTTTAAAAGTAATTATTGCTTTAAAAAAGAAGCAGTATAAACAGTCCTCGACTTACAACTATAACTCGTGATGGTCATAAAGAGGGTCATCGTCAGCCCTGATTTTTACAGCCTTTTTTTTGTGCCCATTTTTAAAGTGAATGCAGTGATCATTAAGCAAATCCATTTTTGCTATGGGGCATTTCCCTTCCCCCTTCCCCCAGAAACCAAAAGTGAATGCCAGTTTGTTGAAAAATGCCACAAATCCAAGTTGTGTGGCCATGGGCCGCTGCAAGCAACTGTGAATGCGGGTCATAAACCTGAGTCGGTTGCTGAGCCCTCAAAATGCAGTTATGTGACTGCGGATGGGGGGAGAGGAAGACACTGTAATTTTAGAATCAGGATGTAAGTGCCTTTGGAGGAGGGGTCTATTGTAACTTTGATTGGTTGCTAAATGGATCAATCGTAAGTCAAGGACCACCTGCTTTCTATTTATGTGGCAACCAGACATATGGATAAGTATTTTTCTGAGGAGCTCTTGGCCTCATCTAAGGCTGCTTTCCCTGGTCAGTCAGTACAGCCGCAGCCTGGGACATCTTCTTGACCGTAAAGTATACTGTCTCCTGGTCCAGGTGATTGTGATGGGCTAAAGTGTTGGTTATGACCTATAAAGCCCTTTATGGCAATGGACCAGGATACCTGCGGGACCGTCTTCTGCCTCATGAATCCCAGCGACCGGTTAGGGCACATAGGGTTGGCCTCCTACGGGTCCCGTCTGTCAGACAATGTCATCTGGCGGGGCCTAGGGCAAGGGCCTTCTCCGTTGCTGCCCCAGCCCTCTGGAACCAGCTTCCCTCAGAGGTTTGCACTGCTTCCTCCCTCCTAGCTTTCCGAAATTGTTAAAGACCCATTTATGCCGACAGGCTTGGGGCGTATGAGCTGTGCTCTGTCCCTCCATCCGCGATTGTGAGTTGGTTGTGCTTGTTTGTTGTATGAATGTGATTAATTTTATCACATAGTTTTTATTGTATTGTTGTGAGCCGCCCTGGGTCTTAGGAGAAGGACGGCATATAAGTCTAATAATAAATAAATAAAATAAATAAATATTGGGTCTTCCTTCCTGCACAAGAAAGACTACGAAAAGCTCACTCCCTAAACAGGGCATTAATTGAGCCACAAGATCTCTCTGGATCTGGTGCTTCCCAGCTCACTCCTGATAGCTGCTTCTGTCTCTGACTTAAGAATCTTTCTCGTGTTGAATATCTTCAGGGATATGAGATGATCTCCCAGGTGTACTCAGATGGGGGTTCATGAATCTTGGGGGAATCTAGAAAAAAGAAGGATTAGGGAAGACATGATAGCAGTATCCCAGTATTTGAGAGGCTGCCCAAAGAAGAGGGAGTCAACTTATTTTCCAAAGCACCAGAAGGCAAGACAAGAAACAACGGATGGAAAGTAACCAAGGAGAGAAGCAACCTGGAACTAAGGAGAAACTTCCTAACAGTGAGGACAATTAACCAGTGGAATGGCTTGCCACCAGAAGTTGTGGGTGCTTCATCACTGGAAGTTTTTAAGAAGAGACTGGAGAGCCACCTATCTGAAATGGTATAGAGTCTCCTTGCTTGAGCAGGGGGCTGGACTAGAAGACCTTGCAAGGTCCCTTCCAGCTCTATTCTGATTGATTGATTATTGATTGACTCTGTATGAAAGATGATATGGACTCATCTTTCAAATTATTTTTTCTTTCCCCTGGAGTCAGGGGGTACATATTCAAAACAGAATTATGTGCAAATGCTCTGAGAGGATTATTATTTTCATTTTTTAAGCTCCATTTTTTTTAAAAAAAAAATCATGCTGCTTTGTGGTTGAATTTGGGAGCCTTCAAAGCTCAAACTTGAAAAACCTTTTGGAAGCCCTATTAATACTTTTAAGTGCAAGAAAAGGAGCAGATTGCGCCTGCTGAGTGAGACCTGATCTTCACAAGATTTCTTTTGTGTTTTGTTTTGGATTAACAGTTATTGTGCCCAAGGATAAATCGTCATGTTTTAGCAATGAGGTCCCTAGTGAGCCTGTTTAAAAATTAATTAGCAGTACGCAACAACATATTTGCGATGAATAGTATTTTTTTTCTAAGATACCCTTTTGCCCAATCGCTGGCACCTCTTTTTCTACATAGATTTGCTATTACTTTTGGGGGTTTTGTCCTGGTTCCTTTGCATGTTAATCATTGACAGCAAAGTGCCAGAATTTCTCCACCTTGGAAGGAAGACACAGAAAGTCCATTGGCTAGCACAGTGGTGGAGAACCTATGGCATGCGTGCCAGAGGCGGCACTCGGAGCCCTCTCTGTGGGCACACGTACTGTTGCCCCAGCCTCGCCTCCTCCTGTGACCCCCTCCTCACCAGCAGCCCCCCTGGAGGAGAGTCACCCCCGAGCGTGGCCCACGCAGAGCAGCGCAGCCAAGGACATGGCAGCCAGGCAGTGGAGACAAGACTCTGCCCTCATGCCCCATCACGCACAGTTGATGCTGCGAGGCGCAGGCAGAGGGCATGGCCGTCATGGTGCTGCTGGGCTGCCTAGGTGATCTGCGACAGGCCCTGGAGGCGGTGAGTGGCCCTGTGGGCAGGCAGGGCGGGGAATAGGGGGGCAGAGCGGGGGCAGGGACGGGGCAGGGAGTGGAGCAGGGGCGGGGGAGTTTTTGGGCACTCGGTCTCTAAAAGATCTGCCATCAGGTGGGCACAATGGGCTGAGAGCCACATTCAAAACATGGATTTTGTAGATGTGGGAAAGAGTTAAGAAACAAAAATTATTTTGACACTTAAAACCCCACAAAAGTAAATAAAAGGAAACACATTTTAGTCCTGCCAGTTCTCTCTTGAAGTCTCTCCTTGTGATTTAATAGATTAAAAAACAGAGAAGCTGCTGAAGAGAAGCTTGTAGAATGTGTGTGTGGGGGGGCAGGGGTATTTGCATGTGGCAATCAGCTATCTTGCAGCTAAGAAGTACAAAAACAGCTGTCTTTACCCATAGCTGGCTAGGAATTTGGGAAGACACGTTAAGTTAGGGTTTCCCAACCTTGGCAATTCCCAAGCATATGGAATTCAGCTCAAAATTCCACTGGGAGTTGCAGAGAATTCTGGGAGTCGAAATCCACTCGCCTTCAATTGTCTAAGACTGGCAAACCTTAAGCATTAATTGCCACAGGTAGGGAAATCTGATAGAGCTACTTCCTTGCAGAAATGTGCAAATATTTCAACTGACCAATCTTGAAACGGTCCTTTTAGAACGCTTACGGTAAGATTGGAAGAGCCTTTTGCAACCTCTAATCTTGGCACATTTTGAATTCAAAACACTTTGCACGCCTGTATTGATTTGGCATCCACCAAGAAGAGCAACTTTTTCTTGGCTACCTCCTCCCCATAAATGCCTCCCCCGCCCCCCAGAAAGGCAGTTACATATCTTTCCAGTTGCAATTTTAAAAATTCATCCTTGCCTTTGAAGATTTATTGCAGTAGTGACTGGCTTAATTTATGGCTGCCTGATATTACATGGTGAATTTATAATGAATATTTATACTGCACTTTTATTGTGGGTTTTAAAATCAATTAAAAACTGGTAGCCTTAGTAGCAATAGGAAACCAAAGATCTCCTTTTTCACTCTCCATACCACTTTTCAAAGTCATTCCTTAATATGCTGGCTACTGGACTGGAGAAAAAACAAACAATCACAATCAGCTTACAGACATTCCAGTAGCGCCTAAATCCATCAACGTGTTGAGTATTAGCAACAGGGATGAGGAGGGGAAAGAAAAAACATTCCCTACCCCTAACATTCATGGAGATAAAATGGATGGAGAATTCTTGGCAGCATCTGGAAAGCATCAGTTTTTATGGTATGTTTCATATGACAGGCTGGTATTTTGAACTGAAAGCTGGTAGCCATGCTTTTTTGACCCTGGGTGGGCTGCAGATTCCGCCTCTTTTCAATCTAAGGTGAAAGGTGGTGTTCATCTCCAATTCTTGGCCGAGGTCATGTGGCCAGCATGGCTATACGCTAAAGGAGCGTGGAACCCTGTTACTTTCCCACCAAAGTGTTACCTATTGATCTACTCGTATTTGCAGGCTTTCAAGCGGCTAGCTGGGCAGGAGCTGGGGCAGGAACGGAAGCTCACCCTGTTGTGCAGCTCTTGGGTCTCGAACCCCAGCTATCAGATCAATGGGGAAGCCAGATTCACTCAACAACCATGTTACCAACTTAACTGCAGTGATTCACTTAACAACTGTGGCAAGAAAGGTCGTAAAATGGAGCAAAACTCAACAAATGTTTTGCTTAGCAACAGAACGTTTGGCCTCAATTGTGGTTATAAATTGAGAACTACCTGTACTGCCCAAAGGATCAACTGCTTTACACTGAGAGTTGCACTTGGTTCATTTATTCTAGTTACTAAAGCAGTGGTTCTCAACCTATGGGTTGCGACCCCATTTGGGGTCGAACGACCGTTTCGCGGGGGTCGCCGGACACCGCGGTCCGCCATTTTGTTTTTGTTTTTTCTTCACCGGGTGCGCACCGCGCATGCGCGGTTTGGGCCGTCGCGTGTGCACCACGCATGCGTGGATCGGGCCGTCGCGGTCCGCCATTTTGTTTTTTTTATCGCACGCGCACCGCGCATACGCAGTTCGTGCCATTGCGCGCGCGCTGCGCATGCACAGATCGGCCCGTCGCAGTCCGCCATTTTGTTTTTTTCCGTCGCGCGGGCTACGCATGCGTGGATCGGGCCGTCACGCACACATGTGCGGATTGGGCCGTCGCGTGCGCGTGGGTCGGGGTCGCGCCGCGCATGGGCGGCACAAGTGGGGTCTCAACCTGAAAAACGTTGAGAACCACTGTACTAAAGCCATGGTGGCGCAGTGGTTAGAATCCAGTACTGCAGGCTAATTCACTGCTCAATCCAGCAGTTTGATCCTGACTCGCTCAAGGTTGACTTCGCCTTCCATCCTTCCAAGGTTGATAAAATGAGGACCCAGCTTGTCCGGGGGCAGTAGGCTGACTCTGTAAACCGCTTAGAGAGGGGCTGTAGAATACTATGAAGTGGTATATAAGTCCAAGTGCTATTGCTACTACTACTACGGACACTAATGATCAATGCCTTTCTAGAAGTTCAAAATACATTTCTCTATCCTATCTGAAAATGGCAAGAATTGAACTTAAGTTCTTTGGTGTGTAATATATACGCTGTATACTCTGAGCTGTGGTCCTTCTAACCAGAAAGCCCACAAGCACTGAACAATGCATAATACTGAGCAGTATTCTGAAACTGAAGCTGAGGTTTCATTTAGTTATCTACTGATGCATTTATTTAAGCCCATGGATTAATCTCTTCTTCTTTTTAAACCATCTGTCTTAAGTAGGCCTGCCTGCATCATCTGAAACTAAGGCGGGGGGGGGGACCTATGCTTCTTGCTTCCAAACTAATTTTTTTACAGATACTGCAGATTTCTGACATACAATATATTGTTGGAGATATTTTAATAGGCAGAAATCCCTTAACATTCCATTGTCAATTAAAGAAGTAAGCTATTAATGTTGGACTTCCAGATATGGAGAACTATAACCATCAGAATTCCTACCACAGGAAATCCCATCATGAGCAGCAACCATGGGAGTTGTAGTCCCACACCAAAATAGGGAACCTTGATATATAAAAATTTAGCCTGGTTTATCCACGTTTCTCAAGTAGGGGCATGAGTGCAAACATTTTTTTTACTCTAACACAGGGACGCTCTTTGTGTGTATGTGTGTTTCTGTGCTTGTGTGTGTATTAGTGTGTTAACTGCTTATGGTTCACAATTCAGCTGGAAAGAAGCTAAAACAAGTCATCATAAAAATCAGTTCTAGGGCTTGGGGTGATGAAGATGAACTGCTGAAACATCTGGAACGAGAAAAGCAGAAAAATCTCCCGAGAACATTCAATTCGGAAGGATTTACGAAAGGCCTCATTATTGCTAGCAGGGAAAAACCTTGGGGCATCTGAAATGTACACATAGTAATTCTTTGACGTAAAAAGATTCATTTCCCAGCCAAGCAGCATAAAAAAATGAAGAAGAACTGTTGATCTAAAGGTCACTGGATACAAACACAGACAAACAAAGGGATGAACACAAAATCTCAGAAGGCTATAGAGGAATTTCCAGTACCAGGAGAATGAGGGATGGATCCCCCACCTTGAAAGGGGGGGGGTGGAAAGAGCAAAACAGCTGGTCCCACCAGCACATATTAGTCCCTTAACAGAATAAGAGAGTTGGGAGGGGTCTTGAAAGTCTTCTAGTCCAAACCTGTTCAAGCAGGAGACTCTAAAGCAGTGGTTCTCAACCTTTCTCAGGTTGAGACTCCACTTGGCCCGCCCATGTGCGCCGCGTCCCCGACCCAGGTGCGCGCATGGGCGCGCGCCGAAAAAAATAATAATAATAATAAAAAATTAAAAAAACAAACAAAATGGCGGCCGCGACGGGCGGATCCACACATGCGTGGATCGGCCCGTGTCACGCGCCACGCATGCGTGCATCCGCCCGTTGCGGGCCACCATTTTTTTTAATTTTATTTTTTTAAAAAATTTAAAAAAAAATAAAAAAACCATAAAATGGCGGCCGCGACGGGCAGATCCGCGCATACGCGGATCGGCCCATCGCACGCGCCACACATGCGCGGATCCGCCCATCGCGGTCCGCCATTTTGTTTTTGTTTTTTTTATTTTTTTTATTTTTTCCCCCCAAAAAATAAAAAAAATAAAAAAAATAAAAAAAAATAAAAAACAAAAAAACAAAATGGCGGCCGGCGGTGTCCGGCGACCCTTGCGAAATGGTCGTGCGAACCCAAATGGGGTTGCGACCCCAAGGTTGAGAACCGCTGCTCTAGAGACCGTTTCAGACAAACGGTTGTCCAATCTCTTCTTAAAAACCTCCAGTGATGGAGCACCCACAACGTCTTGAATGCAGGCTGTTCCACTGATTAATTGTTCTCATTGTCAGGAAATTTCTTCTTAGTTCTAGGTTGATGTGGCTGTGTAATACAGATAGTGTTCAACTTACAACAGTTCATTTAGTGACTGTTCAAAATTACAACGGCACTGAAAAATGTGACTTCTGACTGTTTTTCACAGTTACGACCTTTGCAGCATCCCCATGGTCATGTGATCAAAATTCAGACGCTTGGCCACTGATTCATATTTATGACCGCTGCTGTGTTCCAAGGTCCCTTTTGCAACCTTCTCACTGGCAAAGTCAATGGGGAAGCCAGGTTCATTTAATAACTGGGTTACTAACTTATCAACTGCACTTAACACTTGATTCACTTAACAACTGTGGTGAGAAAAGTCATAAAATGGGGCAACACTCAACAAATTTCTCACTTAGCCACAGAAATTTTGGGCTCAGTTGTGGTTGTAACTTGAGGATTACCTGTATAACAGTTACGATATTAAACCAGAATTGGAAGGGCTCAAGCCCCAATCTAATTCTCCAGCTGAGCATGGAACCAGTTAACTCTCAACCCAATCTATTTTGCAGAGTTCTTGTAAGGAGAAAAGGAGATTTCCAAGTTTCTTGTTTTAAGCAATCTTAGTTCAGGAAGAGAATACATGTGTAATATGTGTAATAATATGAAATGATGACAACAACAACAACAACAACAATAATAATAATAATAATAAGTAATACATGTAATATATATAAAAGAAAACTAGCAACAACTCATCCTACTCCAACCAAATTTACTTTATAAAAATCCTTTTTTTTTTTAAAGCATTGCAGAGGTTTTCATTCTCCATTTTACTGGCTGCTCATATACCAGAATTCTTTTACACTGGATTTCAGATGTATAAAAGATGTAAAGTATTCTTCAATTATTCATGCAGCATTTAAATATGAATCTTCTACTGCTGCAAAATTACAAGGAGAAAAAAAAAGAGCGGAGGGAAACGAAAGACCATCATTGCCTCGTGTTTGCCTTTTTCCCTTTTAGCAGAACAGGGACAGTGTCTCATCTGATGTATGAGATGAAAACGAAGAAAGGACAGACAGACAGACAGACAGACAGATGGATGGATGGATGGACGGACAGACAGACAGATGATGACCAATTCAGCAAACTTATGTTTGCTACCCATGATGCAGAGGCATTTCCAGGAATATCCAAGGAGCTCTTGGATAAACCTGCAAGATTTTCTATTCAGTCAAAGCAAAGCCAACTGTATATCCTATGAGCTATATAGAAAGCAGATATCGGGACCTTGGGTTTTTTTTTGTTTTTTGTTTTGCTTCTAATGCTTCTCCATCTCTGAAACTTCATAGAATAAGTTGTAGGGTCCTTTGTCTGCAAAAAAAAAAGAAGATGCCAACCATCTCCAGACCAATTTCTTCTCAAATTATGGAATAATGAAGAGCAGAACAGAAAATGAGTGTTGCATTCTTCTAAGATGGTGATGTACATGTCAAAGCTTTAAGTCTCTATGATGATCAAAAGCAGCTTTCCATATACTCCCCATCCAGCTTTTCCAAAGCTCATTGTTTTAAGTTTCCCCTTAGTTCTAGGTTGCTTCTTCCCTTGCTTAGGGTTTCATCCATTCCTTCTTGTCCTGCCTTCAGGTGCTTTGGAGAATAGGTTGACCCCCCTCTTCTTTGTGGCAGCCCTGGAGATATTGGAACACTGCTATCCCGTCACTCCTAAACCTTCTCTTCATTAAACTAGACATAGAATAGAATAGAGCTGGAAGGGACCTTGGAGGTCTTCTAGTCCAGCTCCCTACTCAAGCAGGAGAACTTATACCATCTCAGACAGGTGAATGTCTAGCTTCTTCTTAAAAATCTCCAATGATGGAGTGCCCATGATTTCTGGAGGCAAGCTGTTCCATTGGTTAATTGTCCTCACTGTCAGGAAATTTCCCCTTAATTCTAGGTTGCTTCTCTCTTTGATCAGTTTCCAACCATTGTTTCTTGTCCTGCCTTCAGGTGCTTTGGAGAATAGGTTGACCCCCTCTTCTTTGTGGCAGCTCCTTAGATATTTGGACGACTGCTATCATGTCACCCCCTAGAAGTATTTGCTTACTGAGATGCATAGGTGTCAACTTGCAAACTAATGCACGATTTCAGATAGATGTAAGTTAAAGAGAAAAAAAATACAATACTGTTCAGCAGAGAAAACCTCTGATTTGTGTACACTCTCAGCCTCAAAGCCAAATGCTCTCTATTGATCGGCAATACCGATCAATTTCTTTCCCCTTTTGTGATTTTTAAAATGGACTTGCATTTTGCAGCCCTTCAGACAGGCTATTTCTTCAGAGCTGTTCAACAGAAGAACACAACTGTGTTGTGGCTATAAGTTGCGCCTTTGTTTTAAATAATTGAGCCCAAACCTCCTTTATTTCAAAGCTTTTTTTAATCTCAAAAGTTTTCTTCACACAATCAGTGGCTGTTCTTTGGAATTATTCTCGGGCTTCTTGAACATTTATGTAATTGTATGCATAGCATTTCTGAGGGTTTATGGAGGTCAGGGATGTCCCAAAGGTGCTTTTATTTTTTTCTTTGTCAAAAGGCAACTGGACTTTTTTTTTCCCCTTGAAGATGTTTCACTTCTCATCCAAGCTTACTTTATTAATAGTGATGGCAGAAGATGCTACCACCAAGGCTGATGTTTTCTTTTAGGTCTTTTTCAACATTCCCAGCCTTTGCATCCATATATTGCCCAATCAACCACCTTCTCACCTCAAAAGACCAGGAAAGATGTTTTCTCTTGTTGGTTTATTAAAAGAGGTATATGGTCATAATGGACCTCCAGGGACTGGAACAAAGAAGTTGGGAAGCCATGTGCAATCCATTGTCTTTCCACTTCTGAAACAAGGCATGCTTTCAAAAAGCTTTAATCCAAATTGAATTCAAAATTTGTCTATGGAGATTCTGAGTCATCCAGGTCATGGACAACCTTCCTTCCATTCCCCACCATCTTGTCAGAGCTGAAGGAGCTTCTTGGATGAGGAGTGAAGCATCTTCAAAGAAAAACAAGAAAGTCCAGTTGCCTCCTGAAAAAGCACCTTTGGGATATATTCAAAATTTGATCATCCTTTGTGAAATGGGACATACGACCATCCTGGATTCTGAGATACTTGCAGGAAAACATCAGCAGATGGTTCCACTGGTCTTCTGGACCTCTTTAGCTGTAGAGCTGCTTTCATTGCCTCGTGAAACGGAGGACATCTTTGATCAGACTGAAACAGGAATACAGGTAGTGCTCGACTTACAGTCGCAATTGAGCCCAAGTGCCAACTGAGACAGTTGTTGTGTGAATTTTGACCCAATCTACGACCTGACCTGCCATGGCTGTTAAACAAATCATTGCAGTTGTTAAGTTAGTAACATGCTTGTTAAGTGAATCTGCCTTACCCCGTTGACTTCATCAGAAGGTCACAAAAAGTGCTCTATATAACGGGCTTAAAAGGCTTATTAGATATGAATTGATTTATGGTTTAAGATAGTTAAATAACATGTTAGATTGAATAAAAATTAATCAAAGATTTGAATTTAATAAGAAGATGTTTGTTTGTGTATTAACATGTTTGTTGTGGATATAGTAATTTTGGGAGAGGGTTAAAGGAGTTTGATATAGATATTGAGCAGGGGTTCTCAACCTTGGCAACTTGGCAACTTTAAGACTTGTGGACTTCAACTCCCAGAATTCCTCAGCCAGCAAAGCTGGCTGAGGAATTCTGGGAGTTGAAGTCCACAAGTCTTAAAGTTGCCAAGGTTGAGAACCCCTGATATTGAGGGACTGATAGATCATAAAGTATAATAGAGTAGAAAGGTATTTTTTATTTTTGTTTTTATTTATTTATTTTTTTGAACCAATATTCTTGTTATTAGAAATGATAGTTATTTTGTAATGGAAGAAGAATGAGAGAAAAGGAGAAATGACATTAATAAATGATTATTGATTATGTTAAGGAAAAAGGGAATGGAGAGACACCTGAAGTGTTAAATTATGTATTTATACTAGCAAAATGGAATATAGTAATTGAAATAGTAAAGCTTAACACAGGATTTGGACTTATTTAGATGAAATGTTATTGATGATTGTTTTGATTGACTTAGTTGTATTGAAATACATTAATTTGAATATAATATACTATCAGAGGGAATAGAGAGTGGGTTTCTAATGACTTAATCTGAACTATATAAGTATGACTTTGCTTTTTGGACAATTAATTACCCTGCCACCACGTTGATTCTTAAGCACTTGTTTGTAAAATGAAAAAACTAATAAGTTTTTTTTTAAAGGTCACAAAAAGTGATCACATGGCCCCTGGGAGACTGCAACCATCCTCAATACGAATCAGTTGTAAAGCATCTGAATTCTGATCATGCTGCAACGGTCATTAAGTGGGACAAACGGCCACCAGTTCCTTTTTTTCCAGTGCTGTTGTAACTTTGAACGGTCGCTAAGCGAACGGTTGTCAGCCGAAGACCACCTGTAGCTTCAAGGCAGGGAAATGTGCCATGCCGGGCACCCTGTTCGAATCTTGACAGCTGCATTTGGCACGTAAGTACCGGTTTTATGGAGAGGAATAGGAACCGTGCTACATCATCTTCTGTTTTTGAAGTGCTCCAATTTATTCCCATGCAGCGACACAGGATTATTGCCCAGTGTTTTTCTTTCTTTCTTTCTTTCTTTCTTTCTTTCTTTTTAATGTGCAGCCCGGCATGGGAACTGCAAGATGCAAAACATAAAAATCCAGATAAACATAAGCACAGCTTGATGCTCACTAATTACCCAGTAATACTATTTATATGCTTCTGGCGCGCTCAGAAATGAAGCTTCAACGAAGGGAAATCCACATCAATATTAATACTGCCACTGTCATTTTAATACCCTGAGTTGCGAAGAGACAAAGACACACATTCAGGAAAGAGGAAGGGGGGGGTGAGGGAAAAAATAGTTTAGAGGATCTCTCTCTCTCTCTCTCTCTCTCTCTCACACACACACACACACACACACTGGATAGGCAGAGAGAAGAAAGAAATCTGCATAAAATGAAAGATTAAGGTAAGTTGTGCAGCACCTGTAGTTTACTCTTTCTGTCCAGCCAGGGCTTTAAAGATCTATTTACAGCTGAAAATCAAAACACATAAAGGAAGAAATATACCTGAATGGGCACATTATGGTCATGATAAAAGGGGAGATAATAGACCTGGTTCATGTTCAGATGTACTGCACGTTCCAGATGGGTTTAAATCAAGAGATATAGCACTTAGACTTATATACTCACTTCGCAGTGCTTTACAGCCCTCTCTAAGAGTCAGCATATCGTCTCCAACAATCTGGGCCCTCATTTTATCGACCTCGGAAGGATGGAAAGCTGAATCAACCTTGAGCCAGTCAGGATTGAACTCCTGGCAGTGGCAGAGTTAGCCTGCAATATTGCATTCTAACCACTGCACCACCCTGGCTCAAGAGAAGGGGATAAGATAATGGGATAAGCAATCCCATTTTCAGCCCATCCTGGTTCTGCTGGTTTCTCTCATGTATGTTGTCTTCCATTTCTGAATTAGTGTACTTTTCCCCCGTGCCACAAGACCAATTCCCATTATTTTGGAACGCAAGAGGGTCTTCTTAAAAACAAAATCCCTTTTGTTTTACAAACTAAAATATATTCTTTTACATGCTGCTTTTCTCTGGTTGGTCAATTCAAAACTCACTAAAGGATAAAAGTCAAGGGTAACTATCTTCCAATCTCCTAACGAGACCAAGAATAGCAAATCAAATGTTTATAAATGGAGGCCATATAAAATCCTTTAGCATCTCTAAGTGTTACTTTACAGAGTCCTGCTTATAAGTGCTTAACTTATGACCGATCACTTAATGACTGTTCTAAGTTACGATGGATCTCACCAGAGCTGCTTATGATCCATTTTGTAAGTTACGATGGCTGTAACAGTTCTTATCATTTGAATAAATGACCATTAAATATAAACATTTTGGTCATGTTTCTGCAAATAATAACCACATCAATATAAAATTTCTTCTCTAATTGATCATCTTGGTTGCCTCGTCATCGACCCTGTTTACAAAGTTCTTATTTAAATTTGTTTTCTCCACAATATTCAAAGCTCCAGTATTTACTTCTAGTTCTGACAAAAAAAATAAAATAAAATGCCCATTAAGGAAAATGGATTTGTTTAATGACTACGGTGTTTGCTTTAAAAAAAATGTCAAAAATTCAAGTCACACAATGCCTCAATCTATGACTGCAATGACTTATGAGTCACGACCATAATTCTGGGTTCAATTATAGTCGTAAGTAGAGGACTATCTATAGTAAAGATTGAGAAACTTCCATGCAAAGGGCTTCCTTAGGCACAGAGAAAAAATGCCAGGAATTCTCTACATGTAACATCTCTGCTCTGTTTCTGCTTTCACCATTGAGCTGGTAATAGAAAGCAGTCTTCAATACAAATATGGGGTTTGGTCCTATGGATCTCTTTTTTCCAAGAAGAATGTTGTTGTTGTTGTTAATTGCAAAGTCATGTCTGACCTATCACGACCCCATGGACAACGTTCCTCCAGGCCTTCCTGTCCTCTACCATCTTCTGGAGTCCATTTAAGCTCATACCTCCTTCTCCAGGGACTCCCTCCAGCCATCTCATTCTCTGTCGTCCCCTTCTTCTCTTGCCCTCCATCTTTCCCAGCATCGGGCTCTTCTCCAGTGAGTCCTTCCTTCTCATTAGGTGGCCAAAGTACTTGAGTTTCAACTTCAGGATCTGGCCTTCTAAAGAGCACTTGGGGTTGATCTCTTCAAGAAGAATAATAGGGTGACCCAATCTCTTTTCTAGTGATTCTTAGAATTAACACCTGCTTGTTGCAATGGTTAGAAAGCTTTGTCTTTTTCTTGGAGATCTTGAGCCGACATCACATCAAGGTTCCTTATGAAAACAGCTGTCAAGAAAACTAGGAAATAACTGTAAAAGGAAATTCTCCATTTGCCTTGCGGTCTTTCTCCCTCATGTTATGAAACAGTTAAGAAGTCTCTGGCCCCAGTTAGCAGTCACAGTAATTTTTCAGCCTGTGGCTGCTCCATGTGCAAATTAGGCGAGAAGGGAGTGAAAGAAAGGCGAAAATGCTCTTTACTGCATATACTTTAAGAGCAGTCTTCCCTCGGTGATGGCAGCAGCAGCGCTGCCTTCCCAGTTCTTTAAGGCACATTAAATTCTCAAACAAGCTTTAAATCACTGCCTGGGCCGGAAAAGGAATTTCTCTGGAATGAAATTTTCAGGAGGGTCTGTCAGAGTGGTTCATAAATACATACCAGCAATGCAATTCCTTCTGGGAAATCAGCATTATCTGTAAAGCACAGGAAAAGAAGACCTGCTAATAAGGTGACCAACCGTCCTCCTTTAGGGAGGACAGTCCTCCTTTTGTAAGTTCTGTCCTCCCTTGAAAAGTGTCCTCCTTCATGTCCTCCTTTTTGATATTTGAAGACTAATCTGCAGGGCTTTTTTTTTTTCTCACAGAACGCTCAGAACGTTCCGGCACCTTTTTTTTTGATGGTTTTTTTTTTTCAACTTTTGCATGAGCTGTGCTACTCCCCCTATTGGTTTTCGAAAGCCAATAGGAATTGCTGCTGAGCGCGCCAAAACACCCAACCGGCAAACTTTGCACATGTAAGTTGTCTACAGCGAAGGCGAATTGGCAGGAACTTAGCACCCCTGCCTGCTACCCAACTACACCATCTCCTAGTTAGTTCTGAAGATACTGTGCTGTGGGAGCCGCGGGGCCCTCTCTATACGGGGCTGCGCAGGGTGGGCAGTGGTGCTGGCGGGGTGGCTGCAGGCGGGGTATGTCGATGGCAGGCTGCCCCCCAGGGCCTGAGCTGGCACAGCTGGTGCTTTGGGAGCCGCGGGGCCTGCTCTATATGGCAGGGCAGTGGTGCTGGTGGGGCGGCTGCGGCCGGGGGCATGGCAGGCGGTTGACCTTCCATGGGCCGAGCCAGTTTTTACGATATTTTTTTCTTCAATTTATTTGTGTCCTCCTTTTCATTGTAAAAAAGTTGGTCTCCTTACTCCTAAGCCCCCCCCCAATCAAAATCATAAGAAAAGAAATAGAAACAAAACTACAAGGCATTTATATCAAAACTATTCGCTGTATTTCTTTATACCTTCTGCCTTTACAAGCACTCTTTGTCCTACTCCACTTAGTCCTTGAGTTACAACAGTTTGTTTAGTGACCGTCCAAAGTTACGATGACACTGAAAAAAAGTGACCTGCCACTGTTTTTCACACTTATGACCGTGATCAAAATTCAGATGCTTGGCAACTGATTCATATTTATGACGGTTGCAGTGTCCTGGGATTCCCCTTTTGCCATCTCTTGAGAAGCATAGTCAATGGGGAAAGCCAGATTCACTTAACAACCATTTTACTAATTGAACAACTGCAGTGATTTACTTAACAACAGTTGTAAAATGAGGCAAAATTCATTTAACACGTCTCACTTAGCAACAGAAATGTGGGGGTCAAATGTAGTCATAACTCGAGGACTACCTGTATATCCATCTCTTCACCTATTGTCTTTTGCCTTTACACTTCTGACTTGACCTCCAAGGTCCCTTCCAACTTTATTATTATTAATATTATTACGTAACTTTTCTCTTTTTGAGGATCAAATCCATCCAAGTACAACTTTTTCAGTCTTCTCCCTGCTCTTAATAGATTTGCTCCTCCAGTACTATGTGCATTGGATTTGCAATAAGAACATAAGAACATAAGAAGAGCCATGCTGAATCAGGCCAAAGCCCATCGAGTCCAGCATTCTGTGTCACACAGTGGCCCACCAATTGTACATGGGGATCTTGAGCAGAAAGAGAAGGCAAAACCCTCCCTTTCCCTTGACCCCCAACAAATGGTACTCAAGGGAATCCTGCCTGCCTCAACCAACATAGAGGCGGCACATGGACATCCGTTTTAATAACCACGGATACACTTGGCATCCATGAATCTATCTAGCCCTGCCTTGAAGCTGTCAAGGCTGACAGCTGTCACGACCCCTTCTGGAAGTGAATTCCATAAATCAACGACCCTCTGGGTGAAGAAATATTTCCCTTTATTTGTCCTCACTTTCTTAGCTATGAGCTTTAGGGAGTGCCCCCTTGTCCTGGTATTGTGTGATAGAGAAAAGAATTTTTCTCTATCCACCTTTTCTATCCCATACATGATTTTATACACTTCGATCAAGTCACCCCTTAAACGCCGTCTTTCAAGGCTGAAGAGACCAAGGCGTTGCAATCTGGTTTCATAAGGGAGGCGCTCCATTTCCTTGATCATTCTTGTTGCCCGTTTTTGCACCTTTTCCAGTTCCATTATATCCTTCTTGAGGTGCGGTGACCAGAACTGTACACAGTACTCCAAGTGTGGTCTCACCATCGATTTGTACAGAGGCAATACAACACTTGCTGACTTATTTTCGATTCCCTTCCTAATCTATTCTCATTTGTTCTTTCTATAAGATCAAACTATACTTTTTAACATCCTGGTTGTTCACCTTTCCATACAATCCAGATTCATTCATCACATCTGTAGGTAAACAAACGCGCATTCAAAACCTCCATATATCAACCAATCCTAAATTGTACATCTTTTTTTTTTAATGGTGATTTGCCTTGAGGGATTTTAATATTTTTCTCTGTGGTTCTGTTGTGGGAAAAATCATTCCATTCCGATCCCCCAACACTAATTTTCATAGGAAAATCCTGTCCATGCTTTCTTGGTAGAGAATATCACTTTATCCTCATTTGGGGCATAGATCTCGGTACCGTGTTGTATCAGATTCTGCCAAAATTCCTAGCAATGCCTAATGGCCCTGCAATTTTTGCACGTTCTTTTGCTACCTTCTCCTTTAATATACAAGAAAAATGTATGTAATTATATTATATTCTCTCACATTCCAGCAGAGAGAAATTCCCTGAGGATGGGGTCCAGCCAGCAGTGGGATTCAAATATGTGAACAACTGGTTCTTTGTGTGGATGCCACTTCCAGAAGTCCATTCTGGGCCTGGGCAACAAAAAGTTAGCTACTGGTTCTGCTGAACTGGTGTGAACTGGCTGAATTCCACCACTGGCTCCAGCACAAGTCCAAAAGCTGAGAAGACTAAGCCTCTGGTCCCAGTAACTGACCCATATTGGATCTTGCAGGAATAATATAACCATTTGAGGTCAACAAACATACATGTCAAGAATGCTCTTTCTTAGAATAGGTAGAATAACTGAATCTGGAAAGCCTGATAGAGTTACTCTCTACTCCATCTTATACCAAATAAAATGAAGGCAGGGCAATTTTGAAGGTTTTTTTTTTTCTCATTCTTTCCCCTCTCCTAAGACGCAGCAATATTCCCCATTCCTAAGACCAGGTCTATATTCCTTAACTTATTTACATGCACATTGCTTGCCTAGGAACCATGTTAGCAATCATGGATTTACGGCACTACAGTATTTGTTCAATGACCCACCAGCAAAGGTATAAATAATAGTCAAAAGAAGAGAAACTTTTTCAGGTTTTTTTTTTTTAAATTCAGAAAACATTTTTGGTGACCAGAGTGTGAAGTTCAGCATAAGGATGCCAGAGAGGAATTAAATTCTTGGAGCTCTTGGAAAGTTCATATTATCACATGCTGTTGACATTCCTTTGGAAGTTGTGATGTAGTTCTCAGCCAAAATCAAAGAAAAATCAGAATTTTAAATAAATAGGTAATGTGATAGAAAGTGGTTCTACACTGTGCAATGTGGGTTCCAGATTTTGCAATGACAGGAAACAAACATGCCTACTTTGGGAGCCACTAGACTTAAAAAATAAGACCGTGCATATATCAAAAATGGTTAAGAAGTGCTTCAAAATTTGCATGAGCAAGGCACATCTCTGGTGTTCATTAAAGCAACTCATCTTGTTTTGAGGTTTCTGTTTGAGCCTGATCAAAAAATTACAGGTCCTTTAAGGAATCAACTCATTAAAGTCAATATAACTACCGGTATTTATTTATTTATTTATTTATTTATTTATTTATTTATTTATTTATTTATTTATTTATTTATTTATTTATTTATTTATTTATTTATTTATTTATTTATTTGTTTGTTTGTTTGTTTGTTTGTTTGTTTATTTATTTATTTAGCATATGGCTGTAACTCTTGCAAAGAAGTCTGAAAAAAAAACAGCTTCTTTTGACTGACCCCAGAGACAATGGCCAAATCATTTTAGAAGCATGCACAATTTTTATTAAACAGTATCAAAACAAATTTTTATGCAGATTTTTTTGCCACCAGAGAATATTGCAAAAATAAGAAGCACTGTTTTAGGAGACAAAAGTAACAACCATATGAATCTGTCTAAGCTTATTTACTATGCTGCTGGACTATTGATTTTAAGAAATTTCTTAAAGCCTTCTGGGCTATGAAGCTGGGTATAAGGTAAAGAAATCAAATTATATTTTCACAGATTCATGAGAATCTCTCTCTTTCTCCATTAATATATCTTTTCACTGAACTGCCAAGGAATATTCAGTTATGCGAGTGTCTACTGAAGATGGGGAAAGAAAAGAATAAAGATGGCGGACAGAAATGGAATCCGCAAATGGACTTTCTGAATAGAGGTGCTTCTTCTCCTGTCAATCAAAAAGAAATAGTAGCTACTAATCCTGGGCATTTAGGAGGTAGAAAAACATGATATCATGTGTAGAAGAAGGTGCAGGAAAAATTATGGATTTCTTAAAAGAATCCAAGATTTTATAAACCACATTTTGTTTTGACCAGATTCAGATCTTTTGAAAAGTTAACCATACAAATTTGCCACTCTTAAACAAAGAACATTTACAGGTAATCCTCGACTTACAACAGTTCATTTAGTGACCATTCAAATTTACAAGTACTGAAAAAAGCGGCTTATGGCCATTTTTCACACTTAATGACTGTTGCAGCATACCCACAGTCATGGGATCAAAACTCAGACACTTGGCAAATGATTCATATTTATGATGGTCATAAGTCACTTTTTTCAGTGCTGCTGTAACTTTGAATGGTCACTAAATGAACTGTTGTATATCAAAGATGATAGATAGATAGATAGATAGATAGATAGATAGATAGATAGATGATAGATAACTAGATAGATAGATAGACAGACAGATAGATAGATAGAAGACACAAGATGATTTATGATAGATAGATGATAGATGATAAATCATTGATAGATAGAAAGATAGATAGATGATAGATAGATGACAGAAGATAGATGTTTTATGATTTATAATAGATAGATGATAGATGACAAATCATAGATAGATAGATAGATAGATGACAGAAGATAGATGAATTTATGATTTATAATAGATAGATGATAGATGATAAATCATTGATAGATAGATAGATAGATAGAAGACAGAAGATGATTTATGATAGATAGATGATAGATGATAAATCATAGATAGATAGATAGATAGATGACAGAAGAGATGTTTTATTATTTATAATAGATAGATGATAGATGATAAATCATAGATAGATAGATAGATAGATAGATAGATAGATAGATAGATAGATGATGGATAGATGATAGATGATAACTAATGACAGATAGATAGATAGATAGATAGATAGATAGATGATGGATAGATGATAGATGATAACTAATGACAGATAGATAGATAGATAGAGATAGATAGATAGATGACAAGATGATTTATGATAGATAGATGATAGATGATAAATCATTGACAGATAGATAGATAGATAGATAGATAGATAGATAGATAGATAGATAGATAGATAGATGGATGGATGGATGGATGGATGGATGGATGGATGGATGGATGGATGGATGGATAGATAGATAGATAGATAGATAGATAGATAGATAGATAGATGATGGACATGATGGATGATAACTAATGACAGATAGATAGATAGATAGATAGATAGATAGATAGATAGATAGATAGATAGATAGATAGATAGACAGGCAGAAATAGATGATAGACAGATGATGGATGATAGATAGATAGATTGATAGATAGATCAATACAACAAAGTATTCCAATCAAAAAAGAACAAACAAATCAAAAAATAAACCAAAATAAAATAGCTGAATAAGCAATAAGAATCACTTATTTTGAACAGTGGCTCTAATTCAGGAATATAGCTCTCTTCTTCAAGACCCCAGATTGAACAAAGTTTGCCAATATGTAAATGTATCTAAATTTATTCCTTAAATAATTTTAAAAATGAATTGCCACCCTAAGCTCTATTTACAGCTTTCTCTTCCCAACCCATCATAATCAAACCAAGCCTATTAGATCAATGTCACATGGGTACCCAAGATCCTATCTGGAGCAATTCTCCAGTTCTGCTAATATCGCATGGGCCAATCACATTAAGAGATATTTTTTCTCCTATTATTGCAATAGTAGCTTACCAAATGCCTGATCAGTATAAATCAGAACCGTTTAGTAGCTAAACAGTAACTGTTTAGTAGCTTTGGTGCAAAGGGCTCTTTTTTAACAGGATGGAGGGAGGGGAAATGAATGGTAGGAAAATAAATCTGCTAAGAAAATTAAACCTAGCTTAAAGTCAAGTGATTGTGCAAAAGAGGTTCCAAATGATTTCCCAGGCCATTTTTAAAAAATCTGCCCTTGAGCACAGGGAGGGAGAGAAGGGCATATGGGCCTTATATTCACATTTTATTAATTATATTGTTCCTTTGAGTATTTTTACATGTCTGTGATTTGCAGCACCATTTTTTCCCAGATAGCACAGAACAGAATTTCATAGTTTTAATATATCAAATATCCTGCTGGGAGATAGCGATTTGAAGGACATTGATATCTTAAAAATTGATATTCTGTTGCCACTAGTTTTGTTTTCCATTTGTTCCATGTGTGGGAAATATTTGCTGGAAAAATACATTTTAATACATTTTATATATATATATAAAGATCCACACCCTGCCTTTCCATCAAAAAATATTCTAGGTGATGATTAGAAACATCAATTAATAAGAACCAATTAAAAAACTCATAGCAATTAAAGTATTTCCAATATATATGGAAATGAAGAATAACATCAGGGAATTCTTTTGGTCCATATACTTGAATTCCACATTTCTTTATATTTTGCAAAGATATTCTCAATATGCATGTTAAGGAAAATGGAGTATAAAATACATATATGGGGAAATTTGTACATGGCAACATTTTCTTGATGTTCTATAATAATTGGTCGATATAGAACTTACAACTGAGTATTGGTAAAAGTGACAAGGAGTATATCTGTATGCTCCAATGGAAAAATGCTCATAAAATATTTTATCTATTTATAGTATTGTTTTATGTCTACACTTTAGAGGGATTCATCAGTCTGCATGCTCTGTGTCTAAAAAAAAATTAAACACCCACACACACAAATTACTCTATAGCGTGATATGTCATTGAACAAAATTCCCAAAGTATAAAATGTTCCATTTTCTCTTTATAAGTCCATATTCTTAACTAAAGCATTTTTAACTGGGGGAATAAAACCGGTTTTTAGTTCAATGAACAAGTCAATATATAAAGTCATGTAAATGGTCTTTGCAGTACGTTCTATGATCTTTGTATATATAGTTCACAAGCATTGTCTACAATGAAAGCTACGGATAAACAGGTGAGCATGAAAAGACACAAACATACAGACATGCACACATAGAAATCCACAAACATATACATGGTATCCTCACTTGACAGAACAAAAACATCGAGTTTCAAGGCAGTCATTGTATGAGTTGTGTTCATTTGATGCTATCCATCTATTCCTCAATTTGGGAGAGATGTGAAAAGTAAACCCATAGCCAAGTAATATGTATTGAACCAGAGATGCCCTGGCTGAGTAGGAATTCTGGTCATTAGACTGTTAAGCCAGAATTGGGTCAAGAAGCTACAAACATCAAAGTTCCTTTCTTGTAATTCTTGACCATGGAGTCACGGATGGGAAAAACAGGTCTATTTATTTCTCCTCAGCTATTCAGATATATGTAACAGAATAACAGAACAAAAGTGCTGGACGGGACCTTTGAGGTCTTCTAGCAGAAGACCCTATATCAGTGATGGCAAACCTTGTAGAGATCAAGTGCCCAAACTGTAACCAAAAACCCACTTATGTATCGCCGGGTGCCGGGTGGGTGTGGCCCGCTCGGCGGGCGCAGCTACAGTGGGCATGGTCACTGGGTGGGTGTGGCTGCAGCAGTCATGGCAGATTGGGTGGGTGTGGCCACCTCAATGTTGCTTATGGGGAGGGACACCTGTGGGAGCTGGGCAGGATTGGGAGAGATCCAGGGGGTCTCTGGCGGGTGGGATGGTAGGCTTCCCAATGGTGGCTCCAGACTGGCTGGCCTTAGGCCAGTGATGGCGAACTTTTAGAGACCACATGTGCTGGGGCAATGGTGCGTGCCCACAGACCTTGATTCTCTCCTTGATTAGTTTCCGGGATAGCTATGTCTACAGGAAAATGTGCTAAAAAGAACAGTAGTAAGTTTGGCACACCGTAAAGTCAGGCTGCAAGAGAGATGAGAAGCAAAACCTAGTTTTCCTACTCAATGGGCATATTTTTTATACCAACAAATGTAATAAAATATTTCAGCTAAGCCTTCTTTAATAAAATCAGTCCCAAAGAAAGGAGATGACCCTATATTTCCTTCAAGCAAGCACATATCAGAAACTTTCAACAAGGAATGAGCAAGAAACCTTTGTCAGTACCTTCTAACCAGATTTTGTGTCACTTTCATTTTCTGAATCAGCAAAAAGAATTTGACTGAGAATTACACCCCAATTATCACTCCATGATATGTGAATTCGGCTTAACCTTTTCAGAATAATATTGTTTATTTTTGGTTTTTCAACAGCAACCGTATCAAAATAAGATATCTTGGCTGCCATGTAGACAACAGTAAAGGAGAAGATCCCACTGTTGATTAAAAGGATAGGTAGCCCTCATTAAGCAATCATTTATGGTTATGATGGGGGTTGAATTTTATGATCAATCCTTGCATTTATGACCTTCACAGGTCTGTAAAGTAAAGGAAATCTGAATTTTTGATAGTAAACTCATGAAGTTCCCACTTAGCGGCTGCTTCACTTAATGGCCAAGTTGCTGGTCCCAATTGTGGGAACCAAGTTGATGATCCCAATGAAGATTGTCTGTAGAAGACTGCCTTATGCAGCTCAAACTTTGCCTATTTAACCTAACAGATGCCATATAAAGCCTGAGGACTCTTAAGTCTTAAGAGCCATTTCCAGTACTTCCTTAGAATTTTACACATGCAAAACAAGCACACTAACATAGTTAATATTCTCCCATTAATCTTTTCAACAGTTATGCCAGAGAGAAAATGAATAGATATGCAGTGGGTAGTTACCATGGATTTTTCAAAAAACAGCATCTTCTGAGGCAACTGACAGTAATTGACACAATAAACGTAATTGATTAAGTATATAATGCACTAATCTGAAATAATTATTGGACAGATTAAGAATCAATTGAAAATTCATACCTAGAAATTACTTTTTAATGGATTGTTCTGCAATTGGCAGGAGGTAGTGAGTGCAGTTCCTCAGTCGCGGGCTATTCAGATTCTGTTCACTGTGCCCATCAGTGCCGTAGATTACAATGTGGAGAATGATCCATCAAGCTTAAAGGCTTTACAGTTTCACCATGGACCATTGGTAGAATGGGATAAGAATTCAGATTAATCTTCATCAGTGGAAGGAATGACCTGCAAAAAAAAAAAAAGCAATTCACCGTTTACCTATATAAGCATCTAAAATATAGAGACAAAGTGAGCAGATGGGAACATGTGATCTTCCAGATGTTGTGAACTGCAAGTCCCATCAATCTTCACTATTGACCATGACTGTAGCATCTCCATCTATTTCCAGAGATAATGCAGTTCTGAGGTTTGGAAGTTAAACATTCAAATGTGAAGTTCTGGAAAGGACTAGTCCCGTTATTAGGAGGAATAAAGATGATTCTGCAGGAGATACAGGGATGTGGGTCATGCAATGTAGCTGGCCATCCCTTAATCTTGCTGCTGCTGTAGAGAATCCTTTCCTGTTTCTAAAACTGTTGTAAATGATTTTTTTTAATGGATTAGGAGAAGTTTAGCAAATTCTTTGCTGCTTTTGGCCAGAATCTAAAGCAGGGGTTCTCAACCTTGGCAACTTTAAGACTTGTGGACTTCAACTCCCAGAATTCCTCAGCCAGCTTTGCTGGCTGAGGAATTCTGGGAGTTGAAGTCCACAAGTCTTAAAGTTGCCAAGGTTGAGAACCCCTGATCTAAAGTATCTCTTTGTGATGATCATGATAGAAGATGGGAGGGAACAAGCAAGCTGAACATATTAACTTGAATTCACTGAGAATTTCATTAATATAAATGGGATGGATGGATGGACAGGCAGACAATCTATAAAAAGAGGTTACATGAACCAAACTTATATTGAATATCCATAATATGAGCCCAATATAAATTCTCTTAAACATTTTCAGCACCTTCAAATATTGTTTCCATAGCAATGATGAACACCACGGGGATCTTTTTCAGGCCGAAAGTTGATTTTTGAATGATGTTCCAGGAACCATACTCAAACAAACTGATTCAGCTAGAACAAACCCCAATTTTTTATTACAACATGGAGGCTGCTTTTAGAGAAATCCCCAAAATTGCATGCAAAGGCTTTTGAGGCAAAGGGTTGCATGTCACTGAGATGTACATTTGTGTACATTTTCTACAGATTCAGGAGATGTCCACAACATGGGTTGTTTGCAACTGTGAGTGTCTTAGTCAAAATGGCAGCTCTGATGGAGCAGTTCTTTAAGTTCACTTTTTTATTGCATTTCTCCATTTTTTTCACAATTATTCACCTTGGGTGATTCTTTCCAATACACTGTAGGGTATGGAGAAGACACCATAAGCTCAGTTCTGAGGATTCAAGCCCATCAGGAGAGTTATAACAAAGCCAACATTGCACTGGGAATTTGGAAATTATCTCATCTTACCACAGTTGCAGCTCTGATTTGTGGCTTAATTAAAACCAAGTTAAACATACACACACATTCGGAGAGTAACTATTTGAGATATCACTCTCCTGGATAAATAAAGCTTTTGGCATTGAGTTCTCAATTTACTGAAAACCTTCCAGCTCAATTGGACATTTGTTTATATTATTTCAAAGAAAGAAAGAAAGAAAGAAAGAAAGAAAGAAAGAAAGAAAGAAAGAAAGAAAGAAAGAAAGAAAGAAAGAAAGAAAGAAAGAATTATACACACACACACACACACACACGCACACACATACTGTACATAAAGCTAATCCTTCATAATCTCCTAGAGTTGCACCTAAAACACAGTTTCGTGCAAGTGACCTTTTGCAGAAAGGCTGTTTCTATGACAACGGTATTGTTCAGTTCAGTTAGAAGAAAAATACTGCATGAGAGGGGGGAAAAAAACCCTAATTTTACTGCATTTGATGTCACATTTAATATGGACAACTTGCCAACGCTAAGTAAATCTCCCCATACTGGTGTTTTTCAGATATTTAGCATCCCAGCTCAGAATGAACCTAATAAGAAATAAGGCAATCCTGGCAACATTTTGGATGGAAAAACCGAGGTACTAATCTTCCATGAAATGCACATATAAGTAAGTACGTAGAGTTTTATAGAGCGGCTGTTATTGCAATGAAAATGAAATTGACATTTTGCATACGACAGCTCATAAAAAACCTCAAGCAGTAATTACTATGGTAAGGTGATAACTTCTGGTTTCAACTACTGCAGATCTCTGAGGACAGTGGCAGGCAATGTGCAAATACACACAATTTTCCAGTGTAATATACTAAGGATAACATCCAAAGGCCATCCCAAATCGTTCTTCAGTTTCTAGAGCTGTGTTGAAAAACGGTTAATATTTTAACTGTTTTCATTTACTTTCAATCTGCGGTCTTCCTGGCTAACTTATCCTTCAGCAAAATCCTAATGGGAAACCCAAGGAGTCTTTCTGGGAGGGAAAGTTTGGTCTTCAGAAGACTGAATAACAACCACAGTAACAATGTCTTCCACCATTTCCAAGAGAATGAATGAATGAGTAAATGAATGAATGAATGAATGAATGCATCTCCAAGAGAAATCCAAAAGAATTTCTTAAGCATACTGAAAACAAGGCAGGAAAAGGACATCTTCTTTCACAGAGAAGAAATTAGGGAATTGAAGAAACTTCAGTTCTTCTAGTCCTCCAGGAATCTGATGTTTCTTTTCCATCAGTTCTATGCGTATGCTTGGAAACATTTTTTTCCCCCTAAACAGGATGTTTTTTTGCGTTGGTGCCCATTTGCTCAGGTTCATGCTTCACCGAGATTTAATAAAGGATCACACTAGAAATAGGCGGATCTTTCCAATATTCTGCAGAATCTCTTTTCCAAAATATTTCCCAAAAGAGTTTTGCCTGTTCCCCCCCCCCTTTTATACTGTCTGAAATATACTGGCATTTTCCTCTTTGGAAGCTCTTTGGCTCTCACCGGTTCCTACCCTCTGTTCTATCCTTGTTTCTTTCCCTTTTTCTGCTTTATCTCCATCCCTCCAGTCTTCCTTCTGTGATTGGCATTAAAGGAAGTTCTCAACTAGCAACCACAATTGAGACCAGAAAAATTTGTTGTTAAGTAGTAGGGCAGTGATGGCAAACCTTTTAGAGACCGAGTGCCCAAACTGCAACCCAAAACCCACTTATGCATCGTCGAGTGCCAGGTGAGTGTGGCCCATTGGCTGGGTGTGGCCACTGGGTGTGGTGGTAATGGCAGACTGGGTGGGACTAAAAAGTTCAATCAATTCCAACTTTGCAAGATCTTTTTTTTCCCGCTAGAAGTTGAAATTGATTGATTGAACCTTTTTTTTTTTTGCACACGGCAGCGGAAGCCTAAAGCGAAAAGGTTTTATAAAACCCAGCTGAAGGCCTAGGACTGCGGCGACAGTGCGCATGCCCACAGAGAGGGCTCTGAGTGCCACCTCTGGCAACCATGCTATAGGTTTACCACCACTGTAGTAGGGTCATTAAATCAGGCATCGTGTGATTGCGCCTGATTTTGCAACTTATTTGCTGCAACGGTTAAGCAAATCATTTCGATCATTGAGCGAGACATCCTGTGGTTGTGACTTTGCACCTTTCCTGCTGGCTTCCCCATTGACTGGTCAGAAGCTGGGTGAGAAAGTCACAAATGGCTATCGTGATACTCCAGGATGCTGCAGTTGTTGTAAGTTTGAACTGGTTGCCAAACACTCAGATCACAATCATGTAATTGTGGGGATGCTGGGCTAGTTTGCAAATGTGAGGTCCGGTTGTAGCTACTTTCTTTCAGTGCCATCATAACTTCAAAGAGTCATTAAACGAATGGTCATAAGTCAGGGTAAAGTGTTTCATACAAAATAAACCGTATTAACTTCTGTCGAAAGTTTGGTCAGAAGTTGAGAAACACTGAAGGAAAAAAAAAAAGTATAGCCATCATTGACCTTCCTGAACAATAACCAGAAGATATTTGTTAGGAGATACTGGTGGTGAAAGGGAGAAGCAACCCAGGTTTGTGCAAGCATCCACACATTATAGTCAAACATTGCTTTGGATCCCCACAGATCATCAAATTCAAAGACTTCTCACTGTGAATGTTTATAGAGCAGGCAAAAACAGGCCCAGCTCTACCACCTTAGAAAGTGAAGCAGTAAGATTGTGAAGCTGTGAGATAGCAGCAAGAGGTTGAAGAAGAGAGTTGTGTGTGGTGTGACAGATCTTACCCGTTGTTAAGCTAGCCTACAAACAGAATGGAGAATCCTTACTCCTCAGTGATATTGAAGGAAGATTCGACACCCAGCCCATACTGCTTTAGAACACAGGATAGTAGCATCCCTGCACCTTTCTTGCCATTTTACCTCTTCAGCTTTAATATGCTATTTTGGGACATAGCATAAGAAATAGAAATTAAAAAATAAGGAATCTTTTAGGACAATAACTTACTAGGGGACATAGGAGTCTTTACGCTTGGCAAAATGCACTCCTAGTCTTTGCAATGTTAAGCCCATTTTTTAATAAAATATTGCAGCAATACCTAATGTAGTCTTGTTCAAGTAGAAAGGTTATAACGAAGAAATGAAACATAACGCACGCTTTTTCTTTCTCACCTGTTGGCTGCCCCAGAGAAGAAGAAAGAAGCTGGACCTGAGCAGAGATGATGGAATCAATGGCATCTGGTTACACTTTGGAGAAGGGATGGTGAAAGTCCTGACTTAATGAAAGAGGCCTCTTAAAAACGGAGGAATGTTGTTCAGATTCAAGCTAAACTGACTTAAATCTTCTCTGCCCTGTTACTGTAAGGACTATGGGGTGAGCAGCTGGGAAAAGCCATTATACCTCAGTGCCCTCTAAGCTCTAAGAGGAACTAAGATGATCAAAGGCCTGGAGACTAAAACATATGAAGAATGGCTGCAGGACTGTGGTTTGGCTAGTCTAAAGAAAAGAAGAAACAGGGGCGACATGATAGCAGCGTTTCAGTATTTGAGGAGCTGCCACAAAGAAGAGGGGGTCAGGTTGTTCACCAGAGGGAAAGACAAAAAACAATGGTAGGAAACTGACCAAAGAGAGAAGCAACCTGGAATTAAGGAGAAACTTCCTGACAGTGAGGACAATTAACCAGTGGAACAGCTTGCCTTCAGAAATCGTGGGTGCTCCATCACTGGAAGTTTTAAAGAAGAGACTAGACAGTCACTTGTCTGAAATGGTACCGTATACGATCTCCTGCTTGAGTAGGAGGCTGGACTAGAAGACCACCAAGGTCCCTTCCAGCTGTATTCTATTCTAAACCCATTCTAAACAAACCACACTGCAGCCACACCAATTGAGCAGGTTGTGTTTACATGCTTACAATAAGTTATCTCTAGCCACAAGGGGAAGCCAAGCCTCAGGTTTATTGCCACCACCACTCAAAATTTAGATACGGGAAAAACCTGGTTCACGAGAAAAAGTAACATTTCCCATCATAATGTCCCCAGATAGATCATAATCTGCTACTCCCTTTCTGTGGTTAAAGCCATCATGTACAGGATGCTTCGTCGTCCCGATATATATATGAGGACTTTCTCACAAATAGTTATTTACTTGAAAAAAGCACTTCATATCCTGATGTCCTTACAAAGCAAAGTGGGAATAACAATCCAGATATCTACAACTTTTTTTCTGTTTCATGTTAAGTTTTGGACATGGTTTCTGATTGCAACTGAAAAATTTTGGAAGCTTCATCTAACCTAGAACCTTCATCTAGGACAGTGATGGCGAACCTTTTAGAGACCGAGTGCCCAAACTGCAACCCAAAACCCACTTATGTATTGTTGGGTGCTGGGTGGGCGTGGCCCATTGGGTGGGTGTGGCTGCGGTGAAAACAGCAGACTAGGTGGGACTAAAAAGTTCAATCAATCAATTCCAACTTTGTGAGATCTTTTCCCCCCCCTGCAAGAAGTTGAAATTGATTGATTGGTTGAACCTTATTTTTTTTGCACATGGTGGCAGAGGCCTAAAGCAAAAAGGGTTTGTAAAACCCAGCTAAAGGCCTAGGACTGGGGTGATGGCGTGCGTGCCCACAGAGAGGGCTCTGAGTGCCGCCTCTGGCACCCGTGCCATAGGTTCGCCACCACGGATCTAGGTAGGAGTTTCATCTAACCAAGATGTTAACAGAACAGAATAACAAAATAACAGAGTTGGAAAGGACCTTGGTGGTCTTCTAGTCCAACCCACTGCACAAGCAGGAAAGCCTAGACCATTTCAGACAAATGGTTGTCCAATCTCTTCTTTAAAACCTGGAGCATTCACAGCTTCTGGAGGCAAGTTGTTCCACCGATTAATTATTCTCACTGTCAGAAAATTCCTCCTTAGTTCTAGGTTGTTTCTCTCCTTGATTAGTTTCTATCCCTTGCTTCTTGTTCTGCCTTCAGGGGCTTTGGAGAATAGGTTGACCCCCTCTTCTTTGTGGTCTTGCCTTCTAATATGCAAGATAAACAATATGACTCTACACGATGCTTAGTTTTGTACCCAGCCAGCCTTTCTGAAATATACTCTTTTCAATACTTGACACATCCAGCAGCATGCCATATCACTGGGATTTGTTCACCAAACACCTTCCCGTGGTCTTCGTTCAGAACTTTGTCCTTGGACTGCAGAGGTATTAGATACCTCTCCCACCTGATAGTTTGAAAAGATGACAGTCTTGTTGCCAATTTATTTATTTATTTTTTAAAAAAAAGAAAACTAATTGTTTTCCCCCCTCCGGGCAGAAGTAAGGAACTTGTTAAAGCCCTGAGAGACTCATCAGAAACTACATCACGAGCAGTAGGAAACATGGCTCATTTGCATACTTTAGCGGCATGTAATCAACATAATTTGGATATCGTTTTCATCACGAAGAGAAAAGATGACTCACTGCATCCAGTGGACACTTTGCAATTAATCTGCAGAAATGACAGGGCCTAGAGGAGGAGCTGCTGAAGAAGCTGAACAATATGGGGTTAAAAAAAAACACAAGAGTTTGCCCCATAGGCACAGAAATTATTTATAACAAATGCTCCAGCATTTTCCCACAGCATTTTCCTTTGCAGCCTTAGGAATGCAGTAAAACCAAATGGTTCTTTCTGAGAGAAATGTACAACCTCTAACTATGTCAGTATGCATATATATCAGGATTGAACCACTGGTTACGGCCTAGTCCTGTTTGTATAAACTCACTGCAGAATCCATTGCCTTGATTTCTGGAAGGCATCTCATGCATAGTCCTTTGTGCATACAGGAGATTACATAGAGATCTGTCAGGCACAAAGAATCAGGATCATCAGTTAGGTTGCAACACAGAAGATTTATTCAAGCCTAAAGGCAAGAATCTGGTCCACTAAAGTTCAACACTAAATTGGCGTCAGATAAGGGCCAATGAAATTCAGGAGGGGTTGGACTTGGAGTGCTTGTGGGAAGGTAACGATTCTAAGTTGATAGCATACTTAACTCCTCCCCCAGCTCTGCCTGCTCTTCTCCTACAAGCTCAGAGTATCTGATTGTTCATGTAAATCCCCTTTCTCTAAAGTAGAACCATTTGTAATTACTGGGCCCCAGGACTACCTAAAAAATGTTGTAGCAGCCATTCCCAGATATATCTTCTGGAATGCTTCTATCATATTGTTAAGTTTTATCTTTTGGTGCAGAGTCAATATTTTACAATAAGCAATTAGAATGCTTGTTACTCAGAAGATTGAAAATTTGATGTTTCTTGCACCTTATGATTGAATTGATTATAGGAGTAGATTGTCTATGTAGTTATAATTAAATATGGCCGTCCTTTACTGAAAGTTGTATAGATCTTTACATAAATGTTTATATAAGAAGTCCTCCTACATATACTTTCCCTTTCCTCTATTGTTTCTTTTCTTTTTTCGTTTTGCCCAATTCAGGAAATAAAAAGGCACATGTCAAAACAGAACATAAGGCAGGACAACTTCACAAAACTTGTTGGAGAACAATGTTTCCACTTTGTAATGTTGAAGGTGCCAGGTTCAACCTTAATATCACCGCTTGAGTCACTGATCAGTTCCCACCACCATATAAAGAAGCTGTTTCTCCACCCCTCGTGCTATGCTGATATATTGAAAAAAATGCAGTGTTTAGATAAAGACGTCTGATTAATTTTGTGCAATCTATAACTCTTCAGGTACTGCAGCAGAACTTGTAATTCAGACTTTTTAACATATTAATATTTCTGCAGAGGTCTAATATATCTTGATCATAAGTAGGCAGCAATGTATTGTGTTGAAACACTATTTATTAATAACAACCTGAGTTGGTTTGAAACAGATTGAAGGAGCTATTTACCCACACCATGTGTTGTGCTGACTTGTTCCAAAATACACAGTTTAGATAAAGAACTTGGAAGGGATTCAAATGCCAAAGTTAATAGCCAATGATTACAACAACCAAGCATATATTTAGGAACTATATCTGCTCAAAATCTTAGAGAGCTGTTGTCAGCCTGATTTTAGTGGAGATGACCAGGATGAGCCTGAGGGAGGGGTCAAACGCTTCATAAGTCATGAGACCCTGATTGACTGAAGAGATTGAAGCCCAGCCAAACTTGAATGCCTCTCTTTTCTCCCGAGCATTTCCCTTGACTGTTAGTTGATCGGATTCTTGTAGAGAGCTTAACCTTGCAATAAATCTTTATACTCATTTGAACTGCCTGAATCTCCTGATTTCCCCAGTGCCTGACAGATTTAGCATTAGCATAAGCATTAGATCCTCCCATACTATGTAACATATTGGGCATCAAGGGATCACCATTATTTTTGGTCTTTGGTGAGAACTTCAAGGTTTTCCCATGTGATGTTTAGAGTCTTTAAGCCTTCCATGAATGTTCTTTGCCATGTAGTTCAAGGACATCCTCTTGGTTGTTTGGCATTGGGGCGGGGCAGGGATCCATCTCATTGCCATCTTGTGAATTTGATTATTCTCCATGTGGAGAATATGACGTGCAAGTTGGAGTCTTCTGCGTGGAACAATGTTCGGTAGTTTGCAGGAGAAATTCTTGTGGAGCACTTCTTCATTAGTGATATGGTCAAAATAGTAAATCTTTAGGATTTGGCGAAGGTATCTTTGTTGGAAGAGGTCAAGCCTCTTGTTAATACTTGCTAATACCAATAACTTGTTACTATTTGCCAGCCTGATTAATAAAGGAATATTGAAGTAGATGGGATCCATGATCTACAATGCAGAGTTCATTAGCATAAACTATCTGCATGATGTATTGGTAAAGTTATAAAAATTGTTCTAATTCAAGGAAGAAGATTGGATCAGATGTACTACAAATTTCCCGCCAGCTCTAATCTTCTAAGAGCGCTATCGGATCATGCAAATGAATTACTTAAGGAAAAACTTTGTGCCTCTTTGAAAAAGTCCATGTGTCCTGCAGATATTGCAGAGTATTCCTGAAGATGGTGCAAAGCCTTGGAGAAGCAGGCTGTCTCGATTACAGGCTTACTTTTCTAAAGAGCCCTTTCTTGGCTATTTTGCCGAGCCTCAAAGGGGCCCCGTGAAACGAATCAAAAGCTTGACATGGCCAAGTCCCATCAAAGCAGCCACTTCAAGGGCTTTTGACGGTCTACTGCCTAATGTTTATGCATGGGCAGAAGCACACCAGGGCAACGGAAAAGAGGGGAGGGGGTTTGACTGCAATTGCAGGCAGTGAGTCATCTTACTTCCTCAAAATCAAGTCTTGCACAAATCAGATCATTCATTCCTCGGGACCAATTCAAGACAGCTGCACTTTGCACGCTCCTGGTTTTCAAGAAGCAATGAATTTGCTCTACTTCCTGATGCACTGAAACAATACTTCCCAATGCAGAAGAATATATAAAACAAAATTCCATCTGCAAGGTCCCCAGAAGCTTTGTGGGGGACCAGTCCACTGCCTCCAGAAGCAGTGAATGCTCCAACACTGGACGTTTTTAAGAGGAGACTGGATGGCCATTTGTCCAAGATGGTATAGGGTTTCCTGCCTGAGCAGGGGGTTGGACTAGATGACCTCCAAGGTCCTTTCCAACTCTACTACTACTACTACTACTACTACTACTACTACTACTACTACTACTACTACTATTATTATTATTATTATTATTATTATTATTATGCCTTTCCCACTTTTTGAGTCTCTTCTCTTTTCCCTCCCACAAAGCCCAACATTTTTGTTGCTAAGTGAGTCCTTCGTTCAAGGAGTTTTGTCCCATTTTATGGCCTTTTTTGCCACAGTTGTTAAGTGAATCACTCCGGTTGTTAAGTTAGTAACACCATTCTGAAGTGAATCTGGCTTCGCCGTTGACTTTCTTTGTCAGAAGATCGCAAAAGGGGATCACGCGACCTGGGGACACTGCAACCGTCATAAATACGAGCCAATTGCCAAGCGTCTGAATTCTGATCACGTGAGCCTGCAAGGGTCGTAAGTGTGAAAAATGATCGTAAGTCAGTTTTTTTCAGTGCCGTTGTAATTTCAAATGGTCACTAAATGGACTGTTGTAAGTCGAAGGCTACCTGTAACAGAGTTCCCTACTCAAGAAGGAAGCTGCTGCAGAAAAGAAGCCAGATCATGCCGGGAAGATCAGTTCCAGAAAACTGGAATGCAGTAGCCTCCTTCAGACATCTATCCAATGCATCGACTGGGAACAACAACAACAACACCTTTCCCAAAATTCTTCGAAAGAATTAGAAAGACAGAACCCTTCTCTTGCAGAAGAAGGAAACTCAGAATCTACTTTTCCAGCCTTTGATTTCCTAAGCCAGTGATGGCGAACCTTTTAGAGACCGAGTGCCCAAAAACCGTCCCGCCCCACCCCCACCCCCACCCGCTTCGCCCCGACCCACCCAGCCCCGCCCACCCCACCTTGCAGGGCCACCCACCACCTCCATGGTCCACCGTAGATCGCCCAGTGACCCTGCAGCGCCATGGCGGCCACACCTTCCGCCCGCGCCATGCAGCATCATCTGCACGCGACAGGGCACGAGGGCGGAGTCTTGTCCCTACTGCCCCACTACCATGTGCTTGGCTGCGCTGCTCTGTGTGGGGTGACTGTCCTCTGGGGGGGGCTGCTGATGAGGAGGGGGCCACAGAGAGGCGGAGCTGGGGTGATGGCACGCATGCCCACAGAGAGGGCTCTGAGTGCCGTCTCTGGCACGTGTGCCATACGTTCGCCACCACTGTCCTAAGCGATAGCCACTGGCATCCAAAATTGGAAAGTAGAATTTGAACAATTCCCTGAAAACCAAGATATTGAATCCTGGTTTTAGCAAATTCTCTCAGTAGAGTTTCTTTCAGATGTCATGGGAAATGGCACTGTAAGAAGCCAAGGAATGCACAAGAGAAAAGAGGAAAAGAGGCGATGCAGATAGAATAATCTTTTCCACTCCAACAAACAGGGACAAATATTGTAATCATTTAATCATACCACTGGGTACCTCTTGACCAACATTATACAGCCTAAAGTAAATACTCATGTTTCTGCCTATCCACAGAAGATGGAGTTTCAATTAAATCTACCAACTGAGACTCCAGCGAGTGCTTTAATGTATAAATTCTGAAATTTTTAAAAAATACGATGCTTCAAAACAAGCGCAGACTAAAGAGATAACGTAATGGTCATTATTACGTTGCCACTTACTCAGGAGTTTTAAAGTAGGAAAAAGTAGCTGCCAGCCAAATGGTAGCTATAATGAAACCATTGAGATTGTACAAGCGAACTGTCCCCTGTTCTGATTGGCCGATAACTTTTCTATTAGTTTTCTATGAAGGTTTTAAATCACTGCACGGCTTTCTGGAGCTTGGAATGGCTTTTTAAAACAACTTTGCTTATTTTCATGTCCTTAACATGCATATGACTTCAACTGCCACAATTCCAAGTAAAAATGTGTCATTCCTCAGCAGGACAATGTTTCCAGAGCTGGGGCATACTGGCCAATGAGAGAGCAGCAGAGGGATCTTAGAGGTCTTCTAGTCCAAACCCCTGATCAAGCAGGAAACCCTACATCATTTCAGACAAATAGTTGTACAAGATGCTACAAAGAGGCCCATACAGCCTATGAGCTACCTGGCACCTCTCCCTGAAACAGAGAATGGACTTTAATAACTTTTAGAACACAGGACCATCCAGTCTTGGGCATCTAGTGGCTGGAGATATTTGGTGGCAACTGCTATATATTAATCCACAGCACTTCATCACTAATAGGTAAGAAAGCTCATAGGTAAGAAAGTGAGGATAAATAAAGGGAAATATTTCTTCACCCAGAGGGTCGTTGATTTATGGAATTCACTTCCAGAAGAGGTCGTGACAGCTGTCAGCCTTGATAGCTTCAAGGCAGGGTTAGATAGATTCATGGATGCCAAGTGTATCGGTGGTTATTAAAACGGATGTCCATGTGCCGCCTCTATGTTGGTTGAGGCAGGCAGGATTCCCTTGAGTACCATTTGTTGGGGGTCAAGGGAAAGGGAGGGTTTTGCCTTCTCTTTCTGCTCAAGATCCCCATGTACAATTGGTGGGCCACTGTGTGACACAGAATGCTGGACTCGATGGGCTTTGGACTGATTCAGCATGGCTCTTCTTATGTTCTTATGTTCTTATGCTCTGGACAGAAAAAAAGATAGTTCTGCAAGGAACGCCAACAATCAGTAAATACCGATCATTCACTGCAAAGGAACTAGTTTAACTTAGCACCACACATGCAGATCCAGAGCTTCCAATTTGAAGAAGATGTTTAAGGTGACCAACTCAGGCCAAGGTGACTTACTGAGCTTCGTATCCAAGAAGGGCTTCCCTACCCCTATATCCAATATCATTTACTTGCTTTGTATACTCTTGTTTACTGGAGAAAGCAATTATCTTTGGAAGAGTTAGTGGTAAAAGGAAACCAGGCCGGCAAAGAACACGATGATTGGATACCATCAAAACTGACACCAATCAGAGCATAGAAAAACTCAAAGAAGCAAGATTGGAAAATGTGGAGAGACCTGGCCCATAGAATTGTCAAGAGTTGGACATGACTGAATGAGAATAGAATAGAATAGAATAGAATAGAATAGAATAGAATAGAATAGAATAGAATAGAATAGAATAGAATAGAATAGAATAGAATAGAATAGAATATGGAATGGAATAGAATAGAATAGAATAGAACAGAATATGGAATGGAGTAGAATAGAATAGAATAGAATAGAATAGAATAGAATAGAATAGAATAGAATAGAATAGAATATGGAATGGAATGGAATGGAATGGAATGGAATGGAACGGAACGGAACAGAACAGAACAGAACAGAATAGAATAGCTTTATTGGCCAAGTGTGGTTAGACACAAAAGGAAATTGTCTCCTTTGTGAATAGGGACAACATTCTCAACTAACAGAAGCAAGGTGGGAATTCTGATTCTTTTTAGATCTCCCAAACATCTCCCTGCTGATCACTGGCCATGTTCTTAAACTGATGGAACTGGCTGATGGCTTCTGATCTTGGATTACCTGAGTGAAAACCAAAACCCTTAAATGGCTGAGAAGTTACCTTCTTAAATTTTTTAGGAATTATATACAAATATGCATGTCCTGTTTCATCAATACGAAGAAGCAGGTCAGGGCACAATCAAGGGACTTGCACATGGCTGCCAATTTCATTTTTAGCATTGTGATTCTTCTCTCCCCATCTCCAAATGTTAAGGTACCCACCTTTTCATCCCACCAAAATCTCTCCCTCCAGGGTGGCCAGTCAGTGCAAGATGAATACCGGCCCTTCCCCCACCCCATGCATTTTAAGGGTTAAGAAGAAATTCAAAATATACACCCCCCCCCCTAGACCTTGCTAACCCAGTGCTCTAGGAGACACATACCCATCGGCTGAGCTAACTCTCCAACTCAGCCTGAGGAAAGGAATTGTTCTGCAAAAGTAGCCCATTGGCTGGTTGCTATGGAGACCGACATACCACAGTTCTGACCCTTGAGAGGTTTAGCACTCGGTGCAGCAAGGCTGCCAGCAGCTGGACTGCAGCTGTTGCTGGGTAAGATTCAGCCGGGTTGTAAGAGAGAATTCCCTCCTGCCACAAACAACTTGGCTTGGGCTGCCAGCAAAGACAGCCTGCCTTTGATTGAGATGAATTAATATTTGCTTAGGGCTGGGGCTGTTGTCACCACGCAAAACAAGATGTACAAGGCCACAGCTCGTACATCCTGCATGGGAGATCTTAGCAATCATGAATGCAGAGAGAGCTGGCTGAAAGGTGGTCTCTTGAATTGGCAGGTGTGAAGATGGGCTGTACACTGAGCCATTTAGTATAGGTGACCTTGACAGGTAGGATCTAGCACCGAACCCTGAAGATCTGTCACATTCAGACACAGACAACATATGCATAGTAATGCACAATAGTTCAAGTACCTAGGGAAGGTATCGCTTTTCAACATCTGCAGAAAAGCAATTCAGAAAAGCAAAGATATTTGCCATCCAAGGCAACAGCCCTAAACAGGAGTCTCTTTCTGCAAACAATCACCTCTACTAATGCACTGACTGATGCTCTTGAAGGAGTAGCTAGTGGTAGTGGACGGACACGGTGATAATAGCAGAGGAGTGCATGGCCTCTCCCTTTTATTTCAGGAGAAATTTAATGGTTCAGGTTTCAGACTATCTGTAACAATCCTATCTGAGTAGAAAATAGTTCCATCTTGGACACTGTGAAGTCATTTAAAGGAAAGAGGAAAACAATTAGCATGTTATGCGCTGAAATCCCACAATCCTTTGCTCTCCCCAAGTGGACCTAGCCATCCTGGGCCAAAGAGGCTTTGAGTGTAAACGGCAAAGCAGCTGGGCTGCAATCAGGCTGATCCACCCTGGAATTTGATATAGACAGACTAAATGCAAATTATTGGGTGATGTGTGTGTGATCTATGCATGTATTTGTGATCATCAGTCAGCAAAAGCATGAGGTCCAGAATGTCTTTTGTTTGCTTGCTTTTGTTTTCTGGCCTCTTCATTTATTCCTGAATATAAAACTTCGGCAGTTTGGCTAACTGGATTGTTCCTTTAATAAAATGGGTCAGGACTTCCGGTTCCGGTCACACGGACCGGAGGCAACCGACGAAAGCTCCGAGACGGGGCTTTCGTTTCACTGATAAATACCGGACCGCCAGGAGCGCAAACCGCCGGAAAACAGGGCGCAGCTGAAGAGGATCCCTGGCCGGAGCCAGCGAGGCCGAAATCGCCGACAAAGAAGCCGGAGAAGCCACAGACGGGGCCGAGGAAGCCGGCGGCGGCCGGCAGGCCGGCAGGCCAGAAGACGCCGCGCAGCCGCGCTGCTGGAGAAAACCGGAGTGAGCAGGGAGGAGAAGAAGGAGGAAAAAAAGCCGGTGAGAGCAACAAGGGCTGCCGGGAGGGTCTGCAGACCCAGCAACGACCCCCGGGCGAGCAGAAGGAAAGGGAAAAAAAAGCCGGAAGAGCGGAAGAAGGGAGCCAGGTCCGGAGAACAAAGGAGGAGGCAAGTAAAGCTTACGGAGAGCAGTATTGAAAGGGAGGCGGCAAAGGAACAGACGGCGGGGGAAGACCCAGGCAGAGGGACTGGTGAGTGTTACCCCACGCGCTGCACCCCAGACCCACCAGAAAGGGAGCCCCAGAGGCTCAACAGAGGGCAGGATCTACCAGGGAAGAAGGTGGGAGGAAGAAGAAAGCTGGAAAGCACCCTGGAACGCAATAAGGGAAAAGCAGAGGGGATCTATAAACACAGGGGGACAGAAGACAGGAGGAAGTGACCTGGGCAAGAAGGCAGAGAAAGAGGGGCAAGAAGGAGCCAGAAAAGAGCAAAGAGAAGTAACAGGCTGGCAGAGGGGAGTGAAGAGAAACCCAAGGCAAAGGTACTGAACTGGCTCCCTGAACATAGAGCTGCCAGAATACAGGCTCCTACCCCTACACTGCCTAAACCCTGAAGGCACCCCCTCCCCTTTTGGAAGGACCAGATTTCTGGATCTTCACCAGACCACAACCTAGTGTTGTACCGCATCTTGAGAAAAAGGCCATCATCAAAAATCCCAAGCCTCAGATCCTCCCATCTTTGTATCACCCCTGCCAGTACAGAAAAGCTTAATTGAAAACAAGCTACACCCCCTAGTGATCTACCACTTTGCTGTTAAAATACTAACTGTGAGACATGAACACTTGCTAACTTGTAACACAGAAAAATTTGATCCAACCCATCCTAGCAACTTGACAATCTTGCACAGGAACAACTCCCCCACAATTCTTTGCATCAAGGGGTGGCTTTAAGGGTGGACAGGCCAACAGGAGGAGAAGCTCAAAATGGCTGCCAGACGGACAAAACAAATCAAACTGCGAGACCTGAAGAGAGCTGCATCCTCCCCGGCCCAGCCCTCCAATCTGCTAGGGAACACCCCACCCAACCACACACACCCCCACCCAACTGCATGCCCTCAGATCCACACGCCAACCCAAGACTCCGCAACAGCACGCATGATCCAAGAACTAAAAGAGACGATTGAGACACTAAAGGAGACGATAGCGACGATGGTGGTACGGATGGATGGCATGGATAGAAAATTGGCAGAAATGGGGGCGAAGACGGAGAAAGGACGCCTAGAAACAGAACGGAAGACGGAGGAAAGATACAAAGACATGAAGAGGATGCTGGCGGACCAAGGTGGAGACCTGGAGAAAAAGTGGGAAGAACAGCGCAAAGCGATGGCCACTGATTTGGAACGGATGAAGGAGGCATTACAAACACATTACAAAAACCTCCAAGAAACAAGGGAGAATACGGAAAAGATGAGGAAGGAAGTGGAAAACCGCGTAGAGGGACAGACTGCAGAGGTGAAAAGAGAGGTTCAAGACCAGTCCACCATGATACAATTCTGGCAAATGGCATTTGCCATCAGGATCAGAGGGTGGAACGAGACAACATACGAACCCCAGGGAAGACTGCGCAGGACCTTTGTAGAGGCCCTGGCAACATTCCTGGGCACGAGCGCCAATGAGATTGAGTGGCATGTCGAAAAAATCAACAGAGTGGGCGCCTGGAGGGAAGTGAACAAACACCAACCAAGGGATGTGGTTATCCAATTCACAACACAGAAGTTCCGGAACCACATCTCTGCCACTTCCTATAACAAGGCATTCTACATAGAGGAGCAGGAGGTGAAGGTTCTGAAAGAGATCCCCCAGGCGATGCTGAGAGACAGAAGGAACTACAAATTCCTGACCACAGAACTGAGATCGCGGGCACTGCAATACCGGTGGGAAACCCCAACAGGACTGTCACTTTATTATAAAAACAAGAGACATTACTTGACCTCGGTCCAGAAAGCCAAAGACTTCCTCGAAAAGGAACTGAAGTCGGGAGCCCCCCAACCCACCGCGAGAGAAGAAACAGATAGACCACTGGAAAGCGGGAGGGATAGAGGCCAACGAGCAAGCCGCGCAGAAGCACAGATCGGGGCAGAGGCAGAGGAAATGAATGGACCACCTCTAGGGGCGAAGGCGCGGAGAGCAGAGAGCAACAAAAACAAGGAGACAGGACAGTCTACAGAGGGCAGGCTACCAGGCTTTACTACCAAACGTACAGACCAGCAAGGCAAGACCTCACAAACCAAAATGAGCACCAATCCGGATATCGTGGGAACGAGACCAAAGGAGACAACAGGAGAAACAACAGAAATGGTCTCGCAAAAATATCCTGCAACATATGATGGCTACTAATTATTTGACTTGGAATGTGAACGGACTGAACTCCCCCCAGAAAAGAAGAAAAATTCTCCACTACCTAAACCAAAGTAAAAGCGATATAATCTGCCTACAAGAAACACACATCAGAGCAGCAGACCAGAAATATCTGATCAACTACAAACTAGGCGCGCACTTTGTGGCAGCAGCGCCAAGAAAAAAGAATGGGATTGTTATATACGTAAAGAAACATGTAATGGCTAAGCTAATAGAGTCCGACCCCCAAGGTAGATACCTGGCAATTGAAATAACACAAGAAGACAAGAAGATTCTAGTACTGGGCATATATGCACCACATCAGCAACAAGGCAAATTCTACAAAAAGCTACACAAGAAAATAACACAACTTAACTACAGATCTCACATCATCATGGGCGACTGGAACGGGGTCATAGAGACTGCTCTAGACAAAAAAAGAACTGCACCGAACCCGCAAAAACACTCCAAGTTGCCTAAATCCTTCTTCGACATGAAGGAAGACCTCGAACTGACAGACGTATGGCGGAAAAGGCACGGCAAAGAACTAGAATTCACCTTCTTCTCCGGCAGACACCAATCATTCTCCAGAATCGACTTTATACTAACCTCTAGTGACTTGCTAACGTGTCTAAACGCGGTGAAAATCCTACCCAAGACACTGACAGACCACAACCCTGTGAGGATGGAATTAAGACATGGCCCGAAACAGAGGAGGTCCTGGAGAATCAATGAAAACTTGTTTAGACATGAAAACAATGTGGCGGAATGCAAAAAAGCTATGAAGGAATACTTCGACACACATATGAACAACGGAACACCGATAGAACAGATCTGGGAAGGCAGCAAGGTGTACATGCGAGGGATCCTCATATCCATGAACAGCTGGCACCGTCGCCAACAAGAACAAAAAAGAAAAGAGTTAGAAAATGAGATAAGCAACATGGAGCGGCTACTAATAAAAAGACCAGAGGACAAAGCCACCAAAGAAGGACTCAAGATCTTAAGAAAGCAATTCGACATGTTGATGGCTGACCAAGTTGCAAGGAATATACAATATGCAAAACATAAGACATTCTGCAAGGCCAACAAACCGGGCCGCTGGCTAGCCTACACTATAAGGAAGAAACAGAAGTCCCGCATAATTGAAAAGATAGAATACAAAGGCAAGGAAGAATTCCGGCAAAAAACCATCAAGAAAGCCTTCACGGAGTTCTACTCGAAACTATATACCGAGGATAAGATACAAGACAAAGAGATAGATGAGTTCCTACAAAACGAAAAGATACAGGCGATTACCGACACACAAAGAGAAGCCCTGAATGCCTTAATCACAAAGGAGGAAATACACTCAGCGATCACACAGCTGAAAGCAGGAAAATCGCCCGGGACGGATGGGATAACAGCGACCTACTACAAACACCTCCAAGAGGAGATGCTAGAACCCCTCAGAAAACTATTTGCCAACATTCAAGAAGGAGGTCAGGTCCCACCATCCTGGAGAACAGCCTACATCTCATTAATCCCAAAGGAGGGGAAAGACAACACACAGCCCGCAAACTACAGGCCCATCTCACTACTAAACACAGACTACAAAATCTTCACAAAAATTTTGGCCAATAGACTAATGACTGTACTACAAAAAACAATACACCCGGACCAAAGGGGATTTATACAAGGACGCCAGATGAAAACCAACGTCAGACAGCTGCTGAACATAATAGAATACCTGCAAAAGCACAACCAGATACCCGCCGCTCTTATGTTTGTGGATGCAGAAAAAGCTTTTGACAGACTGCACTGGCCGTTCCTGACGAACTTGGTCCGGAAGATGAAAATGGGAGTACAGTTTCTCAACTCCATAACGGCAATTTACCAGAAACAAACAGGACAGATCATTGTCAATGGAGACTTAACGGACTCATTTAATATAGAGAGAGGCACGAGACAGGGCTGCCCGCTGTCCCCCCTGCTTTTTGTCCTAACACTGGAAATTTTACTGAACAGAATAAGAGCGGCAGAGGAGGTACAGGGCATACAGATTAAACAGCAAGAATACAAACTATGTGCCTTTGCGGATGACCTGCTGGTGACAATGTCGCAACCAGCACAATCAGCAAGGAAATTGATGGAGATAATGGAGGACTATGGTAGGGTGTCAGGCTTCAAAATAAATATATCGAAAACAAAGATGCTAGTCAAAAACCTCGACAACAAAGCAAAACGGAACCTGGAAAGAATAACGGGGTGTGAAATAGTCAAGAAAGTCAAATACTTAGGAGTAGAGATAGAATCAACAAATGCGAAATTATACAAGAATAATTACGAGGTCCTGTGGAAAAAGATACAAACAGACCTGGAAAGGTGGAAATCACTACGTCTGTCCCTGCTCGGCAGGATAGCGACAGTAAAGATGAATGTATTACCCAGATTTTTATTTCTCTTCCAAATGCTACCCATACTCAAGAAGGAAGCGGACTTAGACAATTGGCAGAAAGGCATCAACAGATTTATTTGGGACGACAAGAGACCGAGGGTGAAACTAAAAATCATCCAAGACGCAAGGGAGAGAGGGGGACTCAAAATGCCTAATCTAAAGCTATATTACTATGCAGCAACGTTGGTGGCGGTTAGTGACTGGATCAACATGACAAATGATAGAATTCTGAATGTTGAGGGGCATGGTCTACGATTCGGCTGGCACGCATACCTAGTATACGACAAAAAGGCAGATAGGAACTTCAAGGAGAACCCATTACGAATCCCATTGCTATGGGTCTGGAAGAAATATAAGCACCTCCTACACGACAAGATTCCCATCTGGACGATCCCTGGACACGCATCAGGGGATATGAACACATCCCAAGGGCAAGAAGTGGTGCCCTACAGTGAACTTGTACTGGGAGAAGAAAACGGGTTCCTCTTGAAATCTCAAGCAACGCTAGCAAACAAAGGAATAGGAAGTAACTGGCTATCATATATACAACTACAATCAAGGTGGCGTAAAGACAAGAAGAAGGGCTTCTCCCAGACAGACGAGAATCTAATTAAACAGATTAGAGAACAGGGGATTAAGCACATCAAACGAGTGTACAGCATTCTGATAGAAATGGACTCTGAAACCGAGCTAGTCAAGAACTGTATGATAAAGTGGGCACAAGACTTCAGACACCCTATCACCATGGACACGTGGGAGAAAATCTGGGTGAGGAATGTAGAATTCACGAAATCGCAACACTTAAGGGAAAACTTCTACAAGATGTTCTATAGATGGCACCTAGACCCGAAAAAAATATCACTCATCTACCCGGGCTCCCAGCCCAAATGCTGGAGGTGCGGGGACGGAGAGGCTACTTACTTTCATATATGGTGGACATGCAGAAAAATCAAAGCATTCTGGAGGAAGATATGGTGGACACTCCAAACTATTTTCAAAAAGCGTATAGAATTTCTACCTCAGGCCTTTCTGTTAGGGATCACAAAGGATATCACTACCTCAGAGACAAATTTATTTTTGAACTTAATTACAGCAGCAAGATTGTTGGTGGGACAGTACTGGAAGAATCCAGAAATACCGCCTATTGAAGAATGGACTGTGAAAGTAACAAATTTGGCGGAAATGGCAAAAATATCAGCATACTTGAAAAACCGCTCCAATGAACAATTTGTGACTGATTGGAAACAGTGGATAGACTATATCCAAGAGAGACACCAATCAAACAGAATGCAGCTGGCGTTCAGCTAAGGATCGACGGGAGGAGGGATGAAGGGCTAACAAATCAGATGTTTACAAAAACTAACACCCAACGTTGAATGTATATGTTCTATAACTAATGCCTCTTAACATAACCTTATGACTAACGTTGTTTGCCTTAATATTGTTAAAGTAGACTGACTCTCTACCTCAGGATATGAAACTTTTACTTCAGGATCTCGGGTTGGGGACCGTGGAGGATTGCACTAGTAATGGGATGAAGTCAACTCAGAGGCGCAAACACACAGTGTGCGATAGACTAGATACAGTAGATAGATCATATATAGGAGAAATACCAATCAAACAAAAGGTATTCGGAGTATACTTGAAGATGTAAGGGAGGAGGGAAGAACGTTTACTAAAACAGATGTTTACAAAGATTAATACCTAATGTTGTATGCTATGTTCTAGGATGATTGCTTAGCAATAGGATCTTATGTTTAATGTTGACCACATTAATATTGAAACGGATAGGGGAAACACCAATCAAAATAAAATGTAACAGGAGTATAGTTGAAGCTAGACACGGGGAGTGGGGGGAAAAAGGCTTACTAACCCAGACGTTTTCAAGGACTAATACTTAGTATTGTATACCAGGAGTCATGTTGATTACTGCATAATATGTTTTTATGTTCAATGTTAATGGTTTTAATAAAAGAATTTAAAAAAAAAAAATGGGTCAAAGCAAAGAGCAATTTTTTTTGCTGGCTGGCTTTTTTTCAGAAATGGGCCTTTAGGAGCAGCGCGTTCATTTTGTGTCTCATCAACACAAAGCTTCTTTTGCAAGTCTCCCCTGAAAGAGCATTCCTGTTTTGCACTGTGGCTTCAGGGATTTACCTGTGCAGAGGGATTCTGAAGAAAGAGCCTGTGAGGTTGTTCCTGATTCACCCTTCCCTGATCTTTTAGAAGGGGGAGAGAAAAAATGGAATAAACCTGGCACAGCGCTGTTTAAAGCATCCTGCCAAGGAACCAACTGTCCATAGTCTTGTAAATAAATCAATTAAATCAGAAGCACCTGCACGGGGCTTGCCCTGAAGAGGATAGTCAAGGTTCATCGTGCTTTTGATTGAGTTGCAAAATAGCCCTTAGTTTATTTGGAGGCTGCGGTTCCTACAGACAGACTGAGCTTCATAAAGACTGTTCTCATTTTTGCAGAAAGTAGGTGGAACGTCTGCTACATTCCCCTAATATTCTGGAGCAGGAAATGGGATCCACACCTTTGCTGTGAACTTATAACCATTTGTTTAGTGACCGTATGAAGTTACAGCAGCACTGAAACACATGGTTTACAACTGGTCCTCTCACTTAACAATCATCGTTAGCATCCCCGTGGTCACGTGATCAGAATTCTGGCCCTTGGCAACTGGCGTCTGTTTGATGGTTGTAGGGTCCTGGAGTCATGTAATTGCCATTTGGGACCTTCCCAATGGCTTCTGACAAGAAAAGTCAATGGGAGGGGGAGCCCAATTTGCTTAATGACTGCAAGGATTCATTTTTAACAATATGGCAAAAAGGGTCATACAACCGGGCATGACTCATTTAGCAACATCCTTGCTTGACAGTGGAAATTCTGGTCCCAATTGTGTTTGTAGGTCAAGGACTGCCTGTATGAGCCATGGTGGCGCAGTGGTTAGAATGTGGTACTGCAGGCTACTTCTGCTGACTGCAAGCAGTTCCGCAGTTCGATCCTGACTGGCTCAAGGCTGGAAGGAATGAATGAATGAATGAATGAAGGAAGGAAGGAAGGAAGGAAGGAAGGAAGGAAGGAAGGAAGGAAGGAAGGAAGGAAGGAAGGAGACATGGTGTCACAGGGTTTAGAAAGCATTATTGCAAGCAAACTCTGCCCCCTGCCAGCAGTTCGATTCTCATCGGCTCAAGGTTGACTCACCCTTCCATCCTTCCAAGGTCGGTAAAATGAGGACCCCAGATGCTGACTCTGTAAACTGCTTAGAGAGGGCTGTAAAGGGCTGTGAAGCGATATATAAGTCCAAGTCCTACTGCTATTACTTAGCAATGGAAATTCTGTTCCCTATTGCAGTCATAAGTTGAGAACTACCCATATCCTGCTTGAGAGCTCCATCCAAGCTTCAATTGCAAGTCATTAACAGGTCCTTGCAAAATCCTACTTGGCAAGACCTTCTCATGAACAGCCTAAAGCAGGGGTCTACAAACTTGACAACTATGCTGGGTGAGGAATTCTGGGAGCTGAAGTCCACAAGTCTTAAAGTTGTCAAGGTTGCAGACCCCTGGCCTAAAGTATATAAACAATTATGAAGTCCCCCTCAGGTTAGATAGGAGTTGAGCTTCCTTTGCTGAATTAGAGTCTGACAACTTGAAGATGGAGATCCAAGGATTTCTCCAGGAAGGGATCAGGTTCACCTTGGTCACCCACCAACCAATCTCAGTCACACAGTGCTCCTCACCTATCTACACAACTCACATTTTTTGGCTATGAAATGGGGGTTTCATAGGACCTTTGTGGCTAACAGTGGTTAATAGACATCTGTCTCATTTTCTATAAAGATCATCGTTATAGCTCTTGCCTGTAAATTCTACCTGGGTTTTACATAAGAATACAAAAAAATAACAAAACAGAATGCATTTGTGTTGATGTAAGTGGACCCTGTCATAGCACAGGCTGCAGGAGCAAAATATTTTCAGCATGCACGTTCTTTATTGCAGAAATGTATGAAAAACAATATTTATTTTAGAAAGTTCCATATAAAGCGGCATATGTTTGGAAAGTTGCATAGCCAAAAGCAAGTGTGCTAAGAGCAGCCAAGTACAAAAACTGTGTATTACAGGTGGTTAAATAAATTAAGTAGAGAAACACACAAGGTACTGTGAGCATACCTGCAACAAATATACTTTAAGTGAATTTCTAAAAACTCAGTTTGCTTAGTGACAAAACAGAGTAACTTAAAGAGTACCCGTAAGATTGCTTCTGAAAAGTTAATATGAATTTGTTGGTAAAATTCAAGAAAAGATGCTTCAGAAAAGCAATATAATTCAAAAACTTTTAAGGAAAAGTGCCAGATTAGAACCATGGTTGTGTACTTCGAAAATCCCTATCCCACTATTTGTCTCATAAAACCTCAGAGATGAATGACCTCATTCATGAGGAACATAGCCCCACAACATTATTATCAGGAGATACAGCTAATGTTAAGTATCATTATCTTACTATCATATTACAAGGAGTATCTTGTATTTGCTCTGAATTGGTTAAATCAAAGAGTTCCCTTCTACTCTGCTGAACTGACAAAGGCCTGTATTTATTGCATAAATCAAGTGTTTTTCTTTCCACCTAGAGTTCATCATTATGGAAAGCAAAAGAAAAGCAGAAACTACACTGCCTTTCCCCAGACAAAACTGTACAGTCATATCACCCACACTATTTTAACTGGACCTGTTTCTCCCCCCCCCCATCTTTGGCAATAAAAACAAGCCTATAAAATGAATGTGAAAATGTATTCATCAGGGATTTATAATGCTCATTACAACTGCCTGGGTAGGAAACCATGACTGAGATCCAGAGAATAAGGGGGGAAATGCAAATTGTAGCACATGAGATGGGGGAGACAGGAGAATTTCTCTAATCAGCCAATCCAATGGCAGTCCAATTATCTGTGGCCAGCCCAATGGGTTAAAATTATACCGTTCGTTCTTGGACACAGTGTGGAGTCTAAAAAGTGTTTCATTTTAATAAAAATGAGATCTGGACACTGCAGAAACCAGTTTCACTAATGATGTGTTTACACAGAAGACAACAATTTCTATTTAATGGTGATTACTAGCAAGAACAAATTAAACTTCCTAAAGTATATGGGTTAGAGATAATGGGAAATTGAGAAGGGCGGGGAGAGTGACAATGAAAGAATTTATGCAAATGTGTGCATAACATATGCACTAAACTTAGTAAACTCAGTCTTGCAACAAAGCAATAATAGAGCCAGTTTGGTCTAGTAGTTAAGGAATAGAAAGTGGGAGACTGTGTGTTCAAGTCCTGCCTTAGTCATGAAAGCCAGATGAAAGAATGTATGCAAATGTGTGCATAACATATGCAATAAACTTAGTAAACTCAGTCTTGCAACAAAGCAATAATAGAGCCAGTTTGGCCTAGTAGTTAAGGAATAGAAAGTGGGAGACTGTGAGTTCAAGTCCTGCCTTAGTCATGAAAGCCAGATGGTAAGCCCAACTCACCTCACCTCACCTCACCGGGTTGTTGTTTTGTAGAAAATAGGAAGAGGAAAGTGTGTTGGATATGTTCACTGTCTTGAGTTATTTGTAAAAATAATAATGGCAGGATACAAATAGAGATAGGTAGACAGACAGACAGACAGACAGATGAAGATAGATAGATAGATAGATAGATAGATAGATAGATAGATAGATAGATAGATAGATAGATAGATAGATAGATAGATAGATAGATAGACAGACAGACAGACAGACAGACAGACAGCAAAATTAGGATTAATCTGTGTCCTCTCACCCATATCTTTAAATTCAAATTTCCACCAGCTTCCTTAGTGAGAAATAATGGGATTTTCAAGCTGACAATGTAGAGAAAGCTAGATATTTTGAGCTCATGATATTCAGCCTAGATAAACATAATTATAAAAGGCTAAGGAGGCAATCACATATAGAACAGTATATATTGGTACCAAAATGACTAGGCTTTAGCTAAAATGAAGAGAGGCCTCTGAGGAACATTTCACCTGCTTTTGAAGCCATTTCAGCCCTTTCTCTGCATGATGGAAAGTTTGCTCATGTAGAGAAAAAGCGTTCTTGTGCTGCTTTGGGTTTCCCAAATGGAAACTGGCTACATAATACCAGTTGGGCATCTATTCAGGAAGAAGGAAAGGATGGTTCCTTCTCTTTTGATTGATGGCATGATGAGATGAGGATTCTGTCTCTGTGATCTGTGACAGTTGGAACTGCTTTGAGGCTGGTTTGTCTCAGGAGAAAGACTGTTTTTGTTTCTGTTTCTGTTTTGCAATGCCAGAACTACAGATTGAGAAAAGCAGCCATTGCCAAGACTATCCAGAAAAAAAGAAGCCTGAATATTCAAATCTTATGAATATGTATGAGTGGAACAGGGGGAAGGTAGAAGACTTTTTTTTTAAACAAAAATGTTGAACACCTATTTTCTCTAATAAAAATGAAATGTTAGAATTCAAATAGACAAGCACCTGCTACATAACACCCCAGACTTAGTAACTGCTGATAAGAAAGAGTTTTAAAAAGTCTGGATAGGGGAAGTGGCAGAGCCTGGAGACAGCAGAGAAGAAGAGAAAGAACTGGAGAAAAATCACAAAATACAAAGACCTGCAAGTAGAAATAGAACAACTATGGCAAAAGAAAGCAAAGGTAGTACAAATAGTAATAGGATGCAATCCCAAAACAATTGGAGCACCATCAGCATTGACACAATCGCCATCCGTCAATTGCAAAAGGCAGCTTCAGTTGGAACTGCTTACATCCTGCAATGACACCTTTAACACCATCAAACAACAATATCTGCCTATTGTCCCTTGGAAGGATTTGAAAGATGGATAAAAATGCCAAATCCTGCCTAAACATTTGGCTGACTGTGCGGATAATAATAATAATAATAATAATAATAATAATAATAATAATAATAATAATAATAATAATTTCGGATACAGACAGATCGTCATTTGGAACACAATACGCCGGATATCACAGTTGTAGAGAACCAAAGCATACAGCTTATTGATATTGCTGTACCAGGAGATGGCAGAGTCAAGAAAAAGAACTAGAAAAAAATATGAAATATCGTGACCTGGCCATCGAAACTGCGCGATTATGGATGAAACAGTAGTACCCATTGTCATCGGGGCACTGGGAACTATGTTCAAAAACTTTGCAAAACACATCAAGAAACTGCAGCTTCCTGCAATAACTCCAGCAATGCTACAAAAAACTGTGCTACTCGGAACATCTTATATTTTAAGGAGGTACCTGGTTGACACCTAGGATGCTGGTAGCAACCCGTGTCAACCATCAGCGCCAGCCAGTTTGAATGTTCAGTTGACTGAGTTTCATGTTTAATGAATAAAAGTATAATAATAATAATAATAATAATAATAATAATAATAATAATAATGACAATGAATCATGCCCTTCATCCACACAGTGACATTGACAGACTTTATCTATCAAGGCAAATAGGTGGGCGTGGAATGCTGTAACTACATCAAATGGTTGAAGAAGAAAAAAATGGCTTTGGAAGAATATCTGAAGGACAGTGATGAAGATGCACTGAAATTAGTATATCAGGAAGGCTTACTGACTATTGGAAAGACCAAACTGCCTACAAGAAAGACCAAATGAAGAATAGAATAGAGGCATGGGAAGACAAAGCACTACATGGCCAGTACATTAAAAAAATCGCTGGGAAAGCAGATAATAAAAAGACCTGGCAATGGCTAAGAGCAGGAAAATTGAAGAAAGAGACTGAGGGACTAATTCTGGCTGGACAAGATCAAGCCTTAAGGACAAATGCATATAAAGTCAAAATTGAGAAGACAGCAACAGACAATAAGTGCCGCCTATGCAAAGAAGCTGAAGAAACAGTGGACCACCTGGTAAGCTGCTGCAAGAAGATCACACAGACTGACTACAAGCAGCGGCATGACAAAGTAGCAAAAATGGTGCACTGGATGATCCACAAGAAATATCATTTGCCTGTAAGCAAATGGTGGGATCATAAAATAGAAAGTCATAGAAAATGATAAAATTAAACTGCTCCGGGACTTCAGAATTCAAACAAACAAGCACTTTCAACATAACACCCCGGACTTAACAATTGTCGATAAGAAAGACAAAAAAGTCTGGATAGTGGACATGACAGTGCCTGGAGACAGCAGAATAGACGAGAAAGACCTGGAGAAGATAACAAAATACAAAAACCTACAAATAGAAATAGAAAGACTGTGGCAAAAGCAAGCAAGGGTAGTACCAATAGTAATAGGTGCCTTGGGTGCAATCCCAAAACAACTGGAGCACCACTTGAACACCATTGGCATTGACAAATTCGCTATTAGTCAATTGCAAAAGGCGGCCTTACTAGGAACTGCTTCCATCTTGTGACGATATCTGTAAAAGCATCAAATATCCACATCTGCCTATCCCAGGTCCTTGGTAAGGACTCGATAGGTAGACAAAATGCCAAATCCAGTCTGAACATCTGGCTGACTGTGCGATGGTCCATAATAACAATAATAATAATAATAATGTTAAAAGTAGAAAAAAGGTTAAATATTGTGGGATTATCAATATGTCTGTGTGTATGTTGAATGATTGGTTTTTTTAAATTAAGATGTTTTATATACATGTATTTTTAAATGTTGATTTCTATTATGTTGTGAGCCGCCCTGAGTTCTCCGGAATAGGGCGGCATAGAAGTCAAATAAATAATAAATAATAATAATATACAAACTGGTAAGTCTTGGCTCATAACAAAAGATTTTAACTGTAGCTGAAAAGGAGAAAATTGATGCGGCGCTACCAGGAGACAGCAGAAGGGAAAGGTTTGAAGATGATCACAAAGGATCAAGATCTGAGAATGGAAATTGAAAGATTATGGCATAAACTGGCCACAGTGGTCCCGGTGGATATCAGGACACTGGGTAATATATCAGAAAAATCTTGGATGGCACTTAGAAAATGTACACATTGACAAAATTTCCATCTGCCAAAAGATTGCACTGCTTGGATGCACCAGTACACCATGCCAGGGGTCTTCAAACTTGGCCCTTTTATGACTTGTGGACTTCAACTCCCAGAATTCCTCAGCCAGGCACAAGTCATAAAAGGGCCAAGTTTGAAGACCCCTGCACTATGCAGACACATTATGGCATTCTAAGTTCTTGGGAAGAACTCAGTGCATATGAAGGTCAACACCAGCTAAAGAATTGGCAGCGCTGACCGCACATTTTTATGCATATACTATTACTTCTAATAATAATGATTCATTAAACTCATATACCCGACTCCCAATTAGTGTTGTTTAAACAAACAAAGAAGGTGATATTCATTCTAAAAGCACATCTTACTAATAGAATGAGGAAACTACTTTTGGAGCAAGGAAAGAAGCCAACAATGGCTGTGCTGCCCCCGTTCACACACCCTAGTATTCAAGTAAGACTAATGAGCGTATGTAGCTTTGCACAAACAATAAATTGAATTGTTAGCTTCCTGTAACTGCTTGGGAACTGAAATTGCTTTCTAGGGGGAGGAAAGGGGGAACTGTCATGATCATTAGGCATTAACGAGCTCTTTGGCAACTCTGTATTTAATAATTAAAACAATTAACATTTTGTTGCAGCCAGTTGCCCATGATTGTGTAGTGTCCCACTCATTCTCTAGTCGGCTTCACGTTGGGGGCCCTGGGTGGCTCTTTATACTTTCTGGAAACTTCACTATGCATGCTATAATTCAAATCAGAATGGCCAAATTTTAAAACAAGAAAAAACAATTGAACTTTCTGATTTAACAGCAATTGGTCTTTCTGATTTAACAGCAACTGATCTTTCTGATTTAACAGCAATTAATCTTTCTGTTTTAGCAGCAATTAGTCTTTCTGATTTAATAACAATTAATCTTTTCGATTTAACACAATTGATCTTTCTTACTGAGCAGCAATTGATCTTTTCATTGAGCAACAACTGATCTATCTGATTTAACAGTAGGTGCTTTGATGTCTTTATAATTCCAGAGATTTGGGCTTTTCTCTTTTTTTTCACAAATGCACAACTAAGGCACCACTCTGTCGGAAAGCTGTTGTGCAACTGTAGGAAACTGAAATTTGCATCACCAAGTAGTCACAATTGCCAACAGAGCCCAAGGTACAAGCCTGTACTGTGGGAGGTTATAGGGATGGAAAAAAGCCAACTTTCAGGTAAATTGACTTTTCCATATTTGATGATCATCACAGCAATATGCAAAGCACTTCCACTTCGCTGCTTCCATTGTGACAAATCAGCCCATAACCAAGGAACCCCTGGGGTAGCAGTAGCTTTAAGAGACAATGCAAAAGAGCAAGCTTCATTTCAAAGGATATGACATATGGAAAGAACAATCACAGAGCATAAAATGTAACCTATGCCAGGCATAATTTTTGCCTTTGTTACAATACAGCATTCATGGTGACCTCTTCAACACTTTGCCTTGCTTTGTTTGACTGATAAAGATTTCTTTTGCTCTCTGTGTCGAAGAATTAAACTCTCTCGCATCCCCACTCATTTATTTCTTTGGCTGCCAAGGCAGCTTTGAACAAAGCTGGAATCTTAACTATCTAACTGGGGCCATAGGAAAAAAAAAAAACAAATAAAGCATCACTATTCAATGTTAATATTATTTGTTTTCTAAAGGACAACATTGTTTGCCAAAGTAAGCTTGGATGCTAATGGTTGGCAATGCGGGAATTTAAGTTCAAAGGCAGTGTGTAACGCGTCTATGAAGATTTAATAAAAGTAAAAAATTTTGATTGTAACTGAAGCATATTGAAGAAAGAACGTATCACAAACAGACATACAAACTCCACGATTAGCCTTCATTGAATAGAGATCTGTTCAAAGCAACAATGAACAGGGTAGGAATTTAAGTTCAAAGGCAATGTGTAAAGTGTCTATGAAGATTTAATAAAAGTAAAAAAATTTTGATTGTAACTGAAGCATATTGAAGAAAGAACGTATCACAAACAGACATACAAACTCCACAATTAGCCTCCATTGAATAGAGATCTGTTCAAAGCAACAATGAACAGGGTAGGAATTTAAGTTCAAAGGCAATGTGTAAAGTGTCTATGAAGATTTAAATAATAGTAAAAATTTTGATTGTAACTGAAGCATAATGAAGAAAGAATGCTATCACAAACAGACATGCAAACTCCACAATTAGCCTCTGTTGAATAGAGGTCTGTTCAAAACAACAGTAAACAATGCGTTGAAATACAGCTCAAATATCTTCTGCCTTAAAAGGCACAAACCAGAATGTGATCATGTGACTGTGGAGTGCGGTGGGGTGGGAGTGAAGGCAGCAGTCAGAACTTTAAAGTTGTAAGTAGGTCTGGGGAAACTCAATTGTAACTTTAAATGGTAGCTAAATGGTCCATTGTAAGTCGAGGGTTACCTGTATTAGTTTTTGGCCATTTTGGAATGTAACCCATAAGTACCACTAGAAGGGGCTTAATATAATTTAAGACCAGTTGACAACACAACACAAGGTGCTATGCTCTCAAAACTTCTCTCCTAAGCCAACTAAGCAACAACTACAACTATAGAAAATCCTGGCTCTGTCCCATACATATTATGATCTAAAAAGCCCTACATGGCATCGGACCAGGTTACTTACGGGACCGTCTGCTGCCCCATGAATCCCAGCGGCCGGTTAGGGCCCACAGAGTCGGCCTTCTCCAGGTCCCGTCAGCCAGACAGTGTCGCCTGGCGGGGCCTAGGGGAAGAGCCTTCTCTGTTGCGGCCCCGGCCCTCTGGAACCAACTTCCCCCGGAGATCCGTGTCGCCCCCACCCTCTCCGCCTTTCGTAAATTACTTAAAACACACCTCTGCCGGCAGGCCTGGGGTAGTTAACATCTTGCCCCAAGCCAGTGTATGTCTGTATGTATGTTGAATGATTGTTTTCTTAAATTAAGGGGTTTTATATACATGTATTTTTATATGTTGATTTCTACTCTGTTGTGAGCCGCCCTGAGTTCTCCGGAATAGGGCGGCATAGAAGTCAAATAAATAATAATAATAATAATAATAATAATAATAATAATAATAATAATAATAATAATAATAATAATAATATATAACTCTGCCATCCATACCCACTTGGCATAATCACATTAGAAGTGTGCTCCTAACAACTTTAGAATTCTCTTCCCTTAGAAGCTTCCCGTTGAAGCTATGAATATTTATGTCAAGCTAGCCCTCAACTTACAACAATTTATTTATTTATTTCATACTTATCACAATGAAGCATGCCCATGGTCGTATGATCAAATTCAGAGGCTTGGCAACAGTCTCATATTTATCTGGAAATTACTTTCATCCCCAACTGCAAACTGCCATAAAGATTCCATTTTCTGCAATGGAGCAATTGACGTTCACCAGGTCCAGAACTCAAGAGCACCAAATGCAAGTAGTAAAGCTGATCAGGTTTTTTTTTTTCATGTTTAAAGAATGTACATCCTGATCAGCCATTGAGAAGCATCAATTTTTGGAAAAGAAAGATCGACAGGATGAGATATTCCAAAATCAAACTCATCTCTGCTTGTTGTAAAAAAAAGACTTTATTGCATCTATAAAGGCAAAAGCTAAAGAAAATAAGGGTTTAAATGTAAACTATTGAGCCCTGGTGGCGCCGTGGTTAGAATGCAGTAGTGCCCGCAAACTTGGCCCACAGCATGGAGTTCGATCCTGGTGGGGCTCAAAGTTGACTCAGCCTTCCATTCTTTTTTTTTTCACAGAATTGCTGAGACGAGGTTTATTGAGGGGTGTCTCAGGGGCGGTGCCCGCCCGGGGGAGGATGCTGGGGAGCCCCGGAGGGAGAGCAGCGGAAAAGGATGGCCGCTGTGTTCTGGGCCGGCGCGGGGACGGTGGCGGCGCTGAGCTGGGCCACGTCCTGGTACTGGTGGAAGCCCGCCCCGACGAAGAGGAAGACCCCCTTGGTGGTCCAGCCTTCCATTCTTTTGAGATCGGTAAAATAAAATAAAATTGCCCCAGATTATTGGGGGCAATATGTCAATAATGCTTCTATATTGTAAACTGCACAGAAAGTTCTGTAAAGTTCTATGAATCAAGATCACGTGAAGTATTAATACCAGTTTACAATGCCTTGGTAAGGACACACTTGGAATACTGCATCCAGTTTTGGTCGCCACGATGTAAAAAAGATGCTGAGACTCTAGAAAGAGTGCAGAGAAGAGCAACAAAGATGATCAGGGGACTGGAGGCTAAAACATATAAGGAACGGTTGCTGGAATTGGGTATGTCTAGTTTAATGAAAAGAAGGACGAGGGGTGACAGGATAGCAGTGTTCCAATATCTCAGGGGCTGCCCCAAAGAAGAGGGAGTCAAGCTATCCTCCAAAGCGCCTGAAGGCAGGACAAGAAGCAACGGATGGAAACTAACCAAGGAGAGAAGCAACCTAGAACTAAGGAGAAACTTCCTGACAGTTAGAACAATTAACCAGTGGAAAAACCTGCCTCCAGAAGCAGTGAATGCTCCAACACTGGAAGTTTTTAAGAAGAGACTGGACAGCCATTTGTCCGAAATGGTGTAGGGTTTCCTGCCTGAGCAGGGGGTTGGACTATATGACCTCCAAGGTCCCTTCCAACTTTACTACTACTACTACTACTACTACTACTACTACTACTACTACTACTACTACTATTATTATTATTATTATTATTATTATTATTATTATTATTATTATTATTATTATTATTATATGCTATTGCTATCTCATGGATTATTTGGGGTAATTGCCCTTATCAACAATGTGAATTATATCACTTTTAAATGGTAAAAGATCTCAACCCTTTCAAGAGGTGGATTCAGGAAATCTTTTTCCAATCCCCCACTGGGAGGAAGGAAGGATAGGAGAAAGCTAAGGGGTTCCCTTCCATAGGTGGGTGAGAAATTGTGCTTTGGGAATTCAGCAAAATGTTTCAAAACATTTTCTGATTTTCATTAACACTGTTTAACTCAAGGTTTGGTCTATTAATATTTAATGGTTAAAAGGGTTCTTCTCTCAGGTTGGTTAAGCTAGAAACTCTTTTCTTGCGTCTATTAATTTGCAAGCCTGTCTCGGAAGAGCTCAACTGGCTTCCCACCTTTTGGCCTTGCTCAGGGATGCACTGGGAGAAACTGAATTTTCTGTAAAGTAAAACATCCTTTGAGTCAAGTTTGACTTCTGTTGACCTCATCAATGCAACTATTTTGGCAGCAGTAGAGAGGTGATTCACTCTTGCCTCCTGGGGAATGTCTTTTCCCACATTTCAATCTAGCCAAAATCTCTGATATTCACTGAAAGTCTCCCAACCAATCTCTCACCTGGCCTGATCCTGCTTTTCGCCATGTATATGTGTATATTCAAACTAGGCTGTGATGTTTCTCTGTATCATATATGTGTGTGTATGTAGTATATGTATAATGGTAGTTTTTAAGAGCTGAATGCAACAAAATTTCATTTTAATGTATGCCGATTAGCATACATTTAAAGTGACAATAAAGTTTCTATTCTATTCTATTCTATTCTATTCTATTCTATTCTATTCTATTCTATTCTATTCTATTCTATTCTATTCTATTCTATTCTATTCTATTCTACTCTACTCTACTCTACTCTACTCTACTCTACTCTACTCTACTCTCATTCACTCATGTCCAATTCTTGGCAATTCTGCCACAGATCGCCCAGCAGCGGCATGGTGGCCACGCCCTCTGCCCGCACCCCGCAGCATCAACTGTGCGTGATGGGGCGTGAGGGCAGAGTCTTGTCCACGCTGCCTGGCTGCCATGTCCTTGGCTGCACTGCTCCACGTGGGCCACGCTCAGGGGTGACTCTCCTCCAGGGGGGCTGCTGGCGAGGGGGTCACGGGGGAAGGCAAGGCTGGGGCAACGGCACGCGTGCCCATAGAGAGGGCTCCGAGTGCCGCCTCTGGCATCCGTGCCATAGGTTCGCCACCACTGCCATATTCTATTCTATTCTATTCTATTCTATTCTATTCTATTCTATTCTATTCTATTCTATTCTATTCTATTCTATTCTATTCTATTCTATTCTATTCTATTCTATTCCATTCCATTCCATTCCATTCCATTCCATTCCATTCTTAGCTGCCCAGCCCAGCCAAGATTAGCAATGCTTTGGGCCTGAGATCATGAATGCAGATGTGCTTCTCCATTCCAGAATTCTAAAATCCAAGGGTTGAATAGTATAGCACACAGATATATATATATTGCAATAAATTATTGGACATGCCTGGAAAAAGCCAAGATTGAATTCCATATCCCTTCACGCTATGGGTTGCTTTGACCATTAACTACCTTCTCGGATTTGACAGTGTTTGTGAAAGCAAGCAGCAACGTCACACCATGCATTTCTCTTACATCAAGTCAGATCAATCACTAGTCACTCAATAGCAACTTTCTCAGAGGTTCAGGGACTTTGAGGTATAGACCATGTTAAGCCCCTGAACCAGAGGCCCAATCACATCATATGTAGATCTACCCTTTAAATGGTTGCTATGCATGCTTGAATGACTACTAAGGTTGTTTGCAAGTATGTTTGCTTTGACATCCCCTCTTTCTAAAAACCGGTTTTCCTGATTGATCCCATAAACAGTTTTATAGCCAAGTGACAAAATACTGCTTTATCAACAAAACAAAGTTCTGACATGACACACACACACACACACACACACACACACACACACACCGCCCGAATATCACAAACTAGTGAAACAACTTTCAATAACTCTTTCATAATTTTAAGTGCGTTCAGAAGAATGATTCGGACTGATAGAATAATAGTTACCATCAGGATAAACAGTAGGTAAAGCTGCTCTAAGAGATTTAATAGCAGCACATGAAACGATTCTGAGCATAGCAGGACGCTTTCCCCCACCCCAAGAGTTTCTTTTAAAGGAAAAAAACTGCTTTTTTGAGGAAACAAATTAATAGTTTAAAAGTGTCTATTATTGTCTGAGTGCTGTTCATGTAGAAACAGCAAGGACGGAATTGTTATCATTACAAAAGGAAAGCAAAATAAGATGGGTGGCAAGATGTTTATTTCATTCCTGTCTCTATTTTATGGATTTGAATAAGGAAAATGTATAAATATCAACCAGCTATTTCATCGGCCTGCAGAGAACTGATTGTCTGCCCTGGGGAGCTGGCACACATAGAATGACTATTTTAAAGAAAGGAATTCGCAATCATCCGCGTATTAACAAGGGAAACATGCCATCTATGCATGGTTAGACCAAGGAGCAGTTGTCCCAGGCCTAAACTGAAATTTCAGCCAATGGGCAAATCTGTCCACGTCAGTGTTGCTCAGTTGTTCACTTTTCTAACTGTAAATTAGGCCCATTGCACAAAAGGGGAAGTAATACCGGTAGCAATAGTAATAGTATTTAGACTTATGTACTGCTTCATAGTGCTTTAGAGCACTCTCTAGCCCAGAGATGGTGAACCTTTTAGAGACCGAGTGCCCAAAAACTGGTCCCACCCCTGCTCCACCCCCCTGCCCTGCCCCCACTCAGCCCCCCATCCCCTGCCCCGCCTGCCCACAGGGGCCCACCACAGATCGCCCAGGCAGCCCAGCAGCGCTATGGCGGCCACACCCTCTGCCCACACCCTGCAGCATCAACTGCATGATGGGGTGTGAGGGCAGAGTCTTGTCTACGCTGCCTGGCTGCCATGTCCTTGGCTGCGCTGCTCTGTGTAGGCCACGCTCAGGGGTGATTCTCCTTCGGGGAGCTGCTGGAGAGGAGGGGATCTAACCACAGAGAGGGCTCCAAGTGCCGCCTCTGGCACCCGTGCCATAGGTTCACCACCACTGCTCTAGGCAGTTTACAATGTAAGCATTTTTTTGCCTATTGCCCCCAACAATCTGGGTTCTTATTTTACCAACCTCGGAAGGATGGAAGGCTGAGTCAACCTTGAGCCTGTTAGGATCGAACTCCTGACACTGGACAGAGTTAGCCTGCAATACTGCATTCTAACCACTGCACTACCACGAAGGAAGGAAGGAAGGAAGGAAGGAAGGAAGGAAGGAAGGAAGGAAGGAAGGAAGGAAGGAAGGAAGGAAGGAAGGAAGGAAGGAAGGAAGGAAAAACCACATGGACTTCCATATGTAATGAATATGTGCCTATGCCAATTTTTTCTTAATATTTATGATTTTTTTCAAAGCTTTTTCTCACGTATGCATTCTGATTGAATGCTTTTGAATAATGAACTGATCACACTGAAAAATGTGGATAAGAACAATACAGTGTTCTCCCAAGGTTTCACAAAGCCATAATTACCTCAGCTACCTCAAGGTCACTCTGGGATGGGCAGCAGGGGAAAAGAGCAGCACAATGAATCTTTGGAATCTGTGCACACTCCCTACATGCACACATAATGTTGTCAAAGTGTGTTTTGTTGACCATAGCAAAAGAGGCAAAGCGGAAACTTTTATTCAATGATGTTCTGGGCTATGGGTCTATGACAATTTGCCGTGGCCAATTCACTGCAGGACAAGAGGTACACTAATATCAAAGAAATAGTGGAATAGAATCAATAAAGAAAGGTGCAAAAGGAGGGACAGAATGAAAAGGAGGGACAGAATGAAATGTGAATTGCAAACATTAAAATAGTTTTTTTATTTTAAATAATTAAATAGAATTGTTAAATTGTCCTGCAGCAAGCTGTCCCATGGCAAGTTGTCCTGCAGTGAGTTGGCCATGTTGAATTGGCCTTGGTGAGTTGGCTGTGGCAAGTTGTCCCATTCTGCTGGGCTACAAGGGAATGGCTCAGCCCAATTCTAGTTTAAAGGGGAGGGGAGAACACGCACTTCAAAATTATTCATCAATGTGCAAACCGAACCTACATATAGTCTCTCCAGTTCTGTCAACCATCTGCCCTCTGCTTTGATGCATTATAAAAATGTGAATTCTCTTTTGTGGCATGTGAGGAGGGGGCAAGCAAAGATTATAAAATCATGCATGGGATAGAAAAGGTGGATAGAGAAAAAATCTTTTCTCTATCACACAATACTAGGACAAGGGGGCACTCCCTAAAGCTCATAGGTAAGAAAGTGAGGACAAATAAAGGGAAATATTTCTTCACCCAGAGGGTCGTTGATTTATGGAATTCACTTCCAGAAGGGGTCGTGACAGCTGTCAGCCTTGACAGCTTCAAGGCAGGGCCAGACAGATTCATGGATGCAAAGTGTATCGGTGGTTATTAAAACGGATGTCCATCTGCCGCCTCTATGCTGGTTGAGGCAGGCAGGATTCCCTTGAGTACCATTTCTTGGGGGTCAAGGGAAAGGGAGGGTTTTGCCTTCTCTTTCTGCTCAAGATCCCCATGTACAATTGGTGGGCCACTGTGTGACACAGAATGCTGGACTCGATGGGCTTTGGCCTGATTCAGCATGGCTCCTCTTATGTTCTTATGTTCTAACCAGTGGCCTCCTTTCAACAAGGGCTCCTCCAAGTTTGATCACTGCCTAATCACACAACCCAAGTACTACTAGCTGGAAGATAGAGAGGACATTCAAGACCCACCCAGGATTGATACAGAGCAGAACGCCCTTATATGGTTAACATGCAAAGCTATACATCTGTCCAAGAAGCAGAGTGAGGAGGGATAGAACTGTAAACCTAGAGGAACAATAATAAAGTTCAAGAGGTTTGGTTTGCAGCAGCTGCTGTTCAGAAGTGGCCTTAGTTTGACATTGCCTTGCAGGGCTGGGAATATGACTCAGAAAGGAAAAGAACTCGTGGATGCAAGTTTCTGATAATTGGCAGGCCGAGAAAATATGAGCACGGGATAAGGGAGGGTAGCTCTTAAGCACCCGACCCATTGCAGGCCCAGCCTTTGTACAAATAGGGGAAAATCGGAGAGAATTGCCTGAACTCAAGGGGGGCCAAAAGCTAGTGGGGTTGGCATGCCTGTATTGGCATCTTGGATCCGATAATATTATTGAAGCCACTCCAAACCAAGATAGGGAAAAATGATCTTGCACAGACATTTGGACTGGTTGCAAGCCCTCTGCATGGATTCACCTCCAAAACTCTAGTATTTTGGGCTGTATTTTAGATATTTGAAGAAGAAGAAGAAGAAGAAGAAGAAGAAGAAGAAGAAGAAGAAGAAGAAGAAGAAGAAGAAGAAGAAGAAGAAGAAGAAGAAGAAGAAGAAGAAGAAGAAGAAGAAGAAGAAGAAGAAGAAGAAGAAGAAGAAGAAGAAGAAGAAGAAGAAGAAGAAGAAGAAGAAGAAGAAGAAGAAGAAGAAGAAGAGTCCTTGTGTTCTTTCTATAATGCTTGGGCATTTCTTCTGCTTCATTTGAAAGCAATATGTGCTTAGTATTATTCCTATCAGAAGTAGCTTCCATGGAAGGAGGGGAGGGAAGAAAACTGGATCTGAAAAGCTTTGGTGGCACAGTGGTTAGAATGCAGTATTGCAGGCAAACTCTGCCCACTGCCAGCAGTTCGATCCTGACCGGCTCAAGATTGACTCAGCCTTCCATTCTTCCAAGGTTGGTAAAATGAGGACCCAGATTATGGGGGGGGGGCTCCCAACAAAGAGTGCTATAAAGCACTATGAAGTGGTATATAGGTCTAAGTGCTGTTGCTATAGTGCTATTGATCTGATCATAAGTAACACTTAACGTAAATGTATTTCTCAAGGCTTATTTTCCTTACATCCCAATAACTAACCAGAAAAAAAGCACCATGAAGACACAGCTTTTTTTTATTTCTTGAATTTGGGTGTGCCTCAGCTGTTTAGGAGGTCCAGCCTCCATTTTTACTCTCCACAACTGTACCCAGAAGTCTTAGGGTACAGTGTCTGGACGACTTGCAAAATACTTGCTCTGCGAATGAGCTGTCATCTACATTCGGGAATAGTCTTCTAAGATAATAGAAGACAAAACCGGTGTGAACATCAAGGCTAGTCCTATCATTAGGCAAGGCTGAAGTCTCAGGCAACATATATTTGTCAGTGGAGGCAAAGACCAGCAAATCTCTGTATATCATGTCCTGCACCCACAAAGGAAGTCTCCTACTTTGTGATGGAAGATGCTGTTTCCATTGACTCATCTATCGATTTATTTAGTTTATAGACTGGAGGTAGGAAGACCAACAATAGACATGCTGATGCACCAGGATTATCATCTACACAGGCTTAGAAGAGAAATGTTTGTAGGGAACTAAAATCCCCAGTATTTTCCATTCTTTTGGCCATTCTATTTATTTTGCTTTGTTATCCTACTTTGAAGTTAATGTTGAATTAATTTTATTTTTGTCTGCCAGCTCTTGGCCTTTATGATTTTTAAATTTGCTGGACTCCTTCCTTCCTTCCTTCCTATCTCCCTCCCTCTCTCCCTCCCTTCCTCTCTCCCTCTCTTCCCCTTCCTTCCTTCCTTCTTTCCTTCTTTCCTTCTTTCCTTCCTTCCTTCCTTCCTTCCTTTATACTGAAAAGCTGTTATTTCTTTCAGTTTGCAGTCTATTGGGCAGAAACAGCATAACTTTACCTGCTCCAAACTGGGTCACGTCAGTCCGAGTCTCATAACTTTATGGGGTTTTATGATATTCTTTAACAAAGCATCAGCATTCCAGAACTGTCTCTCTCTAATTATGTGGGGATAGTTTTGTTTGGGGGACCCTAATTATGCCTTTCACCCTCCCCTCTTTTGTTCCTTTATCAGTTTATGCAGTGTTTTGAGACACCCTGTAAAATATTCTGAGATGCCATGCATGGAATGAAGTGTTAATGGTTCGATATCATACATTGTAACTGTTCCTGTTTTCTAGACACAGATTTTATTTCCTGCTACCTCTCTTTGTTAAAGATCATCCCTTGGACTGGCTGAATTCAGATGTTCTTTGTCATGGTCAGTTGACCTATTCTAGTGATAATTGTTTTCCCCAGAAGCTTGCAAAAGTTACACATTTAAAAGTGCTTGAAATAAAAGAGAACAACTAGAGAGACCCCACTAAGTACTCTGGCATCCTCTTTTATATACCGGTATATTGCTAACAAAGTGAGACAGAGCCTGTGGCCTAGAGGTTAATACAACTGCCTAACATGCAGACAGCCCAGGTTCGAATCTCAGAAGGGTAAGTTCTGGCTGAAGAGAGTTAAGAAACTCGAAATAGCTATCCCAGTTCTCCCTTATTCTTTGTTAGCAATTTAAATAAAAACATATATATATATTTGTTCCTGCGGATGGCTCTGGGTTGAGCTGAAACAGGTAAAAGAAAGAAAGATTTCTTTCTCCCATATTTGGGTTTACAGGGTGCAATTTAAAAAAGAAACACTCGATATACATATGTATATGTATATGTATATGCATATGCATATGCATATGTATATATATTAAATACATTGTTGTATCTGTTGTAGACCTCTCTAGACTCTACTGCTAAGAATGGAAATACACATGAAGAAATATTTTTATCCACTAATAATGTAGCACAGACCGTTCTATTTTTTCCAATTATAGATTTAACCCAAAGCATGTAATTTCTTTGCAGCTGACAATCACCCATCTCAACTACAAGTCCCGTTGTTGTTTTTTGTTTTTTTCAGCATTCTAATCAATGCTAGAGAGCTGAGTTTGGAAAATGCAGTTTTAATCCTCCATACTGTGTCTAATTTGGGGAAAACATGGGAAATTAAACCGGGATAGGCACCCTATTTTCCATACCAATATGACCAACCCCTGGTTTCGTGCATTTCCTCTGTTATTTCATTTTGCTATGATATCTTCCATAAACTGATTCCCCAACTTTACAAAAGTGATGTCTTACATTCATTAAATGTATTTCCCAGCTTCCCACCAACAATAATAAAACTGTAATGCTCAACAAGCAGGAATTCATTATAGTTTGAAAATAACAAATACCGGTAATTGATGCATCGCAACCCAAAGGATGAAAACTTAATCCAGCAAGATGTAAGTTTAAATACCAAAATATATACAGTATATACTCTGGATGCACCTGGAGAGTGCCAGGTGGAAGAAGCCTATTATGGATTAAATTTGAAATTTATTTGATCTTTTCAGGTTTAGTAGAATGTTACAGACCAGGAGATGAATTCATTCTTAATCTTACTTACAGTACATCTACTGAAACCCCAGAATGACCAGTCATAACCTACTTGACCAATTGATTACAGTGACCTACCTAAGCCTGACCTATCTCAATACAGGGAGTCCTTGACTTACAACTGCAACCGAGACCAGCAAGGCAGATGTTAAGTCTGCCTTGTCGTTGATTTATGGAATTCACTTCCAGAATAGGTCGTGACAGCTGTCAGCCTTGATAGCTTCAAGGCAGGGTCAGACAGATTCATGGATGCCAAGTGTATCGGTGGTTATTAAAACGGATGTCCATGTGCCGCCTCTATGTTGGTTGAGGCAGGCAGGATTCCCTTGAGTACCATTTGTTGGGGGTCAAGGGAAAGGGAGGGCTTTGCCTTCTCTTTCTGCTCAAGATCCCCATGTACAATTGGTGGGCCACTGTGTGACACAGAAGGCTGGACTCGATGGGCTTTGACCTGATTCAGCATGGCTCTTCTTATGTTCTTATGTTCTTAAGTGAGTCACACTAATTTTATGACCTTTTCTCCCCAAATAACTGTGTTTGTTAAGCCAGTCCAGCTTCCCCATTGGCTTTGATTGTCTGAGGTCAACTGGGAAGGTTGCAAATGGCAATTAACATGAACCCAGGAATCTGCAACTATTGTAAATACAGGCTGGTTGTTGAAGTGGCCCAATTTTGATCACAAGACCATGGGGATGCTGCCACGATTGTTGTACTGTAAGGACTGACAGTAGGTCATTTTTCCCAATGCCGTTGAAACTTTGAGCAGTCGCTAAACAAATGGTTGTAAGTTGAGGACCACCTGCCTACAGAATGGCAGCTTTCAGAAACAATGGTCAGATCGTGAATATAAGCATGGCGACACTACTCCTTTTCCACATCAAACACCAGATGTGCAATAACAAAAATGAGAGGGCAGAATATACTCATCAAGTAATCATTAACATCCTTCGACCTTAACTCAACACATATTAAGGTAGCCCAATAAACAAAAGTCTTTCCACCCAGTGCCTAAAACATTATACAGTAAGTTTAAACAAGTCATTTCCTCAAAGATAAATTCAGGAATGGGAAAGGGACAGTGATTTAGCAAATATATTAAAGCCCATCAGTAAGATGTGACATGTTCCAAAGAATACCCCTTAGCAGGGATGAATTCATTGTCTTCTCTGACAGTTAGGACAAAACAAATGGTAATATTTTATTAGCATATCAGTGCAAGAAGCCAATACAAACACTGCTTGTTTTCCTTGATGGAACCAGTTACCATCATCCATCACACTAAAATAATTCCAGGAGATGCAAATGAAGCAGTTTACTAAAGCTCTAGTGATCTCAGGCTGGGCCAGTAGCTTTTCCCAAGTCTTCTGCAAGCAAAGCTTTGTGTGCCATCACGGTGGAAAGGGGGACAATAAGAAGAATTGAAAGAAAGGATAAAAGGATAAAACATATAAGGAACGGTTGCTGAAATTGGGTATGTCTAGTTTAAGGAAGAAAAGGACGAGGGAGGACATGATAGCAGTATTCCAATATCTCAGGGGCTGCCACAAAGAAGAGGGAATCAAGCTATTCTCCAAAGCGCCTGAAGGCAGGACAAGAAGCAACGGATGGAAACTAATCAAGGAGAGAAGCAACCTAGAACTAAGGAGAAACTTCCTGACAGTTAGAACAATTAACCAGTGGAACAATCTGCCTCCAGAAGCGGTGAATGATCCAACACTGGAAGTTTTTAAGAAGAGTCTGGACAGCCATTTGTCTGAAATGGTATAGGGTTTCCTGCCTGAGCAGGGGGTTGGACTAGATGACCTCCAAGGTCCCTTCCAACTTTATTATTATTATTATTATTATTATTATTATTATTATTATTATTATTATTACTACTAAGCACATACTGATTGATGAAATAAATAAGGACTTCATTGGTAGTGCTACGTATGGCCATTAATGAAATCAGTGATGTTCACGAATATCAGCTTTAGGAACATTGTGGATTCCCCAATATAGGTAATCCTCGACTTACAACAATTCATTTAATGACCAAAGTTGGACCTGCAATGAAGGGGGGGGAAAAGACTTATGGTCATTTTTCACATTTACAACCTTTGCAGCATCCCCCTGGTCACATGATCAACATTTGGATGCTTGGCAACTAACTCATACTTATGACGGTTGCTGTGTCCCGGGGTCACGTGATCCCCTTTTGTGACTTTCTGAAAAACAAGTTAGTGGGGAAGCCAGATTCGTTTAATAACCATGTCACTAACTGAACACCTGCTGCGAGTCACTTAACGCAGCAAGAAAAGCCATAAACTGGGACAAAACTCACTTAAACAAATTTCTCACTTAGTAACATGAATTCTGGGGTCACCTGTGGCCATAAGTTGAGGTCAACCTATATCAGCAATAGAAAATTATTAATTTATTTTTATAGTAATATCAGCTCTAGGAAAATACTAATTTATTTATTTAAATGGCTACTTAAATATTACCGCAAACCATTTTATAGTTTATTTTTAACTTGTATATCAGACATTTAAAATAAAGGCAAAGACCTACTGTATTTAATAAAGGCAGCAATTAAATTTTCCATATATCCATTTTCTGAAACAAGGATCTTAGGGAAGGAATATAACACACACACACACACACACAGAGAGAGAGAGAGAGAGAGAGAGAGAGAGAGAGGGAGGGAGGGAGGGAGGGAGGGAGGGAGAGAGAGAGAGAGAGAGAGAGAGAGAGAGAGAGAGAGAGAGAGAGAGAGAGAGAGAGAGAGAGAGATGTGCAGGGATCTTGATCTGGATGGGGCCACTGTATGCATATTCAAATATAAAAACAAATGAAAGACTAATTTGGTACTTGTTTTTAGCATATTGTGCAATTTGCTCCTTAGAGTCTTAAAACTAATTTAGTTTTAATGAATGCTCTGCCAATTTTTTTTCCTGCATTATTCCAGCCATTGTCATTCAATCTGAGGGAAAAATAAATTGCTTTCCATTTTTTTCCCTCCCAAAGAAGAAAATTTTGCTGAAATCCTCGCAGCTTAGCTGCCACATTTTTATGCTTAACTTAATTATGAAATAGCTTGGAAAGTGTGCACATGCAGAAAAATTCGATCATTCCTCCATTGGCTTCCTTTTCCATCGAATCTCAAGAAGAGACATCTTGGTGGATCATACATTATAAACAAAGGCATATTATGGATGAATTTATATCATGAAGGAAGGAGGAATGTACGTTGTGGGAAAATTGACTTAATGTCTTAAGTACAGAAGTTTGGATTTGAGGAATATACCTGAGTGGAACTGTTCTACTTTTCACTGAGCAAACATCTTTTCAGTGTCATCCAGTTTTCCTAACTTCCAACTTTCCATTAAGTCCCAAGAGAGAACCTCCTGAAGAAGCCTCTGCTAGGGTCTTTTTTTAGACTAGCCCACGTGGGCAGCTGCTGTAGGAAGGAAGCTAGATCATGCTGGGAAGATCAGTTAACAGAAAACTGGAATGCATTAGCCTCCTTCACACGTTTAACTGATACATCAGCTCAGAAACACCCTCCCAAAATTCTTTGAAAAATGTTTAAGCACCTTGAGAAAGAGGTAAAAAGACAGAACCCTCTCTGGCAGAAGAAGGAAACTTGGAACCTACTTTTCCAGGAGATTTAGGCCTCCTGCCGCTATCTGGGTAGAGTCTGAAGAAATGCTTGGTAATAGAGCTCGTCCACATTATCTTCTGCATCAAAGGTGCTTTTTCGAACGGCAACCGGGTTTTTTTCCCTTTGAAGACGTTTCGCTTCTCATTCAAGAAGCTTCTTCAGTTCTGAAAAGGCTTCTTGGATGAGAAGCGAAACATCTTCCAGGAAAAACTAAGGAAGTCCAGTTGCCGTTTGAAAAAACACCTTTAGGACGATCATGACCTGGATGACTGAGAATCTCCATTGACATTATCTCCTTCAATTTTGTATATGAAATCCTGCAAGGTGACTGCTGAGAAGGCTGAACAAGCCAATAAAAATAAAAATGTTGTTGTTGTTGTTAGTTGCGAAGTCATGTCTGACCATTGCGACCCCATGGACAACATTCCTCCAGGCCTTCCTGTCTTCTACCATCTTCTGGAGTCCGTTTAAACTCATGCCTACTGCTTCAGTGACTCCATCCAGCCACCTCATTCTCTGTCGTCCCCTTCTTCTATTGCCCTCAATCTTTTCAAACATTAGGCTCTTCTCCAGTGAGTCCTTCCTTCTCATTAGGTGGCCAAAGTACTTGAGTTTCAACTTCAGGATCTGGCCTTCTAAAGAGCAGTCAAGGTTGATCTGCTCTAGGACTGACCAGTTTGAACGCCTTGCAGTCCAGGGGACTTGCAGGAGTCTTCTCCAGCACCAGAGTTCAAAGGCCTCCATTCTTTTACGCTCAACCTTTCTTATGGTCCAACTTTCACAGCCATACATTGCAACTGGGAAAACCATGGCTTTGCCTATAAATGTTAATGTTAATGTTAGTGCCATTGTATCTTCATCTGGAGGGGCGAGGTGGGCAGACAGACCTAGGCTGTTCCTATAATGAAAACTATGTCCAAACAAGATAAATTGTCACATTTTTGAGCAATAAACGGCTGCTTCGTTAGCCTTTTTTTTGCATTCTAACTAGGGCAGACAGTAGAGGGGGGGGGAAACCCAAACTGTATGCGTACAAGCACATGCACATGCACAAAACAAATCCTTGCTTGCCACTAGAAGTTGCTCCCTACAATTTGAAAGAAAAGAAAAGAAAGAAAAGAAGCTGTTTAAATGTCTCCTTTCCAAGTCAGCCCCACAGAGTCTGAGCTGCGAATACATTAGCCTTTAATGAAGTGAAACTCTCATCTTGCTGGAGACACCTCATTTAGCGCAATTGTTTCAGAGCCATTACAGAAAGACAATTACAAGGAAGCGGCGAGAGTAATTGGAAATGCTGGCAGGAGTTGGGCGAAATGATAATAAATAAAAATATTCACCCTAATAAGCTTCTAGGAGGGGGTGGGCTGAGGAAAATCAACATAATTAGAACTGAACCTTGGCAAGGAAAAACAGACAGCAGGGTGGCAAGTGCTTGGCGGGCACGGGGAAGGGGAGGGGGGGGACAGGGGACCAAAGTGAAATGAACTCAATTATTTACTGGATCTTCAGATCTCAGCACAGGAGTGACCCGTAGAGAAACGGACGAGGGAGATGCTCTCTGTGCAGGCAAGATCTGGGATGCCAAAAATGATTACAAAGAGTTGGTCTTGAAAAGCCATGCCAGAAATCATTTTTACCAAGGCCTGGGCTTGCAACTCAAAGAAGAGAACTTCTCCATTTTTTTTTTTTTAAAAACTAGTGGATTGTCTTCTGGAACAGAGGACTCCTGGAGAAATGCTTGCATAGATCTCTTCTTCTGGTTTCCTTTAAACTGATCTGAGCAAAGTGAAACTCTCAACAGCCACAAACTCTTCCATAAAAAAACCCAGATGGAAACAAAGGGGATTTGCGAGAGAAGACATGGCATGAGATAGATTGTGAATTATTAGGCTACGGTCCCTCATCCCAGCAAATGTGGTTTGTTTCATTCTGGCGGGAACCCTCTCTGTGTGAACCAGCTAGTTGTGATGAGTGCAAAACGGGATGCTCACCTGGCTAGTTTATTTCTTATTTATTTGGTTTGGGCCAAGCATTTTATGCGAATCCAACGATCGCAGTTTGCAAAGTGCACTCAGTGCACTGTGATATGGATTCAGTTTTTCTACCTCATCCTCAGGCTTTTTGAGAATTCCTTTCTCATTTCTCTTGATGGTGCTTTTGAGCTTTGTTTACTGCTGGGAGAGATGGTAGTTGGTTTCTGCTCTCTGCAACTTCCCAGCTAAAGAGATCTCCCAAATTGAAGATGACAAATGGGAGGCATTCTCCCATGAGGTGTGCCTTATGGGTTTCCTTAAAGGATGGGAAATTGCAGATTGCTGTAAGGAGGGCTGTATGATGAAAGACAGAACGTTCACGTAAAGCTGCTCAGAGTTGAAAGTAAACAATTGCAAACATGAGAATTTCACCCGAATTCACTCTTCCTCTGAAAAACATTTTAAAAGCAAGTTTTCTCCCTTTAGAGCAGACATGCCAGATGCGGCCTGCGAAGTGGTTTCATGTGGTCTGCGAAGCCATCCTGGAAACAGTGAGGGAATGGCCCCTGCTGCCTTGGCCCTGGCCCAGGCTGGCCGGGAGCCAATGTACAATTTTGTGGTGGCCATCTTGGCACTTGCCCCGGTGGACCATGCCTTGGCACTTGCCCCGGTCCCACCCCCTTCTGCCAGAGACCTTCAGATATGTCCCACTCTTGCCCAGGCCCCCATAGGTACCCTTGATGCGAATGATGTAGAACTGGCCATGCCCACCCACTAGGCCACACCCAGTCCATCCACGCCCACCCAGTAGGCTGCACCCACTCTGGCCATGCCCCCCGCCCCCCCCCCAGGGCAACCGCAATGCTGATGCGGCCCTCAGTGAAATTGACACCCCTGCTTTAGAGTAAGTGACAAATGATATGAAAAAGTGTATATTTTTTATGTACAGATATGAGATATGAGTTTGCCTTAAGATACACTAAAAGCAAACTTTGAAAGTTTCCCGATTGACCTCAGAGCAAGTAAGGAGGAAAATAAAATAAGCATTGCAATATTATGATGCACCATGATGCATGCTCTGCTCGTTGTATGTGATTTATGTACAGTTATGTACATCTGTAAGGATGTATTTTGATGTATGGTTTTGTATCAACTGTCTAGATCCCATCTAATTTTTTGCTTTATATTGCTTTTATGGCTTTATTTACATATTGTGAGCCACCCAGAATCAGCTTGGAGTTGAGTGATAAATAAGTTTAAATAAATACAGACAGACCTAAGAGGCAGAGGTTGCAACACGGATGAAAACTCAAGATTCTGAAAATTGTGCATCCTTTCTATTGGAAGCTGGAAGAAAAACAAAGCATGGCAGAAATAATGAAGATGCTGATGGTTGTTAGCAAGAATTGGTACCAACTTAAGCATGTTAGTTGTGTTGCCTTCATAAGGTTGGGCAATGATCCTCCTTCTCAACTGGGCATAGTGAAACAAAAATCAAAATTGACAGGAATCTGAGGAGGAGGAGGAGGAGTTACATGTTCTTGAATCAGGAAAAAATGAATCTCTCTCTCTCTCTCTCTCTCTCTCTCTCTCTCTCTCTCTCTCTCTCTCTCTCTCTCTCTCTCTCTCTCTCTCTCTCTCTCTCTCTCTCTCTCTCTCTCTCTCTCTCTCTCTTCCCCCTACTTACTTTTCCAATATCACCTAATTACATTCCCTCTAGCCCCAGGAAAACTTACCTTCATAATGGCAACCACATTACATTTTACTTTATGCTTCCCAGAGAGACATCTGATCTACAGAAGGAACTTTAACTATTAATCTTGAGTATCTATATGAAAGAAGAATGTGAGGAAGAAAATATTACCTAGAAGGGGGGGGGGGACCCATTTATTTGAGCTAAGTGGAAATGATGTTAGCTTGTGAGAAAAGGAAAAACCAAAAAATTGTGATGCAGGCTAGTTTGTCAGGAAAAAAAAACCACCTGGCAATAAAGCCTATCATTATAAGAGACAGGCCATTATCTATTTACTGTAACATTTTAGGCAAGAGTTTTGGGATTAGGTGCAATCCTTTGTACTTAATGTGAAAACATTTGTTTGTTAAGAGGAAAATGTTGACTCTCTACATCGTCTCTCATGCAAATGCTTTTTCAAGGCTTGTGTTTAGCTCTACACTTACCAATAGTACTTACGATGCCCTTGTTTTGGCCTCCTTCCCCCCCCTCCAATCTTTCAATATTCCTTTTTTCAAGCTGACTTGGAATCAAGCATTCCTGGAGCACCTAGCTGCAAGGGGAATGTTTGTGTTTCTGCTGCTAGGTTTACAGACAGAATTTAAAATCTAGTCCTATTCATCTTCCTGCTCTCCTCCCATCAAAAATGTGGATCCGTAGCTCCTGAGCTTCTGTCTTCAACAGAAATGTTTGTTTGGTTTTTCCTGATCAATAGTAGTTGCCAGGTACAGTAATTCAAGCAGAAGGGACATTGGGAAAAAAATCCTCTTTACTTCTTTCCTAAGAACTGCACCAAACATTTCTGAGTTTAACCCTGCAGAAGTTGGCGGCATGCTGGAACAGTCAACAAAGCCCAGCACAACAGCTAAACCGTGACAAAGGAAGACTGCTACAGCCATTCAATCAGAGTTCGTCTCCAAAAGACATTCTTGGCAGTTCTGTACACTCACATTAAATTAGGCAAACCCAAGAACAAATGTAGTTCCCCAGGTTTAACTATTGCAAAATATCACAGGAAGAAATCCGTACATATCACACACATACTGCCATGATTTCCCAGTCTGTCTGTCCATCCATCCATCCATCCATCCATTCTTCCATCCTAATTTCAATAGAATAGAATAGAATAGAATAGAATAGAATAGAATAGAATAGAATAGAATAGAATAGAATAGAATAGAATAGAATAGAATAGAATAGAATAGAATAGAATAGAATAGGGAACGGAATGGAACAGAATAGAAAATATGGAGTGGAATAGAATAGAATAGAATAGAATAGAATAGAATAGAATAGAATAGAATAGAATAGAATAGAATAGAATAGAATAGAATAGAATAGAATAGAATAGAAGCTGGAAGGGACCTTGGAGGTCTTCTAGTCCAGCCCCCTGATAAAGCAGGAGAACCTATACCACTTCAGACAGGTGGTAGTCTAGTCTCTTCTTAAAAATCTCCAGTGGTCGAGTGCCCACGATCTCTGGAGGCAAGCTGTTCCACTGTTTGATTGTCCTCACTGTTAGGAAGTTTCTCCTTAATTCCAGGTTGCTTCTCTCCTTGATCAGTTTCCAACCATTGTTGAATAATGTGACCCCCCTCTTCTTTGTGGCGGCCCCTCAGATACTGGAATATTGCTATCATGTCTCCGCTATTTCTTCTTTTCTTTAGACTAGCCAAACCCAAGTCCCGCAGCCATTCTTCGTATACTATCCCACTTTTATAACTCTTGGAGTATACAAGAATATCAATAGCAATCTTAAACTATAATCAAACAAGTCAACTAAAGCTAGTTAAATGTACAAAAAAGGTAGCTATCTTTCTTCTCCAGGTGGCTTCAGACATCAACTGACCACTTTAAAAGGAAGGTTTTCCAAAAGCTTCCTAAACAACAAGAATGAAGCTGCCAAGTGTATCCACAGAATTGGTTCATTCCATACCCTTTGGGTCACAACTGAGAAGACTGACCCATAGCCCCTCATTTCATGTAAGGGCAACCTAACTATGTAGGCATCGGAGAAATTGGAAGTTGCGATCCAGTTCACTGAGATGGTACAAAGTTTGTGAACTAGAACCCCAATATCTCATGCAGTTCTTCATATAACACCACCCTCAGCATCTGAGCTCTTGAGGTAGGGACATCTGAAAGTAAACACACATCTGTATATACACATAGAAAAACACACCGGTGTAGGATTTTCTCCCTAATTTTCTCCTCCACATTTGCATATTTTTACTTGTTTTAATTCTGGAAATAGGTTAGCTTGGAATGTTCCTGAGTTTTTCCTCTTGTGACACCAAGGAACATCTTAGAGAAGTTCCACTGATTGGCCCTCTTGTTGAGTTACAGAATAACATATTTGATTTTCAGCTATAATTAATGCCAGGGATGGGGGCAAAATGAGTTTGGCCCACATGTCAATACAAATCAAATGAATTTGTAGTTTCCAAATTGATAGGCAACCTATATGTTTCCTTTGTTTTCTTCTCCAGTTTTCCAAACGTGAGGCAATTCCCTCATCAAAAGACCCATAAAAAATAGAGAAGTCTAGTATACAAGAATATGCAGATCTAGGAAACAGTGGATAGACTATATACAAGAGAAACACCAATCAAACAAAATGTATCTGGCGTACAGTTGAAGCTCGACGTGAAGAGTGAAGAATGTTCACCAAACCAGACGTTTACAAAGACTAATACCTAATGTTGTATTTTATGTTATATGATGATTGCCTCTTAATATGATCTTATGCATAATGTTGTTTGCTTTAATATTGAAAAAGCGGATTGAATTTCTAACTCAGGTTATTGAATTTCTACCTCAGGATCTTCTGTTAGGGATTATAAAAGATTGCACTATTATTGAGACGAAGTTAATTCTGAAGCGCGAATGAACAATATGTGATAGACTAGATATAGTAGATAGACCATATACAAGAGCTGTATTTTCAGGTCTTATGAGGACAGCTTATTAATATGAGCCCAGATCTAATGTTGATTGCTTTAATATTGGAAAGGCGTACTGAATTTTTACCTCAGGATACTGAATTTCTACCTCAGGAACTTTTGTTAGGGATCATAAAAGATTGCACTACTACTGAGACGAATTTACTTCTAAAGCTCGAATGAACAACAGGTGATAGACTAGAAACAGTAGATAGACCATATATAGGAGAAACACCAATCAAATAGGATGTATCAGGCGTATAGTTGAGGCTGGACGTGAGGAGTGAGGATTGTTTGCTAAACCAGACGTTTACAAAGACTGATCCTTAGAGTTGTATTGCAGGTTATATGATAATTGCCTTTTAATATGATCTTATGTTTAATGTTGATGGTTTTAATAAAATAATTTAAAAAAAAAGAATATGCAGATCTTTTAATGCACATGAAGTTACACACAGATATTCCTGCGGATTAGGAGGGGCGGAAAGCAGAGATGAAGGATTAAGGTGAAACGGGGCAGAATGAATGCGCCTGAATAAAATGCAAATCTTACAGAATGTAGAGCACCTTCTGATTCTCCTCCCACGGACCCCCACCCCCAGGATAGGTTCCCCTCACCTTCAAAGTTATAACTGAACTTGTATTTTATATAACGTGATAATCCTCTTGGAGTGCAGCTTAGCTGAACACCAAAGATAAAAAGTGAACAAAACCTCAATTCATTTTGCATCACCAGATTTTTGTTTTTAAAGGGCTGTGGGGGAAACCAATCAAAGCACAAATTTAAATTCCCCCCCTCCCCTCCCCTCTGGGAATAATTCTCTCTTAGCACCTCCTGGAGGAAGGGAGAAAAGGCACATTGCAAATACTTGTGGTATCACTTCACATGATGTTGCCCTGATAGCTGAGGGCAGCAACGGCATATAGAACAGCTGGAACAGAGGGTGTAGTTGTATATCTCCTCCCAGAGCAGATGTTGCTGCAGGGCAAAGAGAGAAGGCTGACATACGGATGCTTGAAATAAAGAAAATAGAATTTTGGGAACTAGGATATGCCCAAAATAAGCTTATTTTTTTAAAAAAGTGCAGGCAGGCAGGCAGGCAGGGAGGGAGGGAGGGAGGGAAAAACAGGCAAGCAGAGTAGAATCCTTTGATTGCCAAGTGGATGGAATATCTGATTGCTTCTCTTTCTCCTTCAAAAAGGACAGCAGCCTTTAATCAATAAATGCACACAAAACCCACAAAACAAAAGTAGTTTAGGCATCAACGCATCAATATCTCAGGGGTCGTCACAAGGAAGAGGGAGTCAAGCTATTCTCCAAAGCACCCCAAGGCAGGATAAGAAGCAACAGATAGAAACTAATCAAGGAGAGAAGGAAGCAACCTAGAACTAAGGAGAAACTTCCTGACAGTTAGAACAATTAACCAGTGGAACAACCTGCCTCCAGAAGCGGTGAATGCTCCAACGCTGTAAGTTTTTAAGAAGAGACTGGACAGCCATTTGTCCGAAATGGTATAGGGTTTCCTGCCTGAGCAGGGGGTTGGACTAGATGACCTCCAAGGTCCCTTCCAACTTTATTGTTATTAATGTAAAGATGCTTCTTAAAGCTCCTGTAAACATCACCTTTCTCTAGTCTTTTTTGACAGAAATGATTGCTGGAGATTTCCAACTGATCTGTGCTTTGAATTTGTGGAGACAATCCCTGTTTACTGGTGGGTATCCTGTTTGATAGTATAGGTCAGGGGTAGGCAACCTTGGCTCTTTTATGACTCATGAACTTCAACTCCTGGCTGGCTCAGGAATTCTGGGAGTTGAAGTCCATGAAAGAGCCAAGGTTGCCTACCCCTGGTATAGGTAGTCTTTGACTTACAACAGTTTATTTACTGGCTGTTCAAAGTTACAACAGCAATGGAAAAAAAGGGATTTATGACCATTTTTCATACACCTTCAACGGTTGCAACATCCCCATAGTCACATGATCAAAATTCAGACGCTTGGCAACTGACTCATATTTATGACAGTTGCAGCGTCCCGGGGTCATGTGACCAACTCTTGTGACTTTCTGAGAAGCAAAGCCAATGGGAAAGCCAGATTCACTTAGCAGCCACATTACTAACTTAACCACTGCAGTGATTCACTTAACAACTGTGGCAAGAAAAGTCGTAACATGGGGACAAAGCTCACTTAACCAATGTTTTACTTAGCAACATAAATTTTGGCCTCAATTGTGGTCGTAAGTCAAGGACTGCCTGTACTAGTTCCTAATCAAACAATAACTTTATATTTATCCTTTAGATTAGAAATACTTTGTTAAAACATAAACCGCACAATTTCTTTAATGCTCTCCACTGAAGATCATCTTAAGTATCTCTAGTAGGATGAATATTTATGCGTCATTCCCCCAAAGATCAGAGAGTTGTATAACACATGCATATGCTGATTTACATTTACAAAAGTACACCAAGAAATAATTAGAGGTCATCTTAATGGGGAAGACTATGAGCAGGTGTGTGGAGTGCTACCTCAATTTGCCATCTAGCTACTCAGACTCACCCCACACTTTATTTATTTAAATTACCAGAAACACAGAAGACATGTTCAGATTTGTTTGGGAAAATAATTTTTTTTTCTGGCATTCTCTTCTCTTCATAGGAGAAGAGAAACTTGGAGAAATTCTCGTGGAAGGACCTTAGTGTTCTTGCACTTTTAAAAGCTATGGGCACGATTGTCCTGCTTCCATTGTGTCCTGCCCCCATGAGGAGATAGAGGAAGAACTGTACATTCAGATTTGCAAGATTATGTTAAATAGCATTGCAATGAAGTAGAATTAGCTTATCTAATTCTAAGAGCCCTGGTGGCGCAGTGGTTAGAATGCAGTATTGCAGGCAAACTCTGCCCACAACCAGGAGTTCAATCCTGGTGGGCTCATGGCTGACTCAGCTTTCCTTCCTTCCAAAGTTGGTAAAATGAGGACCCAGATTGTTAGGGGTGGCAATATGCTGACTCTATAAACTGTTCAGAGAATGCTGTAAAGTCTAAGTGCTATTGCAATTGTATCATCAACCTTCCAGCATTCTGACTCCCCCCTGGCTTCCCATAGGTCGGTTCAATCCCAAGGGAATGTCCATGTCTCACCAGGAAGAAACTCCTCCTGTGGGAATTTTCCAGCACCAGCACTACCGCTAAGAGGGAGTTGCCTCCTTGAGAAATCAGTGCGTTAATATGAAGAGAACATCTACATTGTAGTTCTCCATCCACAGATGGGATGGGCATTTGACATGGCCATGTGTTTCCAGATTTATTTCAAATAGAAGGGTGTCTACTGAGAGATGTTCAAATAAATAGACATCTGGTGTTACTGAAGCAGGACCTCTAGCCATCTTCCACTACAAGCATGCACATGGATGTTGATGACCTTGCTGAGATATTTGAAAATACCAGTTCTTAAGGTGAGCGATGCATGGCTGGCTGGGGAATTCTGGGAGTTGAAGTCCACTTGTCTTAAAGTTGCCAATGTTGGGAAACCCTGACATAGACCAACAGATGGGACAAAATTCTGGTAACATTCAGTCTGTACATTTCTCCAGATCGCTTACCTCTGCTATAATTGCAGTTGCGATCTAACCAGCTTGAGATATGAGATTTTAGTTTTAATGGACAGTGAAGCTTTTCACTAGGTGAATCTTGGAGAAATGTCTTCTCATCGATTTGTCCCTTTTTCTGGTGGGTTTTTGGCTGTCCTTGCAACCAAACAGGCATTTTATTATAACTATTCTCTGCACATTGGTTACAAGCGTACAGACCTCTGGGGGAATTCCCCAAAGATGCCTCAATTATTTTGGCCTCCCCTTCTCACTTCCTGTGGAATTGGGAGGGGGTCAACCCATTCTGTTGCTCAAGAGGCAGGAGAGGAAGCCAGGACCGCCTCCCCTTGATCAATCCTGTTGTTTGTTTTTTCTGTTTCACAAGGCCTGAACTGGTGTCAGAGCTGTGCCCTCCGCCTCTTGTAACGTCCCCACCTCCATCCCAGGGTGGCATTCTGGGCTCCAGGCCAAATGTTTTTCACTAATGTGGATTCAATAAGGCTGGAACTCAGGAGTATTAGATTTCTGCCACCTGTTGGGACAGCTTAAGATATATTTCTGAAGGCATTTTGTAGCACCTCAGACACTGCTTTTATTAGGCAGGCAAAGAATTCAGCTACACTTTCTCTCTGCGGCTGCTGGTCTTCTTTTAGCAGAAGCCTGCCCTGGTCCATTGAATGCAACCACAGTAACAAAGCCAAGCGAGCATTTTCCCAAGCTGCCTGCTTTACCTGCAAGCATTCCCCGTTGGTCGTTGAAAAGTTGGGCATATTGATATCTGGCATCAATAAATATAAGAAGTCCTCTTGATTCAAGGATAGATCAACTGGCCCAAGTAGAACAGCCTAGATGTGGTTGCTCAAGGGAACTTCATTAGCCTTATCTGAAAACATTTGGCTGTTCTGGTGGTGGTGAGAACATTTTTCACAATGTTCAGTGTCAGTGGCTGGGGAGGTCAGCCCCTGACATTGAACACTGTAAACAATGTTCTCACCACCACCAGGACAGCCAAATGTGGGATGCCTCACCCACTTTTAGGCATAGAAATTCCCTAGGTAGGACAATCATTATCTCTCTGTCTAACCCAGGGGTAGGCAACCTTGGCTCTTTTATGACTTGTGGACTTCAACTCCCAGAATTCCTGAGCCAGCCATGCTGAGGGGAAAGGGAGAGTTTCCAAGCTGAGCCATGCTGGCTCAGGAATTCTGGGAATTGAAGTCCACAAGTCATAAAAGAGCCAAGGTTGCCTACCCCTGGTCTAACCCAACCCAACCTAACCCAATACATAAAAGTTTGTGGAGAAAAATGGGAGGAGGGTGTGCTGTGCATACCACCTTGATTTATAGAAGGAAAAATGGGATATAAAATTAACAACCAAGCAGCCGAATAAAGAGTATGCAGTTTTTTAAAAAACAAAACAAAAAACCGCTGAAAAATAAACCCATGGTAGGCAGAAAAAGGATTTCAATCACTAACTAGCATGACATTTGTCCTCAAGCATGTAAATACCCCACGTCCAGTGGCGGGATTCAGCTGGTTTGCACCACTTCGGCAGAACTGGTAGCTACTTTTTTTGTTGTCCAGGCCCCGAATGGACTTCCAGAAGTGGCATCCACACAAGAGAACTGGTTGTTCACATATTTGGATCCCCCCACTGCCCACGTCCACCCGCAAAGGCTAACTTGAAGAGAATAATTGTTAGGAGCCATCACTTCATAGACTGAACAATGTGAAGTTGGCATGTTGTGTTTCTTTTCCCTGCACAAGATTCTGATGATGGGCTAAATGTAAGAAGAGATGGCTCAGTTCAGGCTTCATGAGAGATCTCTTTTATACCTTGCCATTTTTTTCTACCAATCACACTGCAAATATCCCTGAACTGATTTCAGAGGAGGACAGCATACAGGGAAGAGCAGAACTTCAAGGAGTAGAGCTACAGTTCATTAAACTGTTAGCTATGATTTACACTTGCCACAAATTGCTACAGAGCGTATCAAGGATTTGTCATTGACACCAGCAGGAGCTGGTCGGGAGGCATAAATATTGTTCACTATTGTGAAGTGCCCAACGTCACTGAGACGCTGCAGAATCAACTCAGTGGAGATACGCCTCCTGACCCCATACCTTCAACTAATAGGTACTCAGGTGAGATTCTTGTAATTATGCTTCCCTTCCAACTATCAGCTTTGGAGAGAGATCCATTATTCTTGTGGCTTTAAAAAAAACTTCAACAAAGGGTAAGATTATACACCATATTAAGTTATCTTGCATGACCCATTTTCTTTTTGATCAGTAGGTGAAAATGTGCAGCAGCCTAAGATCACCTGCACGTAACTTAAATCTTTTCAATCTTTTCTCAAGCCCTTGATTGGCGAAACATTTGCCTCCATAAGCAACACGCAAGAAATTATAAAAAGACAGGGGCATTCTCCATGGCACCAATGTTTTTTTTTAAAAAACTTTTTGCAAACCATTATCTTGCCAGGGACGAGAACTGAATTTTGCAAATCCAGTGGGTAGGGTAGGAAGTAGAAATAGGCCTTCTCCTTTGGCAGAAAAGTCTTGATCTGTATCAAGCACTCACAGGCTTCTTCTACTAACATTAATAACATTAATTAACATTAATAAAACAGTGGAAGACCACCTACATATGACATAAAACTTATGTTCTACTTGTGTTTTCTTCAGTTTTCTGCTCACAAGAAGTGCCCTGTGAAACATCTAGTTTACAGAAACTGGCCTGGTCACCCAGAAAGTCTGGAAAACATACCCTTTGAAAAAAGCCTAGAAAATGTATATGGCCAGAATGAGGCAGTAGAGCAAATAAATCAACTGACAATGTATTTCTGCAATTTGGAAGGAGGCGCACTGTTTTCTTCCAGTTTCCAATTCCACTGGAAAAAGTTGGTTTTCCCTCAAAAGGATCAGCAAAAATTTGGAACCCAGCTTTGTTATGAATTGTCTTGTTCACGCACCCAAGCCAGCTCTTGGTCTGAGGGGGTCCCTGAGTAAAATGGGCTTTTGATGAGTCTTCTTTTTTAGGGCCTTGAAACCTGGCCAGGCTTCCATTAAAAATCCATCATGCCTCTGAGCCCTGGTTTACTTGGAGGGAGATTAAAACTGCTCTGGAAGTGGTCCCAGAGAGCTGTAAACTCATGTTGGGCTTGCCCTATCACCAATGTAAGGAAGAAGCCCTGCCCTACCCCTGGCCAAAACAATAAGCCACAAACTATGGGGCATGGATGAACTTTCTACACCTTGGGCCAAGATGCCATCCTCAGAGCCAACTGGCAATCTGTGTCATTACTGATAGCGCTTGTTGTTTCCATTTCAGCTAGCCTCGGCTGAACAGAAGAAGGTCTCTGAAAGCATTTAATTATGAAATGGAGGAGAGCGATGGAGGAGATGCCCAGAGCTTCAGTGAAATATTCAGGCAACTGCAATTCCAGTGTCACACAAACTATTAGAAGAAGCAGCAAGCTTCCAGCATCATTTTAGATGCAGTGGCGAAATCACTTAGCAATTGATGACAGTCCTGGCTTGGAAGAGAGCATGTTGGAGTTAGTGGTTTTACCCAGGATCTGAGTTTGTAGGGACACACTTTGCATAGTGGCTGAGGAATTCTGGGAGTTGAAGTCCACAAGTCTTAAAGTCGCCAAGGTTGAGAACCCCTGGCATAGAGGAGAGGGGAAAAATGTGTGGCAGCAAGCTTGCACAACCAGAGGGAAGGCTGAATAAAGCTGGCTGGGTTTAAAGCTGGCTGGAAGACCAGGAGTGTATTACCCATCCCTGCCTCACACACAACAAAGCATCATTTCTGGGAGCTTTGAAAGCTAATTAATTTCCCAGATGCTGTTGGGAGACAAGCCATTTCTGATTTGGTTTTAGTTTTGTTTTCCTTCTGTAGCAATGGGAAGGTTTATTTAGCCAACAGTGGGGTGAGCTTGGGGTGGGGAGGAAGAGGATTCACTAACGTTTCCCCATATCCCTGTAGGGGGAGAGAGTCACACCAACCAAAAGGAGATTTAATTAGCAAAATCTCGTTAGGCAAACGAAATTATCCGTAAGACAATCCTCCTCTGGACAGGGGGTATGATTAAACAAAGCCATTAATTGAAAAAGTAGCTTCAGTAGCTCACAGAATCCATTCATCCTCTATGCTGGCTCCATTTTACCTCTTCAGGGTTGAGTTGACGAGACTTTTTTCCAGAGTTTAATGGAAAGGTTTCCTACTCCAAGCATTTCAGAAATGTGGGTGGGAGCAGCGGGTGGGGGAAGAATCAGAGCTTTGGTCCCCCCCCCCCGCATCTCATCAACAGGCTTTCCTTGCCAGATTTCGGTAAAAGTGGCTTGATTGTATAATGCCTATTTGCATAATGTAAATTGCAATCTACTGGCAGAAGAGTTGTCTTTTTTTTTTTTTTTAAGAAAAAGAAAAAAATCCACAAAAACTTTGCAGGCAGATTTGAATGGGGTGTGTGGAGGGGTGAGGAGGAGCAACACTTACATTAAAATGAAGATGCTGTATGTCTTTGGAGATGATGCTAATTAACCAGAATAGAGGATACTGCATAAGCATTCTGAAGTCCTTTGATCTGTAAAATCTTTAAGCCCGAAAGGGTTTTATTTCAGTTTGGGCCTGCCCTTAGTGGTGCTAAACCGAGGAGATTAAGTGACATATTATCCAAACAGTTAAGGAGGCGTCAGACATACTTGCATAATAAATGTTTGAAGAAAAAAATGGCCACCACATCTACACCTGCACCACAAGAGGCAGGCCTTTCAAAACAACAAAGAATTCAGGTATCGTGGAAGTTCTAACAGACACCTTCATCTGTATGCCCAAATAGGTTCTGTTGAGTCAGCATTTCTCAAAGGTGGCTAGCTAAGGGAATTCTGGGAGTTGAAGTCTACACATCTTAAAAGTTGCCGAGTTTGAGAAACACTGTGCTAAATCCTTTTGGAATGGGAGTGCCTGCTGTTTCTACAGAACAACATGTAGTTGATATTTGGAGTGGAGATAGAAACAACGAATGCGAAATTATACAAAAACAACTACGAAGTGCTGTGGAGCAAGATACAAGCAGATTTGGAAAGATGGAAAACACTACGACTATCCTTGCTGGGCAGAATAGCAGCAGTAAAGATGAACGTCTTGCCAAGATTTCTATTTCTCTTCCAAATGCTACCCATACTCAAAAAGGATGAGGACTTGGACAATTGGCAGAGGGGCATCACCAGATTTATTTGGGATGACAAGAGACCGAGGGTGAAACTAAAAATCATCCAGGACACAAGGAAGAGAGGGGGACTAAAAATGCCTAATCTAAAGCTATACTACTATGCAGCGACGTTGGTGGCGGTGAGTGACTGGATCAATATGACGAATGATAGAATACTGAATGTTGAAGGGCATGGTCTACTATTTGGCTGGCACGCATACTTAGTATACGACAAAAAGGCAGACAGGAACTTCAAGGAGAACCCACTACGGATCCCATTGTTATGGGTCTGGAAGAAATATAAACGCCTTCTACACGACAAGATTCCCATCTGGACGATCCCCGGACACGCAATAGGGGATATAAACACATCCCAAGGGCAAGAAGTGGTGCCCTACAGTAAACTTGTACTGGGAGAAGAAAATGGGTTCCTCTTGAAACCCCAAGCAACGCTAGCAAACAGAGGAATAGGAGGTACCTGGCTATCATATATACAACTGCAATCAAGGTGGCGTAAAGATAAGAAGAAGGGCTTCTCCCGGACCTACGAGAAACTAATTGAAGAGATTAGAGAACAGGGGATCATGCACATCAAACGAGTGTACAGCATTCTGATAGAAAGGGACTCTGAAACCGAATTAGTCAAGAGCTGTATGGTAAAGTGGGAACAAGACTTTGGGCACTCTATCACCATGGACACGTGGGAGAAAATTTGGGTGAGAAATGTAGAATTTACAAAATCGCAACACTTAAGGGAAAACTTCTACAAGATGTTCTATAGGTGGCACCTTGACCCGAAAAAACTATCGCTCATCTACCCAGACTCCCAGCCCAAATGCTGGAGGTGCGGTGACGGGGAAGCTACCTACTTTCATATATGGTGGACATGCAGAAAAATCAGAGCCTTCTGGAGGAAGATATGGTGGACACTCCAAACCATTTTCACAAAGCGTATAGAATTTCTACCTCAGGTTTTTTTGTTAGGGATTACAAAGGATTTCACTACCTCAAGAGACGAACTTATTTCTGAACTTGATTACAGCAGCAAGATTGTTGGTGGGACAATACTGGAAGAATCCAGAAATACCGCCTATTGAAGAATGGACTGTGAAAGTAACAAACTTGGCGGAAATGGCGAAAATATCACCATACTTGAAAGGGCGCTCCAATGAACAATATTTGACAGACTGGAAACAATGGATAGACTATATCCAAGAGAAACTCCAATCAAACAAAATGCATCTGGCGTTTAGCTAAGGCTCGACATGAGGAGGGAAGAATGTATAACAAATCAAATGTTTACAAAAACTAACACCTAATGTTGAATGTTTATGTTCTATGACTAATGCCTCTTAACACGATCTTATGTTTAATGTTGTTTACTTTAATAACGAAAAAGCAGACTGAATTTTTTACCCCAGGTTATTGAATCTCTACCTCAGGATCTTTTGCTAGGGATCATAAAAGATAAAATGTAACAGACATATAGTTGAGGCTGGAAGTGAGGAGTAATGAACATTTACCAAACCAGACGTTTACAAAGATTAATACCTAGTGTTATATGTTGTGTTTTATGATGACTGCTTATTAATATGATCTTATGTTTAATGTTGAATACTTTAATATTGAAAAAGCGGACTGAATTTCTACCTCAGGTTATTGAATTACTACCACAGGACCTATTGTTAGGGATCATACAGGTTTTTTAAAAAATGTAACAGGTGTATAGTAGAGGCTTGAAGTGAGGAGTGAAGAATGTTTACCTATTGTTGTATGTTATGTTCTATGATGATCGCTTCTTAATATGATCTTATGCTTAATGTTGATTACTTTAATAATGAAAAAGCAGACTGAATTTTTACCCCAGGTTATGGAATCTCTACCTCAGGATCTTTTGCTAGGGATCATAAAAGATAAAATATAACAGACATATAGTTGAGGCTGGAAGTGAGGAGTAAAGAATATTTACCAAACCAGACGTTTACAAAGATTAATACCTAGTGTTATATGTTGTGTTCCATAATGATTGATTATTAGTATGATCTTATGTTTAATGTTTAACTACTACCTCAGGACCTATTGTTAGGGATCATAAAATGTAACAGGTGTATAATAGAGTATTGAAGTGAGGAGTGGAAAATGTTTACCAAATCAGACGTTTACAAAGAATAATACGTAGTGTTGTATATCAGATGCTATGATGTTTGATGCATACAAAGATTTTATGTTCAATGCTGATTATTTTAATAAAGGAATTTTTATATTAAAAAAAAGTTGATATTTGATCACCAAATAATCCTCGTGTACTGCTATTTTTCCCGCTTGCTCAATGTGGATCAATTCATCTGATAATGCACCAGAAGTCCTGATTGTCTGCAGTAATAGGGTCAAAAGACAAAATTCATTTCTACTTCTTAGTTTTAGTCGGGTGTACAGGTTGAATGCAGCTAAAATCACCTTGAAATGCACAGTTTATCATGTTGCACATGGAGCAATGAACTGCTGAACAGACACGAATGGGGAGGACAACTGTGTTTTTCCAATGCATCTTTTAGCTTAATGAACAAAAGCTCTTTGGGTGGTGTCTGTGTGTGTGTGTGTGTGTGTGTGTTTTAACACTAAAGCAAGCCTGACTACTGCAAAAGTAAATGAGCATAAGATCTAGCTAGCAAAGGCCTTCAGCAACGTGTAATTGTGAGGCTGGGGAGCTGCAGTTCTTGGCATGAAAACAGGGGCATTACAAGTACATAACAATGTCCTTATTTTTATCTGTGAAATGCTAGAGGATGTGATATTTCACATTAATTACTCTAGTTCTAAACACCTATTAAACTGGAGCCTTGCCACATACTTTATAAAGAGAAGGATGCCTGGATAGATTCTAAATTGCAGGCTGCTACTTATGGCAATAGACCAAGGATCTTTAGATGGAATCAATAACAAAGAATAATTCAGTATATTCAAACTGTGGACAAAGAACACAAATGATCACCCATTAGCAACACTGAGATTTTTTTAAAAAGGCATTGTCCTTTTTGCGTTTACTTTTTAATATTGCTAGCATTTGAATTGATCTTTCTAGGAGCTCAACACCGAGAGTAAAAACACTGATTTTAAAAACGCAGCAGTGTTGAAAATCTAAGAACCCCTGCTGCAAATAGAGAAGGTGAAGCCACAATTACAAATTAATTATAAACCCTTCTAAACATTCTGCTAATTCCACTTGGCTTTTTCCCTAAGTGATGTAAAAAATCAGTCTTGACTCCCGGTGACTCCCTGGGCTAATCCCTCCAATTTTCTGGGCAACATTTTCAGAAACGACTTACGGTACCATTGTCTTCTTTCTAGGGCTGAGAGGGAGTGACTAGCCCAAAGTCACCTAGCTGACTTTCATGATAAAGGCTAGGCCAGCGGTTCTCAACCTATGGGTCGCAACCCCATTTGGGGTCGAACGACCGTTTCGCGGGGGTCGCCGGACACCGCGGTCCGCCATTTTGTTTGTTTTTGTTGTTGTTGTTTTGTTTTTTTTCGTCACGCACGCGCCGCGCATGCGCAGATCGTCCCGACATGTGCGCGCTGCGCATGTGCGGATCGGCCCGTCGCGGTCCACCATTTTGTTTTTGTTTTTTTTCATCGCGCGCGCGCCGCACATGCACAGAACAGCCCAACGTGCGCCGGGGTCGCGCCGCGCATGGGCGGGGCAAGTGGGGTCTCAACCTGAAAAAGGTTGAGAACCACTGGGCTAGGCTATAATTCGCACTCTTCCTTTTCTAATCTAATATGGCCACACTTGGAATACTGCATCCAGTTTTGGTCACCACAATATAAAAAAGATGCTGGGATTCTGGAAAGAGGGCATAGAAGAGCAACAAAGATAATTATTTTCCAAAGGACCTGAAGGCAGGACAAGAAGCGATGGATAGAAACTAATCAAGAAGAGAACTAACCTAGAACTAAGGAGAAATATACTGATAGTGAGAACAAATAACCAGTGGAACAGCTTGCCGTCAGAAGTTGTGGGTGTGCCATTATCGGAGGCTTTTAAGAAGAGGCTGGACAGCCATTTGGCTGAAATGGTATAGGGTTTCCTGCCTGAGCAGGAGGTTGGACTAGATGACCTCCAAGATTCCTTCCAACTTCCTTAGCAGTTATAGCTGTTAATCACCTAATTTCTAGCTTTGGGTCTTTAACCGCTACCCCATACTGGCTCCCAAGCAGTGGTGTGATTCAGCTGGTTCGCACCACTTTGGCTGAACCGGTAGCTAATTTTTTTGTTGCCCAGGCCTAGAATGGACTTCTGGAAGCGGCATCCACACAGAGAAATGGTTGTTCACATATTTGAATCCCACCACTGCTCCCAAGTAAGATAAACCAACTGAAGTGCCCTGTTTACTATTTTTATATTTTTCTGATTGAAACAAGGCACAGAAAAGTAGGAAACAATAGGGCACTACAATTATATGGCTATGTTATTTCTGGTTCACACCGAAAAGCTGCTTAGGACAGAAATGTGATCTATTATTAGAAATCTACGGAGATATCAAAATCTTAAGATGTCAAGAGCACTAAGCATCAGTTATTTATTTCCTTCTTCCCTGCAAAGAAGATATAGCAACACGATTTGGGGTATGAAAATCGGAGCCAATGCAAGCATGCTCTAATTTTCACCTATGCAATATTGACAAAATGTACTCTTAGGACAACTGTAATCAGGGATTCCTTTGTCAAAGCAAAATCTCTTCCTGGATTATATATTTCAGATAGTTTTGCACCATTGGTAGGTGAACATAGACCCTTAAAGAAGATCAATAAGAACATAAGAACATAAGAAGAGCCATGCTGAATCAGGCCAAAAGCCCATCGAGTCCAGCATTCTGTGTCACAGAGTGGCCCACCAATTGTACATGGGGATCTTGAGCAGAAAGAGAAGGCAAAACCCTCCCTTTCCCTTGACCCCCAACAAATGGTACTCAAGGGAATCCTGCCTGCCTCAACCAACATAGAGGCGGCACATCCTTTAATAACCACCAATACACTTGGCATCCATGAATCTGTCTAACCCTGCCTTGAAGCTGTCAAGGCTGACAGCTGTCATGACCCCTTCTGGAAGTGAATTCCATAAACCAACGACCCTCTGGGTGAAGAAATATTTCCCTTTATTTGTCCTCGCTTTCTTAGCTATGAGCTTTAGAGAGTGCCCCCTTGTCCTAGTATTGTGTGATAGAGAAAAGAATTTTTCTCTATCCACCTTTTCTATCCCATGCATGATTTTATACACTTCGATCAGGTCACCCCTTAAACGCCGTCTTTCAAGGCTGAAGAGACCAAGGCGTTGCAATCTGGTTTCATAATGCTATCAATAAGCATGCTTTGGTAGCAGAAAAGAAATTTTAAGTAATACATTGCCCTACCAAATGTCTTAGAAGCAAGGACCCAAACAGAAACAGCATGCAACATTAATAATTTTAAAAATCCTAATTAAATTCCCTTAGACCTCCTTTAAGGACAACTCAGCTGGAATGCTGGCTACCAAACAGAACGGGGAAAGGGGAGAAGTGTTTCTGGGACTTTTCTACCAAACTCAAGGGAGAACTGTTCTCATTGGTTTATGAGCCATATCTAAATGAACTGGACCAGAGGTGCTTAAAGGGCCAATACATCATTCCATTCACTCCCCTTTGGAATAGACATTAATAATGCCCTTTAATGGGAGCCCAACTTCAAGCATGAATTCAGTCTCGCCAGTAGGGGGAAAATCTTGAAAGAGTTTGATCAGTGCTTGCCAAATATTTTTTTAGTCCCTCCTCCTCCTCCTCCTCTTTCTCTCTTCCTCCCTCCCTCTCTTCTTCTCCTTCTCCTTCTCCTTCTCCTTCTCCTTCTCTTTCTCCCTTCCTCCCTCCCTCTCTCTTCTCCTCCTCCTCCTCCTTCCCTCCCTTCCTCCTCCTCCTCTCCTCCTCCTCCTCCTCCTCCTCCTCCTTTTTCCAAAAGAGAAAAAATAAAGGTGACTTTTCATGGGTTGTGCATAATGTTTTTGTGTTTACCTTGGTGAATAGGTAGTTGAGATATGTAAGACAATTCTGGCTATGTTTTTACAATCCTCTTTTCTGCAGTCTACATTTCTCCATTAATTTCAAGAAAAGACCTCAAGAGGGAACTCCCCCTCTGCAGCTTTTTCAGACTGGGCAGCCAAAGAGGCTGCAGAGGCAGAGAGACGGCTTCAGAAGATGCTAAAGAAATTCAAAAATACCCCAAGGATGGAACAGAAGGCAAAAAAAAAAAAAATCACGTTTGCAAAGGAGATAGAAGTTAGCACTTTCATAGACCCTCCAGACGGCCTTGGGGAGTCCCCAGAGGTCTTAGGCCCACACTTTAAGAAATTCTGAACTATATAATTTTTTTTCTTCACAAGTTGGGTGACAGACATTTATGGGAAGATGAGTTTGTCCAGATCTCAAAACTCTGCTCCCACAACTGAATGTCTTCTGTGTATGTATCTTCCATAGCAAGAGCTGAGGTCGTTCTGAACTATAGTCAATCTGAGCCTGGCTGAAACTTAAAAAAAAAACAAAAAACACTGTTGTACAGTTGCTTGTTATTTTCTGTTGACATGGGAAGGAAGAAAGCTTTGAAATAATCTTGTCTTATCTGCTCTCTAAGAGATCCCCTGCCACTTTCCCCCATCAATACGTTAGACATGAACACAACATACTGAATTTACACTTTTTGTTCTCTTAATTGAGATGTTATTTTCACAGCAGGCATAAGCTAGTGCGGTTAGTATTGGGGCCTATGGCTGCTTGTTGATGATAAAGAAATAATAATGAAAAATTAGCTACGATTTACTAAACAGAAAAGCAGAAAGCTTGCAAAGGGGAAGCATGCAATCATATCTATCACCTTTGTAGGCAATAATGAAAATCCTGTTTTTATTTGATGCAGATATTTTGCACTTTACAGTTAATGCACCCTCTCTGTTTTCACATTTAAGCCTCTGAGTATGTTTCACAATTCCTAAGAGTTATCTTCGATTCAGCTGCTCCAGCCTTGAAATAAAATAAAAATTTACAACCTTTCCCTCCAGCTAAGCTAGATGCTAACTTTATTTATTTTGGGCTCGATTTAAAACAGCAGCAACAACAACACTGTAACCTGCTAATTTAATTTAAAGAAAGGAAAGGTGACAAGTGACTTATCTTTCCAACCTCCCCCAGAACTGCCCAAGGGAAAAAGACTGAAATGAACTGGCCTCCCTTCTTTAAAAAGATAAAAGTTACAGAACTGTGGAGTTACAACAATTGGCTACACAGTCCAGGGGAAAAAAAGCTTTGTATCATCATGTAGGAGGGGATCACAACAACAACAACAACAACAACAACAACAACAACAACAACAACAATAATAATAATAATAATAATAAAGTTGGAAGGGACCTTGGAGGTCATCTAGTCCAACCCCCTGCTCAGGCAGGAAACCATATACCATTTCAGACAAATGGCTGTCCAGTCTCTTCTTAAAAACCTCCAGTGTTGGAGCATTCACCACTTCTGGAGGCAGGATGTTCCACTGGTTAATTGTTCTAACTGTCAGGAAGTTTCTCCTTAATTCTAGGTTGCTTCTCTCCTTGATTAGTTTCCACCCGTTGCTTCTTGTCCTGCTTTCAGGCGCCTTGGAGAATAGCTTGACTCCCTCTTCTTTGTGTCAGCCCCTGAGATATTGGAACACTGCTATCATGTCCCCCCTTGTCCTTCTCTTCGTTAAACTAGACATTCCCAATTCCAGCAACCGTTCCTTATATGTTTTAGCCTCCAGTCCCCTAATCATCTTTGTTGCTCTTCTCTGCACTCTTTCTAGAGTCTCAACATCTTTTTTACATCGTGGTGACCAAAACTGGATGCATTATTCCAAATGTGGCCTTATCAAGGCCTTGTAAAGTGGTATTAACACTTCACGTGATCTTGATTCTATCCCTCTGTTAATGCAACCTAGCACTGTGTTGGCTTTTGTGGCAGCTGCAGCACACGGCTGGCTCATATTTAAGTGATTGTCCACTAGGACTCCAAGATCCCTCTCACAGTTGCTACTATTGAGCAAGGTACCCCCTATACTATACCTGTACATTTGGTTTTTCCTGCCTAAATGTAGAACCTTACTTTTCATAGAGGCTTTTTTAAAAAATAAAATGAACCTCTTTTTTTCTGTTCAGCTTAGATTCTGTGGATGCCGTTTCCTTTTTAGAAACTCTGGAAGCAAAGAGTTATCTTGGAAATGTTTTCCAATATATGAAAGAAGCCACCCTTAGATGAAAAAATAGAAAGGCTAATATTTCTTTTTCTCTTCCCGGTTTATTTTTTCAGCTCTAGAAATGCAAGTGGAAGAGATACGGAAGAACCACAGATGGAAAAATATAACAACCCTAATTTTACTTATTACACAATTAAAACACAATCAAAACAAAATATGTAAATCTATTTCTAGCTGGCTACCGTGCAGCTCCACATGTGAGCAGATCCAGACAAAACAGATGGGCTTCTGTTTGATGGCATCTGGGAATATCATTTCACAATGAAAGTAAGGGGGAAAAAATCTGGTGTCCAGGAACTATTTCCAGTGATACAGGGAGAAAGGAGAGCAATTTGGCCAGGCCTCTGCCCTACTCCACCATTCTCGGCCTTTAATTGCCAGTTGGGATCTTTTTGTGTGGATGAAGAAGCTGTACACCAACTGCGCTTTGAGGGTCCTCTAAGTGTCCCAAATTGTTCTGCCAGAGGTCATTCTACAGTTCTGAAGCTTTCCTTGGTAGAAGAGTCCCTCCAAGAGAGCTAGCTGGGAAACAATTATAGGCCAAGGGTGTAAAGCTATCCTCTGGGAAGGAATCCAGGGTTATTCAAAGACTATTTTCAGACATTCAGTTCTGTGCAGAGTACGCCGCTGTTCAAAAGCTATCCAATTGGGTAATAAAAATAATTGGCTACGTTCAAGGTGCTGACTGAAAAACAAAATCAGTCTGTACAGCTGGTGGATGGTTGCGGTCATCTAAAATTTGAAACGACTGCGAGGGTCCAGTCTCTTCGATCTTTCTGAAGGAGACCACACTCCCTCCAGGCATTTCATTCTCAGAGATGAAACATCGGTCCACACTGTTTAGGGGAGGGGGGAAAGGCCATGTTGCCCCATTCAGATTGGGGCTGTCTGCTGAGCGTTTATTCCGGGTTTCTTTCTGGATTTGTTTGTATTTCCCCCCCCCCCCAAATGGGGAAGAAACTTCAGTGAAATTTCATGGAGGTGTGTCTGGTTCCTGGTTAAGATATGTACTGCGCATTTCTCATTGGACCAAAATCTTTTAGGGGGGTTACAGCCTTCCTGGCTTTTCATACCTCAGTTAAATTCCAATGAAAAATTTAAAACTATTGGAAAGAGGATAGAACAATGAAAGGCAGAGCCTCTCTCTCTCTCTCTCTCTCTCTCTCTCTCTCTCTCTCTCTCTCTCTCTCTCTCTCTCTCTCTCCCTCTCCCCGTCTCTTTCTCTCCCCCTTCTCTCTCCCTCCCTCTCTCCCCCTCTGTCCCCCTCCCTCCTTCTCCCCCTCTCTCTCCCTCCTCTATCTCTCCCTCCCTCTCTCCCCCTCTCCCTCCCTCCCTCTCCCCTCCCCCCTCTCTCTCACACACACACATCTGTGGCACCTCTTAACACAAGAAATCCAAAACCATCACACTCCTCCCAGGAGAATTTCATTGAAATTCAGTTCCCCACAGAAAGAAAATTCGTCTTTATCCAACTGAATGACAATCAATGCCTTGTACAGCTAGTCCCCCAACTTACAATCATTCCTACAGGGACCATTTGAAGTTACAACTGCCCTGAAAAAAGGTGACTTGCAACTGGTCCTCGCATTTATGACACAGCATCTCCACGGTCACATGATCCAAACTGGGACGCTTGACAACCGGCAAGTGTTTACATGGGTTGCAGTGTCCTGGAGTCATGTGATCGCTGTTTAAGACCTTCCCATCCAGCTTCCGACAAGCAAAGTCAATGGGGAAAATCAGATTTACTTAGCAATTGTGGCAAAAAAGATTGTAAAAATTCTGGTTGTATGACAAGGAATACTTGTAGTGGTGAAGCTGTTAGATTAGGAAAGGGGCAACCCAGATTCAAGTTTATCCTCAGCCATGAAAGTTCTCTAGATCAGGGATCCCCAACCCCCGGTCCGTGGACCAGTACCGGGCCACGGCATGCCAGCACCAAGGGAAGCCCCATTTGTGGGATGCAGGCAGCACACAAAACCACGCCCCTCCGGTCCACGGAAAAACCTCTCTCCACGTAACCCAGTGGTTCTCAACCTATGGGTCGTGACCCCATTTGGGGTCGAACGACCGTTTCGCGGGGGTCGCCGGACACCGCGGTCCACCATTTTGTTTTTTTGTGTGTTTTTTTCATCGCGCGCACCGCGCATGCGCAGTTCGGGCCATCGCACGCGTGCACCGCGCATGCGCGGTTCGGGCCATCATGCGCGCACCGTGCATGCGCAGATCGGCCCATCGCGGTCCGCCATTTTGTTTTTGCTTTTTTTGTCGCGCGCGCTGCGCATACACGGATTGGTCTCGCGCGCACGCGCACACACACCGGGGTCGCGCCGCGCATGGGCGGGGTAAGTGGGGTCTCAACCTGAAAAAGGTTGAGAACCACTGACGTAACCGGTTCCTGGTGCCCAAAAGGTTGGAGACCTCTGCTCTAGATAACTGGATATTTCTCTTCCAACCCAACCATCATCACAGGGGAAAAGCAGACAGAATAATATTACGAGTGCCAGGCTGAACTCCTGTTCAAAAGACAGAAGGAGGAGGAGGAGAATTTGCTGAGAGTATTTCAGCCCATTACTCAAATCAATTAAACCTGTATCAGTTTTCATAGGAAAGCACATTTATTAGTGACTGTGTGCACTGTATACACTGAATTTATTTCAGCAAGGTATTTCTTCCTGCGTAAAGTGGACTGAGTATCTTTGCTCAAACTGTCATGAGACAGATGTTTCTGTAAGTACCTGCTTCAATATTAAGGTTTTTTTAAAAAATTAAATACCCAGTTGAGGTATTTCATCAGTTTAAAAAGGTTTGATAGATTCAAGGTTTAATTCAATTCATTAAAAAGCTGCAACTGACCTCCTGAATTGAGCCTTAATTTGGTGGACTGAACTGTTATAGGAGGATAATGATCACTACTAACCAATTAACAAATCCTTGACCAAACTGAGGTTCATTCTTCTCAGATTAATTCATATGAATCCATTGAATGCTATTGAATTAAGCAGATGACAGCTTTAACATTTAAATATACTTCACTTTAACGGAAAATGGTAGCCCAAATGGAATTGCTTCCTTATTTTGAAATAGATTCTCCTGAGCATTTCAGAAGCTGGAAAAGAGGCAGAAGATTACATAAGAATCTCAGTGGCGAAAGAGAAACCTATATGGGTAACATTAAATGAAGGCAAGCCTTAAATGTCAAATTTTTTTCCCCAGTATCCTGTCTTTTATTGGACTGGTCTATTGATTCAGAAAACTCAGTCGAGATTATTAACTAGGGCAGAAGCAAACAGAACGGTATGACATCTCAAGAAGGAGCACCTCAGAACTGAAATCTGAAAATGGCCAAAGGAAATGTCGGTCTTACCAGGCAGATCAGAGAGAAAACATGGCCAGATCGCAATAGCAATAGCACTTAAACTTATATATCGCTTCACAGTGCTTTAGAATCCACTCTAACTGGTTTACAGAGTCAGCATCTTGCCCCCAACAATCTGGCTCCTCATTTTACCGACCTCAGAAGGATGGAAGGCTGAGTCAACCTTGAATAGGATCGAACTGCTGGCAGTTGGCAGAATTAGCCTGCAATATTGCATTCTAACCACCACATCATCAGGGCTCTTAGAATTAGATAAACTAATTCTACTTTATTGTAATGCTATTTAACATAATCTTGCAAATCTGAATGCACAGTTCTTCCACTGTCTCCTTTACCGCCCAAGAAACTCTGGAGGCTCCCTTCTTAGTTTCCTGTCCTACCCAGTATCCAGCTGCAGGCTATGCTGTCTCCTTATCTGACCATTCTCTAGGCCAGTGGTGGTGAACCTATGGCACGCATGCCAGAGGCGGCACTCGGAGCCCTCTCTGTGGGCATGCGTGCCGTTGCCCCAGCCCCGCCTCCCCCCATGGCCGCCTCCTCACCAGCAGCCCCCCTGGAGGAGAGTCACCCCCATGCTCGGCCTGCGCAGAGTAGCACAGCCAAGAACATGGCAGCAGGGCAGCAGGGACAAGACTCCACCCTCATGCCCTTCACGTGCAGATGCTACTGTGGAGTGCGGGTAGAGGGCGTGGCCGCCATGGCGCTGCAGGGTCACCTGGGTGATCTGCTGTGGCAGGTAGTGGAGGCAGTGTGGGCAGGCGGAGTGTGAGTGGAGTGAGGGGCAGCAGGGGACAGTGTGGTTTTTGGGCACTCGGCCTCTAAAAGGTTCGCCATCACTGCCCTCGTCAGCATTCTTTGCCCCATCTCCCAAGGTCTTTTCCACATACCATTACAGGAAAGGAAGAGTGCAGGAGCTCAATTAATGGCAGCCCATTTGCCACTTAGAAGCATAGGAACTCCAAGATTAAGTATGGATGAATATATGAGATCTGATCAATGATTGGATGTGCTGGAAGTTAACAGGAAAAGAAAGAGCAGGCACAACAATGTGAAGCAAAACATGTCAGATGCAAAGGATCAGTACCATACATTAAGTAGCAAGTCAAAATTTATTGCTCAAACCTATAGAAAAGATTCAAATCAACTAAAGCTCAACACTAAATTGGCACCTGATAAGGGTCAACAGAATTCAAGAGAGGATGGACTTGGATTGTTTGTGGCAATGTAATGATTCTAAGTTGATGATGCACTTAACTCCTCCTCCCCCCAACTCTGCTTTATCTTCAGCTGACATGACAGAGTCTCAAATGCTGGTGAAGAAGACTTTATTAATCAGTCCCAACTTGTTTCAAATATGACTTTTTCAAGGACTGTCTGTCTAGCAGGTGGAGATCTATTGCCCTGAAAGCATTAACACAATGCAGCTGAGGGTTTACAACGAACTACTGATTTCAGGGCAATCGATCTCACTCAAATGTACTAAATGCCATTTAAAAAAGATGAAATTCGAAAGTATGCCATAAGCTCTCAGGGTTCCATTCATATCTCCTAGCATTTTCTTTTTGCTTTGATTTGGGGAGTTGTCTCATCCCAATGCACCCCAAAAAAAACCCAGGTCAGATCAATCTGGTCTAGATTCTCTTTTTTTGTGTGTTTTTACCCAGCCAGCAGCCAACCTTGGTTAACTCATGAGAGTTAGGCTGGCATTTCTAAGTTGGCTCCAAGATTTTCCACACTGCTGCCCCATCTGCCCTATTGTGCAAGGAGAAAACCAGACACTTCACCCTTGATTGTCAGGAAAAAATCCGGATCATCTTGGGGATACCTAGCATCAAAGGGTTATTTTTACAGAGATGTGCACTCCGCCCTGCTTCTGAGATCAGAAGGGGAAATCCCTCCAGGAGGTTTAAGATAAATCGTATGACAAAATTACCCACCCCCTATTAGAAAGCATTGTTTTGTAGTAACTGCGGCTCTCCTGCTGCTCCCTGATTCTATCACCACAAGGATTTTGAGCTGGCAAACTGTCTTTGTCTTAGTGATTTTACATTTCAGTGCAGGGATTGGGGGGGAGAAGGAAGGAAGGAAGGAAGGAAGGAAGGAAGGAAGGAAGGAAGGAAGGAAGGAGAGATAGGGAAGAGAGGGAGGGAGAGAGGAAGGAAGGAAGGAGAGAAGGAAGGGAGAGAAGGAGGGAAGGAGAGAAGGAAGGAAGGAAGGAAGGAAGGAAGGAAGGAAGGAAGGAGGGAGGGAGGGAGGGAGGGAGGGAGGAGAGAAGAGGCAGGGAAGAGAGAGAGGGATGAAGGAAGGAAGGAAAGAAGGAGGGAAGGAGGGAAGGAAGGAAGGAAGGAAGGAAGGAAGGAAGGAAGGAACAAGAGGCAGGGCAGGGAAGGGCAGGGCAGGGAAGGAAGGAAAGGAGGGAGGGAGGGAAGGAAGGAGGGAGGGAGGAGAGAAGAGGCAGGAAAGAGAAGGAGGGAGGAAGGAAGGAAGAAAGGAGGGAAGGAGGGAAGGAGAGAAGGAAGGAAGGGAGAAGGAGGGAGGAAGGAGAGAAGAGGCAGGGAAGGGAAGGGAAGGGAAGGAAGGAAGGAAGGAAGGAAGGAAGGAAGGAAGGAAGGAAGGAAGGAAGGAAGGAAGGAAGGAAGGAAGGAACAAGAGGCAGGGCAGGGAAGGGAAGGGAGGGAAGGGAGAGAAGGAAGGAAAGGAGGGAGGGAGGGAGGCACAAGGAAGCATTTTCTTCTTTTTACAAGGCAAACTGCTTTTTTACTTCATTCTGCAGCATAACCATCTGAACTGTTTCCCAAAGCTTTTGTACTCACTTAGCAAAGCAGAAACAGGGCAAAGGAATGCATGTAATTGTACCGATTTGGGGGGGGCAGGGGAGGAATAGCACATTTGCACTGACCTTTTTTAAGCCACTTGGCCCCCACCCCCCAAATTTTTTATTACAAAAGAGTTCCAAAATGAATTCCAACCTGATCCCAGAGGCAATAGGGAATTGCTATGGGATTCTCAACGTAGCATCGACATCTACCTTTCTCATCCAAAACTTCTGTGGAATTCGCCTTTGCACGTCACAATGATTCTCAGCCTCAGCCCAGGGACCTAAATTCATAGTAAGCTATGATGTGGTTTAATCACTGTTTACTGGATGCAGGACAATGATAGGCCACGCAATGTGGCTTAGAATCACAGGCATTTGATGAAGTCAGCTGCAGCTCATGAATTCTTAATCCCTTTGTTAGTGGGAGAAGGTGCTTCCAGATTCCTGGTTTTTTGCAAAGATGGACTAACAGGGCTCTCCTCTTCAAATGGCTAAAACATGCTTCACAGAACATATTAATCTAGCCCTAACCCAACCCACATGTTGACTTTGTGCCCTCTAAATCTGTTGTGTTTGTGACAAATGCAAGTCCTAGAAGCATGAAGCCGAAAACACCAGCCTGAAGATGACGAATGGGACTTCATCGAAACGTCACCAAGACACTTCCAATTTTACGCAGGAGAAAACCTGATTTAAAACTAAAATATTCTTGATGTTAATTGATGCTGCCACCCCATGCCGAACTCAGGAGCCTATAGTGAGGAGATGGATAGCAATACATGCACAAAGAAGGAGGGTGGAGGAAACAAAGCAAGTAATGGGGCGGCAGCATCAATTAACATCAAGAATATAATCAACACGCAGCCCAATCAAGTAGGACCTATGACGAGATCCAGGAGGCGTGTGCATAGACTGACTAGCACTATAAAGGAGACTCCTATCGACCGGTTTTAAGCCCTGATGATGTCGGCAGTTGGCCAATGAAAGCTTGGCACTAGATTAAACGTTTTTAGTTTTATATCTTTCCTGGTGTTTGTGTTTGTTTGCTTTTATTTATATATATATATATAAATATGTATATGTTTTCTGAGGTTTTCGTGGGTGTTTGTATGTAGGTCTTTGGTTCTTCGGGTTTTCTCCCACGTAGAATTTGAAGTGTCTTGGCGACGTTTCGACGAAGTCCCATTCGTCATCTTCAGGCTGGTGCTTTCGGCTTCGTGCTTCTAGGAGCAATGTGTGTTTGTAACTGTTTCTTCCTTTTAACTGCCAGTGGGGGTTTGAACTGATTGGCTGGGAGCTCGGCTGTGTTCTGATTGGGTGGAGGTGTGTTCTGATTGGTTAGGAGCTTGGCTGTGCTCTGATTGGATGGGGGGTTGGCTGTGCTCTGATTGGCTGGGGGAGTGTTCTGTTTGGGTGGGGGTTTTGTTGTGCTCAAGTTAGTCTGAGTTACAGGGGGATTAGAGATGGTGAGCTGCATAGCTGTTTGGCTTCGCGTTCATGGTAGTGCCTCATCTTCATGGTGGGTGTCAGTTTGTTTCATGTATGGATTGGAGGGGTTTAAGGTGGCTAATGATGCAGCTGTGGTCTGGCTTCTGGTTTGTGGTCGTGCCTCATCATCGGTGTGGGTTTGGGTTTGCTTTTTGCCTGGATGTGTGGTGGTGACATCCTGTGTGGCTTTTGTGAGTGTAGGTCTGGTGTCATTCTTTGTGTTATGGACACGTTTGTCAATAAGGGCGGGTTTCCAAATGGCTGGTAGGCGGGAGGTATCATCTCGTTTGTTCATGCTGTGAGGGCATTTTTCTATCTCGATGGCTTCTCTGATTATTCTGTTATTAAAGTGTTCAGTTTTGGCAATAGTTCTGGTCTTTTTGAAATCAATTTCATGTCCTGTGGCTTTAAGGTGTTGGACCAGGGAAGAAGTTGGTTCCTCTTTTTTGACTGAGTTTTTGTGTTCTTCAATGCATGCACTTATTCTTCTGTTGGTTTGTCCAATGTATGTGGTGGGACAAGCAGTACATGGGATTTCATATACTCCTTGATTTTCTAACTCAATTTTGTCTTTGGGATTTCTTAGGATGGTGGATATTTTTCTGTTTGTGCAGAATGCTGTTTTGATGTTATGTTTGTGCAGGATCTTGCTGATTCTGTCTGTAGTGCCTTTTATGTATGGGAGGAGGGCTTTGCCGTTTTCTTGTTCTCTGTCTTGGATTTTAATGGGAGTTTCTTTTTGGATTAAGTTGGAAATCTTATTTCTTTGGAATCCGTTGGATGTTAGTACATTAGTGAGAGTGTGTAGACCACAGCTGCATCATTAGCCACCTTAAACCCATCCAATCCATACATGAAACAAACAGACACTCACCATGAAGATGAGGCACGACCACGAACGCGAAGCCAAACAGCTATGCAGCTCACCATCTCTAATCCCCCTGTAACCCAGACTACCTTGAGCACAACAAAACCCCCAGCCAAACAGAACACTCCCCCAGCCAATCAGAGCACAGCCAACCCCCCATCCAATCAGAGCATAGCCAAGCTCCTAACCAATCAGAACACACCTCCACCCAATCAGAACACAGCCGAGCTCCCAGCCAATCAGTTCAAACCCCCACTGGCAGTTAAAAGGAAGAAACAGTTACAAACACACATTGCTCCTAGAAGCACGAAGCTGAAAGCACCAGCCTGAAGATGACGAATGGGACTTCGTCAAAACGTCGCCAAGACACTTCAAATTCTACATGGGAGAAAACCCGAAGAACCAAAGACCTAAATATGTATATGTGTGTGTGTGTGTGTGTGTGTATATATATATATATATATATATATATATATATATATATATATATATATATATATATATATATATATATATATATATATATATATATATATATATATATATATATATATATATATATATATATATATATATATATATATATATATAATGTATATAAGTATATATACATACATACATATATACATACATACATACATACATATACACATACATACATACATATGTATGTATGTATGTTTTCTGAGGTTTTCGCGGGTGTTTGTATGTAGGTCTTTGGTTATACAGGTTTTCTCCCGCGTAAAATTTGAAGTGTCTTAGTGACATTTCGACGAAGTCCCATTCGTCATCTTCAGGCTGGTGTTTTCGGCCAAGACACTTTCAATTTTACGCAGGAGAAAACCCGAATAACCAAAGACCTACATACAAACACCGGCGAAAACCTCAGAAAACAAATATATATTTGAGAGAGAGAGAGAGCTCCATAGAAGAGAGAGGGAAAGACAAATACTTGAGTTGACTTGGTTCCATCCTCTCATGCAGTTTGAATGTGGAAACCCAGATCAACCCTCATGATGCATTGAAATGCACAGCCAAAAGAAAGTCCAAGGAAATGCTTTAATTATACATTACCAAACGCAGCATTGCAAAGATTCCTCTTTGCTACGCTGGTCCCATTCCTAACATTTGGTCCATCTCAGAGTCTTTATATTTGTCCTGACCTTTGACATCTAGGTTCCAAGGGGATGATCAAAGGGGTTAGCTTCATAAAGAAAGCAAGAGGCGGGGTTTTTTTGCTAAACAGCTGGTGAAACATATGGAGCTCTTTTTTATTCTTCCCCCCAATGGGATGGAATGCAGATCTGGTTATCAAGCTTCCAGGGTAATGCATGTTGAGTTTCCCAGATCAATAACAAAGGTTCAAAAACAGGAAACATGCAAACTGAATAGCTATCAACGCTTCTGAAGAGAGAAAGGAAAAGAAACCAAGCCAATCAAAAGCCAAGCACAGCAAGCCGAGTGACACAAAAGGAAAGCAAAGTATATTCTCCATGGTAAGGATTAAAAGAAGTCTGCTGCAAAGATCCCCAGTAGCTAAGGTGGAGTTTTATTGATGGTGGATCTATCCATCCTTGTGATAAAAACCATCCATGGATGAAGTTGCATTGACATTCTAAAATTTACAAGGTCCCCAAATAGCAGCACCAGATACTTTTAAGGTAGGACTCTTCCTGTGGTGCTTCCTGCAATAGCCATGGTGTCTGCAAAACTGTTCAGTGGAATAGAATAGAATAGAATAGAATAGAATAGAATAGAATAGAATAGAATAGAATAGAATAGAATAGAATAGAATAGAATAGAATATAGAATAGAATAGAATATAGAATAGAATAGAATAGAATAGAATAGAATAGAATAGAATAGAATAGAATAGAATAGAATAGAATAGAATAGAATACGGATGAGAATGGAATGGAATGGAATCGAATGGAATGGAATGGAATGGAATAGAATAGAATAGAATAGAATAGAATAGAATAGAATAGAATAGAATAGAATAGAATAGAATAGAATAGAATAGAATAGAATAGAATAGAATAGAATAGAATATGGATGAGAATAGAATAGAATAGAATAGAATAGAATAGAATAGAATAGAATAGAATAGAATCTTTATTGAGAATAGAATAGAATAGAATATTGAGAATAGAATAGAATAGAATAGAATCTTTATTGAGAATAGAATAGAATAAAATAGAATCTTTATTGAGAATAGAATAGAATAGAATATTGAGAATAGAATAGAATAGAATCTTTATTGAGAATAGAATAGAATAAAATAGAATCTTTATTGAGAATAGAATAGAATAGAATAGAATAGAATAGAATAGAATAGAATAGAATAGAATAGAATAGAATAGAATAGAATAGAATAGAATAGAGCTAGAAGGGACCTTGGAGGTCTTCTAGTCCAGCCCCCTGTTCAAGCAGGAGAACCTATACCATCTCAGACAGGTGATTGTCTAGCCTCTTCTGACAGTTTCGCTGTCAGGAAGTTTCTCCTGAATTCCAGATTGCTTCTCTCTTTGATCCGTTTCCAACCATTGTTTCTTGTCCTGCCCTCTGGAGCTTTGGTGAATAACGTGACCCCCTCTTCTTGGTGGCAGCCCCTCAGAGACTGGAATAACTGCTATCATGTCACCCCTGTTTCTTCTTTTCTTTAGACTAGCCAAACCCAAGTCCCGCAGCCGTTCTTTGTATGTTTTAGTCTCCAGGCCTTTGATCATACCTTAGTTGCTCTTCTCTGAATTTTTTCCAAACTCTCAACATCTTTTTTGTGATATGGTGACCAAAACTGGCTGCAGTATTCCAGGTGTGGTCTTACTGGGGTTTTGTAAAGTGGTACTAGTACTTCCAATAAAGCTAGAAGTATAGGAATAACCTGGCCATTATGCACACAGACCTGTCCATACACAAGAACAACTTTTGCTACCAGTGCATACCTTTCAATGTTTCTCATCAGAACGATTTCCTGAAGGGATACTCACTTATTCTGTGAAGTCCTTTGTGATCGTCCCCAAAATGCTTTTCCAAAAGGCAACTGGACTTTTTTTGGGGGGGTGGGGTGGAGGGGTTGCTTGAAAATGTTTCACTTCTCATCCAAGAAGTATCTAACTGAAAAATCTTCTTAGATGAGAAGCAAAACATTTTCAAGAAAAAAAACCAAGATAGTCCAGTTGCCTTTTGGAAAAACACTTTTGGGACAAACATCACCTGGATGATTAAAAATCACCACAGACAATTTGGGATGGTACTGTAACTGGGATAGAGAAATTTGACGTGAAAAATTCTTAGAAGGCAGAATGCCACTGAGTGCATACATAGCTCTCTCTAAGCAAACACTTACATTTTTAAAGCTTTCAGAGAATTTGAAGAATTTTGAGGCTTGCCTCTGCTCCTTAACATTTCCTGAAAGTCTAATCCTGGCTTTTTAAAAAAAAAAAAAAACTGCAATTTTTTGAACTGCAATACAGTCACTTTTCGGATGCCAGGATCAATCAGACACATCAATGTCTATGATGTGACAGACATTCATAGAAGTGAAATAACTTGAATCTAAAATATTTTATAAACTCTGAGAACAAAAGTATACTGTGAACAGATCTTCCATGTCTGCAAAAAAATAACCAGTAATTGATAGCTCACTTATCTGCTAAAATGCTATCGGTTCTTTTAATAGCATTCCTAAGATTGTTTCACTGTTTCCATAAGATCTAAACATTTTGATTACCATTCCTTCTGTGTGGGAAGATAGAATCTTTTGCCAGTCTCCTTCTCCTCATAAAATTTTAGCTGTGACTAACAGATGAACAATAAATGAACATAGCTCCACAGTCATAATTTGAGCAGAAATCTGGCTGGATTTGGCTTGTAAGAATAAAACAGGAATATAAGAACAAAGAAAACTGCTCTGTAGGCTTTACTTCTAGCCTTCCTTTTAGCAACCAGATACAACACACACTGAAAAAAGTAATTTTTTTTTGAAAAAAGTAATTTATAAGCAGTCTTCACACTTACGACCATTGCAATAACCCCAGGGTCATGTGATCAATTTGGATGCTTGGCAATCGACCTGCATTTACAACAGTTACTCTGTCCCAGGGTCATGTGATCACCATTTGCTGACTTTCACATCCAGCCAAGTCAATGGGGGCCAGCTGAATTTGCTTAACGACCTCCTGAGACGTTTAACAATTGCAGTGATTTCTTTTTTTAAAAAAATATTTTATTGATTTTATAATTTTAAACAGCAAAAAGAAAAAACAAATTAAATACAACTCAACTTAATACATTCTTTTTCAACTTTCTCCCACACTAAACAAAAAACCAGCATACATTCTTTTAAATGCATATATACAATACTTTAAATAACTATGGGTGTTGCTCGGCAGCACCCCCCCTACCACATCCCCTTTCTTCCTCCCTATCTCCTACTTCCCTCCTCCTCTCCTCTCTCCCTCCCTCTCTCCACCCTCCTCTCCTCCAACCATCCTACTTCCTTCCCCTCTTTCACTCCTCCCTCACGACCCCCTCCAGATGTAGTACAGAGGTACTGTCCAAGCAACCCCTCTTCTATCATTAAATATTTCTTTCTTATATATTGCAAGTATTACAGTTGAGTACATTATTACACCCCCCCCAACCTACCCCCCCCCCCACTTCCCAGAGTGAATACAGGGTAAAGGAAAAAAAACCCACTATATTAAACAAAATTATTATATAAATCCTAATAAAAATTTAACTATATGCTAAATACAATTTCTTAGATTGATATTTCCCTTGAATGTAGTCTATCCATTTAACAATTGCAGTGATTTCTTAACATCTGTGGACACGACTTACATAAAAATTGCCTTACTTAGCAACGTTACTAATTCAAGTCCTGTTTATAAGTCAAGGACTATCGGTATGCTGATTCAGATTTTAGTTATATTGAAGCTAATGTTAGTGACAGTGACTAGCAGTGGTTCTCCAATAAGTTCAAGGTGTTCCCAGCCCCACCTATAGGTGCTGGGGCTAAACCTGGCATTTTTGTATGCAAATATTGCACAGGAATTTTGTGTCTCCTTTTTCCTCTGGAATGTACCACACTTTTATTAATGCCTCTAAGACAGCGGTTCTCAACCTGTGGGTCGCGACCCCATTTGGGGTCGAACGACCATTTTACGGGGGTCGCCAAACAATGCAGTCCGCTATTTTTTCCCTTTTCCTTAGCTGTGCTACTCCCTCTTATTCTATTGGCTTTTGAAAGCCAATAGAATGGACTCTCTTGAATAGAGTCTAATTCTATTGGCTTTCAAAAGCCAATAGGAATTGTCCAGGCTGTCTCTGCCCTGCTGAGCCTGTCAAAAGTCCCAGTCTGCAAACGGTGCTGCAAGTTGTCTGCAGCGAAGGCCAGCTGTCTGGAAGTTTCCACCCCTCCCTGCTGAGCAACTACTACAAATGTAAGTAAAAGAGGACCAGGGGTGGGCGGTGGGAGGCCAGCGGGCGCAGGGAGGGTTGCTGGCGTGCGTGGGGCCCGGCAGGTGCCTTACCTCCCTTGGGCTGGGCCAGCTGGTGGCCCAGCCGGTGGTCGCCCTGCGCCATCGCTGCCCCTTGCCAGCTACGCTTCGGCCGGCACAGGGGGCGGCACCACACATGTGTGGCACTCCCGGGCAGGGAAAGTCCTCGACTTACAACCGGTTGGGAAGTCCTCGACTTACAACCGGTTGGGGGTCGCGGCATTAAAAAGGTTGAGAACCACTGCTCTAAGATGTCATGGAATCATTCTATGGCAGTGTTTCTCAACCTTGTCACCTTTAAGATGTCTGGACTTCAACTCCCAGAATTCCCAGAGTTGAGCCAACATGCTGGCTGGGGAATTCTGGGAGTTGAAGTCCAGACATCTTAAAGTTGTCAAGGCTGAGAAGCACTGTTCTATGACAAGACAATACATCAATCCAAGACTGTCTGTTAGGGAAGGGGAATGGGGCTATTAGGTTACCATAGATCAGGGGTGTCAAACTCAATTTCATTGAGGGCCACATCAGCATTGTGGTTGCCCTCAGGGGGCCAGGTGGGTGTGGCCAGGGTGGGTGCAGCCTACTGGGTGGGCGTGGATAGAGTGGTTGTGGCCTACTGGGTGGGTGTGGCCAGCTCTACATCGTTCGTTTGTGTCAAGGGTGTCTGTAGGGGTCTGGGCAGGAATGGGACAGATCTGAGGGTCTCTGGCAGAAGGGGGTGGGACCGGGGCAAGTGCCAAGGCATGGTCCACTGGAGGAGCCTCACTGTTCCTCTCAGGCCATGTGGGGGAGGGGCTTATGGGATTAAGACTGAATGTGTTTCAGCATAGATGGCCACCACAAAATTGTACATTGTCTCCCAACTGGCCTGGGCCAGGTCCAAGGCAGAGGGGGCCGTTCCTTCACTGTTTCCAGGATGGCTTCGCAGGCCACATGAAACCACTTCATGGGCTGCATCCGGCCCATGGGCCTTGTGTTTGACATGTCTGCCATAGATTGTCCCAAACCCCACCACATTTCTGAAATGTCTTTCCCTGTCCTGAAATTTCAAGACTTCTCTTTCTTTCAGAGCGTCAAAGAGTGCTGAAAAATGAACATACAGTTCAACTTAAGCTTTAATACAATATACAGGAGCCCTGGTAGTTAAAGTGCAGTACTGCAGACTAACTCTGCCCACAGCCAGGAGTTCGATCCTGATGGGCTCAAGGTTAATTCTGCCTTCCACCTTTCCAAGGTCCTGTAAAATAAGAACCCAGATTGTTGGGGGAAATGGGCTGACTCTGTAAATCATTTAGAGATGATGATCAGGGGAGGAAAAAGATTCAACTGCCTAATCAAGATTAGGTCTGAGTCACGGGAAACCAAGAATCCAGGGAAGCAAAACAGAAAGACCTCTCAGAAAACCAGACTGGATTTTCTGGCAAAACGTTAAAACTCAAGAAAATGCTTGCTGCTCAGACAAAATACCAGCACTAAAAGGAAGCATTTGGTAGCATTTCTTTATCCAACAGGCTTCAAAATTAAAGTCAGTTCTGAGCTAATGAGTTCTTTGCCCCAAATATTCCAGTTTATAGTTCTGGAGATTTGCAGAGAACTAGAGCTTCCTTATTCTATTCCTGGCAAATTCACAACACTGGTGTTTTTTATCCTCAGTCCCTTGTCTTTAAAATTCATGGCAGGATTTTCTGAAATGTTCTTCCTCCCTGTCCCAAAATCATGTATCAATATACATCAATTTACTTGAATGCAAAAAATCTCCCTTCAGTGATATTTTGTTTCCACACCCCTCCCAAAAAAAACCCTAAGTTTTGATGTAGTTTAACCAGGATCCCAAATGTGCTTCTTCACGAGGCAACTGGACTTTATATTTATATTCCTTGCAGACAGCTGGTCAATTAATATACATCCGTCCATTCCCCACCATCCAGTCAGAGCTGAAGAAGCTTCTTGGATGAGAAATGAAACGTCTTCAAAGAAAAACAAGAAAGTCCAGTTGCCTCTTGAAAAAGCATCTGCGGGACAACCATGACTTGAATGACTGAGAATCTCCACAGACATTTAAACCAGGAAGTAGCTGTTAATATGTTTTCCAGGTAGAAAGTTTTAGTGACCGGAAGCAGAAAAGAGAAGTTGGAACAGGCATATGGGAAGTCATCTAGAGACATTTCTTCACAGTGACGTATAGCTATTGCTAATGTCATCCCAACCATGACTGAAGTCACCAGTGGGGATCCTTCCTCGGATGGCAGATTGACACTTTGGCAAATTCTGCCAGGCACATACAAGTTTCACATTTGCTAGTGGCCAACAAACATGGCTATCTGGGCTATGAGTTACAAACCTTGGACTGCTCTGTGACCATAATAAATATTGATATTATTAATAAAGGTTGGTCATTTCATGAGACTCTACTTCCATCCTTGTGCTTTGGGCTATTTTGGTTATTCGTGGTTGACTTCATCTCCAGCTTAGAACGTTCTCCAGGGTTAGGATTAGACATGATCACAACACCACCCCCCTCTGCTTACCTTCAGAGGTAATAATACCAGGGTGTCAAAGGAGGAGGGTGGCATGATGGCCCATTGGCATAAGGACTCCTCCCTTAAGGTAGGGGGTTGGTCTAGGAGACCTCCAAGGTCGCTTCCAGCTCTGTGATTCTATACTTCTACTTTGACTGATTGAGTTACAAAACAGAAGCCAGCTTCCCGAAACAGGGGTTCTGAAAATGTCAAGTCAGCAGTGTCTACTGCTTTAAAAAGGAAGAATTCATTTGGTCTTTTTTACAAAGGTGGTGAAGAAATAAAAGTAAATGCAGGCTTTTAGCTTTCTCAGCTTTTTGTTGTTGTTGTTGTTAGTATGAACTACACATTTTCCACAATTCCACAGGAATGCAAAGCTCAAACATGGAGAGATTCTGCACACTGTAGTTTGGTGCAAAGGAAGTCTTAACTAAAGAAACAGATCCCATATTAGCTTTTCTTTCATCCTCCTTGAACATATTTTAGTAATTTCATTAAGCTTTAAACCAGTAAGGGTGTCCCTTGTAAGACACCTTGTGGAGTGGCACAAACATTACATATCTGGTATAATTTTTAACTTCCAAGCTCAGGACAATTTAGCAACAATTTTAACTTACCAGCTTGAAAGGCAGAAGCATCAGGATCCAACTCTAGTAAGCATCTGTGAATACAACAAAGAGCCTTGCGTTAAAAGGGGCCACAATCTCAGCAAAAATGGAGCAACGTTGAACGTGTTGGAAAAGGAAAAGAACAAATCCAAAGATGGAAAGTCAATACGTGATCAGAATTGTGAAAATTCAAACACATAACTAGATCAGAAACTAATTTATGAAGGGTAGGGAATTCTCTGGAAGGCTAAAGGATATGGGACTGAGTGTTGAAGTAGCAAGGAGATTTAACCATAAGATTAGGATCCTGCCTAACATTGAATAGTCTTTTAAGATGGGAGTAATAAATCATTAGAACAACAAGTGCATCAAGTTTTCACTTCAAACGCACCTATTGTTTATTTAAACTGCATTTCTTCATTAACTAGGTTCTTTTATTTGATTTCTTGTCACAATTGCTTTGAAAGGAAACCCAGTTTTACAGCTGCATTTGGTGAGCTGCCCCGAGTCTCGGGAGAGGGGTGGCATACAAATTTGATAAATAAATAAATAAATTTTGTTTTACAACTGATTTTAGTCTATAAAAGTTTTATACTATTTTACATCATTTGATCTGAGGATTCTCACCATTAAATTAAAATCCCCAAATATGGTACAGTGAGAAGAACACTAAGATTCAAGTCAGCCAAAGCTCTGTTCAAACTTTCTGTCAGCAATAGTGCTGATAAGACATATTAAAAAAAATGTCTAATCAATTTCTTTAGAAATGGATAAATGTAATAGTTTATCTAGTCTCTGCTTCAGCATTGAGGGGTATAACTAACATCCATCTTTTCTCAGCTCAAAACTTCCACAATAATGTGCATGATCAATGCACTCAAGAATAAATACATTTATGAAAGTTACACATTGAAAGATGTCAAGTATGGTGGTGCAGTGGTTAGAATGCAGTACTGCAGGCTGACTCTGCCCACAGCCAGGAGTTCAATCCTGACTGGCTCATGGGTGACTCAGCCTTCCATCCTTCCGAGGTTGGTAAAATGGGGATCCAGATTGTTGGGGGCAATATGCTGATGTTGTAAACCCCTTAGAGCAGACATGTCAAACTTGCGACGTCACATGACGTCGCACAACGTATCGGAGCTTTTTCCCCATTGCCGGCAATGGCGTGGGCGTAGTTTCCTTGTGATGCATCTGGCCCATGAGCTGGCAATTTGACACCCCTGCCTTAGATAGTGCTTTAAAGATTATGAAGTGGCATATAAGTCTAAGTACTATTGCTATGTAGTGATGTAAAGAGAAAGTGTGCTTATATCTGAAAAATGTCAATTTACAAAAGTGCAAAATGGAAATTGATATAATGAAGAAGATAATCAGGGAAATGTCTATTAAAGGACATTTTTTTTGAAGAATAAATGTTCACTTAAATAAATATGTAACTGAAGCTATGTACAGAAGTACTGAATGACAGAAAACATACCTAGAAAAATGTGTAGAATTTTAAATCCTTGCTAGGTTAAAATTATTTTTATGTGATTTGGAGAATTATATAAAGAAATAAAGAAAACAGAAAAAGGAGCTTTAGGTTATAACTCCTTTTTCTCCATCCATATATATAAAAAAATAACTCTTGTGATGGGTCTCTCCACATTGCTTTCACACATTTTTCTCAAACTAAAGCTATTTGAATCATATGCAACAATATTAGAAGTATCTGGTTAACAAGCTAGCCATTTATATGATTAATTTATTAGATAAATCACGGGAATTTCTTTCTTTCTTTTTTTTTTACGTTTGTGCATGGTTACCCAACTGGAAACTACAAATGTATCTGTCCTGTACAAAATAACTCATGTGAAACAGCTCATAATCTTCCAGGGCTTAAAAATCTTCTCTTTTTTTTTTTACTTCCTTCTACTCCTCAGCCCCCCATTACCACAAATTGTTCCTATACAGCCCCATGCACACTCCCAGCCCTATTTTGCACTGACCCATTGTTCAAAGCAATGCCTTAAACAGTTCATATTTTGTTAATTGTACAAGCTTAATGGAGGAATGTACTGGTAAGAAGAGGAGGGTAACAGCCATCAGGCCAGCAATAAAGTAAAATTAATGGTCCATAAGAAGAAATCATGTCCACTTAATATCAGCTTTGAAACTCTAATAAAATAATGTGGTATCAACAGCAGTAGCGCGTTCTATCTCATTCTTGGACACTCATACACAATGTACGCAGATTGCTTACACCACATTAAATCACTCATAAAACAGACACAGTTCAAGTGAAGCTCACAAGATCCTCCGGGGAGCATAGCAGAGCAGAAATGTGTTGTGTAAGGATCATTACCAGCATGCGCAGCTGTAGTAACACCCACAAAGTCCAGCCCAGAGGCAACACGGGGGTGGGGGCGGGGGAGAAAAGTGTATCCAAAAAAGAGAATGAGGTCTTCATTAGGACTTTATTAGCCCTTTCCAAAAATGTTGAATGCTTTGGAAACTCAAAGCTGGAAATCACAGCAGATAATGCTGGAGAGAAAGGAAAGGAGAGTACTTCAGAACTTTCCACGTCACCAGTAGCAAGACCAAAAACAATACTTGGAAGAACAACTGGCTTTGGAAATTCTATCAAACCAGTAAAGTTTATGAAATCCAGGTGGCTGGAAAATATTTTTCTTACCCCTTTCCTGACAAGGTAGGTAAAGGATCTAAGTGAATGTCCTTGCCTTTAATTATCATCTGTTAAATCAGAGTCCCCAGCCCCAGGTCCATGGACCAGTACCGGGCTGCAGCATGCCAGCAACCGCTCTGCACAAACAAGCAAAGCCCCATCCTTGGGATGCAGGCAGTACACAAAACCACGCATTCTCCAGTCCATGGAAAAACCTTTCTCCATGGAACTGGTCCCTAGTGCCCAAAAGGTTGGGGACCTCTGTGTTAAACCACACAGTATTTTTTTTAAATTTCAGTAAAATTTCAAGGGAAGGCATTATGGAGGAAATCCCTTCCATTTGGATCCCTTTCAACAGCAGGGCCCTCGCAGTGTCTCCACAAAAGGGAAACCCTGCCCTTTGGAGGTTGTTAAGAGACGTTTCCTTCTTGAAATACAGAAAAGTGGTCCAATACATTCCTCAACTCACACATTTGGTGAAGAATTCGAAAGACATTTGGGTGCAGTTCTGCAGGTCCTCAGAAAGAACAGGGCTAATCTTCCCATCTCTGTAAGCAATGACATTATCTTAGCATTATCTTAGTTCAAAACATAAAGTCAGTTATGAGACTGACTCCAGCTTTCCCTTACTTGCCCAACAAATGTAAGTAAGATAATACTGAAGGATGAGCTCCTAGAGCAAGGGTGTCCAACTGCCGGCCCACAGGCCAGATGCATCATGCCAAAACCACGCCCACCCCAGCTCTGGCAATGGGGAAAAAGTTTTGATACGTCATGACAAATCACGTGATGTGGCGAGTTTGACACTCCTGTCCTAGAGCAAAGTTCTCTTTTCTACCATCTCTGTCTAGATTTTTTTTTCTCACTGCAGTTCTATTTGAGTCGAGCTCAATTCCTGACGACTTCCTGGCCACAACCATGAAGATTTTCTTGATGTTCTTCCTAGTCTAGTTTACATCCCCGCTATTCCCTAAAGTTATCTCATCCAGGTGCTGACTAGATCTGGCCCGGCATAACTTTTAGGCTCCTAGATACGTTGGCCAAGAGTTACTTGTTTCTTATTCAGTTTTTATTTTCATTCCAAGGGGATGTTCTTGCATTGAATTATCCTTCCCTAAAGGCTTCACTTGGGTTAGATCAATACTATGTACCAAGAGAGATCAACTGTATTGCTTTGGAAAGCCGAACAGAAAGGAAGCCTTTGGAAATGCCAAAGCCAAACAGAAAGGGGAGAAATATTCTTCACTGCACCACTTTCAGGCACATACAGCCTCTGAATACAAGCTTCTAGTTGTGTGCCAAAACAAATCTAATACGCTGTCAAGGACCACTAGATGGTTTGGTCTGTAGGTAAATAATGTATTCACTATAACAAGATTAACAAAATTACCCCATCTGGAAAATGCAGACCCAGGTAAATTAACAAGTAGTGGCCACAATAGAAGAAAGTCATCTGCAACCATGCATATCCAATGGTGTTTTTAAAAGGCAATAAAAGCAAAGGTATATACATTCTTATTGTTAAAATGCAATTAGAACTTCTCTTGATATATACCACCTCTGGTCACAATGGCGCTTTCCATGCTGTAGACACAATTTAAAAAAAAACTAAGCTAACCAACTTATCCTGTTTTCCAGGCTCCTCGGTGAAAACCCAGGCAATAAAGTGACATTTCTGTCACATTTGAACTCCCGAGCTAATTCAGAATAATCTACTTTTAATGGAAAGCAATATGTAAGGGGTTTTAAGCTCGAAGTGTCTTGGAAGTTACCAAAGTTACCAATAAATGTATTATTTCTGCACAAGCTAGGTATATTACCATAAATATCTACAGATTTTTGAGAGATATTTTATTGCATTTCTTTTTATTTCAAGCTCCTGTGTTCCATATAGGAAGCTATAAAAATAACCCTCTCTTCCATTACATTGGCTAGTAACCAACATTTTTGTGCACTGGTGAATTCTCTTACTTATTCTAAAATAAATATTCAATACATCTATTAAGGACGGTCTCTCTTTTTTATTACTAGGCCACAGACCTGTAAGAAATTGTCCCAAAATAACAATTCAAGCAGCCTCAGATTTCAAAGGACCAGAACAATTAGATCCTCTGCATCTTGCAGGCAAAATTCCAGGACCTTTTTTAAGCTTCACCTATCGGAATTCTGAAGTTCAAAGATGTGGCTATACACAGAAAAAGACACACACACAAACATAGGTGTTTATATTTAGTTGGGTACCTTCCCTCACTTGTCAATTGTTTACTGCTGGATATGCTCCAAAGATACAACTTATTCCTCTACTGCACACTGAATGATTGCAATCAATATTGCTTAAAATCAAAATGCACATCGACTCTAGTGGAATTAATCTCCAAACATACTTTGACATCCTAGTGACTAGCAAGAGATAAATGTTTTTTTGGGAGAGTTGATAGTTATATTATAGAGACAACTACTGGCTGTAATATCTTGATTTGTTTGGGGCCTGGATGTCTTAAAACCCTCCAAAGCTGTTGAATCAGTAACAATCAAGGCATGTAGTGTCCACCATGGGCCAGGATAGATTTATATATGTCTCCTGATTTCCTTTCAACCCTTAGATTCGATAAAGCAAAGGAGGCCATCAAACAAAGACTAGATAAAATGAGACTTCTAAATTAATCTTGCAGTTGCTCCAAAGCTATAACAGCTTTATAACAAATCAAGAAAACTTCAATCCATACAATATTGTATCGATATAAGTGATCCAGTTCAATATTGCTGGGGCTTCTCTATACCATGGCCCAATGCCCTTCCCTCTGTAATCAGGGATGTGCTTATGACAAGATAACAAGAGAAACTTCCTTTCTCACGGAACATGCCTCTCCAATGGGATTAAGAAGCTTCTGGGGTCTCCTCTGCACTTCCAAAATCATCATTAGGGGCTTCCAGGGAGGGTCAGAAATGTCAGCTCTCAGATGCACAAGAAGAATGGAATGGAATGGAATGGAATAGAATATAGAATAGAATAGAATAGAATAGAATAGAATAGAATAGAATAGAATAGAATAGAATAGAATAGAATGGAATGGAATAGGATAAGGATAGAGTAGAGTAGAGTAGAGTAGAGTAGAGTAGAGTAGAGTAGAGTAGAGTAGAGTAGAGTAGAGTAGAGTAGAATAGAATATGGAACGGAACAAAACAAAACAGACCAGGCCAGAACAGAACAGAACAGAATATGGAATGGAACGGAACGGAATGGAACGGAACGGAACAAAACAAAACAGAACAGAACAGAATAGAATAGAATAAAATATGGAATGGAATGGAACGGAACGGAACGGAACAGAACAGAATAGAATATGGAATGGAATGGAACAGAACGGAACGGAACGGAACAAAACAGAACAGAATAGAACAGAATATTCTTTATTGGCCAAGTGTGATTGGACACACAAGGACTTTGTCTCTGGTGCATAAGGTCTCAGTGTATATACAAACAACAAAGTATATAATCTAAGAAAACTAGGACTAAGGAAACTCAAGAAAAAAGGGATGGCAAAGCAATGGGACCGTATTGCTAGAAGGGGGTGGATGGGTGGTGAGCTTATTGCTCTACTTCTTGAAGCATTTCGAAGCAACTGAAACACTCTGCCCAGCCCCAATTAGGCCCAGGTGTGATGATTAGGGGAAAAAATAGATTATAGAAAAGTTGTAAACAATGTTGCGATCATAGAGTAAGAGGCTAATTTCCATTTACACTTATAAGAGCTGTAAAAGAAAATCAGAAATTGTTTCTTTATATTTCTTTTTTTTTCGTTTCTGTATTTTTGTTTCTGTTCTTCTGTTTGTTTCTTCCTTTCCTATTTCTTCCTTTCTTCCTAAAAACTTTAGTTCCTGGTAGTTTATCGTTCATCTTAAAATTTTAACAAACTTTAATATCTATATGTACTGTATGTATAATGTATTTGGACTGAAATGAGGGTTCCCAGTAGGATTAGAAGATCCATGACTTCACCTTGCAGCATCCAAACATCTACTTAATTTTCATCCTCAGCCCTCTGGGTGTTTGTGAAAGATTAAAAGTGTCCCTTGCTTACCAAACAACCTATTCCCCAGATAAAATAACATCACACTCTCTGCCTGACCCTGACACACAACCCCATCGTGGGAAGCTTGTCAACACATTCTTGTGAGATGTTTTCAGACCTCATTTTTGAAGCATACTTTTTGTGAAGCCTTCTCAGACCTTCAACTATGCTCTCCAACATTAAAGAAAAGGCCTCGGTAAAGGGGATTTGACAGGGAGAATCATTCAAGATGCATAAGACTCATGCATTTTTAATGCACATTCTGAACTCTAGAAGTTGAAGTGGGAAGACACATTTGTCTAGGGGAAAAAAAATCAGTTAATTGCCTTTTCCCCCCAGTTCTGGAACTGAAAGTGCAATTTGCTTCAGACACCGACAATACTATTCTACTAATTTGCATACATTTGATTTGGAGGCTTTACGTTTTATAGGATTATTTCTACAGAAAGTAAACCAGCTGATACAGCAGATAATCCAAACTAAAAATTTAGAGGGAACCCTTCAAGTAGGAAGGCATGTATTTTTTTTTGTATATTTGAAATGTAATGGTTCCAATGATTATTTGAACTCTGGGGAGGGAGGGGGAAGGGAGGAGGGAGGGAGGGAGGGAGGAAGGGAGGAAGAAAGGGAAGGAGGAAGGAAGGAAGGAAGGAAGGAAGGAAGGAAGGAAGGAAGGAAATCTTTAAACTGAATCTTAGACTGGACAATATTACGAACTCCATTAAATACATTGAAATGAATCCTGAAGTTTATAGTGTCCTTATAGTACTTTTCATTATTGAGGTTAACTTATCCCTTGTCTATACGTGTGTCAATAAAACAAGAAAACCAGAAATAAACACATTGCTGCTGTATAGGAAACTCACAAGTCTTGGGGTTCATCAAATAAAAAAAATGTGTGCATTAAAGGAATTAAGACCTTCATAAAACCCATTGCCCAGCATGGATCTCTTCTTATCTCTTCTTGAGCAGAGGACTGGACTAGAAGACCACCAAGGTCCCTTCCAACTCTATTATTGTATTATGGATTTCTTGGGACTGTGGAATGTGATGGCCAATTAAGACAGGACAATCAACTGATGCTTAGAATTATCTGTGATTTTAGCACAAAGACATGACAAACAGGGGTTATTGGTACTCTCTGAGCCTGGTTGTTTTTCTGCAGACCTTTCTTTATCCAAACTAGGTAACATCAATCTCTGGATGACAAAGACTTGTCAATAATCTGGGGCTGAGTGCATTTTCAAAGACATGTAATCATGGTAAGGCATTATTAAAATGCTTTCATTAATAAGCCTTTTCTTCTGAACATTAGTAGAGAAAAATAAGATGGAAAGTAATGCTTTGGTGATTTATGACTTGCTGATTGTCAACATGGCAGGAGGTTTTTAACAGCTGGCAGGGAAGCGTTAAAGAAATATTAGTTGATGGAACTGGATCTTAAGTTAACAGAATGATTTCTTAATTCAACTTCTTCACAGGGGACTAAAAGTGTGCACATACAAACACATGAGTTATATCTCCTAACATCTGACAGAAGATAACAAATGTGTCTGGGTGTCTGCTGTAGAATTGGACAAGGGGAGGAAGAGCAAGGAACAGGGAGGAAAACATTATTAGTCATAGGAGGCAAAATACTAAACTCTACATTCTAATATTGTTCAACTCTTATGCACCCAGAGATCCTCATTCAAAACCAGTAAGAGGATTTACACAATTCCCAGTATATAATAAGCATTTACGTAGGTTCTTTCTCTCAGTTACATCTTGCTCTTCAAGCAAATGCTGATTGGTTGCTCAAGGTGGGTCCTTAGCAGATCCCACAAGGCCAAGGTTGGCTTAGAATCAAATTTCTCAAACATTAGAGACAAGAACTAGCTCTTTGGGTGCCAATAGGGATGCAAAATAAAATGTCAAATTAGTTACATGGAATCTATCTGCCCATCTGGTGACCCAAGTTTCTGCATTATTTTGACTATTATTAGTTAAACTCTGGTTTAATCCAAGTTTTTCTATAACCATTCCATAGCACATGAATAAAAATCTTGATACTAATCAGCAATACAATATTTGAAGCCTCTAAAAAACCCTTGGATCATTGAGTTACCGTATTTTAAACATAGTATTTTTAATATTTCCAGGATAAAGGTTCTTTAGATCTACCAAAACTCTTACTGGGGTAAAATAGCTATTTGAGGACTCAAACTTTTCATTGGTCCATGAAAAGCAAGATAGGTAAATAAGGCGATAAGAGAGGTATGGGTCAAGAATTGTTGAACTACTATTTTCAACAGGCGCAAAGTATCAGGACCATATGTTAAGCCACAGTACAGAGGATTTATTGCTCAAGCTTATACACAAGAAACTAGTCAACTAAAGTTCAGTACTAAATTGGCACCAGATAAGGGTCAACAGAATTCAAGACAGATTGGATTTAGACTGTTTATGGGAATGCAATGATTCTAAGCTTATGACATACTTAATTCCGCCCACCAGCTCTGACTGCTCTTCTCCTAGAAATGGCCAAGATAGCAGGGAACTGCATTTCAGAAACATTTGGAGGGCCACAAGTCTCCACCCTTAAGAAGTAGACTAGTCAAAGGAGAAATAAAGTTTAGAAATATCTGAGGATATCAGGCTTCAATGCATTTCAATGGGTTATTGTTTGTTTCCATTTTCAGAATCGGCTAGACCCTAAATCTATCCCTTGCCTTCTTCAGATGCTTTGAAGTTCAGATTTCTCCTATCCAGGATTAAATATTTTCAAAGTCTAATACTTTTGGTCAGCATAAGAATGGGGGGGGGAACTGCTTTGTGTAATTCTAATTCTGGATTCACTGATATAGCCAACAACTATGGGGAACAAAAATGCCCCTGGGAATGACATTATGTCCTGATGTAGTGTCATTCCCACTGAGACATTCTCAGTCAGGAATGTCCCCAAGCTGCCATTAGTTGCAGTTCCACTGTCTCTGAAGTAGTGGAAAGCACTCTTTAAAAAGCAGTTAAAAAGAAAACAGTACAACCCACTTAATGATAACCCTCCCTTTCTTCCAAATTAACGCTTTTTCTACTACCCTGAAATATCAGTTTAAAAAAAATTTTTTTTTGAAGAATGCAATAAATAAATAAATAACCCACGAGTCATTTTTTTTCTTTTCAGGAATTGTTAAAAAAAAAAAAGCTCTGGCTCCTAGGCATTTAAAATAAACAAAGAAATTAAATAAAAAGAACACAAAACCACACAACTGAATGATTAATTTAGCCAAGAGCTACAATACAGAATCTGGGGCTAGATGACCCAAACTAGACTGGGTTAATTGTAAAACAACTTCCAATGCTCACTGAGTTATTTCCCTTTACATTCGCAAGGATACCTTCTTGTTTTTAAATAGAAATAGAAAACGGACAGGCTTGCATTTTATTTTCATCAATCCCTTGTCACAATCCCTTTTGCAAACTGCAAAAAAAAAAAAACTTTTCTGAAAAGAAAAAGAAAAAATAAAGACATCCTTCCGAGAAATGATCTCAGTGTAGAATTTAAATGACTCCTTAATTCAAGAGACCGATAGCCAAGGGGGAAAATGTTTCGATAAACGTTGATTTACTCACACAGTGTCCCAGATATATACTGAAAACTACCTATAGCCCGCCTGCACAGGGAGGTGAGCATTTATCAGTAATTGGGCATGTTTAAACAAGCATAAAAGGAACTGAATAAGTAATGAGATTATTGCTGTGCCCCTGAAGACTTTAACAAAGGAAATAGAATCACGCTTAGTGCACAATGTTGAGTAAGCACAACCTCTCTCTGGTAAAGCTCCATGAATACAATTCTTTCTTTGAATACAAGCAGTTCCTGACTTACAGATGTAATGGAGCCTGGAATTTCCATTCTAAGTCATGGCAGGCGGTTCTACATCAAGGCACCCATATATCTAACCTGATTTTGCCACCTTTCTTGCAAAAGTTATAAAGTGAGAGTCCATTCATTCCTACAGACATTTCTTTTTGCCAGAGACTAGCTGAAAACCAGCAAAAAAGTTGTAAACTACAGTCACACCAACAATGTTTTCAGTCTCTCCCATAACTGTCTGTCCAGATTATTCATGCTTAAATTTTTAAGAAAAAATATTCCAACCTTCAATCTTTTGACATCTTCACGGTTTTTTCCAAGTAAATCACCTAACATCCCGTGATATTTGGAAGTCATTAATTTGAGTTTGGGGAGCTAGCAGGGGCACTGCTTTCCCCAGACCCTACTTCACCAATCCTGCAATATACGACTCACTGTAATTTACTGCCGATAGTCTAATGCCTTGATGGCATTAAACATTCATTGATAATAGCTGCTGCTCCCTGTTTATGAGGTTGCCCTCGGGAGTCGGGCCACACCAGACTGAAGGAGCAAATACTTTAGATATATTTATTTTTATTTATTTATTTAATTTAATTTATATGCCGCCCTTCTCCCAAGACTCAGGGCGGCTCACAACAACAACACAGTTAAAAACACAATTAAATTAAAAATTTAAAAATTAATTTCATTCACACAACATACAAACACATTCAGCTCACAGCCGCTGATGGCGGGACACTCTTAGGGCCGAGGGGCAGAGCACAGCTCATATGCCCCAAGCCTGTCGGCATAGATGTGTCTTCAGCGCTTTCCGGAAAGCTAGGAGGGAGGAAGCAGTACGAACCTCTGAGGGAAGCTGGTTCCAGAGGGCTGGGGCAGCAACGGAGAAGGCCCTTGCCCTAGGCCCCGCCAGACGACATTGTCTAACAGACGGGACCCGTAGGAGGCCAACCCTAACCGGTCGCTGGGATTCATGAGGCAGAAGACAGTCCCGCAAGTATCCTGAACTCCTTCTTATCTCCTGCTTAGAAAGGATCTGAGATAGAAGAACTGGAAAGTTTTCCCATGAGGTGTTGGTGAGTTACTGGCACACCTGAATGAGGAATATCTCCTGAAAGAATCCAATGGCTTGAAGTTTCTGAGTCCTATGAGCAGCCTGGCCCATGAGAGAACTAGACTTTATTGTCACTTGTTCTGCATAAAAACCATGGAACAGAGAAGAAGGTGGTAGGATGGCTGGGAGACTGGATATGGCTTTGTTATTTGTGCCCAGTAAATTACTGCCTCAAAAGAAGTGCTTATCTCAGGACAATTGACCTAGAATTGGACATTTGAAGGAAGATTCTGGGCTGATCCATTGGACCAAGGACCCTGTGGTTTTCCGCATGTGTACCATGGTAAGAGGGACTTAGGCCCTTGAACCTGTTGCAAAGAAATTACTTTATCCCTGGCTGCAAGATCGGATACCCTATGATAGTGGGTGTCTGGGCATGGAAAGTTGAGCAGACTACATTTGTATACCACTTTATCTTATTTATCACTCAGTGCAATTAAAAACAAACAAAACCTTTGCATTTTTGTAATAACTATGCAGCTATTCAAAACAACTTCAAATTTTAATTGTGGTTCCTGATAAATCTACTAATCCAAAAACAGATGCTTCTTTTGGATTGAAATAGTGACAGTAATACAAATTTCAAAGACATTGTGTATGGATGGACTGGTGCACACGCACACAAACTCACTCTTAGACAGAGAGGTAGACAAACATAAATAAGTAAAGAAGCTGGCAATGAAGGTTGAAAGCCCAGCGTTCAATTCTACCTATGGATATAGGCTGCATTTTTTTCTGGCCTTGAAGACAGTGTTCATCCTTGGGGTATTTTAAACTTCTGAAGTTCACATCTTATTCCCTCATGGCAAAGAAGAGTTAGGAATTCTTCTCCTGTTCAATGGATTGGTAAGAGACAACGGTCAATAGGAGCCTGTCTGTTCTGCAACCTTTAGCCCCAGAAAGAAGAGATTTTAAGTGGTCTCTGTGGGATAAGCAACAGCCACGCAGTTTCTGAAGCATCTTCATATTGAACTTGTAAAAGAGGAGAAGAAAAACACACTATTTGGGGTGCTCGCAACAGGAAGAAGACAGAAGAGTTGTCCAGTTCTTGAGAGTCACTTTAAATTCATTGGGGGAAGTTTCTGTTTCTGTTATTTCTTTTCTAACAATAACAAAAGGGCAAGAATTTTATAGTAAGCAAAAATGGGATTCCTTATACGACCATTAACTTATGGAGCTGTGAAGGGCTACCAAATTATTCTTGAAATACAGGTAGTCCTCAACTTACAATAATTCCGTTAGTGACCATTTGAAGCTAATAAAACACTGAAAAAAAAGGGCCTGGGCTAAATGAAAGGTATCAATGTTGTGACACAGTCCTTGAGTCTAACTTATGAAGAATGAAGTTGCAAGATATGAGTCCCTAAAGTAATGGTCTCTTCTGCAATATAGTTCTGGAATTATCGGTTAACTACTGTTAATTCATAGCCTGAATTGTTATGGTTTATATCCAAGCAAAAAAGATTGATTAGAGCGGTGGTGGTTAGAATGCAGGATTGCAGGCTAACTCTGCCGACTGCCAGCAGTTTGATTCTCACTTTCTCAAAGTTGACTCAGCCTTCCATCCTTCCGAGGTCGGTAAAATGAGGAACCAGATTGTTGGGGACAACAGGCTGACTCTGTAAACTGCTTAGAAAGGGCTGCAAAGCACTGTGAAGAGGTATATACATCTAAGTGCTATTAGGTGCCACATTTTTTAAAAAAAATCAATGCAAATACTAAGAAACACTAAGAAACACTGGACACAGGTGAATCCTTATTGCTTACAATAAGTTTTGAATATACGCTCCCTGCATATAGGAACCGATTGGGGTGGAATAAAGAGAAGAAACATTGTCCAGAAACCAGACCTAAAAAAGGCTGGTTTTTCAATGCAAATATAAAGATTCACATACCATTCTTGATTGCTTGGCTGGTGGAAAAACACAGCTTGTACTCCTAAATGTATCTTCCAAGTCACAAGCATGCACTTGTAAAGTGATCAGTAACTCTGCTGTCTGTGGAGAAGAATGAAAGCTTTCTTTAAAAAAAAAAGTACGGTAAATAAACAACAAATCTATACCCAGGAGCCCAAGAAGGCACACGCAAACATCTAAAAAGAGTTTGGGGAAGCTGTGAACCTGATAAAATATACAGCAAATGCACCTACATCAGTTCCAACATTAAGGATTTAAGCCAGAACTGAAGTGGCATGGAAGGAGGTCCAAAAAGAGAAACAGAATTTATTTTTAGATACTTTCTCCAAGATTTAAGGCTATCCGAGGATTTATTTGGATTGAATGGTCAACATTTTCAAGTGGAATTCATTTAACCTCTGAATTATGCTGTTAGTAGGGCACTCTACAAGGCTGAATAGTATACAGAAATGTATGTTGAAGGTTAAAATGCATACTAATATAGTTGCTAAATATTTAAATGCAAATGTCAGTTTTGAAAATTAAAAAAAAATCAGCAAGGGAACAGGACTTGAGAAACATGAAATTAATAGGGACATTAATAGGGAAATTAATTAACCTGCTCCTCCCCAGTCCTATCTTCCAAAGAGTTGGGAGATGAGATTGTCCCAACTGGAGGGGAACAAGAGATCGAGGTAGGCAGCCATACTAGTAGTGTCTTCATATTCCAAGCTTGGATCTAAGCCAAAAAAGCATCTTCCAGTTAAGAAAAAGGCACAAGCAGATTCAGAGGGATCCCCAAGTGTTCAAAAATGTTAAACACCACTGAAAAATTAAAAGGGAAGGGGCCTAAATAACATAATAAAAGTAGTCCTCGACTTACAAAAGCTCATTTATTTATTTATTTATTTATTTATTTATTTATTTATTTATTTATTTATTTATTTATTTATTTATTTATCAGACTTATATGCCGCCCTTCTCCGAAGACCCAGGGCGGCTCACAACAAGAATACAATAAAAAAAAACTTTAAAAATTAACCACACTCACACCACATACAAACACAATCAGCTCGCAGTCGCCGATGGAGGGACACTCCATTTAGTGACCGTTCAACATTACAACGGCAATTAAGATATGTTTCGATTAGAAAAGATATTTTAAACTGATATTATTGATACTATTAGAAAAACTGTAGCAAAGATGCTGATATTCAACTGCATATTTATTAACAACAATAAGAATTGTATTTGCTTAGTGTGGGAAAATGTCTATTCCCGGAGGAAGAGAGGATGTATTGGAGGGTGTAATATTGGATTTAGTTTGAAGAAGCTTATATGTACCCCTGAATTACTAATGGACCCAGTCAATACGTTGCCTATTAAGCACTTGATTGTACAAATAGAAAATTAATAAAATAGTTATTAAAAAAAAAGTGACAACGGCACTGAAGAAAATGACTTATGACCGTTTTTCACACTGACCACTGTTGCAGCCTCCCCAGGGTCACGTGATCAAAATGAAGATGCTTGGTAACTGATTCATATTTATGACGGTTGTCATGTGATCCCCTTTTGTGACCTTCTTACAAGCAAAAAGAGTGGGAAAGACAGATTCGCTTAACAACTGACTTACTAATCTAACAACTGCAGCGATTTATTTAACAATTGTGGCAGAAGAAACCATAAAATGGGGCAAAATTCACTTAACCGCAGAAATGTTGGGCTCAGAGGTGATCGCAAGTCGGGGACTACTTGTGCATATTGACCAGCAATGATTACTTTGGGGGAAGTAATAATACTTCCTGGAAGACAATATTCCTGACCTTCTAAAGAAGAATACTGCCACTATAATATCCTATTAAATGTCAAATGGAAACATAACACTGAGCTCAAAATAAGGAGCTATTTTTTAAAAAAAGCTCTGTTAAGTTAGCTGAAAAACAGTTATTTATTAGAGTATTTGCATACTCTAGCCACCGAATAACAGCAGAACATGAATTTTGAAGTGTGCTCTATTTTTAATTACTTATTCTGATTTGTTCCAAATCCCCACAAATTATTTTATTTTGAAATACTTGTAAAAATAACAAGATTAGAAAGGCAAGGATAAATCCTAAGACTTACTCTCTCCTCAGCAACTATTCATTAGAAATTCAATTTACACAGGTTCACAAATTGGCACCTGAATTTATTTATGTTACTTTTAACCTGTTGAATTGCCTGGCTATTAGTTTATAAGTCTTGGGGAAGGCATTTGCGTGCATAGCTAACTAACTTGGAAACAAAACCTTGCTACCCCAACCTCAAAAAAAACGGCAATTGGCTTTACAATAGCCAATAAATAAACAAAGGCTGGGATGACACTGGCTTTAGGAAGTAAATCCTATCTTTAGAATTATCTGCCTCAAGTGTGGCAGATAATTTGTTATCATTTGTTATCATTTCCACAGAATCACTGCATCATGAAATATAAATACGCTCTACAGTCAACCCATAGAAGGAGATGGATGGTTTAGATCAGGGGTAGGCAACCTTGGCTCTTTTATGACTCGTGGACTTCAACTCCCAGCTGGCTCAGGAATTCTGGGAGTTGAAGTCCATGAGTCATAAAAGAGCCAAGGTTGCCTACCCCTGGTTTAGATGATAAAAGTTGGCAGAGGGATCAAGTAGAGCTGAAATTTAGAGCTGAGGAAATTGCACAGTTTAAGTGCCTTCTTCTAAACTTGCTTCCAGCCAATGCTACGGTATCTCCCATCCTCCCATACTTTTCTAAGTACGCCACAACTGTCTTAACCCCCTTAAAAACATGCATTTATTACATAAACACCCATCCTTCCCTCCCATCATTTAACTGATTAATTAAATTAATACAAAGATGGTCTTGTTGAGAACTCTAATGTCTTTGCCTGTGCTCTCCTCCTCCTCCTTCTCCTTCTCCTTCTCTTTCTCTCCTCCCTCCCTCCCTCCCTCCAAGTGAGTCAGTCGAACAGGAAACAAAGACTTTAATTCTGTCTGGTTTCATGAAGAGTTCTGTATGTCAGTAGCTGGAAGTCAGCCAATTCCTTGGATCAGCCACAACAGAGGTTGTTTGAGGGGAACCCTAACCCTCCCAAAACTTCTGAGTTTTTTTTGTGTTTTTTAAAAGATAGATAAATAAATATTTGGAGCAAGCACATCATCAGCAAAAAAAAAAAAAAAAAAGCAGCTTGTGAACCAGCTCCAAATACCAGCTCAGCGAGGAACTGGCAAGTGAAATATCAAACCTGAAAGACAAACAAACAAATGCTGAAGCAAAGTGTGGCGGACGGAAGAATGAGGATTAATCTGAGATCAATATGGTATCTGCCACTTATCTGGTGAGGCGAGGGGGTTTGCTAAAGCACCACACCTTCCCTTATTCAAGGAGAAACAAAAATTTTAATTTGCTGTGCTCCTGGAGGGCCTGGCTTAAGCTATTAAACTGTCAAATAATGTCCAACAGAATTCTCCTTCTCTGTTTGCTATTCCTGTCCCCCCCAAAAAAATCCATCCCCAGCCGAATTAAACCAGACATTTGTTTCAGATGCTTAGCACTGCTCACAACATACATCTGCATCATCGAGGTTATTTGTGGAACAAAGGTGAGGTGTGCATTTGAGGAGGTGCAAATTATTAGTGCAATGATAAGAATTAAGACATCTTGAATTTACCAGAGACAGGAAAATGACCCTATTTGAGATGAATTTTTCCCCTGCTCAAAAGAAGATTAGATAGAAAAAAAACTCATCTGCACCCAATACTGTATTGTCAATGAATATAAAACACACATATAACTCCTCAAATGCATGTGCAAGCACACACACACACACACACAGAGGGAGAGAGAGAGAGAGAGAGAGAGAGAGAGAGAGAGAGAGAGAGAGAGAGAGAGAGAGAGAGAGAGAGAGAGAGAGAGAGAGAGAGAGAGAGAGAGAGAGAGAGAGACTACTTTGTTCTAAATTAAAACACGGGTCTATTTATTCCGTTCTATTTTACATCAACCTTTGGAAGAACTGAAACATCAGGTCAGAGACAGATTGCCATGAAGAATATTTATGTGGTTGCTAAAAGTAACGATGATTTGTTGGCATGTAATTAATCAATCAATCAATCAATCAATTTTATATCGGGCACTGAATCTGTGTTCCCCCAAAGTCCCTGAAAGTGTTGCCACTTAATTGTGGTCTCTTTTTTAATGGATTGGTATTACATAGATAATAATCATACGAAAATTAATTTGTTTACATAGAGTTAATGCATTTAAAATTCAATGAAGCTGGAGGAGGGGATCTCCTCTGTCATGAGCCCATCCTCTGGAACAGCATTCCCCCCCCACAAGAAAAGGACAGCATCTTCTCTGACAGGGGTCCAGAAAGCTTTTAAAACTTGGCATCTGTCCCAAGCCTGGGGTTAACATATTATTGTATATTTTGGGGAGAGGGCAGCTGTTTGGTTTGATTTGTGTTGCTTTTAAGGTTGTTTTAGTTTAGACTGTCTATAATATAGTTTTATGTCTTAAGTGTTTTTATGGATTTTTTTTTGGGGGGGGAGGTTCATATGCCCCACTGAATCCATTGGAGCTGGGCGGCTACAATACATCGGAATAAATAAAGTGCCACTCCAATGTTAAATGTGGTCCTTGGCTTGGCAAAAAAAAACCCTTGCAACTCTTTTTTTATACCATTCTTGCCCATAACTTGGTACTTTTCCTGTGGGCCGGACTTCAACTCCAAGCAAGTACAGGAGTCCTCGGTGTAAGACTGTCAGTGAATCCAGAACTGCGGCCAGAAATTCTGGTGGTTGTTAAAACATGGACACCACTGATTTTACAACCTTTTTTAAAAGCAGTCGTTAAGTCAACGCCATGGTCATTAAACAAGGCCATTTTTTTCAATGTTTTTTTTTCTAAACTGGGAATCCAAATGCCAAAAATTATGGACTTAGGGGACAGTGCAAATGGCCGTAAGTGTGAGGCAACTGCAAAGCGTCCAAAATATGATCGTGACTTTGGGGGGAATAGGTCAGTCATCGGAACTCAGAACTCGGGCCATAAGTAGCTCTGGGCAGTTGTTAAGCGAGAACTACGTGTATGGAATGGTTGAGATGAGGGAAGTCTTAAATTCTGGCCTGTAGAATGTATTTGTTCTTGGGAAGAAGTGTTTTCCAGACACTTTTCTGCAGATGAAATGGCTTTTTCCATCTGTAAAGTATTCTATCACAGAACAATAGCTTGTTTTTTTTTTTGTAGCAGTGATTCTAAGATGAAGTAACTAAGAAGAAGCATTTCATTCACTGTTTAACAACCTTGATTAATTGGTAGGGGGCGAAAAAAAACCCAACATTTTGTTTCCTACTTCGGATAAGAGCTTGTCTTGAAAATTTCTATAACAGTTTACCCAGCAGGAGCTGCAACAGACTGCAAGATTATCTTGAGAAGTCAACTTATTTTCCTCAGGAAGGTTCCTCTAAGTCAGCGGTTCTCAACTTTTTTCAGGCTGCGACCCCGACCTGCGCCACGCATGCATGGCACAACGGCCCGCATCGCGCATGTGCGGCGTGACGCATCGCGCATGCGCGGCACAACGGCCCGCATCGCGCATGCGTGGCGCAATGCATCTCATATGCGCGGCACGATGGTCTGCATCGCGCATGCGTGGCGCGACGGCCCGTATCACGCATGCGTGGCGCGACGGCCCGTATCACGCATGCGCGGCGTGACGGCCTGCATCGCGCATGCACGGCGCGACACATCATGCATGCGTGGCGCGATGGCCCGCATCGCGCATGCATGGTGCTACCCCACACATGTCCGGTGCTGCCCCCTGCACCGGCCGAGGGGAAAAGGGGAAAAAATGGCGGACTGTGTTGTTTGGCGACCCTCGTGAAATGGTCGTTCGACCCCAAATGGGGTAGCGACCCACAGGTTGAGAACCGCTGCTCTAAGTATATCATCACTTCTACAATGAATAGATTAGATCATGGGCCATCTTATTCTAGCTTTATGTTTCTCTCTGTGCCCAGATGATGCTGTCGTTCCCAGCAAATGGTCTCTACTAGTTGGCCAGGAGGTGATGACATGAAGGGGTTATTTGTTTGTTTGTTTATTTATTTATTTAATGGGTTTCTATGCTGCCCATCTCAGTAATACAGCGAATTGGGGCAGCTTATAATATAATAAAAGTTAAAAAGTGCAAATAAACACCCAACAACAATTGAAGTAGAATACAAAGCTAAAAATTAAAATTAAAACCGAGATGATGGGTAGCCTGGGGGTGAGACTCTTCTCTATTCCATCAGCCACCCCCAGTGGCCAAGTGGCAGAGCCATGATTTTAGGCTCTTCCGGAAGGCCAGGACTGCAGGGGTGGCTCTTGCCTCTGATGGGACAATATTACAGAGGGAAGGGGCCACAGCAGAAAAGGCTCTTCTCCTGGACCTCACCAGCCAAAGTTCTTTGGCCGAAGGGAGCCAAAGTAGACCATTCTACTCGTCTTACATTCTACTAGTTAGTTCCAATTGTATAAGGTGCTTCCTTAGACACCCTGCACCGTGTTGTCTCCATAAAATGCATAATAGAATCAAGGTGGAAGGGAAGGAGCTGCAGAAAATTGACCTGGGCTAGACTCACCTTGATTTCTGTTTGCAGAGTTAGATTTGCATAGCTCATCCAAATTGCAGCCCATCCTTCAAAAGAAAAAAATCCACTGTATGTATACACACACACACACACACACACTCACACACACAAATTATATACATGATATACTGCCTTTCAAATCCAGATGGCTGCCAACACAGATGCATAGTCTAATATGGGAATAGAGATCAGTCACGGTTAGGGATGGTTATTGGCTTGGCTTCTGTTATTTATTTTGCTTTTCCTGGGGATTGTTAATAGGCTTTAAACAATAAAAAAGTTGGATTACTTCTTCTTACTTCCCCTTCTGCTATTTGCCTCCCTTTATATTCATTCCCTTTTTACCAGTTCTCCATCTCTCTCAGGAGCCATTCTCCACCGTTGAGTTGACTTGCTATCAACTCACCCTGGATAGGAAAACACTCCATGACATTTGCTATTCTCATTGCCGATACCTATCCTGACTCTATTGCTTGTATTCCCAAGTCACTGGCAGTCACCGGTCTCTTCCCCCCTCTCCCCGCTGCCATGGAATTGTGTGAAAAAGCCTACAGATTTTATAGGCTGAGGTTATTGACTGGCCAGTATTGGATGTGTTTCAAGACGGTGCAGCTAATGAGACCTTAAAGGCTAGGACAAAGTAAGGACAGTATCAAGGGACAAGCAGAAAATAAATATTGTCAGGGCATCTTTGTGCCACGGTTAAATGCATTGGAGACACAGCCATGGAACAAAAATGCTGCTGACACTGAGCAGCAAAGAAGAGAAATGTTGGGAAAGACTGACAAGAAAATCATATGAAGTGTATAGTGGAGGCTTGGGGTGAAGAGTGAAGAATGTCTACCTATTGTTGTATGTTATGTTCTACGATGATCGCTTCTTAATATGATTGCTTCCTAATATGATCTTATGCTTGATGTTGATTACTTTAATAATGAAAAAGCAGACTGAATTTTTTTTTTTTACCCCAGGTTATTGAATCTCTACTTCAGGATCTTTTGCTAGGGATCATAAAAGATAAAATACAACAGACATATAGTTGAGGCTGGAAGTGAGGAGTAAAGAATATGTACCAAACCAAGCGTTTACAAAGATTAATACCTAGTGTTATATGCTGTGTTCTCTGAGGATTGATTATTAATATGATCTTATATTTAATGTTTAACTACTACCTCAGGACCTATTATCAGGGATCATAGAGAATAAAAAATGTAACGGGCGTATAATAGAGGATCGAAGTGAGGAGTGAAAAATGTTTACCAAACCAGACGTTTCCAAAGAATAATACGTAGTGTTGTATACCAGATGCTATGATGTTTGATGCATACAAAGATTTTATGTACAATGCTGAATGTTTTAATAAAGGAATTTAAAAAAAAAGAAAAGAAAAAAAGAAAATCATATGAAGTAGAAAGGGACCAGCACCAACCCATGAAATTTTAACAAAATAATCATTCTTTAGACTTCCAAGACAAGTCAGCATTCAGTGCCTCTGGATGTACCGTAGCTTAAACCTGCCTTTTTTGTGTGTCTTCTCCTTAACAAAGGGGAAAAAAAATAACCTACATTTTAAAACTTGTCTGGAAGGGAGTAGAAAAGTACCCTGGCCATACAGGGAGTCCTGGCCTTAGGACTGCAGTTGAGTTCCACTTTTCTGTTGCTAAGCAAGACCATTGTTAAGTGAGGTTTGCCCCATTTTACAACTTCTTTTTTTTTGCCACGGTTGTTAAATGAATCACTACCCTTGTTAAGTTAGTAACAACTTCCCCCACTGACTTTGCTTGCCAGAAATTCACAAAAAGGAACCACGTGACCCCGGGACACTGCAACCGTCATAAAACGTGAGTCAGCTGCCAAGCGTCCAAATTTTGGTCACGTGACCACAGCAATGGTCGTCACTGTGAAAAAAGGTCAGAAGTGCTGTTGTACCTTGAAACAGTTACTGACTGAATGAATGGTTGTAAGTCAAGGACTACCTGTATCATAAGTACACCTGCTAGTCATTACCAAAGACAACCCCATCCCTTCTTTTCCCAACAGTCCTGCAATATTGCAGAATGTAATTATCATTTTTCCTTTCCAGCATTGCTTCTAAGCGGAGTATGTCCAATGTTTGTACTTCCAATATTTGAGGGGCTCCTAAGAGGGGATCAAACTATTTTCCAAAGCACCAGAAGGCAAGACAAGAAACAATGGTTGGAAACCAACCAAGGAGAGAAGCGACCTAGAAGTAAGGAGAAATTTCCTAACAGTGTGAGCAATCCACTGCTGGAAACAGATTGCACATGAGAACATAAGAACAGCCATGCTGAATCAGGCCAAAGCCCATCGAGTCCAGCATTCTGTGTCACACAGTGGCCCACCAATTGTACATGGGGATCTTGAGCAGAAAGAGAAGGCAAAACCCTCCCTTTCCCTTGACCCCCAACAAATGGTACTCAAGGGAATTCTGCCTGCCTCAACCAACATAGAGGCGGCACATGGACATCTGTTTTAATAACCACCGATACACTTGGCATCCATGAATCTATCTAGCCCTGCCTTGAAGCTGTCAAGGCTGACAGCTGTCACGACCCCTTCTGGAAGTGAATTCCATAAATCAACGACCCTCTGGGTGAAGAAATATTTCCCTTTATTTGTCCTCACTTTCTTAGCTATGAGCTTTAGGGAGTGCCCCCTTGTCCTGGTATTGTGTGATAGAGAAAAGAATCTTTCTCTATCCACCTTTTCTATCCCATGCATGATTTTATACACTTCGATCAAGTCACCCCTTAAACGCCGTCTTTCAAGGCTGAAGAGAAGTGGTGGGCTCTCCATCGCTGGAGGCTTTTAAGAAGAGACTGGACAGGCACTTGTCTGAAATGGTACAGGGTCTCCTGCTTGAGCAGGGGGTTGTACTAGGACCGTGGTGGCGAACCTATGGCACAGGTGCCACAGGTGGCACGCAGAGCCCTCTTGGTGGGCACGTGCACCATCGCCCCAGTCCTAGGCCTTCAGCTGGGTTTTATAAAACCTTTTTGCTTTAGGCCTCCGCCACCATGTGCAAAAAAAAATGTTCAATCAATCAATCAATTGCAACTTCTCGTGGAAAAAAATAAAGATCTCTCAAAGTTGGAATTGATTGATTGAACTTTTTAGTCCCACCCAGTCTACCGTCACCACTGCAGCCATGCCCACTCAATGGGCCACACCCAGCCAATGGGCCACGCCCACCCAGCACCCGACAATACATAAGTGGGTTTTGGGTTGCAGTTTGGGCACTCGGTCTCTAAAAGGTTCGCCATCACTGGACTGGGAGACCCCGTTCCCACTCTGTTATTCTATGTTCAGAGGGGCACTCAAATTATACTTGTACCGTTTTTGCAAAGGTGACGATTAAAAGACAAATTGGCTGGAGGAGAGAGAAAAATGAATAGGAAGAGAGAGAAAGAAAGAAAACCTTACAGGAGCCCCTCCTCCTCCTCCTCACAAAAACTTTGAGAGCATCCTCCATCGCAGGTGCTATTTCTCAGCCCTTCACGTAAAAGAGCTGACTTTGTTTTCACTTCTAAAAATAAAGGGCTGGCAACTTGAGAAGATCAAACAGGGACCAGCCTTTCTTCTTGCTAACTCGCAGCATTGAGCAACTCGCGTCCCCCTACCGAGAAAGCGTGCTGGCAGAATGGAGCAATTGCCTTAAGCCTAAAATGAAAAGGACCCCCCATCTGGAAGAGGCGGAGTGTGTACAGCGTTCATCTGGGGGGGGCGTTTTTGCAGTAATAGGCTGCCCTACGCAGAGAGCGCTCTGCCTCGTGCCACAATTTGCAACAATAAAACTTTGTGGCTCCCACCCCAATGATGCTTTCTAAAGTCATGGCCTGCCGGAATCCCAACTTGACAAAGTGAAGATCATAGACTAGAGACGGTGCACTAAGCCCCTCGAAGTGTACAATTAATATCCGAGAGAAAAGCTTTCCATCAATCACACAGAGATAAAAGCAGAACTGTCCCCAGGAATATCAACGTGGTGGGGGGAAATGGTCTTTCTGCACAGCAAAATCCAAACAGAAATGGATTATGGGGAAAGAAGCAATATGGTGACCTACCTTGAAAAAACCTTGGCTACGTTCCAGCTATCTTGCTAGCTTTACTAGGAAGCCAGACTGTTCACTTAAGTACCCTCTAGTGTAAGAACTTGATTTGGTATTAATTCTCCGTGGAGTCTCTGTCCCAGCACTTTAAAAGATGTTGGGGTTCAGGTATTGCTGGGGTGAGGATGAACAGAGAAAACTCAACCTGTGCTCCACAGCTTTCTTCTTTAGGAAGAGATATCTGAAGCCATCAATACTGGAGGGTGAAGAAGGGGGCTACGGAAAGCTTTGTAGATTGGAGAGAGGGGGAGAGATAAAGAGAAGAGAGAGAGAGAGAGAGATGGAAAAGGATAGCAATCACATCATAAATGTATAATATCTGATAGCAGGGAGCATTTCCTAATGGAGAGGACTATTATTAGACGGTGGAATTGGCCACCCAAGAAAAACAGTGGGAACCCTGTTGCTAAAGAAATAGGACATCAAGGTCTACAGTACTTTGAGCTATAAGAAAATTAAACACTATCAGAGGGGATTAGGAATTTTTCTTTCTCTTTCTGATTTGCCTCCTTCATCTCTAGGAATGCCTTGATCACAAGATAGCTGGGTTCGTGCAACAGACCAAAAATGAGGGTGAGTACTTAATAAGGGAGCAGGTTGTGTACCTTCAATCATGCCTAATATCACTTCATTGCTTATGCGCAGCATGATGAAGTGAGCACAACCACTGCATTGTTAGTGTGGGCTTAGCATGTTGTGTGAAGTATTAGGCCCAAAGAATCAGGATCGTTTGTAAAGCTGTAGCATAGAAGAGTTATTCAAATCTATACACAAGAATCTAGTCAACTAACTAAATTGGTGCTAGGTAAGGATCAATGGAATTCAAGGGGGGGCTGGACTAGGATCTCTTGTGACAACGCAAGGACTCTAAATTGATGACGTATTTAATTCCACCCCTCAACTCTGCCTGCTCTTCTCTTCAGGAAGTCAGCCATTAGGGGAGGCTGTCATTTTACAAACCCATGTTTTTCTTCCACTGAAATTGGGGTGCAACCTAAAGGAAATCCACAAGGTCTAGTGGTTGGCCCATTTAATTCAAATGGCCGATGCCTAATCTTATTGGCTAGCCCAAAATGACAAATCTGGGCATAATGTTTACATCTCTAGAAATGTTTTCTGTGCCTTTGCTAAAGAGAATTATCCATGGTTGCTTTATCTACCAGAAGGATATGCAATTACCTTGACTGATTCTATTCACTCATTTTATCAGATGTCTTTGTAATTCCAGATGCTCAAGGCGGTTGATGAAAATCCAACTAACACAGGGATAGAAAACCTTGGCTATTTTATGACTCGTGGACTTCAACTCCCAGAATTCCCGAGTCAGCGTGGCTGGTTCAGGAATTCTGGGTATTGAAGTCCACAAGTCCTAAAAGAACCAAGGTTCCCTACCCCTGAACTAGCATATTAAAAACATTCCAACTATAAAGCAAGTTTAATTAGGCTGCTGTGAGATACACCTGCATGATAGCAACCCCATCTATCATTTAGAAGGGTTTTTTTTTAAATTCGTTCACTCAGAACTGAAGAAGCTTGTTACATGAGAAGCAAAAACCTCTTCAAGGAAAAAACGAAGAAAGTCCAGTTGCTTTTTTAAAATGCACCTTTTTTTTTTTTTACTCATCTCAAGCTATGGTTCCTCACACCCGACTCACAAAAGAACAAGGGAAGACCCAAGGATGTCATATTCATATATGCAACTCTACAGACCATAACTGAGTTTACCTACAATTGGTTTATTTGCTTTTGGTTGAACATATTGTAAGCACCTAGTTGTTATGATTCTCATTATGTGTTGTGCAAACACAGCCAAGGAAGACTTTTGTTCCTCAGACAATGATTAAGCAAACCGTAACTTAATATATGACAGCCAAAGATTTGAGAATTGCGTTTAAAACACAGCCAAATGAGAAAAACCTTTAAAGATTTTAAAAGCTTGCCTACAGATTGCTGGACGCAGCCAAAGTATTAGATGATGAGAAATAATAATAATAATAATAATAATAATAATAATAATAATAATAAAAACCTCACAAACTAAAGGGTCAAAGTTCCATAGTTTTGTGGCTACCAGAGAAAATCTACTCTCTTGTGTCCATTAAACCCACTTATGGTTTCATGATGAAAAATGGGAAACACTTTTTTATACACAGGTAGTCCTTGACTTATGACCACAACTGAGCCCAGAATTTACGTTGCTAAGTGAGAAATTTGTTAAGTGAGTTTTGCCCCATTTTACGACCTTTTCTTGCCACAGTTGTTAAGTGAATCACTGCAGCTGTTAAATTAGAAACACGGTTGTTAAGTGAATCTGGCTTCTCTCATTGACTTTGCTTGTCAGAAGGTCACAAAAGGAGATCACCTGACTGTCATAAGTATGAGTCCTTTGCATCTGAATTGTGATCACCTGACCACGGGGACGCTGCAATCGTCGTAGGTGTGAAAAACAATCATAAGTCACTTTTTTCAGTGTCGTCGTAAGTTCAAACAGTCACTAAATGAACTGTTGTAATGCAAGGACTACCTGCACGCAAAACCAAACTGAAACAGTCTTAACAAAGGCCATTCAAGAAGAATTATCACTCAAACTATAAAAATCAAGACAGTCATTCTAAATCATCTAGTCCTGTTAAAATGTAACTTACCAAAATGAAAGGTTTAGGCTTCCTTTTTCCTACTAACTGTGGGATCAAGAGAATCCATGGTTGCAAATGCTATTGAAAATGGAAAAGAAAGAGAAAGAAAGAATTCAAGTTGGGATATAAAATTCAAAGCAATTGTTAAAAGTATATTTCTCATTAAACATATATATATATTTCTCTCTCTCTCTCTTTCTCTCTCCTATTCTGTTATGCAAAGGATGCAAATAAAAACAATTGGATTTGTACAACATTTTAAGCTAAACCACAATGAAACAGCTACAGTGGGGTTTAGTCTAATCAGATTGGGCGAGACCTGGCTCAAAAACAGTGACTCTGAGAGGGACCTTGGAGTTCTAGGGGACGATCAGTTGACTATGAGCCAGCAGTTGTGCAGCAGCAGCCAAAAAAGCTAATACAATCCTGGGTTGTGTAAACAGAGGCATAGAATCAAGATCACAAGAAGTATCAGTACCACTTTATAAAACCCTAGTGAGACCACACCTGGAATACTGCAACCAATTTTGGTCACCATACTACAAAAAAAATGTTGAGACTTTGGAAAAAGTTCAGAGAAAGCAACTAAAATGATCAAAGGCCTGGAGACTAAAGCATATGAAGAACAGCTGCAGGATTTGGGTATGGCTAGACTAAAGAAAAGAAGACATAGGGATGACATGATAACAGTATTCGAGTATTTGAGGGGCTGCCATAAAGAAGATGGGGTCAAACTATTCTCAAAGCACCAGAGGGTAGGACAAGAAACAATGGAAGGAAACTGACCAAAGAGAGAAGCAACCTGGAATTAAGCAGAAACTTCCTGACAGTGAGGACAATTAACCAGTGGAACAGCTTGCCTCCAGAAATCATGGGCGCTCCATCACTGGAGATGTTAAATAAGAGCCTATACAGTCACTTGTCTGAAATGGTATACGATCTCCTGCTTGAGTAGGAAGCTGGACTAGAAGACCTCCAAGATCCCTTCCAGCTCTATTCTATTCTAGTGGGATATGGGGCCATATAAAGCCAGCATCCAAACACTGCTGAATTACTATTAGTGGTGATTAGTAATAAAGAGAGTGATGGTCTGCTATTCTTGCAAAGATTCTTTCCTTATCTGATACACAACCACATTAAGAAAGTAAACTGAGCCTACAAACGGGAAAATAAATTATTATTGGAAGATGCAAAGGTCCGATAACGTCATTTGTGTTCAATAATCACAGGCAATGAAAACTTAAAGTGCATTTTTGGAATAAAATTTAAATATCAAATTAAATCAATTAATATTCACTCTGGTTCACTGGTTGTTGGTTCCTGGTCCCTCAAGAGAGATAGAAGAAGAGATGGAAATGTTGTATAATGCGTTTGGACTTAGAGCAGTCTTATTTAAATCCAAATAGTTTTTTTCCTCTCCTTTTGTACTCATCCAAAGGACACCTTTGCCAAACACAACTCTTGCTATTTGCAAACACATTTTTAAAAAATGCATTTAAAATTCTCTTTTTTTAAAAAAAATGGCCCTAAATGGCCCTTAAAATGATATCTTCCAAGAACAGTTCATAAACAAAAATTTGTGAACAGGGAAAACAGCTCAGATGACAAAATGTTCCAGTTTTTTTTTTTTTTAAAAAAAATGCTGCTAAATTAATCACTGCGGTTAGGGAGTTGGAACTGCTGTTAGCTAGAAAGAAACCAACATACAAAATGTACTAGATGAACTTTCCCAGATTTTTTTTTTCTGCACGAATGAAGTCACACTGGTAAGAAAAAAATATGTATAAGAAGAACTGTCCGTTGTGAACATGTTGTATCCATTCCTTTCCAGAGAAGGAACTGAATTAAAATGGTTTATATATCAATGCTTCTCAACCTGAGCAACTTGAAGATGTGAGGACTTCAACTCCCAGAATCCACAGACAGTCCTTGACTGAGCTCAACATTTATGTCGCTAAGTGAAACATTGGTTAAGTGAGTTTTGCCCCATTTTACGACCTTTCGTGCCTCAGTTGTGAAGTGAATCACTGCCATTGTTAAATCAGTAACATGGTTGTTAAGTGAATCTGGCTTTGATGGTCATAAAGTCGCAAAAGCTGATCACATGACCCCGAGACGCTGCGACCGTCGTAAATATGAACCATTTTGCCAAAGCATCCGAATTTTGATCCCATGACCACAGGATTGCCACAATGGTTGTTAAGTGTGGGAAATGGCCATAAGTCATTTTTTTCGGTGCCGTTGTAACTTGGAGCAGTCACTAAGTGACCTGTTGTAAGTCGAGGACTATCTGTATTGGCTTGGGGGTTCTGGGTGTTGAAGTCCACACGTCTTCAAGTGGCTACAGTTGAGAATCATTGGTCTCCGTCATCCTATTTGATAAGAAGAGGAATTGTTACGGTTGGTCTAAACATCAGCCTGATGTTGAGATTGGATCTGTCATTTCTGTCCACCTATCAAGTCCTTCCCAAGGATTTAGGACAGATAGATGGTGTTGTTTGATGGTGTTAAAGGTATTGTTGCAGGATAATTCTTCACTTGTTCTGAGTAAAACTTCATTTTCCAATTGACTGAAGGTAAATTGGCAATGCTGAAGGTGTTCAAGTGGCACTCCAGACATTTTCAAATTGCATCCAAGGGGCCTGTTATTATTGGTACTACATTTGCTTTCTTTTAATAAATAATAACAACAAAAACAACAACGACAACAACAATAATAATAATAAAATTGGAAGGGACCTTGGGGGTAATCTAGTCCAACCCCCTGCTCAGGCAGGAAACCCTATACCAGTGATGGCGAACCTTTTAGAGACCGAGTGCCCAAACTGCAACTGAAAACCCACTTATGTATCATTGGCTACCATTGGGTAGGTGTGGCCAATTGGGTGGGCGTGGCCCATATGGTGGTAACGGCAGACTGGGTGGGACTAAAAAGTTCAATCAATCAATTCCAACGATCTTTTTTTTCCTGTGAGAAGTTAACATTGATTGATTGAACTTTTTTTTTTTTGCACACGGCGATGGAAGCCTAAAGCGAAAAGGTTCTATAAAACCCAGCTGAAGGCCTAGGACTGGGGCGATGGCGCCCATGCCCACAGAAAGGGCTCTGCGTGTTGCCTGTGGCACGTATGCCATAGGTTTGCCACCATGGTCCTATACCATTTCAGACAAATGGCTGTCCAGTCTCTTCTTAAAAACTTCCAGTGTTGGAGCATTCACAGCTTCTGGAGGCAGGTTGTTCCACTGGTTAATTGTTCTAACTGTCAGGAAGTTTCTCCTTAGTTCTAGGTTGCTTCTCTCCTTGGTTAGTTTCCACCCGTTACTTCTTGTCCTGTCTTCTGGTGCTTTGGAGAATAGCTTGATTCCCACTTCTTTGGGGCAGCCCCTGAGATATTGGAACACTGCTATCATGTCACCCCTCATCCTTCTCTTCATTAGACTAGACATTCCCAGTTCCAGCAACTGTTCCTTATATGTTTTGCCACAGCTGTTTGATTTCTATTTGCAGGACTTTATGTTTTGTGATTTTTCTGCAGTTGTCTTCTATTCTGCTGTCTCCAGGTTTTCCAATGTCTAGCCTCCAGACATTTACCCACAGAAGTTTTGTGGTTATAAATCAAGGACATTCCACTAAGAGATGCAAAGCGATTTCGCAGAGTTTTATTTGTCGCATGCATTAAGAAGTGACATCTCTCATTTTCACAAACGGAGGTGCTTGAATTTCCTCCCCACCTTTTCTCTCCTCTGGATTTACCGCTTAGGAGCATTAAAATGTCTGAAACAGTTCACATCCGCCATCACAGTGGGAATTTGCTGGAGGGATAAAGAAGCTTGTAATTGCAATTCTAAAACTAGCCCTACATGCTTATAGTAGCGCTTTTTAAGAAAACCTCTTACGGGCTTTACTAAGCTATAAAGTGCCTCCGAACAAACTTAAAAATGATATAACTTTAGAAGGATGGGGAGAGAGATTAATCTCCTAGTAATTTATAGAGAGGGGATTACCCCGCCACTGATAGTTATAATGCAAAATTCTCATCCTTAATACCGGGAAAATGAAATATAAATTTAGAAGGGACTAAGAGAGGATCTCCAAAATAAAGAGAGAAGGAGCTGTGGTTTGTTGAGTGGTTCCTTCCACAAACGTAAAATTGATTGTCTTCTTCAATATTATAATCGACTGTGAGAAGCATTACACTTCGGTTTTGGTGGCCACGCCAAAGCTTCACCCTTTTTAAACCTTGTCACCCAAGCAGTTCATTACGGGAAATAGCAGCGATGGTAAATGACCCATAGATTTGGATAGATCTATCATAGATATGCAAATTTTTGGTTGCAAACATTCAAACCACCACAATACACTACATGGAACCAAAAATACAGATAATCCTTGACTTATGAGTAATTGCTTAGTAACCATTCAAAGTTACAAGGGATCCCTCAAAAGGTACTGATGAATGAATTTCAAAATTTTGATAGGTATGCATAAGTACATTCCTGCACGGACACGTGATCACATTTTGGATGCTTGGGAACCAGGTCACTTTTACAACTGCTTGAAAAGTCCCACAGTCACATGACTAAGAATTTTGATTTATTTATTTATTTTTGGCAGTTTCTGGCTTTTACTCCAATTTCTGGCAAAAAAAAAACCCCATGCATTGGGTCAAATTGATTTGCTTATATGCAGTGCTTTTTTTGTAAAAAAAAAAAAAAAAAAAAAAGGTGCCGGAACTCACACATGTCATACAACCCACCTTGCCTACCCTACAAGGTTCCATCCAAAAAAGGTGCCGGAACTCCGTTCTGGGCATTCTATGACAAAAAAAAAAAAACCCCTGCTTATATGACTGTAGCATTTGCTTACAACTGCCACAAAAGAAGCCATAAAACTGGGTCCAGTCACATGGTAACCTGCTTAACAACTGGAACAACTTATAACTGTAATTCCAGACTTAGTTATGGTAGTATGTCAAGGACTACCTTTAAAAGAAGGGTTAAAAAAACTCACTGTTTGCCATTATTTAGAGGGCATTCAGATGTTGGCAGCAAAGAGAAGAATCCCAAAAGTGCTTTTTCAAAAAGCAAACTGGACTTTGTTTTTTCTTGAAGATGTTTTGCTTCTCCTCCAAGAAACTTCTGAAGTTCTGAAGAGGTTTCTTGGAGGAGAAGCGAAATGACTTCAAGGAAAAACAAAGTCCAACTTGCCTCTTGAAAAAGCACCTTTGGAACAACCATGACCTGGATGATTGAGAATCTCCATAGACAAAGAGGGGAATGTGTGCAACTTTAGGCTCAGTTGAGGGAGAGAGATTGCTTGCAAGTCACCCAGTGAACTTCCATATTGAGGGTGGAGATGATCCTGAGTTTCCCTTCTTCTTCTACCACACCACAATATTAGAGCATCTCCAGATATATATACCAGCTGATTGAATCTAGACCAGTGGCTGGTACATTTTCAAATAAGTGACATCTTTAACTAAAAAAAAAAAATGCAATCAAGAAGCAAGGCAGAGTATGAGAAATCTGCCACCCCCTTGAAGATTTTTTTTTAATATCACTTCACCCTGCCATTACATGCAACTTTTGATGTGAGGATAAAAGTCAGAATTCCACTTGCATCTCCTTTCCCCAACCTTGGCCAATTTTCCATCACAGCAGGTAAGCATAAAAAAAGATTGGAGCTCAAAATCATGTTCAAATATTTAATTCTGAATGCTGTAGGACTCTCTTCCGTTAATAAGCGTCAAGATGAAAAAAAAAATATGGGCCTGTTTATAAGTTAAGCTGCTGCGAATTTAAGCGTGACCCAAGAGGTTCTTCAAACATGCTTTGGTAAAGTATTTTTAAGCTGTCAAACAAAGACCCTTATTTTAACTATTTATTTTATTTATTGGTAAAATATTTTTAGGGGACAAACTTCCCCTATTTCTACCGCAAGACGTGGCCTTCAAGGGACATCCCAAGTAGGATGCCTACCACACACACAAAAAAATAATCATTCTGTGGCAAAATAACTGGCTTTCACCAACCCTATATGATGGGGCAGTTTTCTTTTAGTGCAGGGTCAACCTTTGTCAACCTTAGCAAGATGTGTGCACTTAGAATCATAAGGCTGGGAAAGAACTTGGATGTCTTCTAGTCTAAACCCCCTGCCAAGCAAGAGACCTTATATCATCACAGACAAATGGTTATCCAATCCTTCCTTAAACCACCTCCAGTGATGCTACATGCACAACTCCAGGAAGCAAGCTATTCCATTAGTTAATTGTTCTCACTGTCAGGAAGTTCCTTTTTAGTTCAACCCCAGAATCTGTCGGCTGGGAAGGTCTCAGAGGTAAAGTCCGCACATCTTAAAATGGCCAAGTTTGAAAAAACACTTTTCTAGTGGGTATAGATTTGAATCTTTCTGTCTGTTTTCCGATTCTTCTGCAATAAAAGAAAATAAGGACTATTTCCTTTCCATTGCCACACTGGGACCTTTTCTGCCCTTTGTGTGTTATCGCTATGCTGTTTTCATGGATGAGTCTGGGGAATGCAGTACAGCCTAAGAATATTGGATTTTGTAACAGCTGTGCAAACAGAAGAAAATAAGCACTGGTGATAGAATAGGGATTTAAAGCAAGGATTCCGTTCCAAGTTGGTTTGCTTCAGTATGGTTTGGGGCCACACAGCCTGCTGGCCATTGGCAATTGGTTGCCTTTTCTTTTCATTTTTTTAAGTCCTGCTGAATGAAATTCTTAGCCTAGGTTTAAAGCAACTGCTTGTCCACTGCTTTTGAAAGGTAGCAGAATCTCAGGGTCAGTATCCATATTTATGCTCTCCTCACAATGGCCTTAAATTAGAGGGCTCTTCTTGTAACATTCTCAAGCACAAATGCACCACTGGGAAATATCAGAAAAGAGAGGTTTCAGGGCTGTCTGAATATGATGTTCTGAGTTAACTTTCCTACAGGGATGAGCTCTTAAGCCAAGCATAACCAGTAGTTAGGGTTCCAAAATCCATGATCTACAGCCAAGTACAAAATGAAACATAGCATGAAAGACATCCCAGGACTCAGTTTTAGCCAACTCATCCTTGGCTACTCTTTAACCCTTCAAAGACAAGCATCAGCCACCTAGTCATATGAATTTGGAGACTTAGATAATCTCACAGACTCAAACTGACACAAACGCCTCTCTGACAAATAACTCTATTAACACGATCTCACAAGTTAGTCATAAGGTCCAGATTAGTTATGAGTTCCAGATTGAAAAACAGCAAATGACCATCCAGTTTCCAGATTCTAAGCCAAATTGGGGGTTGTTTTAGAAAAGCAGCTTTTCATTAGAACCTAAGGGTAAATGAGATTCTTTTATTTAGCTATATCTGGCTGTAATTGTAGACTGCAGCATATTTTGAAGTAATATATTTAACTTAAATCTTTGAAGAGATTATCTGGCAGAGACAATTGCTTGAGGCATCCTACAGACTTTGAGACAATTTACAGTTCATCATCCAATTAAGGTATTATCCTTGAAATCATACACATATTTGACAATCCATAGAAATACAACACACAACTGAGAAAGGACTCTGAATGGCTTCTATGTTGACCCTCTCCCTTTGAACTCAATATGCAGATTATTGAATAATTCCAGAAATTTATTCAATTTATTCAGTTCATAAACTTATATCATGCACAGGTCATAAACATGAGAGATTCTGTGAATTACCTCAATGAAAATGAGACAGAACAGTTTTACAACAGTCACATTCAGACCCAACTGATGGAGATACAGTAGGATTAAAAGCACATGATCGAAAATCAAAACTCAATTATACATATATAAGCAGTTGCTCATGCTTTTCACTTTTTGAAGATCAACTCCATCCAACAGCTTTCTCAACCTCTCCCTTCCTCTCAATCCCATTCATTCTCCTTTCATATTTGTTTTACAATGTGAGCCTCACTCATTCTCTCTTATAACTAAACCACCTCAGTGTAATTTTTTGCATACTGTACACTGATTGTGTACATAGTCTGCCTCAGTTCACTCTCATTCATTCCCAACTTCCTCTTCTTGCTTGGTGACAAACAGTTGTCTAGAGCAAAGACTCCGGACTACTTGTAAAGTTGCAGCAAGAAGTCTATGCATAAGAATCTGGTCAACTAAAGTTTAACACTAAATCGGCACCAGCAGATAAGGAGGATGGACCACTAGTGGGAATGCAAGAACTCTAAACTGATGATGCACTTAACTCTGCCCCCCACTCCGCAGTTCTGCTTGATCTTCTCCTGCACAGTTCTCATCCCTATTCAACTTATTTTTAAGTTTGTCTTGACATACCAAACTCTATAATAACTAGAATTACATTCTTATATCCAGCCATTTTTGTTTCATTTGAATTCCTCACAGCAAAATACCTTAGCTGCTATTCTATACCAACATATGTGTCAAGCACCAGGGAAATCAGGAGATTCGGGCAGTTCAAATGAATATAACAATTTATTGCAAACTTAAGCTCTCTACATGAATCTGACCAACTAATGGTTAAGGGAAATGAGCGGGAGATAAGAAAGACATTCAAGGTTGGCTGGGCTTAGATCTCTTGCGGGTGTGGGACTTGTGACTTATGATGTGTTTGACCCCTCCTTTAGACTCAGCCTGGTCATCTCCTACATCATGCACGCCTTTGCATTTCTCCCATCTTTACTTAATACTTAACCAAGGTACACAACTTCATCTCAGTTTTCACCAATAATGTTTAACTGGGAATTGTTCATTCTATTTTCCTCGTTGGATGCAACTATATTGGATACATTAATTTTCAAATCCATACTCCTCATTGTGTCACACAGTCTAATGTTTACTGCAAATTGCTCAAGTCCTTGGCCACCAATGTGGCACAGCTGTCTGATAAAAGTACAAATACATTCACACCCACACCAACACACCTGTAGTCGGATATAAATAAAATAATCATAAAGTGGATCTGAAAAGTTGCCAAGCCATCTTTTTTCTTTGAGGATCTCGCTACAGAATATTATGTAAGCTAAACAGGGGATATCAGGAGCCAGAATGAGTTTAAAATTTTTCCTGCTCATCGGAAAATTTGCCCACAAATTCTGCAAAACTTTATGGCTGCAGAGTTGTTGTTATTGTTGTTGAAGATCTTCTTTCTTCTTCTTCTTCTTCTTCTTCTTCTTCTTCTTCTTCTTCTTCTTCTTCTTCTTCTTCTTCTTCTTCTTCTTCTTCTTCTTCTTCTTCTTCTTCTTCTTCTTTCTTCTTCTTCTTCTTCTTCTTCTTAAGTTGCAGATACATTTCAGTTGAGCTTCCTATTAACTGGCTTTGTTGCTGAATAAAAACAGCAATGTGGAAATGCACAGCTGTAGAATTGATTCAGGAAGACCGCAACGGTTCAGTATGGAGTTAACTTAGACTGCAGAATACTCAGCAAGCAACATCAAAGGATAAAGTAGGCAGATTATTATCTCCAGATCTAGAGGTACATGGAGACAGAGGCAGTAACTATTTTGCCCAAAGTCATTTAATAAATAAAGTTTTTCTCCATGGTGATAATTTGTTATGGTTCCCTGACATTTTCAAAAGAAGATTCTATTGTTTAAGACCAACAGATATAAACAAACGAATAAATAAAATTGCTAGTTTAGGGGATTTGCAAGTTCCTCTTAAGGAAGCATCATCTAAATATAAGTTAAAATGGGAGGGGGGAAGGAAGGACAATTGCATCCAGCTCTTCCTGAATTAAATAGGAAGTGCGGCTAACTCCAAAGGGTAGAAGATGCCAAAAAGCCTTACATACCATCAGCTCAGGAGAGACAGCTGCTGATGGGGAACAAACTTCAGCTTGCAGGAACAAATTCAGATATAAAAACAGGTCTTAAGTTTGCAGCTGCTTTCCTGCATCTGCCAAGCTGTTGTATCAATTCCAATATTTACTTTCAAAGCCTGTTGTTAATTTTAGATCACAAATATATAAATTAAGACAATTCAAAATGCCTTTCCTTCTTTCTCCTGGGAAAGAAGCAAAGCCAGCGCCAATCTGCTCCCTAAAACCGGCTGGATCTACAGATGTGTAAGCCGTAGTTAAACTATGGCACGCTAAACAAATCTTAATTGGCTGGACTTATATGATGCACCCAGTCATAAAGTTATATAAAGTTCAATTTGTCCAGTGAATGCAAAAAAACCCCTTAATGTGAAGCAAAAAATGGTATTGCGTAGAATACCTGGTTTCAGTCAATGTGTAAGTTAAAGGCAACACCCATCAAAGGGGAGAGTGAAGAAATGAAGGGAATTGCTTTGGCACAGTATTCATTCATTCATTCATTCATTCACTCACTCACTCACTCACTCACTCATTCTTTGTTTATTTTCCAAGTCCAAAACGTCTTACATTAAAAAAAGAAATATATTTAAAGTTAGTAGAATATGTATTCGAACCAAAGCCCAAAATGTTGGAAATGTAACCCTCATCAAGGTACCTTCTTTCATGTTTGGTGGCTGTGTCCTGAAGTGAAAAAATATTGGACTAAGATACAAGGGTGGCTACAAGAGCTAACAAAATGTCAAATAGAACTAAACCCGGAAACATTTCTCCTGGGAATACTTAAAAAGAAATTTGATAGGAAAATAAGATATTTGATTCTACATATATTAACCGCGGCAACAATTGTGTTCGCACAATACTGGAAGGAACGCAATATACCACCAGAGGGATTGATCATTCAGAAGATATATGAATGTGCTGAAATGGATAAACCCACTCTAGAATTAAAAGAAAAAGATGATTCAGAATTTTATGCAGTTTGGGAAAAATGGTATACTTGGATAGACAATAGAAACAAAAATTGGAAATATACATAAGGCTGTTGTGGGTTAGATATTGAATGTACATAGCGTATATATTGTATAGAATGTTGATCCGAAGTACATAAAAATGACACCGTCTGCTGAATGTGTATTAGAGCTGTATAAAGGAAAATGGTAATAAAAATTATTTATAAAAAAAAGTTAGTATAATAATCTAAATTATTACACAACTTCCTCCTACCCCTGAAATGTTTTCGATCAGTGTGTGCTACCTGCTCTAACACACGCCAGTGAAACATGGACACTAAGCTCACAATCGATACAAAAGCTACAAATGGCACAAAGAGTCTTGGAAAGATACATGCTTGGCATTACCAGACAAGATAGAAAGACTCTCACAATGGATTAGAGAACAAACAAAAGTATACGATATCATCAAGAGAGTAAAAGAATTGAAATGGAAATGGGCTAAAGTAGAAACAAGAAGAACCGATGGCTGGTGGACCAAGGCACTCATAGAACGGATCCCACTTGATAAAAAGCATCCATGAAAGAGATCTAAAACAAGATGGAGTGACAACATCAGCAAGTATGGAGACCACAACTGGCAAAGGAAAGTTCAGGACCGTATTGGTTGGAACCATGCAGAAGAGGCCTTCATGCTGCAGTGGATAGACAATGGCTAGGATGATGATGATGATGATGATAATTAAACTAGGAAAACTTTCAATAACTATATGATCAATATAAAAATTCAAACCCAGAAGGAATTTCAAATGGTTATGTGACATTAAATAGCATTTGAGGCCCAGAACATCACAAAACAGTTTGAGATGGTAAGATCACTGCTTCTTTTACATCAGAGGTGGGAACGAAGTCTTCAGAGACCACCTCCCACACTGATTCTGAAGAGTGAGACCACAGACAATTGTTAACACACACACAAAGAAGGGGACGAACTCCAATTTTTTTAGCCCTACCCACTCAACTTCTGCTGAGGAGACATTTATATGCTCACCACATATGGGCAACCCTGGAACCAGAATTTCCCATTTTCAGATGCTGGTGAACTGAATCGCACCTGGTTTTATGACCATTTCTGCCATGGTTGTTAAGCAACTGCAGTTGTTAGGTGAAACACCTGGTTCTTAAGCAAATCCAGCTTCCTCCGTTGACTTCGCTGGCCAGAAAGCAACGGAGAACATCACAAATGATGATTGCATCACCTCGGGATACTGCAACCGTGATAAATATATGCTGGTTGCCAAGAAATCAAGTTTTGATTGCTTGGCCGTGGAGTTACTGCAATAGTCAAGTGCAAGGACCCATTGTAAATCACTTTTTTCAGTGCTGTTGTGACTTCAAATAATCACTTAATCAAGGACTACCTCCAATGCTGCTGCTACCGTAGGTCTGCCATCTTTTTTTCCCAATGTAAATGATACCCTCTATTTAGAAAGACACACGAAGATATACCTATAATTAACCTGTATCAGAATGCCTTCTCTCGTGTCTAGAGTGATGTAGATACCACAACAATCAAATCTGACAGCCAAAACTGGAATGTACACCATTCCGATCAAGAAAGGACCTGCATAGGAAATAACAGGGTTGGTAACATAGGAGCACAAAGATCATGATTTTCTACAACTCATAGTCAAAGAAAAGGTCATGCTGGGCATGGAGTCAGGTAGTCCCATTGCCCAATTATATTAAAGAAAGTTATTATTTTTAATACCATTAATTAGTGGAGCCCATTAAGGTGGAAACAAGGGATAGAATTAATCTCTAGCATCTTGTATGTGGCTGGCATGTGACATTTTTTCTATTGATTCACAATGAAGGTTGCCATCTGCTGGATCCTAATAGCTATTTCCAGCTATTGAGGACACTAAAATGTGGAGTTTACAAGACCAAAGACCCTGTTTTTTTCCTACTTGGCACCTGCATCACAAACTTTCTTTCACCAGTGGGAAAAGGGATCTCTTAACTCTGCAAAATTAGGTTGTCCTTTCAAAAGACCTCAAGGAACAGTCTGTAAAATTTCCCAAGGTCCACTTTTCCACGGCCAGGAAGCTGCCATTAATCCTGTCTACAGAGGTCACGCTTGTCCCAAAGGTGCTTTTCCAAAAGGCAACTGGATTTTCTTGGTTTTTTTCTTTGAAAATGTTTCGCTTCTCATCCAAGAAAAAGCTAAACTGAAGAAACGTCTCGGATGAGAAGCAAAACATTTTCAAAGAAAAAAACCAAGAAAATCCAATTGTCTTTTGGACAAGCACCTTTGGGACCATCACTAGTTTTATAAACCCTCTTTGCTTCATAATCTATACATTCTACCTGCCAAATTCCATGGCTGCTTGAGGAATCCAATCCAAACGAGATTATTAACTGGGATGGGAAGGAGACTGATAATTAACAGGATCAGAATTACACAGAGGAGGAACGTTAACCTGGATCTGCAGCAGATCTCTGGAATATCCCTCTTCTGAAGCTGCTGCTTTCAAAGAATGAGGACTTCACCATCCCCCCATGCCTGTACGGTAACATGTTAATGGTCTTCCAATTCAGCTGATGTAATTTGCATGTTTTGAAAGCCACAAAGAAATATTTAAATTGCTACCCGACCAAATTGGGCTTGGCCCTCAGAGTGATAAAACAGAGCAATTCTCCTTGCTTGCTGAATGGATAAGTTAGCCCTTAGCATCAACAGAGGCATCTTCCTGGAAATCTTTGCTTCCTTCTTTGCTTGGAAGCTTGGGCTAAGGATTAAAGAGAGGGCATTTTTCTGCACACAAAATATCCCTTTCCTCTGGGATTTAAATAAGACCATTTCCGAGATCCACACCCAACTTTCTGTTCTACAAGTAATGACAGAAGACAGCTGCCCTCTCTCACACATGAGATTCCCAGAGCTGAAGCTTTTTGCAAAACAGAACATATTTTGGGTCCCAGTCTCCATGTGACATCTGCCCCACAACACGCCTTCTGGCCCTTCAACATGCCTTCCTAGCTGTAGCTATTGGAAACTTCTGCAACAACAGATGGACAAATCCATGCACGTAAAGCTTCAGCGTATAAATACATGGTCACCCAGCCATAACAATTCACGTTAAATATTTCATTCTGCAAGATGTCCTGTTCTTAGAGGCTAATACAGTCATTTCATCTAGAGAAAGTGGAAATTCAGCTTGGCTTTAGCATTTATGGGAGAAGGAATGCATTTACTGGAAGAGGTTTTTCTCTCCTATAGGCAGAAGTAGTTCCCAGGAGGAATGGAATGGAATCGAGGAGGAAGTGTGTGACTAGTGTCTAATGAGAAGAAGGACTAGGGGTGACATGATAGCAGGGTTCCAATATTTGAGGGGCTGCCACAAAGAAGGGGGGGTCAACCTGTTCTCCAAAGTGCCTGAAGGCAGAACAAGAAGCAATGGATGGAAACTAATCAAGGACAGAAGCAACCTGGAACTAAGGAGAAATTTCCTGAGAGTGAGTACAATTAACCAGTGGAACGGTTTGCCTTCAGAAGTTATGGATGCTCATCACTCTTCATTTTAAGAAGAGATGGACAACCACTTGTCAGAAATGGTAGAGGGTCTCCCTGCTTGAGCAGGGGATTGGACCACTGCACTGAAAGAAAATATCAAACAGAAAATAGTTTCTCCTTTATCTCCCCACTTTATTTCTATAACAATTTCCCTCTTCTTTCAAAATCCTTCTACTTGTAGTAGCAGCTTAGGCTAAGATGTCATTTCTAGTGATGTCATGATAGGTACTTTATAACATGCCCCAATGAGGCAAACATATTGTAACATACATCATGATATCACAATGCACGCCCTGGTCTTATGTACTTGTTTTCACCCTTTAACCGAAATACTTAAATTGTATGATTTGAAACATGATGCAGATTTTGTGATTTCCCAGCCCTTTCCCCTCTCTTAGGGGTGTCGCTAAGTTTGTCTTCCTTCAGACAGTGACAAAAATGTATCGTCTCGTTTATTACACTACAGCAAACCTAATAAAATACATGCGACGTTAAAATAATACACCCATCCTCTCTCTCTCTAACGAAACACCAGTATTTCTCGACTTTAGCCATTTTAAGATATGTGGACTTCAACCCTCAGAATTCCCCAGCTAATTCTCCCACTATTTATAAACTATAATAGCTGGCCTCACCTTTGTAAGTACTACGTGATAATGTATGGTTTGGGTTTGGCTTAACATAGAAACCCGATGCTTGAAAAAATTGCATTCCTTTGTGGATTTCTTGTCTATAAGCTAAGAATTCACACCATTCTATTCCCAATGGCAGTGGTACAGGGCTGAATCCAAACTGGGGCTGAGGAATAGCTAATATTTTCCAAAAAAAAGAATTAAAATGTGTATTAAGCGCTACTTATGCATTCATTGTTCATTCCCTTTTATTCTCTTAGAAGAGCAGAAGTGATCAAGAAATTAAATTCTAAAAAATTCAATTTTCAATATATCCCAATTCCTGCTCCCAAATATTGATAGATAGATAGTCTATCTATCTATCTATCTATCTATCTATCTATCTATCTATCTATCTATCTATCTATCTATCTATCTATCTATCTATCTTATTCTAGTGGGAATTTTGATTCCTCACCACCCTGACCTCGGAAGGACGGAAAGCTGACACAATCTTGACCAGTCAAGATCGAACTGCTGTCAAGTAGCAGAATTAGTCTGCAATACTGCATTCTTTTTTTTTAATGTTTAAAGGTTTTTTATTACAATAGACATATTCACTTGTCTTCTGGTTTATTGAAGCAGTATGTCAAACAGCACTTGCCACAATAATGTCTATCAAAGTGGCTAGCCATGAACACTCCGGCCCCACATTCTTCAGATGGACACTCACGGCGTAAACGGCTGATTTTGCCATTCTTATCCACCTTGTAGTATTTAAGGACAGCGAGTTTCACCTTCTTTCTCTTAAGTTTATTCTTCTTAGGAGTGGTGTAAGACTTCTTCTTTCTTTTCTTTGCCCCACCACGAAGTCTCAGCATAAGATGAAGGGTCGATTCCTTTTGGATGTTGTAATCAGACAGAGTACGTCCATCCTCCAGTTGTTTGCCAGCAAAAATTAAACGCTGTTGGTCAGGAGGAATCCCTTCTTTATCCTGGATCTTGGCTTTGAGATTTTCTATAGTATCAGATGGTTCAACCTCGAGGGTAATGGTTTTCCCCGTTAGGGCCTTCACGAAGATCTGCATGGCGGCGGTAGAGAGCCTAGTGATGGTTCTACCCACCACCCGCTCTCAGAATGGCCGACGCCAGAAAGCTGCAATACTGCATTCTAACCACTGCGCCACCACAGCTCATCAAGTATCCTGGATAGTTATTCCTATATCTATTAAGTTGACTGTTAACAAAACAGAGCCACTAGCTCAACTTTCCAAATGTGAGTGCATTTTAATGCCTAGTGCTCTCCACCACTGGCCATGCTCAGGTAGTGCTGAGAATTCAGCAACATCTAAAGAGTCACGGTTTCAGACAAGAGTGTTTTCCTGCCATGTCTGTAGATTAGGACCTTATGCTCTATTTTCATTTCCTTCCATTCATTTGTATACGGTTCGCAGAGACTGCCTTGACAAGTCAGTGCAGTTTTCTTGGTAAGTTTTCTTGGCTTGCCATTGCTGCCTTCCTAGGGCTGAGAGACAGTGACTGGCCCAAGATCACCCAGCCAGCTTTGAGCCCAAGGCAGGACTAGTCCTCACAGGTCCACAGTTTCTAGCCTGATGCCTTAACCACTACACCAAACTGGCTCTCTTATAGTCCCTAGTCTGTCCCGACACATCAGAAAATGTTGAGTCAAGATCAACCTTTACCAGTTGCGAGATCGAAGGCCCAGAATATATGTCATCAGCTATTATGCTCTCTACTTGGAACACTGTGGTTCCTCGGAGTACAATTTGCATGGATGTATTTGTGTATCGTACCCACTTAAGAGTCTCATTTTGTGAGATGGTTGGTGATATAAACTTGCTAAATAAATAAAAATAAATAAATAATGCATTCATCCTACATCTACTAACACCTTGTTCAGACATTTCACAGCAACACAACAATTCCCCAGAGAATATACCAGTGCGAAAATTGCTAAAGTGGGACTACAATTATGTGTACAGGTATGTGTGTTTCAAGATAAATGTCTGTTTGATGAAGATTCATTTATATTTTAAGGAATGCAGGTAAAGACAATGTATGTCTTTTAGATAAAAAAGATAGATAGATGATAGATAGATAGATAGATAGATAGATAGATAGATAGATAGATAGATAGATAGATAGATAGATAGATAGATAGATAGATAGATAGATAGATAGATAGATAGATAGATAGATAGAATGGTATCTGCTTTCTCTAAACAACTAGGCTCATTTTTTAAAATATTTCCAGAAGAAAGCCTGCAGAAGCCAAATGCAAGACCACATCTGGAATACTGTAGCCAATTTTGGTCACCATACTACAAAAAAGATGTTGAGACTTTGGAAAAAGTTCAGAGAAGAGCAACTAAGATGATCAAAGGCCTGGACACTAAAACATGAAAAACGGCTGCAGGACTTGGGTTTGGCTAGTCTACAGAAAAAAAGAAATATGGGAGACATGATAGCAGTATTCCAGTATTTGAGGGGCTGCTACAAAGAAGAGGTCAAATTACCGGTATTCTCCAAAGCACCAAAGGGTAGGACAAGAAACAATGGTTGGAAACTGACCAAAGAGAGAAGCAACCTAGAATTAAGGAGAAAGTTCCTAACAGTGAGGATAATTAACCAGTGGAACAGCTTGCCTTCAGACGTTGTAGGTGCAGCATCACTTGAGGTTTTTAAGAAGAGAATGGATAGCCACTTGTCTAAAATGGTATAGGCCGGGTCTCCTGGTTGAGCAGGGGGCTGGACTAGAAGACCTCCAAGGTCCCTTCCAGATTCTATTCTATTCTATTCTATTCTATTCTATTCTATTCTATTCTATTCTATTCTATTCTATTCTATTCTACTCCATTCCATATTCTATTCTATTCTATTCTATTCTATTCTATTCTATTCTATTCTATTCTATTCTATTCTATTCTATTCTATTCCCTACTCTATTCTATTCTATTCTATTCACCTATTCATCATTCATTAGATAAGATGCAATGTGATGTAGCTATTATAGCATTTATCCAAAGCTGGAGAGATTCGGTTTTAGGATAGGGTACCATATCTAGGCTGCAAAGATCTGGACACCTTCTAGATGGCACCAAAACCTTAGAACTCTTTACTGTCATCTAGAAGCCTAACTGGGTAGTCCTGTTTCAAATCTGATATAAAAGATCAGAAGGAGAATTCTTGCTACTTTTCAACCCATTTGAACCAAAAAGCTAGCCTCCGAATCAGAGCACCAAAGCTCTGGGTTTTTTTTTTTTTTAAAGAATCCTTGAGATGTGGAATTCAATGTATTTCTAACTGGAATTTAAAAAAAACGCTAATTACCAAAATATGAAAGGATAATCTGCATGTGTTCACAGATGCACGCTAATGATGATATGCTGTGCATTTATTTGCAGAACTGAAAAATAAATTGATGAGAGTACAACTCTTTATTACCCACTTTATATTTGATTCTATATATTAATGCAGTCAAAGTTTGATTCCAGTGAAATATAGAAGTTACTTGAGAAGGAATCTGAGATTGATACAAACCCAACTTGGCATTTTAATAGGCCATTTTCCCATTTATTGAGTGAGTTTTGCATTTGGGGATAGTGTAATGTTCTGGCTTGAAATGTAAGAGACTATAGCCACTGATCCTACTGCTTTTTAACACATCAAAGTTTCAAGGTAGGTAGGTAGGTAGGTAGGAAGGAAGGAAGGAAGGAAGGAAGGAAGGAAGGAAGGAAGGAAGGAAAGAGCAGGGAAGAAAGAGCAGGAAAGGGAAAGGAAGGGAAGGGAAGGGAAGGGAAGGAAGGAAGGAAGGAAGGAAGGAAGGAAGGAAGGAAGGAAGGAAGGAAGGAAGGAAGGAGGGAAGGAGGGAAGGAAGGAAGGAAGGAAGGAAGGAAGGAAGGAAGGAAGGAAGGAAGGAAGGAAGAAAAGAGCAGAGAAGAAAGAGCAGGAAAGGGAAAGGAAGGGAAGGGAAGGGAAGGAAGGAAGGAAGGAAGGAAGGAAGGAAGGAGGGAAGGAAGGAAGGAAGGAAGGAAGGAAGGAAGGAAGGAAGGAAGGAAGGAAGGAACAGAAAAGTATGGAAAGATATAGTGAATATGGTACAAACTAGATTTAGCTATGTTTTCTTATCTCAGCACTTTTAATTTCATTTATTCTTGTCTTCTGTACTCTACGCATGACAGTATGTTAGATATGTCTATATATTAAACTTAAAGCATAGCCTAAATCAAAGATCTTTATGAAGAAGCTTTGCCAGCGTACCAGTTTGCATTATTTTCAATTTGCAAGGGTTTACACTGGCTTCTCATCATACACCTCTGCATTTTATCCTTTTTGTCCAAATCTTGATCTAAATTAGCAGTCCAAAATAATCCATCACTCTCTTCCTTCTGCAAACACTAACTGGCTTTGGAAAAAATCTACCCAGCTGTAACTAAAACTACTGTGAAGCAGAAGGGTTATCAGTTGTGTTTAGGGCCAAGGAAAGATCTTTACATTATTAAAGATAATGCAGCAGCAGACTGCCTTTTTATTTTATGCTTTCTGGAAATAAACCGCAGACCTTTTCGGGAAATCTCCTGGTGAAGGAACCTTTATACAATCTGTTTGGGGATCATTATCTCAGCTCTCGAATGAGGAGCACTAATTCTGCAGTCATGTGCTTCAGGGAAGGAAGAACATCACAACACAAATGAGTTTAAACCCTTGCTGGGTAGAGGGATCCAAACTAAACCTCTCTGACAATAGCTGTCCAACTTGGCTTGTGTGCATTCACTGAACAGGAGCTGCTCCATAAAGCTGCTCTGTTAGAAACTTCTGTCTACAACTTCCCTGTGTGGAGGCTGGGCGCCAGGTCTATTCAGAGGCACTTGAGAGGAAGCTGCATGGTGCATATAAATAAATAAATAGAATAACAGAGTCTAGTCCAACCCCCCCCTCCTGCCCAAGCAGGAGACCCTACACCAGAGGTCCCCAACCTTTTGGACACCAGGGACCAATTCTGTGGAGAGAGGTTTTTCCGCGGACTGGAGGGTGCATGGTTTTGCGTGTTGCCTGCATCTCATGGATGGGGCTTTGCTTGTGTGCACCAGTTGCTGGCATGTCACGGCCTGGTATGGTCCACAGACCGGGGGTTGGGGACCCCTGCCCTACACCATTTCTGACAAGACGGCAGTCCAGTCTCTTCTTGGAAGCTTCCAATGATGAAGCACCCACAACTTCTGAAGGTAATCTGTTCCGCTGGTTGATTGTTCTCACTGTCACAAAATTCCTCCTAATTTCTAGGCTGAATCTCTCCTTGATCAGTTTCCATCAGTTATTCCTTGCCTGGCCTTCAGGTGCTTTGGAAAATAGGTGGACCCCCTCCTCTCTGTGACAGCCCCTCAAATATGTGATAAGGAACCCTGTTGTCTTAGGCTACCTGACTACACAGAGACTTCAGCCTTATAGAGGCATTTAATTGGCAAACGCAAATAGGATAAAGCCTATAAAGCCCTACATGGCATCGGACCAGGTTACTTACGGGACCATCTGCTGCCCCATGAAACCCAGCGACCGGTTAGGGCCCACAGAGTCGGCCTTCTCCAGGTCCCGTCAGCCAGACAGTGTTGCCTGGCGGGGCCTAGGGGAAGAGCCTTCTCTGTTGTGGCCCCGGCCCTCTGGAATCAACTCCCCCCGGAGATCCGTGTCGCCCCCACCCTCTCCACCTTTCGCAAATTATTGAAGATACATCTTTGCCGACAGGCCTGGGGCAGTTAACACCTTGCCCCAGCCAGTGTATGTTTGTTTGCATGTCTGTCTTTGGATGATTGGTTTTTAATTAAGGGGTTTTTACAATGTATTTTAATGCCAGATTTCTTCATGTGAGTATCCATGTTGTAAGCCGCCCTGAGTTCTTGGAATAGGGCGGCATAGAAATCTAAATAAATAAATAAACCAAGAAGTTCCAGTTGCTACTTCACATCAGATCCTCCTGCACAGAACAAGATGTAGAGCAGGGAACTCTAAGGTGATTCAGGAGAAGACACTGGTAAAACTTCTTGCAACTGGTAACTCTAACATTACACATATGGTCTGTATTTCAGGGAGGTTGATAAATACCCACGGATCCTAGGGACAAAGTCTGGGTTCTTCTTGCCCAACCAGTTTGATTTTGTGAATATGGATGACTCCAGAAGCCCCTTTGGTTAGATTCAAGTGAATACATCCTCCCACTTCTTCCCATTCAGGGACTAAGAGGATGAGGAATAGAGACTTTGGAGGTTGAATCAATACATCCCCTTTGAGTATGTCCCAAAGATGTTTTTTTTCCAAAGGCAACTGGACTTTTGTTTTCTTCAAAAACGAAGTCCAGTTGACTTTGGGAAAAAGCATCTTTGAGAATCTGCATAGACCAGGGATAGGCAACCTTGGCTCTTTTATGACTCGTGGACTTCAACTCCCAGAATTCCTGAGCCAGCATGTCTGGCTCAGGAATTCTGGGAGTTGAAGTCCACGGAGTCATAAAAGAGCCAAGGTTGCCTACCCCTGCCATAGACCCTTTGAGTAGATCTCAACTTCCTGTGCCTTCACGAACACAGGCAGCATTTATCATGCTTAATTTTGTTTATTCTTTATCTCCCACTTTTCTGTTTATTCAACGCTTCTCAAGCAGCTTGCAAATGCAAACTAAAATGACAGTGTGAGGATTTCAGTCATGATTTTATTACAAGCAATTGCGGGTTACAATCGGAGATCAAGTTCTCTTTCCCCATAGCATTCTGTTGTACGGAGGTCTTTTCTCAATTCGAGGGAGACCAACATCCCACCCCTGATTTTTCCAAGGGACTTGTAGAAAAGACGAAAGAAAAACAAGGGAGGAGGGAGGAATCCCACCCACCCTTGAAACCCAAACTGACATTCTGACCCTTGTCAGAGACAGCTGCCTTCCCCCGCATTCCAGCCAAAAATAATAACAGAAGAGAGGAGAGTGGTTTGAAGGAGACCTAATCTAATCTTCACTGCTTCAGTTTTAAAATATCCTGCTCGGTTTAGGGTTACATGGAGGGATGTGCATTCAGTGAGACAGATCTTTGCGTAAAGGTCCTTCGTGGAAGGTTCGTGTAACCAGAAACCCAAGAAAGCCAGCACTGTTGCAATCCAAATAACACACACAACTTTTTTCCACAACACTTTCCCAGCAAGCTCTGCTAAAGCTAAACTTGCAACCTCAGTAATTATGTTAATGCCACTGCATTTTTTATTAAACTATTTATAAATTGTGTTTTATTGTCTAAACCTGCGAAACAAACCTAAGCGTGAGCCACTCCCAGGGTTTCCATGAAAGCTTTCCCCTCCTGAAATGTTTCTTCAGATATCTACATACCTGGGTAATTACATACTGAAAAAGGATGATGACTGTTTGCAAGCCAAAAAAAATCTGCAATTACTATGGAACAAACTGAAATGTTATTCTTTGCAGGTTGGGAGAGGGGAGGGACTCAGGAGGCATTTCTCCCATGTGAAATAATTAACACGCATATTGTATTTTGCTAAATAAACTGGAATACAAAATTACCGGTCATCAATTATATCAAGAAATGTGATCTTCATCTTTCTGTCTTAACAGGAGAGCTGAGCAAATTCTTAAGGATTTTATTTTCATGAAAGAAACTGGGGAGACATTAAACCAAGCCTTGCCCTCTAATTTCTTACTTTAAAAACCATACTGAAAGAAGTTACTAGGGATGTAAAGTGTTTGAACATCCTGAAACAGAATGATTCTAAAATACCAGATCTTATCCTGGGCCATACAGCTTCAAAATGACTTCCAGAAGTAAATTCTTAGAACCAGAATTTTTTTAAGGTGTAATTGGGAGGATCCAGATTTGAAACAAGGCCATTTTCGGTAGGGCACCATGTTGAAAACACTTGGTTTGAAGGACTAGTTGGAAGATTTACATCTAGAAACTGATTCCAGAACGGACATTTAAGATGGTTCCTAGGAGGAGCAACTCCAGGATCTTGTCTTCTTGGACCTTTCTTTATGAGAAGATATGCTCCCTCCAGTCCAAGGGGCTTTTCCTACTTGCATCTAGCTATGAAAGACCAGGAATAGGACCAACTGCTGGAAGGTCCCAATTTCTTTATCCATAAAAGAAACCAACTGGCTGTCCAGTCACATATGTGAGTTGGGTGGCCATAGAAATTGGATGGATGGATGGATGGATGGATGGATGGATGGATGGATGGATGAACTGACTTCTGCTTGAACATCTCACTCACTGAAAGATTCATCATCACCTTCTTTGAGAATTGGTTCTACTGTCACACTATTCCTACCATTTCCCTCCTCATTTAACTGTAACTTGCCTTCTTGGAACAAGATCATTATTCTGTTACCCAAACCCTGGGTTGATCCTGCAGTAATGAGTTCCTACCTATAGATCACTCCCTTCCTCAATGTTTCAGTAAGTTACAGTGCTATTATATTCCTCTCCCTGATATCTTTTCTCAAGGTTAAACATACTCAACTCTTTCACTCTCCTAAGACTTTATTTCTGGTCTCCTAACCATCCTTGTTGCCTTTCTTTTCGCCCTTTGTCTGAACTCCTGATGTTCTCTTGCACAACATACAGAACCACACCATTCCTTGTTGCAGCTTTACTGCCTGGTAATTTATAGGCCCATAAATCTTATGATGTTATTCAATCCAACTAAAGTTGAACCAACTGGACAGAAAGCTGTGTTTCCCAACGTTTTGCCTGAGGCCACAATAACTAGTCAACTCTGCCTGGTTTATTGCTAGTGTTGGACCCCCATATTTAATTATTTTATAATCACAAGAGCAGTACCTTTTATACCTGTGCTTCCTTCTCCCTCTAATACAACAAGCCGTTTCAGTGTCCTAAAGCAAAGAAAGGATGAAGGTACCACCACTATGGAGAAGAAAAGGTGAAATTTACTGAATGGGTATGGTTGAAGAATAGCTTGGTACACCATTATGTAGCATTAACAACACAAAGCGAGCATTGGCAGGCAGCTTTGGTGACTTAAAAGACTTGAAACCAGTTCACAGAGGATAAGACTCCCAATGGTGACTATATCCAATTGCTGTAAATTATCTCCAGCATCAAAAGAGCCCGTTTGGTCTGGTGGTTAAGCACAAGGCTAAAAACCAGGAGACAGTGAGTTCTAGTCTTGCCTTAGGCACAAAGCCAGCTGGTTGACTTTGGGCCAATCATTCTCTCTCAGCACTAGGAAGAAGCTACTGGTGACCACTGTCAAAAATGTCACCAGGAGTTAGGACTGACTTAAGGAGCCATAACAAGAAACCTTCAGGATCAGAGGCAACAGGTGTCATAACAGGTGCTAGGAAACACAGCGCTCCTCGCCGCTCCTCCGCCCCCCCCACTTACGGGACCGCCTTCTGCCACATACTTCTCTACGACCGGTGAGAGCGCACAGGGTTGGCCTCCTCCGGGTCCCGTCAGCGAAACAATGTCGTTTGGCGGGCCCTAGGGGGAGGGCCTTCTCTGTTGTGGCGCCCACCCTCTGGAACCAACTGCCTCCTGAAGTCCGCGTTTGTCCGACTCTCCCGGCCTTCCGGAAAAATCTAAAAACTCATCTTTGCCAGCAAGCCTGGGGATGACTGTGGTTGATTGTTGAATTGAATGTGTGTGTTTTTTTTATTGATTTTTTTTTAGATATATTTGTTTGGGTTTTTTTATGGTACTTCACTGTTATATATATGTTGTTAGCCGCTCCGAGTCCCTTGGAGAGTAGCGGCATACAAACCCAAATAAAATAAATAAATCAATAAATATAGTTTTAATTCCAAAACATTTGTTTGGCCAAGAAGGGAAGATTTGACCTCATGGGCAAGAAGTTATTCTTATATTTAATGTTTGTTGCTATTCATAAACATTTTCTATGGATTCCACATCAACGGTTGTCCTCCTCCTCAATACCATAGCATTTACTGCTCTCAGTTTCTCAAATGCAAATACCTGTGCTGTAAAAATAGGTTGGGGAGTAGAAAGTAGGTCACCATTTCTCTGTATAGCAGGGGTTCTCAACCTTGGCAACTTTAAGACTTGTGGACTTCAACTCCCAGAATTCCTCAGCCAGCTTTGCTGCGAGTTGAAGTCCACAAATCTTAAAGTTGCCAAGGTTGAGAACCCCTGCTGTATGGGATATGTACTCTGGCAGTTCACTGAAAAACTAATCTTTGAATCTCCAGAAGACCCACCTCCCATTTCCATGCTAAGATGAAACATGTTGATAAAGTGACAGATCAACCCATCAACTAGGATCTATTACAGAGGCTAAACCATAGTTTAGAATGCCATGCAAACTCAGTGACCAGGTTCACACCCTAAGTTGTTTACTGATTTTACCCCCTTTTTTCTATATTTGTAGAATGCAATTAATCAAAGCAAAGATTCACCCCAAACTCTAACAAAGGGTCAAAGGAACCAAGCTTAACAAGTTACAGGAGAAGCAGTGGAGAAGCCTTTAATGGACTCAGGTTCAGCTGCTCTGTGAACACAACTTGATGGGATGCAAATCAACAGCAGCTACATCTTCTAGGAGAGCAGCATTTGTTGGTTCAAAAATATTTTGCATCCTGAACATTTGTTGCACAGAGGACAGATTCTGTAGGATCATCACCTCAGGCAAACTCCAAGATCAGATCATCTTTCTCTGTTATTTTCACTAGAAGTCCATCTGAAAGTTGGCACGCAAAGGCTGTGTAATGTAGCCACGGAGTTGCTGAGATTTAGAAACTCTTGTTCAGATTTGCTCTCAGCCAGGAAATCTGCTCTGAGCAGGGGTCTTGCTGCTCCCTTGCTACCGGTACTAGCTAGCCTATCTCCAAGGGCTGCTATATCAACAAGCCTGATACCGTATCTGTGGAGGAAGGGCAGGACTTAAGAAAGGGAAGTGTTTAGAAAGCCCAAGAAAGGAAGGAAAGGGAAAGGATGGAAAGGGAAGTAGAAGGGCCAAATAGGAAAGGAAAAGAAAGAAAAAGGGAAGGAGGGAAGTAGAAAGGCCAGACAGGGAAGGGAAGTAGAAGGGAAGTAGAAGGGCAAGAGGGAAATGGGAAGGGGAGGAAAGGAAAGGAAAAGAAAAAAGGGACGGGAAGGAGGGAAGGGGGAAGTAGAAGGTCAAGACAGGAAAGGAAAAGAAAGGACAGGAAAGGAAGTAGAAGGGCAAGAGGGAAATGGGAAGGGGAGGAAAGGGGAGGAAAGGAAAAGAAAAAAGGGAAGGGAAGGAGGGAAGGGGAAGGGGAAGTAGAAGGGCAAGACAGGAAAGGAAAGGAAGTAGAAGGGCAAGAGGGAAATGGGAAGGGGAGGAAAAGAAAAGAAAAAAGGGAAGGGAAGGAGGGAAGGGGAAGTAGAAGGGCAAGACAGGAAAGGAAAGGAAGTAGAAGGGCAAGAGGGAAATGGGAAGGGGAGGAAAGGAAAGGAAAAGAAAAAAGGGAAGGGAAGGAGGGAAGGGGAAGGGGAAGTAGAAGGGCAAGACAGGAAAGGAAAGGAAGTAGAAGGGCAAGAGGGAAATGGGAAGGGGAGGAAAGGAAAGGAAAAGAAAAGAAAAGAAAAAAGGGAAGGGAAGGGAAGGGAAGGGAAGGAGGGAAGGGGAAGTAGAAGGGCAAGACAGGAAAGGAAAAGAAAGGAAGTAGAAGGACAAGAGGGAAATGGGAAGGGGAGGAAAGGAAAGGAAAAAAGGGAAGGGAAGGAGGGAAGGGGAAGTAGAAGGGCAAGACAGGAAAAGAAAGGAAGTAGAAGGGTAAGAGGGAAATGGGAAGGGGAGGAAAGGAAAGGAAAAGAAAAAAGGGAAGGGAAGGGAAGGAGGAAAGGGGAAGTAGAAGGGCAAGACAGGAAAGGAAAAGAAAGGAAAGGAAAGGAAGTAGAAGGGCAAGAGGGAAATGGGAAGGGGAGGAAAGGAAAAGAAAAAAGGGAAGGGAAGGGAAGGGAAGGAGGGAAGGGGAAGTAGAAGGGCAAGACAGGAAAGGAAGTAGAAGGGCAAGAGGGAAATGGGAAGGGGAGGAAAGGGAAGGAAAAGAAAAAAGGGAAGGGAAGGAGGGAAGGGGAAGTAGAAGGGCAAGACAGGAAAGGAAAGGAAGTAGAAGGGCAAGAGGGAAATGGGAAGGGGAGGAAAGGAAAAGAAAAAGGGAAGGGAAGGAGGGAAGGGGAAGTAGAAGGGCAAGAGGGAAAAAGGAAAGGGGAAGGGAAAAGGGAAAAAGAACTCACCCATCTGAACAAACACAAGAGTTAAGCTACCCCCATCAAATGCACATAGCTTTCATTCATAGACTTCCAGGAAAGTTTTCTCCTTCATTAAAAGAATATATAGCACAAATTAGGAAATGCAGTGGGGGAGGGGGATTCTTTCTGTGCATTTGAGGCGCTGTGACCTTTAGTTAGAACTTCACTTGGCTCTTTCTTTCCTGTGCATTTCAAGTCCCCTTTTCAATCCACCCAAGCCTGCTTAGATTACCAGCTCAAAAGTCCAGCAGGTCTGTGGGCCGAATAACCATTTTCGATAAATCAAGACAAGGTACTTTTCCAGCGGGGGTGGGGGGGAAGGAAGCGTGAAGGAATTCAGGCTCGCTTTTGTTTTATTAAAACCCAGCTTGTTGGTTTTCCTGCTCAGCCCCGCCGGGGATCGGCACCCCGCACCATCTTTTCCCCTCCGCTTCATCACTAACTTAACCGCAAATCCATACATGCAATTTGTGGCTACGCTACTGCCCTGCCTAGGGCGAGGGGGCTCGGAGTTCATCATGCGCGGTTTTCGGGGCTCCTCGGAAGGACAACCAAAGGCGCGGCCGAAGAAGCCACCGACCGTTAGAGAGAGGAGGAGAAAAAGGAAAAGGAGAAGGAAAGAGAGAGAGAAGGAGAGAGAGGAGGAGAAGGACAAGAAGGAGAGAGAGAGAGAAGGAAAAGGAGAAGGAAAGAGAGAGAGAGAGAAGGAGAGAGAGAAGGAGAAGGACAAGGAGAGAGAGAGAGAAGGAAAAGGAGAAGGAAAGAGAGAGAGAGAAGGAGAGAGAGAAGGAGAAGAGAGAGAGAGAAGGAAAAGGAGAAGGAAAGAGAGAGAGAGAAGGAGAGAGAGAAGGAGAAGGACAAGAAGGAGAGAGAGAGAGGAGAAGGAAAAGGAGAAGGACAAGAAGGAGAGAGAGAGGAGAAGGAAAAGGAGAAGGAAAGAGAGAGAGAGAAGGAGAAGGAGAAGGAGAAGAGAGAGAGAAGGAAAAGGAGGAGAGAGAGAGAAGGAGAGAGAGAAGGAGAAGGACAAGGAGAGAGAGAGGAAAAGGAGAAGGACAAGGAGAGAGAGAGGAGAAGGAAAAGGAGAAGGAAAGAGAGAGAGAGAAGGAGAGAGAGAAGGAGGAGAAGAAGGAGAGAGAGGAGAAGCAAAAGGAGAAGGAAAGAGAGAGAAGGAGAAGGAGAGAGAAGGAAAAGGAGAAGGAAAGAGAGAGAGAGAAGGAGAGAGAGAGGAGAAGGAGCAGGAGAGAGAGAGAGAAAGTCGGAACCGACCTAATGAAGACTCTATCGGAAAAAAAATCAGGAGGCTTTGCTTTATAAGTTTACAACCGTGTGGCTATTTCCTAAGACCAGCAAATCAACGATCCCGGGAAATAGTCTTATCTGAATCTGCAGAGCCACCCCGATCTGGGAGCAAAGGCGGCGCCTCCAGCTGCTCAAAGGGATCCCAACCAACCACGCTCGTTTACACGGCAAGAAGCTTCTGCCCGGCTTAAAAGCGGCCGCTTTTTCTAAGGACGGAGTCTCTATCTCACCCTTTGCAGGGAAGCGAGAGGAGCCCCTTCGGTAGGGGCGAGCAATACAAGACGGCCGGGAGCCTCTCCTCTCCTCCGCCTGCATTTCGGGAACCCGCGTGGGCCGCCCGTGGGACCCTCCGAGCTCCGGAAAAGGGAGAAGCCGCGCCGGGGCTGGGCAGCCCAGAGCCCCGGTTGGCCGGAGCACGGCGCGCGGCTTTCCTGGCGAAGGACGCCGGGCCGGCCTGGCTCGCCTCCCGAGATCGCCGCCCGCTTTCGGCAAGGGAGAGTTGGGAAGGCGGCCTTTCGCGCTCCCGGAGAAGGGCGAGCCGGAGGGAGACGGGAAAGCTGCGAAGGAGGCGAGGACGGGGAGCTCCGCTGGCCCCGCTGGCCCCCCCCGCCTCCTCCGGAGCCCGCGGGCAGAACCACGCGCGTCCCTTTGTCTCCCCGGGAAAAGGAGCCAGCCCGCGTGTCGAACTCGCGGCGGGGGAAGGCCGGCTCGGAGCCCCAGTCCGGCTGCCGGTCCCCTCCCGCTCCTCCGGCCAACAAAGCCCCAGCCGCGGCCGCTTGCCTCCCCCCCCCCGCCCGTCTCCTGCCCCGGGCTCGTCTGCGCGGCTCCTCCGTCCGGGAGACGCCGCGGCGAGTCCCGCTCCGGTCTCGCCTCCCTCCTCCTCCTTCCTCCGCATCGGCCGGGCTCGCCTTGTCTCAAGGCCGCCGCCGCGCGGACCAGGGACCGCCTCGCCCGGCTTCAACAGCGAGGTTAAACTGGACGCCGCGCCGCCCGCCCGCCCGCCAGGCCCCTCCGAAGCCGCCCCCGGCCGCTCCTGTCCGCGCCCCCCACCTTCCCCGGAATCCTCGTCCCCGCGCTCGCTTCGGGGACCCTCCGGGTCAGCGCTCCTCGCCGCTCCTCCGCCCCCCCCAAGGTCGCCTTTGCCAGCCCGCTTCCAAGCTCCCAAAGGCGGCGAGTCGGCGGCTCTCCTGTCCCCCACCGCCCGCCCGCCTCCTCTGAGCTTTCCGGAGCCGCGGCGGCCGCGAGTGAGTCCTTCCCCCTCCGAAGCCCCGAAGCCCGGACGCCGACGCCGTAGTCCCCCGTTCCCGGACACGCGCGGGGCTCCTGGCCGGCTTGAGCGGGTCTCCCGCAACTTCGCCTTCCGCCTCGCCAACTCCCCCCAAGGAGCCCCCCGTCCCCTCTCCCCGCCCCTTTCTCCATCTGCCCCCCCCCGCCAAGCAACTCGACCCCCTCGCCGGGCCAGCGCTTCCCCCCACTCACCCCCCCCACCCCGGCTGGGTCCCCTTGGCTTCCAAAGCCCAGCCGCTCCGGCGTCTCCTGCCCGGCTTCCCCGCCACCAGCATCCCACCTGCAGCGGAGCGCTGGAAATTCACCCCCTAAACACGTACACACACACACACAAACACAAACACACACACACCCCGCCAACGCCGAAATCCCGGACTCGCTTCGTCTGCCCTGTCCCTGTCCGCTCGGCCGGCGACTCTTTCGGCCCGTCCGCCCCACCGGGGGCGCCCCTCTCCCCTCGCCTCCAAAGGCTTAAAAGGCAGCCAAAAGTTCCGGGCGAGGCAGGCCGGAGGGACCGAAGGCAGCGGCAGCGGCGGCAGCATCAACAGCAGCCCCGAAGAGCAAGCCCCGCTCGCCTCCCTTCCTCCCCCGCGGCAAGGCTCGCTCGCGGCCGGTGCCCGCTTAGCCCTTGGCGGCGGCGGCTGGAGCAGGAGCAGCAGCAGCGGCTGGTTGTTGCTGCTGCGAGCGCCAGCCCGCTTTGCCCGCCCCTGCGAGTCTGCGACGCGCCGCAACTCGGCTCTCTGAATGACAGCTTACCTGCATGCCAATCTTCATCAGACTGACACCGGCCTGACAGCGCAGCCTATACTCACTGCCTGGCCCTGCCGCGCGTCAACCCGGCCCCGCCCTCCGCGGCCCCGCCCCCTCCTGCCGCCCGCGCACCGCCCCCAGGCCAGCCCCGAGCGCTGGAGCCGCCCCCGACGCGCGCGCACTCGGGACACCCCCCCCTCCCGACTCCTCCGGTCCTCGGCCTGTCTCCCCCTAGCGGACTTGCTCTGCTTAACCGCCGACGCCTCGGGAAGTGGGGCGCGGGGCGGGCGCGTGTCCCGAGGAGAGGCGGGGAGAAAAACTGCTTGCGGTGGTCAAAATCGGTGGTTTCTCAAACTTGGCAACTGTTGAAAGAGGTGTGGAGCTCAACTCCCAGAATTCCCCAGCCAGCCATGGGCTTACCTAGGAAGGGGGATGAAAACCTGGACCTGCTGCAGCTGTGCGGTCGTGTCTGTGAGGCAGAGGCCTTGAGAAGAAACATGCCAACTGCTGGAAATGCGCTCTCAAGCAATCGAACCAGTATTTGGCGATAGGAGGTTGAGGGTTTTTTCCCCCCTCCTAACTTATTTCTATACTTTTCTTCAACTCAGCTGGATAAACGGGGTATGCTATGGAACTAGATTGGATCAGATTCTTTGAGCCAAACTCCTAATAGTTTGTGTTCACACACACACACACACACACACACACACACACACACACACACACACACACAAAACCCTATGAGTTGTGGCTTCCAAACTGTAAGACCTGCACAGGTTTATTTCGTTCGTTCGATTCATTTAGTGACCATTGGAAGTTGGCAGTGGCACTGAATAAAACTTACTACCAGTCCTTCCACTGGCAGCATCCCCAAGGTCACACTAAGATAAGATAAGATAAGATAGATAAGATAACCTTTATTGTCATTTTTATACTGTGGGCATGACGGCACACATCAAAAATGAAATTTAGTTGCCCGCTCTCAAAGTGAAACATACATGACACACACCTAAACATAGTACTATGAACAACATATGTATAGACCCCCACATCCCTACATACACATAGCAAATAAATATTAAATATTTATTGAATATATAACGGAAGGAGGAAGCTGGAGAGTTCGCAAGGTTAGTGCTGTATGGAATGAAACTGGCTGAATCAACATTGGGGCGCCTGATTTGCTTAGAACAAGTTGAACACATTGGAAACTTTTTTCATTTATTTATTTTTTTATTGTATGCTGTCCAGAGTCACTTTTTCATCAGAAAGTCACTCATACAAATTGGATGGATGGATGGATGAATACGCACAGAAATATTCCTTTCTGTTGTATATAATTACAGTCCCATCATTTCCAAAAGTGCTTGTATTACAAAATCAGCCCACTGGGGCTTCCCAAAGTTTGTTCGTATTTTTAAAGCCATAATTAAAGTAAAGCAGAACTATTTGTGCAAAAAAGGAGAAGCCCGCCATTGGATTGAAAATGTCTTCGGAACAAAAATAGAGCAGGGGCTTTCTAAGCCAGGAGGAGGAGGAGGAGGAGGAGGAGGAGGAGGAGGAGGGGTTTATTCAAGTCAAATGCCCTGTGGAACTGGGCAGCATATACATTTGTTATGGCTAGTCTCCCAGTCAGTCAGATGTTAGATTGGTTTTGATGTTTCTGTCCATCTATAGAGTCTTTCCCAAGGACCTGAGATAGGCAGACGTTATTTAATAATATTAAAGGTATCATTGGAAAAAGAGCTGCAGAAAATCACAAAATACAAAGACCTGCAAAAAGAAATAGAAGGTCTGTGGCAAAAGAAAGCAAAGATAGTACTAATAATAATAATAATAATAATAATAATAATAATAATAATAATAATAATAATAATAATAATAATAATAATAATAATAATAATAATAATAAAAACACCTTGGGTAAAATCCCAAAACAAGTGGAGCACTGCTTGAAGATCATTGGTGGCACTGACAAAGTCACTGTCGGTCAATTGCAAAAAGCAGCTTTATTTGGAGAGCTTACATCCTGTGTCAGTACCATCAAACATCAACGTCTGCCTATCCTAGGTCCTTGGGAAGGACTCAGTAGGTGGATAAACATGCCAAATCCAATCTAAACAGCTGGCTGATTGTGTGAACAAATTATTATTATTTATTATTGTTTATTTAACTTCTATGCCGCCCTATTCCGGAGAACTCAGGGCGGCTCACAACATGATAGAAATTACCAATAAAATACATGAATATAAAAACCCCTAAGTTAAAAAAGAAAAACCAATCATTCCACAAACATACATAATAATAAAATATTATTATTTTATTATTAAAACATACATACATAAAATATAATAATATATTAAACTGGAATTCTTTTTAGCATGGGGATACCATGCCAACATAGCCCTTTGTACACTTAGGAAAGTGGAGTTTATTTCTTATTTATTAATTTTTTTATGAATTCAGATCAATAGGTCTTTACTTACCACGAGGCTTTTTGGCAAATTTCTGTTCCATTTAAATAGCAGTAGCACCATATGGCTCAATTTAAGATTTGAATAAAAAAAATGCAGAAAGAAGAGGAAGACAGAAAAAGATAACAGAAGGAGCGGGGGAGAGAGAGACAAGCAATCAATCGAGGGCCAAGAATCCAGAAGTTGTTTCTATTTTGCCTATTTCCAGGAGTTAGGGCAGACTTGGCCAAGAGCATAACATTGCTGACCTTTTCTTGTGGGGGGCCTCATCCCCAGATATCACACACTCTCAATAGGAAACTGAAAACACAGCAAGACTTCTTGGCATGGTAGGTGGCAGAAACACAGAACTGTTGCTTGAGTTGCAGTGATATGTTTTGTAAAAGGTAATAAACTCGAAGAATCACAAGAAGAGAAAATCAGTCTAATTGCTGTAGAGCCGTGGTAGCGAACCTATGGCACGCGTGCCACAGGTGGCACCCAGAGCCCTCTCTGTGGGCACGCGCGCCCTCACCCCAGTCCTAGGCCTTCAGCTGGGTTTTATAAAACCTAAGAAAGTTCAATCAATCAATCAATTTCAACTTCTTGCAGGGGGAAAAAAAAGATCTTGCAAAGTTGGAATTGATTGATTGAACTTTTTAGTCCCACCAAGTCTGCTGTTACCACTGCAGCCAGGCCCACCCAATGGGCCACGTCCACCCGGCACCCAACGATACATAAGTGGGTTTTGGGTTGCATTTGGGCACTCGGTCTCTAAAAGGTTCGCCATCACTGCTGTAGAGGAACCTGAAATTGAAAAGGGGATCAGGACCAAGGAGAGCGCTCCTGCAACTGAAGGAAAGACAAGTTATTCCGGAACTACATGGAAAAGTGGTAGATGTTTTTTTTTTCACATTTGTAGCCTTCTTTACTGAAAAGATAAGAGATTTGGCTATGGCTGGAATAATATACAAGAACATTTCAGAACACAAGGCATAAATGAAACTAATAGCCTTGCTGTTCACATTGTCAAAATTTTGTTAATAGGGAAGGGGAACTTATAGTCCTTCCTTCCTCCCTCCTTCCTTCCCTCCCTCCCTCCCTTCTTACAGCTTTCTCCTCCTCCTTTCCCCTTTCCTTCCCTCCCCATCCCCCCTTGCTAATCTTCCTTCCTTCCTTCCTTCCTTTCCTTCCTTCCTTCCCTGCTCCTTCCATCCATCCTTCCTTCCCTCCCCTTCTTCTTTCCCCTCCCTCCATTCTTACCACTTCCTCCTCCTTTCCTTCCCTCCCTCCCCATCCCCCCTTGCTGCCATATTTCCTTCCCTCTTCTGTCCCTCTCTCCCTCCCTCCCTTTCTGAAAATCCTGCAAGGTCCTACTGAAAAGGATGTTATTTGAGGTTAGGGGACTTATTTGAAATCCCTAATATCCAGGAAGCTATGGGTGGGGAGGGGGAAAACAGAGATTGGTTCCTCATACCTGCTGTCTTCAGTCCTCAAAAGCACTGATTTTGTTTTAAGACTTTCCAACTTAGGTTATTCCGCTGTAATGTTATGGCTCCCGGACAACATTCCATAGGTGGGTCATAAGGTTACTTGAATTCTTCTCTCCTAGATCAGAGATAAGACACTGGCCTGGAAGGGGAGATTTGGATACCCCACCCTACCATTCAGACCCTGCAGCTGTTGCTTTCCCAGAGCAGGAAATTAATATGGGAACTGCTTGCTCCCTTTATTCCAGAATTCATGTGAGAGAAACCATTATGTTCCTTGGTGGCTTGCAACTCAACATTCTGCAAATCAACTGTATTAGCAGAATACCATCCTATACATTTGGACAGCATTTTATTGCCAGGAGTTTTGATTAGGGAAATATTTAGACATTTGGGCTGCCTGTGCTAGTTTGCATGATTAATTCTGAGGGTATTCTTAATGTTAAAATAACCCAATTTAAATATGAATAACTGAATAAATTTGTTAAAGTAGCTTTGATTAGTTTGTCTGAGCGATGTAGTTTTCCTTTCTCTTGCACTCTTATTTTCATTTTTGTACATTAGCAACCCATTATGCTGCACTATATGACTGCATCAACCATTTATAATGGTTCTTGCAATGGTTATAGTAATAATTCTTACAAATTAATCGATTTCTGCATAGACTAGGCACCTTCTCTTCAAAATCTAGGGGTTTTTTTTCAAACAAAAACAAAATACATTTGATGTAGGAATAATCATGCGAGCCTGCTGAAGTCAGATTTGTTCATGGATTGAAGGCCATTTGAGATGACAAGGAAGTGCTTTTACTTAGACCAGGGGTTCTCAACCTTGGCAACTTTAAGACTTGTGGACTTCAACTCCCAGAATTCCTCAGCCAGCGCTGGCTGAGGAATTCTGGGAGTTGAAGTCCACAAGTCTTAAAGTTGCCAAGGTTGAGAACCCCTGACTTAGACCAATCCTTTTCTTTTTAATATGGGTCCCCCAAGAACTGGGTCTCAAGATACTAGTCTGTCGTGAATTTGCACAGCATGACCAATATCTCATCTCCATTGTTGCTGTTCCTTCATCACCTTGCACAAACTGAAGAGGTACACACCATTTCTTTGGATCCTGATTAATGCAACATCTGCACCTTCTATACTCTGCAGGTGGAGATAGAATTTCTAAATGTACCCAGAAAAAAAAGGGGCATGAATTTGACAATACTGCATCCAGTTTTGGTCACCACGATGTAAAAAAGATGTTGAGACTCTAGAAAGAGTGCAGAGAAGAGCAACAAAGTTGATTAGGGGACTGGAGGCTAAAGCATATAAGGGACGGTTGCCGGAATTGGGAATGTCTAGTTTAACAAAGAGAAGGACAAGGGGGGACATGATAGCAGTGTTCCAATATCTCAGGGGCTGCCACAGAGAAGAGGGAGTCAAGCTATTCTCCAAAGCCCCTCAAGAAGGCAGGACAAGAAGCAATGGATGGAAACCAATCAAGGAGAGAAGCAACCTAGAACTAAGGAGAAACTTCCTGACAGTTAGAACAATTAACCAGTGGAACGACCTGCCTCCAGAAGTTGTGAATGCTCCAACACTGGAAGTTTTTAAGAAGAGACTGGACAGCCATTTGTCTCAAATGGTGTAGGGTTTCCTACCTGAGTAGGGGGCTGGACTAGATGACCTCCAAGGTCCCTTCCAACTTCATCATCATCATTATCATTATTATTATTATTATTATTATTATTATTATTATTATTATTATTATTATTATTATCATCTTTACAGGAAGTAGACTCTAGGAACCCCATTCAATTCCATACAACCTTACTCAAAATCATGCCCAGTTTTCTCAAATGGTCAAAGTAGATGACAGTGCCCGAACACACACATGGGGAGATGGCATCTACAGATAGGTACCTACGATCACAGCTAAGCCCGAAATTTCCATTGCTAAGCAAGACAGTTGTTAAATAAATTTTGCCCCATGTTATGGTCTTTCTTGCCCAAGTTGTGAAGTGAATCCCTGCGGTTGTTAAGTTAGGAACAAAGGTTGTGAGGTGAACCCGGCTTCCCCCATTGACTTTGCTTGTCAGAAGATCGCAAAGGGGGATCCCTTGACCCCGGGACACTGCGACCGTCATAAATATGAGCCAGTTGCCAAGCGTTCAAATTTTTGATCACACCACCGTGGGAATGCTGCAATGGCTCGTAAGTGTGAAAACGGTCATAAAGTCACTTTTTTCCAGTGCCCCTGTAACTGCTGGATGGCCACCAAATGAATGAGTGTAAGTTGAGGATGAGCTGAAAGAGTTGGCGACAAAATGAATTCACTGAGCAAAATTGGCTGAGGAAGCTATGGAGAGTAAAAGTTTTTGCGGAGAAGCTGTACTTGACGAAGTCATTGTGAACTTCAGCTGTTTTTTTTTGTTGTTGTTCTTTGCTTTCTCCCTTTCTCTCTGTGTGCATATGTGTGTTTTCCACTGTCTCCGGGTGTTTGAAGAATTGAGCCCTTAAATCAGCTTTATGGGAGCCTGCTGTCAATGATAGCTCCGGAGTGTCACGACATTTTTCTGGGCAACTGCGGTAATGATATCGACCAATCTTTTTAAACTTGAGAGGCCGTGCCTTCCGGTGTCAGATTACGTGTGAGAATTACTGACAGTAACAGAGTGGGTCTCAGTTGGAAGCAAGCAAATAAAAGATATAATGGGTTTGGAAATAAGCTAACCATCCAATAGACAGTTTTTTTTTTAATGGTGGCTCTCAGGAGCAGGTCATTAATAAATTGAACGGTTTTATTGTTGCGCACAGTCCTGCTCTGAAACAGGCAGTGCTGAGTTCAAGAAACGATTGCTGGAATTGGGTATGTCTAGTTTAACGAAGAGATGGACGAGGGGGGACATGATAGCAGTGTTCCAATATCTCAGGGGCTGCCCCAAAGAAGAGGGAGTCAAGCTATTCTCCAAAGCGCCTGAAGGCAGGACAAGAAGCAACGGATGGAAACTAATCAAGGAGAGAAGCAACCTAGAACTAAGGAGAAACTTCCTCACAGTGAGAACAATTAATCAGTGGAACAACCTGCCTCCAGAAGCGGTGAATGCTCCAACACTGGAAGTTTTTAAGAAGAGACTGGATAGCCATTTGTCCGAAATGGTATAGGGTTTTCTGCCTGAGCAGGGGGTTGGACTAGATGACCTCCAAGGTCCCTTCCAACTTTACTATTATTATTATTAATTTGTTCCCTGCATTGGAATATTTCCATCCTATGCCACCTTGATTGAGTTCATTCATAAATTGCTTCCACTCTGAATCCAAATGTTCCTGCATTCTTGTGGGGGGGGGAGGAAGATTACGGATCCTGCATTTAAATACATATATGTGAACGTATCTTCTTGCTGAATAAATTTATATGTATATTTAATATATTTGGTACTCGGAGTGGGGGAACAATTCATCTAAACTGTTAAGGAAACTTAAGTCCTCAACACACCGCCCAATTTTACAACCTGTCTGTGGCAGTTATTTAATGGACATGGCAGTCATAATGTGAAAGCAGTGGCTGTTAAGCAAACAGTGCAGTTGTAAAGCAAATCAGCGTTCCTCCTAGAACTGATTTGTACACATGGATAGGGTGGACTGAACAGAGAGAGGCGGGCTAAGAAGGATGCTAGTTGGAAGCTAACAAGGTTTTTATCTTTCCCTCAGAACTGTGAAGAAACAAGTCACCGAATCCTGACACTGCAGTCCCTAAGCTCTGACACAGCTGCCTTGCTATTGCACCAAGCCACAGTGCCATAAATCAAAAGGATGTTATTCAGACAATGAGACAGATGGAGAAGATTTCTTTGCACGACCCAGCCAGATTGCTATCGGCACAGCATGTCCGGTGTGACAAACTTGTTGGAGGAATCACTTGAAGCAACTCTGAGTTCTCCCTCCCTGTCGGAATGCCTTTGGAGATTTTGAGGGGGACTAATGATTTATAATTTTTGTTTCCTGTTCTGGGCTCAACCCACAGTAGAGATTTCGGAGTGTCTTGTAAATCAAAAAACAGGATGGTCTTCACACACTCATTATTATTCTACAAGAGCAATGGGAGACAAGAAGCTATAAAAAATTGCCTTCATTGCTAAGTTGTTTCAGCTAGATTTAGTTCCAGGAAGGGAAGAGAAAGGAAGGTAGTAGTATAATTGGAGTAGGAGAAATAACTAGGGCAAAAGATAAAAATTTATATCTTCATATCTAGGTCAACGGGAATGTTTGCATATTATTCTTAGAAGAGAAATGAAAGCAAGAAGCAAAGCCATAACAAAGGGAATCATTTAAATATTTCTGCATGTCTCTCCCAAATGTCAAGACAACAGAATTAATCATGTCTGGAACTTGACTGTCTTTCTGAAGATACAATTTTATCCCTACCAGCCCACAATGTAGTTGAACAGTAGATTGATATAGCCCCAACTAAGAACGTGGAGAATCTCCATTCCATTTTCTCTTTCTGAAGTTATTCTCTGAAACAAGACATGGTGCTTTCTGATTCGTATGCCTCTTGTATCACAGGTGGACAACCCATGTCTCACGATCTACATGTAATTCTGGCCCCATTAGGACACTTCTCTTCCATTCCCTGCACAAGATCACAGCACAGTGAAATTCAATGACAAAATATTCAGGATTTTTTAAAACACAATAAATCCCAAAATATGTGTTTAGAACTCTGGTAGATTCAATGCAGCAATTTTGATTGATTATCTCACCCAATTGCTTCCCCAAATCCTGAAAATAAAAAGTCCTACAATGTCACTACATAAACATCTCTCTTTCACACACACACACAGTTCTGGAAATCAGGAAAGAATAATAACCTCTGGCCATAAAACAATATCCTTCTCTGATCCATAACTTCTGGATTTTAATCACAAAGCTTTCCTAGTTCTACCAAAGATGCTCTTGGTTGATTGACTGCAGCATCTTCTGGAGAAGTCGGCATCAGAATAAGAATCAGGCTCAGAAAAGCCTTATTGTAGTCACCCTGGAATAACATAGTACAACTCTGTCATAAAAATATAATACGTGATTAATAATGTAATGTGGTGATGTATCATAATACATATATCACCATAACACCGTATAAGAGAATAACCATAAGGTTTAAAATATAGAGTACATAAATTAACAGGGGGAGTTGGAAACATGGAAAAGCTCAATGAAATATAGATAATATTATGTACTCTTAAATGCCTGCTTAAATTATAATATGAATAAATTCTATAAATAATATGAAGTTAACCCCAAAGTTACAATTTAACCAAAAGACCAGACAGTCTACTCTAGAAAAAACAATCCTCTTTCAACATATAAAAATATATATAGTAGAAATGACCACTTGTAGAACATCTTGCCTCCAAAAGCGGTGAATGCTCCAACACTGGAAGTTTTTAAAAAGAGACTGGACAACCATTTGTCTGAATGGTTGGAGCAGGGGGTTGGACTAGATGACCTCCAAGATCCCTTCCAACTTTATTATTATTATAATTATTATTATTATTATTATTATTATTATTATTATTATTATTATTGTTGTTGTTGTTGTTGTTGTTGTTGTTATTATGCTGAAGTCCACCAACAAATTATGTAGGCATACAACTTTTGAATCACAGATATGCATTTTGTAGTAAAGTATGGTGTCCCCCATTTATTAATGAATCTGAGTGCCAAAGATTTATGCTGCTATATCCCTTTGTTTCTTTTTACTTAGAAGTAGGCACCCTGTTTTTATTCTCCATAACTTTATGTTATCCTTTCCTTACTCTTGAATTAAATTGCTGGACTTTAGGAAAAGAACGTTCTTCTATTTCAGCAAAACATGAATAAACACCTTCATATTAGGAAAATTATGCCCCGGGAAATAGCACACCCTATACTTGCAGGCAGTTCTGGGGAAAGACTTTTGGGAAATTAAAATCTATATCCGGAAGCTGACATCCTGATGGGACCAAAGCAAAATTCAGTAGCGAAATGATAAGAACTGAGCACAAGCAAAATTGAGTAGTCTCATCCTTTCTCAAAACATTCAGGTAGTCCTTAACGTACGACCACAATTGAGCCCCAGATTTTCTGTTGCTAAATGAGACATTTCTTAAGTGAATTTTGCTCCATTGTTTTTATTATAAATATTTTATTGGTTTTATAGTTATAAACAAAAAATCAAATTGAATACAACTCAACTTAACACAATCTTTTTCAACTTTCTCCCACACAAAACAAAAAGTACATTCTTTTAAAAAACTTACATAGGATACTTAAAATAACTATGGGTTTTGCTCCGCAGCACCCCCTCCACCACATCCCCCTCTTCCTTCCTCCCTACCGGTATCTCCTACTTCCCTCCCCCTCCCCTCTCTCCCTCCCTCACTCTCCACCCTCCTCTCCTACAACCAACCTTCCAACTTCCCTCCACTCCTTCACTCCTCACTCTCCACCCCCTCCAGATGTGGTCCAGAGGTACTGACTGAGCAACCCCTCTTATATCAATAAATATATCATTCTTATATATTGCAAGTATTGCAGTTGAGTACATTATGATACCCCCCCAGCCCACCCCACCCCCGACTTCCCAAAGTGAATACAGGGTAAAACAAAAGAATTTTGCTCCATTGTTAAGTGACCCCCCTGCAGTTGTTATGTTAGTAACGCAGTTGTTACGTGAATTGGGCTTCCCCATTGACTTTGCTTGTCAGAAGCTCACAAAAGGGGATTGCATGATCCCGGGGCACTGCAATCGTCGTAAGTATGAATCAGTTGCCAAGCATCTGAATTTTGATCACCTGACCTTGGGAACGCTGCAACGGTCGTAAGTGTGAAAACAGTCATCGGTCACTTTTTTCAGTGCGGTTGTAAGTTGGAATGGTCACTAAATGAACTGTTGTAAACTGAGAACTACCTGTATTCCGTCACTTCCTTGTCTTTGTATTTATGGATCAGAGATAATTTCTCCCTATTCAATCAGCATTTCCTGCAGTTTCTTCTTCCCTTCGACAAAAAAACTGACAACTACTTCTGTTACACACTGTGAAAAAGATATTCTGGCAAAAAGGACAATCCCAAATGTGCTAAGAATTTATTCTAAAGGACGTTTTTAATAGCTGTTATAATGGTGACCAGAAAAAAAAAAGTCCACCCCAGTTTGTGAAAATAATAAACATTCTACAAGTGAATTAGCCCAGATAATTTATTTTCTTTGTTTTAAAGACATCTTGGAATATTTCCTCAATTGCTTGACTACTGGCACTTTGGGGAGGATTAGTTTCCCAATTATATAAATCCAGGTATTCCTTCCAACATTATTGTATCCTCTTAGGTAAATAGATTTCCAGTGTTGAAAGCTATGCCATTCTGTATCAAAAGATGTAATTTTCACATCAGTATATTGTTTTGTGCTACAACTGAGAAAGTAAGTTAGCAGCAGCATCCACATTAGCCAGTTTGTCTTCCTGAGACACTGGAATCTGAAGTTTCTTTGAAAAAATTTTGGACAATTGTTTAACATTTTTCTGTATTTCTGTAAACACCTTATCTATCTTGTAAACTTTTTCATCATTCACAATATTTATCTTTTTTAGGTTGGTGGCCACTGGCTTTGCTTTACTTTTAGCCTTTAGTATTTTTTTATTGGCTATATGGAATACATTGGCCTGTTTCAGTCCTTTTGCCTTATTCTTGCCCATGACCTAAGTAAATATTTTTATTCTGTTTGAGGAGAAGGGGAGCTGCAGTCGAGCGCCTCAAGAAAAACCCAAGCGGGGGACAATGTCCAAATCGGGTGCCCCCTAGATTTTAGCTCTTTTTCCCAACGGCGTGCGCAACCCAAAACCTTCCATCCAGAAGTAGGTCACGTGGATCAGCCCAGATAATTTATAACATTTACACTTTTGCATAGCAAGCTTAGGGGAGAAAACAACTTACGGAAAAATCCACTGAGTTTGATTGCAAAGTAATTTCACTAGTTTTTTTGAGATAAATAATTAAATTCTCTTTATAAGATTATATTATTGTTAGTGTGCAATTTCTCTAACAGAACTATGTCAGGTTGCAGTGGGAAATTAATGCTTACAGGTTTATGTGTACATAAACAGAAAAAGCTCGTTAAATATGCATAAGATGGAAAAGGAATACATTATTGAACAATCTACTTTCAAAAGCACCCAGTTTTAAAATTATTGTTGTGGAAGGGCACATTTAGGTATTTGGAAGCGGAAGAATGCCTTATATAAATGAAGTGATATTCAGTACAAAAGAATATATTTATATTAATAAAAAGAGTTGTCTTTTTTGCAATCGTTAAAGCGAGTGACGAAGTCACTTGGAAAAAAAAATGTCTCTGAGTGCTTAGGGGGTTAAGCAATCATCCATTCCATCAGCCCCAGCCCAAATGCCCAGTGCCAGTGATTGATTGATGATGTACAATGTAGTCCTAAAACATATGACGGGTATCGCATTGCTCACTTCTGGGCAACGAATCCATTTAGGGGGTGGTCCAAAGGGATTACTATTTTATGAACCTGCTGAATGAGAGAGACAGCACACGTGCAAATAATTTAAAAATTATAAATTTTTACATGAAAAGAGGCAGGCACATTATTGAAGTCCCCAATATTTCTAGGTTGCGTGAAGCTAGAAAATTGCAAGGCAATACCCAAACAATCCAGTAACACAGTAGTTCTTGACTTAGGACTGCCACTGGGGACCAGAATGTCTGCTGCTAAGCAAGGCATTAGTTAAGTGAGTTGTGTCCAATTTTACTGCCTCTGTTGCCATAGTTGCTAAGCAAATCGCTGCAGTTGTGAGGTGAATTGGGCAGTTGTTACGTGGATGTAGCTTCCCTCCTTGATTTTGCTTGGTGGAAGTTGGCTGGGAAGGGTGGCAGGTGGCCATCACAAGACCCCAGGATGCTGCAGGCGTCCTAAACACATGCCAATTGCAGAGCGCCCAAATTTTGATGCTGTGACTGTAGGATGTTGCAACGGATGTAAGTGCGAGGATCGGTTTGTAGATCCCTTTTTCAGTGCCTCTATAAATTTGAAGGGTCCCTAAACGAAGGGTAATAATAATAATAATAATAATAAGTTGGAAGGGACCTTGGAGGTCATCTAGTCCAGCCCCCTGCTCAAGCAGGAAACCCTATACCATTTCGGACAAATGGCTGTCCAGTCTCTTCTTAAAAACTTCCAGTGTTGGAGCATTCACCGCTTCTGGAGGCAGGATGTTCCATTGGTTGATTGTTCTAACTGTCAGGAAGTTTCTCCTTAGTTCTAGGTTGCTTCTCTCCTTGATGAGTTTCCATCCGTTGCTTCTTGTCCTGCCTTCAGGTGCTTCAGAGAATAGCTTGACTCCCTCTTTTTTGGGGCAGCCCTTGAGATATTGGAAGACTGCTATCATGTCACCCCTAGTCCTTCTCCCCATCAAACTAGACATACCCAATTCCAGCAACCGTTCCTTATATGTTTTAGCCTCCAGTCCCCTGATCATCTTTGTTGAAAGTCAAGGTCTACCTGTACTGAACACGCTTCTTATTCCAATGGTTTCAGACTGAGGTTGGGTGAATCGAAAGATGGGGTTAAAAGTCAAAATATTTTTACACCGAGGGTGCAAGACCGTCTCCTCAGAAATTCCATAGGACAGCAAGCCGTTACTGGTAACACTAAAACCAACACACACACAGCATTCCACATTAATCCTGAAAATGCGGTAAATAAATTGTTTATCACAAAATGCCAGAAGCTTCTCATATTTCATTCCAAAGAAACAGTTCCTGTTCTTACCGGCTCAGAGAATTGGCATCAGTATCACCATATATCTCCGGAGCCCCCGTAAATTATTGGCTGTCCTTCCTTCAGAAGTAAATCTTTTGTCTTTTAACTTGTGGAAATAGAGGGGAAATAGAGTGGTGTGTTTTCCCCCAATGGTCTCCCAGGTTGTTCCTACCTCCTACATCTTAGGACAGTGAGGTACCAAAGTGGCTGATGAATGTAGCATTACTGCTACTATTAACATCACTTTAACTGATGTTTGGGGAGGAAAGCTATGGCAAATCTAGACAGCATACTAAAAAGCAGAGACATCACCCTGCCAACAAAAGTGCATATAGTCAAGGCCATGGTTTCCCAGTTGCAATTTATGGCTGTGAAAGTTGGACCATAAGAAAGAGTGAGTGCCAAAGAATTGGGACCTTTGAACTATGGTGCTGGAGAAGACTCCTGTGAGTCCCCTGGACTGCAAGGCGATCAAACCGGTCAGTCCTGGAGGAGATCAATCCTGACTGCTCTTTAGAAGGCCAGATCCTGAAGCTGAAACTCAAGTACTTTGGCCACCTAATGAGAAGGAAGGACTCACTGGAGAAGAGCCTAATGCTGGGAAAGATGGAGGGCAATTGAAGAAGGGGACAACAGAGAATGAGGTGGCTGGATGGAGTCACTGAAGCAGTAGGCGTGAGCTTCAATGGACTCCAGAAGATGGTAGAGGACAGGAAGGCCTGGAGGAACGTTGTCCATGGGGTCGCAATGGGTCGGACATGACTTCGCAATTAACAACAACAACTGATGTTTATTTACTACTATTGCTATACTACTACTACTAAAGTTTGCTACAATTACTGCTAAGTGAAGACTACGGAGCCAGCAGCACTGCAGCTAGCTGATATTAACTCTTTAAATGCCACGATCTTGTAAAGTAAGGAGATTCTTTAGGAAGGTCTCGCATCTGACTTGGGTCCTTATTAACACTAAGTGGTATATATAACGGAGCTTCTATAGTCCTGAAATGTTACAACAAAGAAACCAACAGACAAAATTCCTTTTAAAAAAAAAAGACTGTAAGATGTGTAGTTCCGTGTATTTTAAGTCACAGTACCGTCATGATTACAGAAATCCAGAGTAGTAAATATGGAGGCAATATGTCTGTGGAGATTCTCAGTCCTCCAGGTCACTGGTTATCCCAGTGGTTCTCAACCTTTTTCAGGTTGAGACCCCACTTGCACCGCCCATGCGCGGCGCGACCCCGACCCGCGCGAGCGCTCACGCATGCGGGACGGGCCGATCTGTGCATGCGTGGTGCGCGCACGATAAAAAAAACCAAAACAAAATGGCGGACCGCGACGGCCCAATCCGCGCATGCGTGGCGCGCGCGACGAAAAAAAACCCAAAAAAACCCAAAAACAAAATGGCGGACCGCAACATGCGCGGCGCGCGTGCGACAAAAAAAATAATAAATGGCGGATTGTGACAGGCTGATCCGCGCATGCGCGGCGCGCGCGCGACGGCCTGAACCGCGCATGCACAGCGCGCGCGCGACGGAAAAAAACAAACAAAAAAACCCAAAAAAACCAAAATGGTGGGCCACGGTGTCCGGCGACCCCCGCGAAACAGTCGTTCAACCGCAAATGAGGTCGCGACCCATAGGTTGAGAACCGCTGGGTTATCCCAAAGGTGCTGTTCAAAAGGCAACTGGACCTTCCGGGTTTTTTCCTTGAAAACATTTTCCCTTCTCATCCAAGAACCGAAGAAGCTTCTTAGATGAGAAGTGAAATGTTTTCAAGGAAAAAAGACCAGGAAAGTCCAGTTGCCTTATGGAGGCAATATGTATTAAATGTATAGCTATAATTTATAGTTATGTACACGTTCAGCCAAACACTAACCATAGTTAGAAGGAAAGAGATGATGGGAAATCAGTGGTGCTGGTTTGTAGGCAGCTGCCCTGCTTTATAGGAAAACATTTGGCAGTCCTTGAATCCCTCCATAATAGGGAGATCTTTGGTGAAGGACATTGCTGGTTTTGCTTGGATCAAAGATACTTTAGAACAGGGGTCTTCAAACTCAGCCCTTTTATGACTTGTGGACTTCAACTCCCAGAATTCCTCAGCCAGCACCCCTGGATCACATCTGGCCCTTTGGCTGTTCCTCTTTGGTCTGTAAATTAGAAATGAGAAATCGAATGTAAAAAAGTACACCACGCACACAACACAACTGCATTGCTCTTATCTTGAAGGCGACTGCTATTTTTTTCCAGTTTATGTGCGTGTGTATGTTGTGTGTGTGTGAAACAGCAGTCAACATAAAAGCAATGCGGTTGTGTTGAGTGTGTGGCGTACCCTACGCCTGTACACCTTCACAGTTCTATTGATTCAGCCCTCTCCAACAGTCCCACTCTCATGTGGCACCTTAGGAAAATTAATTCCCCACCCCTGTCATAAGCAGTAGTAGGGTGCTGAAAGAAGAAAATAGAAAAAGCAAGCGACAATTAACTGAAGGAAGTGTGTAGGTAAGAAATAAAAATTTAAGCTGTATACCCACACATGCACACTCTGCCAGAAAAAAACTGGCAAGCCTGGAATTTCTACAATGCAAAAGAGGAATGGAGGTTGAATTACTCATGCTAAATGAAACAAAAAAAAAGCCTATTTATCAGCTGCAGGCTTTCTAATATATATGTATAATAGTGATATACATGTGATCATTTCCCAAAGGTAAATGGCATTCAATTTTGGCTGGGACAATATTTTATTCCTACTGATTCTTGTTCACTTACCATTACCCCCCCCCAGGCCTTATTGCAGAATCCTGCTCACATACAGCACCTGTTCAAAAGGTAATCAAGCAGGACTCCAAAGCCACAAGACCATTCAGCAACTTGCATGTGGTCACAACTCTTTAAAGATGCAAATTGAGAATCAGCCATCATAACAAGAGAGTTCTGCTAATTCTCTTATGAGTATGCAGATTTCGGTACCAACTTTTGTTATTTGTTTTATTTAGCAATAAATTTAATACTGGCTCCCTGAAGCAAAAAGACAGATGGACTATAAACTTTGCATTTTTAGTGGTTTCAGTTACTAGGTTGAAGTAAAAAAAAATTTTTTTATCCCCCGTTTAAATTATATCCTTGCAAGTTTGTATTGATTGAATTTTGACTTAGAAAAAAGTGGCCTCTGGTGTGACTTGTCTGTTTTTTGGCATTAGAATCTGCAGAAATACATTTTATAATCTGCAAGGATTCATTGGATTTGTCTATTCTTAATTTACTTTCTTGATGCATAAATGGATTAAATGCTTGCTTTGAATATCATTCAATGGATACCAGTATAGTAATTACGGTCTCACGTGTCAGGCCCAAGAACTGAGAACAACACATAAAGTTATTCCTGAATAGGGTTTTTTATTATTGTTGTTGTTGTTCGCCTACAGACTGAATCTTGCAGACTAAACCAACTATCTGCCTAGCTTTAGATGTATTCTGAGAATTTTTAAAATAAGAACTCTAACCTGACAAATGAGAAACTGAAAAAGTGAATTTGATGTAACTGATAAAAATGGAAGACGGAAAGAAACTGAAGATAAATGCAAAACTGAGAAACTGAGATTTTACACCTTTAACTAATCATTATCCCAAACTTACCTTCACTGTCTCCCTTATCCATCCATTTCTTTGCATCCTGAGGCTTTGCCCCACATAACAATGGTGGTTACATCTTAACACTTGGCATAGTGCATCCAGTTTTGGTCACCACGATGTAAAACAAATGTCGAGACTCTAGAAAGAGTATAGAGAAGAGCAACAAAGATATCAGGGGACTGGAGGCTAAAACATATAAGGAACGGCTGCTGGAATTGGGTATGTCTAGTTTAGTGAAGAGAAGGACAAGGGGGGACATGATAGCAGTGTTCCAATATCTCCAGGACTGCCACAAAGAAGAGGGAGTCAAGCTCTTCTCCAAAGCGCCTGAAGGCAGGACAAGAAATAATGGATAGAAACTAACCAAAGAGAGAAGCGACCTAAAGCTAAGGAAAAATTTCCTGCCAGTGGGAACAATTAATCAGTGGAATAACTTGCCTCCAGAAGTTGTGGGTGCTCCATCACTGGGGGTTTTTAAGAAAAGACTGGACAGCCATTTGTCTGAAATGGTATAGGGTTTCCTGCCTGAGCAGCGGGTTGGACTAGATGACCTCCAAGGTCCCTTCCAACTTTATTATTATTATTCATTAGGTGTGAACCTCAGCCAACTGAGCATTCTTCATCATCATCATCATCATCATCATCATCATCATCATCAGTAGTAGTAGTAGTAGTAGTAGTAGTAGTAGTAGTAGTAGTAGTAGTAGTTTGGACACTTGAACAGTGTCATTTGGGATGATGCACGATTAAAAATTACAATGAATATTGTAAGCTGCCCAGAGTTACCATGTGGCAGGATGGGTGGCTGATATATATTTTTTTACAAATAAATAGATAAATAAATACTGATAATACTGGCTTAATTGCCTTTGTACTTTATTTTATGGCTTCTTTTGCTTAAGCAATGGAAAGAATTTCATAATTTAACTCCCTGGCCCAACTCCTTAATATTTAGGAAATCACTCTTTCCCCCTCTTTATAACCAGACCCGATTCATAAGCTTTCTTCTAAAACAGACTTATGCGTCACTTTCCCATAAGTGGGCATTAGCTAATGCCAAACTGCAATAGAAATGCTATGAATTAACATACGGCAGGCCTATTAAAATATAATGAGGGTTTCCTGATTAATGTTATTATGAGGAATACCAAAGGAACTAATGATGATTACCCACTGTACAGTGGAGAATTTGAGCTTCATTATCAAGGGCTGCATGGCTTCTCTTAGAACTCAGTCTGGGCCATCTGGCCATGTTTGTCCTGAACATGGGATATGGTTTGTTCTACAGCGGGGAACCAAAAGTTGGAGAGAGAGAAAGAGGTGTACATGTACATCCGTAGATCTGTCTATGTATTTATTTATTTATAATCAAATTTATATGCCGCCCTTCTCCTAGGACCCAGGGCGGCTCACAACAAATACAATAAAAATTTAAAAATTAATTGCATTCATACAAACACAATCAGCTCACAGTCACTGATGGAGGGACCTTCCTAGGGCCCAGGGGCAGAGCACAGCTCATACGCCCCAAGCCTGTTGGCATAGATGCGTCTTCAGCAATTTATGGAAAGCTAGGAGGGAGGGAGCAGTACGAACCTCTGAGGGAAGCTGGTTCCAGAGGGCTGGGGCAGCAATGGAGAAGGCCCTTGTCCTAGGCCCCGCCAGATGACATTGTCTAACAGACGGGATCCGTAGGAGGCCAACCCTATGTGCCCTAACCGGTCGCTGGGATTCATGAGGCAGAAGACGGTCCCGCAAGTATCCTGGTCCATTGCCATAAAGGGATTTATAGGTCATAACCAACACTTTGAATTGTGTTCGGAGACCAATTAGTAGCCAGTGCAGCTCACGGAGAGCTGGAGTGATATGAGCATGTCTTGGGAGACCCAAGACGGCTCGCGCGGCCGCATTCTGGACTACTTGCAGTCTCCGGACATTCTTCAAAGGTTGCCCCATGTAGAGAGCATTACAGTAGTCGAATCTCGAGGTGACAAGGGCATGGGTGACTGTGAGGAGTGACTCCCGGTCCAAATAGGGCCGCAACTGGCGCACCAGGCGAACCTGGGCGAATGCCCCCCTCGCCACAGCCAAAAAATGATGTTCTAGACTTAGCTGTGGATCGAGGAGGACACCCAAGTTGCCTGCATGAATGTGTGTATGTCGGAGGAAGCATTTTCAACCTAGCTGTACTGAAACTGATTGAGAAATTGCCAGGAAATAATCTGCGTAGAAGAAAGTTCTCCCTCTGAATTTTTTGTTTCTTTCAAGTAAACATAACAATACAGGAAAATGGAATGGCTGCTTAGAAATGCAGGCAGTTGATACATCGCTGTTACAGAGAGAGACATTTAATTATAATAACGTCCACAACATGTTGCATCTGAGATGTGATGGATTGCCTCTTGCAAAATTACCATCCTGGCTGGATTCATTAGCAGTTTGGTTTTACTCATCCTGCTGAACAGTCACGTATTTGGTCCAGTTTGGGTTTAATGCACTGTGGGAATGCAGATGCTATGGTTTATGAACCATGATGGTTTATTTATTTATTTATTTATTTATGTATTCGGATTTGTATGCCGCTCCTCTCCGAAGACTCGGAGCGGCTCACAACATATATATAAAAACAATTGCAACAAATCCGAACAAGAAACATTAAAAAATAAAAACCCCATACATACACATCAATCACACCACAATCAACAATCATCCCCAGGCCTGCTGGCAGAGGTAGGTTTTTAAATTCTTTCGGAAGGCTGGGAGGGTCGGAGAAACGCGGACTTCAGGAGGTAGTTGGTTCCAGAGGGCGGGCGCCGCAACAGAGAAAGCCCTCCCCTAGGGCCCGCCAGACGACATTGTTTCGCTGACGGGACCCAGAGGAGGCCGACCCTGTGCGCTCTCACCGGTCGTAGAGAAGTATGTGGCAGAAGGCGGTCCCGTAAGTATCCTGGTCCCATGCCATGAAGGGCTTTATAGGTAATAACCAACACCTTGAATTGGGCTCGGAGACCAATAGATAACCAATGCAGCATGCGGAGAGTTGATGAAATGTGGGCACAACGAGGAAGGCCCACAACTGCTCGCGCAGCTGCATTTTGCACTAATTGTAGTCTCCGAACACTCTTCAAGGGTAGCCCCATGTAGAGAGTGTTGCAGTAGTCGATCCTCGAGGTGACAAGGGCATGTGAAATATGGTTTATGACTTTGTGTATTTAATGAACTAAGCCAGTTGGGGATTATTCCACAAACTAAGGATAAGCAAACCATAACTTAGTGCTGGGTGAACCCAGCAGCTATCTAAAATCCGGGATGGTCATGAGTTGGCTACACCTATTCTGAAAAGTGGGAAAGGAAGAGAAAGAGTACAAACAGAAGAAAATATTTAAAGCTCAGGATTGAACTGTGAGGCCCTTGGTGGTCTCTGACATCAATGCTGATGTTACCTAATTGGATATTGAAACATCTGCAAGAAAACAACAAAGTTGAGAGAGCACCAAGGTCATTGAAGAGAAATGGGTTGTACTTCTAGAGATAACGTATTGTAGACTATGGATAAGATACTTCCAGGTCTGTTGAGCCTAAGGAAAACTGTGTTCTGAAGAAGTGGGTGACACAGGGTTTTTTTCCCATATGTTGGAACTACTTTACAGTGGAGAAATTGAGTTTTATTATAAATGATTGCTGTTAGAACTCAGTTTGGGTCATCTGGCCACGTTTGTCCTGCAGGTGGAAAGTGGGGTATGGACTTTGTTCTACAGAAGTGAACCAAAAGGTGGAGAGACAAGGTGTTGCCATGACTCCTTAGTAGCCAGGTTAATCTTCAATGGTTTCAGTTATACTTCAGTTACACACTGTCATGGCCCCCATCCTCTGAAATAACACCCCCCAAAAAAATAAAGAAGGTGCCCTCACTTCTGAGGTTCTGAAAAGTCCTTGTAACTTGGAAAGAAAACTATTTCTTGTCAGTGGACTGAATTCATCTCTTGCAGAGAATTTCTGAAGTTGAATTGAAGGCCCGATGGAGTTGATAGAAGTAAAGGAAAGGTCTTCAAAATTTAATATTGAAAGAGAAATTTAAAATTGAATTTGCTGCAGTGGAAACTTACTGCCTGGACAAATTGGGTTACCAAAAAGTATAATAGATGGGAAACAGGAAAGAAGAGCATAAAGGAAGGATGTAAGAGGAATACATAGGCAAAAATTAGCTGGGTCTTAGAGTGGGAAAGGAAGAAGACAAGCTGTAAAAACCTCTGTAAGAGGAAATGGCTAGCCAGGAAAACTTAACTAAACTGAAAAACAGGAAAGAACCTATTGTTCTAAGGCGCTCAGAACTCAAAACCAACAATTGAATATGTCTAATATTTTATATTATTAATGTACATGTGATGTATGATTTAGTATGTAGCAGGAAATAGGTAGGAGGCGGTCGGAAAGAGTGTAACCTCATAGTACCTCAGCCAATGGGGAAAGAGGAGGGATGTGGCGGCCAGGACAGGGCTGTATAAAGAAGGGAATATTTTGGGTTGAAACTTTGGAGAGAACCCAGCTTTGATAGCTTTTCTCCCCACTTATTGCAATAAACGAAACAAAAGGCCTTAACTGTGTCTTGGCGGGTTATTGCTCAGGCGAGCTTGCCTCTGATCATGAAGTAAAAAGTAGCCAGGAGCACATAACAGAGTTGTAAGGCATCAAATTGGCCATGTCTCCTATCTAGCATTCTGACCCACCAAGCCTATTCCTTCATGGATATTTTGGCTTACTTCATCAAACTGTGTTTATCATGATAAGAAAGAGAGAGTGAGAACAACCCCCCCAAAAAAAACACGTCCTTGCAGTTTTTCTTGGGAAAATACCAAAAGAAAATTGTACAGGCAGTGTTCTACTGAATCACTCACCGAGGAGAAATGTAATCACATTACTTTCAAAAGGATTAGAATACCTGCGTTTTATCTTTTGGCACATCTTCAGTGTTTCAATGCTTCTCCACCCCCATAAGCCTTCACCACAGACTCTCTGGCCGCAAGCCAGTTCTGTTCTTTCTGACATCGAATGTGCAGCTGGGAAGCATTCCTGTAAATCTAATATCCAGTAATAAGACATTGAAGCTGATCCTGAATCATGCTTTTCTCCAAGTTCTTACTAAGCCCTAATATATGGTGCCTCGAAACACTATAAAATATTGATTACACACGTTCCAGTTAATCCCCCCCAAAGGATGTGAAGGAAATGGCAGTGCTTCAGGAAGGCTATTTTTCAGATGGACCTATTGCAGGTGACTAATTTTGATTTGATCTGAAATTAATCATCTCTATTAATTTTCCTGCTTTCTCCCACCTTCACATATTAAGGGATCATAATACACACTCATGTAAGCATGATTTGAAATTGGTTGTACCAAACCCTGAGCAGAAATCCAAAGTCTGGCTGGGCTATTTAGATCAGGCACTGGGAATAACAGAATTCCAAAAATTTGGTTTAAATTCCAAGGCTAACGGAGTTGAGGATGATAAAGATGCAAAATTTGCAGAATAAAATCATGTAAGGTTTTTCTTGCAGTATCTGACAATGTGGCTCAAAGCCAGAAGAATGGATCCACTGATATTTCTACTTATTTATACACAAGATAAATCAAGTGATATTTCTGACTGCATGTTCTCTCACAAACACACCACCTTCCCCAAATAGGAAATTATTATCCTTGTCCCAAAAAAATGCTTCCAATTTATATTTATATGCCTGATATTTCAGCTCTGCAATACATTATCATTATAATATCATATTCTGGCTAAACTATTGGAGAGACGTTGTCAGCAAAAGCCATTGTGTTAGATCTTTCCAGAAGGCTGTGTGTTTGAACACAGCAGATTTTTTAAACTTTTTTTTTTTAAAAAGACTTCATATCTCATTTTATTATTTCTGAACCTTGCAGGATTTGTTCTATTTGAAGTTTTACATCCTCATTTCCTGTCAGTTCTATTAAAATTGATTTCCGCCATCAGCAAGAGAAAGATAATACAAAATGAGCTCCTGTGAGAAAGGGGGAAATATACTTATCCCCAGAGGAGACATTACAAAAATGTTATATTATTTGAACTTTCTTTTCCTTGTTGTTTGCCTTAGAAAAGGACAAAATCTTATCTTTGGGCCAGTTAGAGAACAAATACAAATCTCAAGGAAAAGTTGTGAGGAAAAATAAGCCAGCATTGTGTCCGATGTCGAAAATAAATGTGATGGAATCTCTCTCTATCACAATGAATAATTGGTTTTATTTTTGCTTACACGTTGGTTTTGAACAGGAGCTGGTTACGAACAATGGCAGTGTTCTCTGTCATTGAAAATACAAAATACAACAGGAAACAATGGAATATTGGACGTGGAACTGAAATAGGTCGGTCACAAAGTTTGAAGGGGGACTGGTTAAAATGAAGGGGCTCCATGGCCAATTTGGTCGAGTGGTTAAGGCATCAGAAAGCAAGAGACTGTGAGTTCAAGTCCCACTTTAGTCATGAAAGCCAGTTGGGTGACCTTGGGTCCATCCCAAGGAGACAGTGAATTTCAGTCCCATCTTAGCCATGAAAGCTGGTTGAAAGACTTTGAGCCAATCACCGGGAGATGGTGAGTTCTAGTCTCATCTTAGCCATGAAAACCAATTGGATGACTTTGGCCGGTCACTCTCAGAACAAATCACCTCACAGGGACAATAAGAGGAGGAAGGAGGATTAGATATGTTCACTACCTGAATTATTTGTAAAAACTATAAGTAAATATTTCAGAAATACTTGGCAGGAAGGGTGAAAAATAGCAGCCTTCTCAGAAGCCCTAAGGCAGGGGTGTCAAACTGCCGGCCCATGGGCCGGATGCATCACACCAAAACCGCACCCACCCCATTGCCAGCAGTGGGGAAAAAAGTCACGATACGTCACAACACGTCACGTGACATTGTGAGTTTGATACCCTTGCCCTAAGGTAATGAAATCCAGCCATTTATTTCCCATAATGCTGTGGAAGATGTTAACTTTGGGTGTTGTGGAAAGGCAAATTAAAACAGTGGCTAGACTTAGGTATCTAGGATTGGTGAAATGTCTGGACAGTTTTTATTTTTTAAAACAAATATAGAAAGCTCAGGGCAAATGTCACTGATGCCTTGGAGGCTTCACTGTTTTAATTAACTTTAACATGTTTATAATTCATGCACTTTATTTATTATTTATCATTACCAGACCCCAGACTGCCAAGTCCTCTACATATTCTGCATAATGGATTAAAAATATAAATCAGCAAGAAAAAAAACCCCAAATATATAATAAACATGCAGGGCAGAAGTGCAGCTGATTAAGATCAACCAGTTTGGGGCCACAAGGAGTAAAACAGAAAGCTGGAGAGATGTTTAAAATGATCTGGTACCACAAGCATGTTTTTGACTGAAAAAACAACAAAAAGGCTGCCAGGCAAACTATATTAGGAAAAGTGTACCCCACAATTAGGATGACACATTTCTCAGTGGCCACTAAATTTTTCTATCCCATCTGAATATAGATGATAATCATGACAATGGAGAACGAAGAACTGCAGAAGAAACGGAGATGCTTCAAAGCAAAGTGACAGCCTTTAGCAGCATATTCAATTTCATGATACTTTGGGATTGCCTAAATGTGCCTATCTGTCTAAGACAGAAAAGAGAAAGAACGAAACAAAGGTGCAAGTAGGAAGCAGGCCAGGGACAGGAGGCAATGGTAGGAAGCACACCCCACCATTTTAGTTTGAGGTAACTGGGTGTTTTGTGGCTGATCAAGTTAATGACTCGTCTGTGCATTTAGAGATTTGCAGTATGGCTGCTGTTTGGTGAATGGACCAATCCAGTCCACGGTAGCCATTGGGTCTGAGCATCCATAATATGGTCTGACATTCTAAAATGTGTTGACCCCAAATTCTCAATACCTTGGAGTCCATTGAGGACTTCCTGCTTTAAGTCAGATGTTTCTAGTACAATCCTCTTGATACATGCAGAGTGTATATTAAGTTGATTTGGTGCTTATTATATTTTCTAGATTGTTTTTATTTTTCCCTTCTCCTTTCCCCTCCTCTCCCCTCCCCTCCCCTCCTTTCCCTTCCCCTCCCTTCTTTTCCCTTCCCTTCCCTTCATACAGTGAATTTGCAGTTTTCTCCAGTAATTCTATTTTATGTTTATATTACAGTCCTAGAATATGTTGAATTTCCTCGGGTCCACTTACATTTAATAATATATATATTTTAAAAGAGTTATGTGAAACCTGCATATCGTCTGCTCAGTGATTACGAAGACACTGTCAAAAGAAGCTCCCAGACTGGTTGGATAAATTTGTTGTGCCTTTTCTCAATAGTATCACATAGCCCATCACTGTGTAGAGTCTTTTGCTGCATTTTGATCATTTCTGCCTCTGCTTCTTTCTAATCCATTCAACAAACACATTCATTAGTTTTATCTGGACATTGCCAGGAAAGCCTGGGCTGGACTCACAGCTTCGCATTATACCCTTGGCAATGGCTACAATGCAAGGCTATTATGAGATCAAAACAGGAATGCTGATTATGGACTAGCTGGTGTTCTAAGAATATCTTAGCTGAAAACTGTAGCCTCCTATATGTTGCTGAGCAGCAAGGTTTACCATTCTTCATGATGAGCATGTTGAGTCGAGCTGCTGGGATTTGTAGTTCACCAACATCTCAAGAGCTTCAGGTTCCTCCACCCTTCCCTTAACAGGAGACGGGAGAGAAATACGATAAATCCACAAGAAAGTAGCTGAATATTAATATGATGTCTCTTGTTGCAGGTGGTGAACTCTGTAGGAAGAAAATACTTTGGAGAAAACAATAAGGGGAAAATAGAACCGCTTAGAATTTATAATTTATGTGAAATTAAAGGCTTAATTTATGGAAAGAGAGGAATGCAGTTCTTTTCTCTCCATATCCCAGAGCGCTCTGCTTTAATTGGGAGACAAAGTGGTCCATACGGAACTCTGATTTTAGGCAGCCTCTCAGAGAGTTTGAGAGAGAGCCTGCCACCTCGTGGTTGCGTTGGGATGGCAAAGAGGAGTTTGTCTTTAGATGAGAATAATTTAACGCTACTTCCAGTTAAGCACCATATCTACAGGGCGTGAAATTAGTTCCAGCAAGCTGCTAATAAAAATATTTAGCAATTCACTAGTCTTTAAATCAGCAGCAGAATGTTTCTTTATTTGCACCAGTGCTTGTTTCTCCTCGTTCTAATATTTGATGATCAAGCCAGAACGGCACTACTAAAACTATAAATTCCAAAGTTATATCTTCATGCAAAAAAAGTTTGGAAGATATCATGTATTTCTTTAGGGGACTTTAAAATGGAGGAGAGGGGAAGAATCATTAGCAATGCAAATGCTGGGACTGCTCTCAGTTCATAGGGTAGAAGATAGAACTCCAGCCTGAAAACATCTGATCAATGGCAGCATTCATTACCTCAACTTTTCTGAACCTGGCAATTCCCTTCAGATGATCTAAAACAGGGGTTCTCAACCTTGGCAACTTTAAGACTTGTGGACTTCAACTCCCAGAATTCCTCAGCCAGCGCTGGCTGAGGAATTCTGGGAGTTGAAGTCCACAAGTCTTAAAGTTGCCAAGGTTGAGAACCCCTGATCTAAAACATACAATTCTTGGATTCCCCGATCAATATGGGGCAATTTGCAGAGCTGGCCTCCTAACGCTTCCAGAGCATGTTGGAGAAGCCTAAGAAATGCACAAGCCAAATTAATTTAATCCCACTCTTATTTCTTCCAGTTCCTGAGACACCAGTCCACATTTGCAAAACTTGTTTATAACTTTGATGGATGACCAAAGCTCACATGTAAGAGAAAGCAAAATTGATCAGTTAGTTCAGCCAGTTAAACGCCTTTTGTTCTTACCTCTTAGAGCTCTTGGTTTGAACCTTTGGATATCCAAAGATCTTTAAAAAAAACCAAAAACAACGGAAACACAATCAGTGTCTACTAATGAGAAAATAGACTGTGCGTAAACTCTGCAGGGATGAAATTATTTACAAGAGAATACCTATTTGCTCTGATTTTAAATAAGCCACGGCAGGGACAGAAATAAATTCACTCCCCCCCCCCAAAAAAACAACTGTTGTGAGATCAGACAATCCCCAGTGGCACAAAGGACTTGTCCAATGAGCATATTGGAAGTGTAAAAAAAGAAGTAAAATCTTAGTCATGTCAGATCCTGAAAAGTGGAATTTCAGCGGTCTCTGGAAGTTTTGATCAATTCCTGTGTCTTTTTTTCTCCAGCCTCAATCATGGGACTTCTTTCTATGATACTTTTTCTCTTTCTTCTCTTCTTTCTAAAGATCTAAGGCCCATCTTTTCTCTTAAACCTTTAGGTTCTTCAGTGTGGCACTGGGAACCACCTCCTTTGTTCATCCATCATGTTCTCTGCTTGAGGCGAGCTGTAACTTTTTCAGCTATTTTAATTAACTTTTTTCTCGGTTTGTTTAGTGAACGTTCAAAATTACAACAGCACTGAAAAATGTGACTTATAATGGTTTCTCACAGTTATGACCATTGCAGCATCCCCATGTTCATGTGACCAAAATTCAGACGCTTGGCAGCTGACTCCTATTTATGACCGTTGCTGTGTCCCAAGGTCATGTGATCCCCTTTTACAACCTTCTGACAAGCAAAGTCAATGGGGAAGCCAGATTCACTTAACCAGGTTACTAACTTATCAGCTGCAGCCATTCACTTAACAAGGGTGGCAAGAAAAGTCGTTAAATGGGGCAAAACTCACTTAACAAATATATCACTTAACAACAGACACGTTGGGCTCAGTTGTGGTGGTAAGTCAAGGCTACCTGTATTCTTAGGTATTTGAGCTAGTAACTTTCCTTTTTAGCTTCACCGGTTGAGTGCAGTTACTCTGATTAGCCATGCTCTTCATGCCTACAGTATTTATTTCGAACAAGAGGCCTATCCAACCACAGACATGTTGCTATTATGGATTGTGTATTTTGGAATTGTAAGTTTTGTTCTTAGGTCCTGCAGCCTATGGCCTCCAGAGCTTGCTCAACTTTCGTTCCTACCCACCTTTGCGGATGATGGCGAATGCTAGGATTTGTACTTCAAGAGCATCTGGAACATCTACTAGTCAGCCTCTGCTTTCCATTAAGGATCCATCCGCTGAGGATGTAAGAGAAATAGTTAATATTGTTTCAACACCCTGAATATACTCTGGATGTCTAGCAGCTTTTCTGTTTGTTAGAGGTTTTCAGAAACTTGGTTCCTCCTGCCTATTCCCTTGCTGTCTCCCCCCCCGCCCCCCCCCCATCTATAATAAATGGCTAGAGCATTCCTCTTCCTCAAGGTCTTGTGATAACTGGCAAGAACAAAGAAATCAGGCCTAGGAATAACAGCAAAGATGTCTCTGCTTGACTTTGAAGATTTACAATGAACTATCTCCCACAATCCCATCACCATATCAAAACTGTTTCCGTTAAAACACAATGCAGAAGGCTCCCCATTTGATTTCCGGCTCGCTTTGCCTCATTTTGTTAAACTTACTTTGGGGAGGGCAGGGCAGGCAACCCGTCTCAGATTATAAAGACGTGTTAAACAAACAAACAAACACACAAAACAGGAGCAAGGACAGAGCTTTTCAGCAGCTCAGACAACAGCATCTCCTTTCCTTCTCCCCTTTTCCTTGTCAGGCATCATGATGCTGCTCCTTTGAATGCAAACTGCTTAGATGGTAACAATGCAATTTGCTATTTTTGTTCAACTCACTTTCTTTCCATACAATTTCAGTTAATTAAAGCATCCTTTGCAGAGATTTAAATCAGCTCTTTGATCACCTTGTGCTGATTGTGATTATATGTTTGCACATCCCCAGCAGAGCTGGAGGGAGACAAATGGGGACAGCCTGGGCTTAAGGTCTTATGTGTTCAGGTTGATGCTAAATGCTGACTTTGACCCGAAGCAAATGACCACCTTCAGATCTTCTGACGGGTCATTATACTGAGGATGGAGTAGACTTCTTTGTTATTCTAAAGCTAGTACTAGAACTAGGAGTAGTAATTAAAAGAAGAATGTTTTGGTTAAATAATAGGGAACAGTTAAAATGCAAATTGTTTATAAGAGAGCAGGAAGTCCTGGAAGAATGGTTTTTCTTCACTAAAAGTACAGTATTCTCCAGAGATCTCTAAACTTGGTAACTTTAAGACTTGTGGACTTCAACTCCCAGAATTCCACAGCCAAGCTGGCTGAGGAATTCTGAGGAGTCTTAAAGTTGTCAAGTCTGGAGACCCTTGGATAATCAAATGTCCAGAAGATGGATGGATATTTATCAGGGAGCTTAGTACAGATCCTATACTTAGAACAGGATTAAACGTGATGTCCAATATTCCTTCTAGCACTGGTTTTATGATCTAAAGTTCTTTACTAGCCGTCATTATGCAGAAATCAGTGATGGATGGATTCTAACAATGATCTCTTGACGGATTTTGATGCGAGAACCAATTACAAAGATATGAACTGCAGTGAAAATTATTATTCTTGTCCTTCCTTCTGCAACTTTTTCTTATTCAAATTTTAGGGCCGTCTTTTGCAATCCAGGTATGATCTCTCTCTTTCTTGAATTTCAAACTTTACATTACAGCATTCTTTTATCCAGACTATCAAAATGTCACAAACTTGCATGAACATTTTTGAGATCTCCAGAACTGATTAATATGTTAGGTACTGCAATGGTTTCAGATTCCCCAGGAATTTTTTTTTTAAAATCTTCAGGGGTAAAGAAACAATAATTGTTTGTTCTGAACAGGATATACAGTTAAGTGAGGCCTATGATTTAGTTGGTGTCTACTTTTAAAAATATAAAATATATTGATTACCTGGAATTGTCTTTGACCTTAGAAAAATTTTGCTTTGCAAGATTTTTTTTAACTAAGAATTATATAACTCAGAACAGAAAAAAGTTAATTAACCTCGAATCTAAAATGCTTCAAAACATGGATTTATCAGGAAAAAAACTCTTTGCCTTTTAATTTCTAGATATCCAATAAATTAGGAAAGGTTAAGCATACATTAATATTAGGATATTTGCATAGATAATCAATAAAATAGATAATGCTTGATTTGTTAAGTAGACATATATGACAATTCTTCTATGCAGGTCACTATAGTTAAATAGCTAAGGTGAAAGTGAAATATTCTATGGTTCAAAATATTATAAATTCAGTCCTGTAGATAAATCACATTAAATGTTGCAATCTGGAAATGCATGGAACAACTGTGAAATGTCATTTTAAGACGCCAACACAAGTATATTATGTTAATGCTGTATTTATTCTGCTTTGTTAAAATTAGCATCACAGTCTTCTATTTTCTGTCAGCATAAGGCTTCTATTTAGATGTAACATCAGCTGTTGTGATTTTTTTTTAAAAAAAGATGCCCAGCTTTAATTATTTTATTATTCCACTTCTGTTCTACAGGTGTTCTACAAACTCAGCAATTGTTTAAGACAGAAGAAGAAGGAGAAGGAGAAGGAGGAGAAGAAGAAGAAGAAGAAGAAGAAGAAGAAGAAGAAGAAGAAGAAGAAGAAGAAGAAGAAGAAGAGGAAGAAGAGGAAGAAGAGGAAGAAGAAGAAACATAGAAGAATCTCCCCTTCAATTGTAGCATTGAGTTTTCTTCTTTATGTGATGATAAATTTTTGAGCACCTTCGGATATGTTAGGCCTTGTGTTGCAAAAGGAAAAGTTAAAACAAAAATGGATTCAGGGATCTGAACTCCCATTCAGCATCAGAACTCAGTTTAAAACATCAGTTCAAGGTCTTCTTGAATACAGATAGTCCTCAATTTACAATTATTCATTTAGTAAATGTTTGACAACGGCACTGAAAAAATGACTTGTGACCATTTTTCACACAACTGTTCCACCATCCCCATGGTCACATGATCGAAATTCCGACGCTTGGCAACTGGCATGTATTTGGGGCTCAACTGTAGTCATACGGCGAGGACTATCTGTATATCCAGTGAAGGAAAGTCACCATTTTTCTTGATTTGATTCTTGAACTGTACTTATTCTTGGGGAGTTTTTCTTAACGTTTGGCTTAAATCGACAGCCTTGAATTTTGAGATCATTATTCCAAGTCTTTCACTCAGGAATTATATTGTACTAAACAAACCTTGACCGGCGTCTCTGTGAGATCTGTTCAGGTAGTTGAAGCGTGCTATCATACCTTTCCTCCACTCCCATAAGCCCCTCAAGAAGAGAAGATCAGGAAACAGACATCACACAAACTAATGTAACTCTACTTTCTTGTTATAAGGAATAATAAACAGACTCTTGAAGGCCTGTTAAGAGGTTCCTGTTCCCCCCTCTTATACTAAAAGCAATCAAGGTGGGGCAATCTTGAGTTTCTCCTCCTCCTCCTATCTCTCTGGGCTTAGTGGATGCTTGAATTTCTTCAAGGCCACCTCTGTGTTCCTCTACAACATGATATTATTCGTCAAGGCTAAACATTCCTAGTTTTCTCATTTTAAGTAAAAATTAAACATGCAGATCATTTTGAAGAACTAACTATCTATATGTATCAATAGCTTTGTCCAGCTGATACCTTTCTTTATTGAGCACAACATGACAGTGGTGAGCAGACCTTTTCTGAGCTAAACATCCCTCTATGTTGGATGTCACCGGGCTAATGAGACCACTGAGAAGCTGGTTCTGCATGAATACAGCATGACTGTAGCAGAGATTTTATATATATCCAGGGCAATGTGAAAACCACTGCATGGTTGCAAAGTCTCCACGTTGTAGATAATCACACTATATCCATAGATGGCTTCCTGCTTACTACAGTTGTCAGCCCCATAGATAAACCAAATCAAGAAATCAGTTCCACAGGAAGACTAAAACTACTTTTATTGAGATTGGTTAGGATAGCAGAATCTTGTAAGTTTAATTTATGCTGTACCTCCCTCCCTTTCTTATACTCCTGTAAATTAGGGAACAGTTTGTCTGAGCAGCTTATAATTACTACTACCGGTATGTTCCTGTTGTGGACTTAAGGTATTTTTTTTAGACCGCATTGCTTTGGTAACCGAGCTTGCATCTCTGTCAAGGTCATTTTCCTTACTCTCTGCAACTGTTGTTTCAATACAATTTGAGAATTTTAGAGATGGGTCTTATCTATTCAGTTTTATATGCAAGCCTGTAGTAGGGGGCTTGGTTCCTCATCCAGTTGTAATGGCATGGTTCTTATTGTAGTGAGAGGTGATGATAGATCATTGGTCTTCAGAAAACTGCAGTAAAACTCCAGATCCGATACTCAGAAACTTGATATCCTTCATTTTAGGGAATAGAACTTTAAATTAAAAGAACTATCTATCCAACAGAGAAATTCATCACCTGTGTAAATTTGAAAAAGGTCAAAATAATCTTTCATTTTCACAAAGTAAAGACTTATTCTTGAAGCTGTCTTAATATTAGCATTTATGAGGCAGTCAGTCCTTCAGGGCATTTCTTATGAAGTACTGGCAAATTCACCCAGCAGGGAGGATAAATTGTTCATAGTTAAATGGATATTTGGCAGTTTTAGATTAAGTAAATTATCCAGATCTGGAAGGAGTTTATTTCACTTCCACTGCACCAAATTCAGGGGGTGGTTGGAAGGTAGATGAGGAAGCAACTTGATGGGAACAGAATGGGGTGTGATCAAGCAAAGGTTGGCTCTAAGCAAGAATGGCAGTTCATCATCATCATCATCATCATCATCACCATCACCATCATGGCATATATCCTGCTCCTATATCCTATTTAATCCAAGGAAGAGGTCTTCTCAGAACAAGGGCTGTATGTAGGCGTGCTAGATACAAATGCAATTTGCAGCAAGAAAAGCAGCAAAGATTAAACAAGTCCCACTCCTGATTAAATTGGCTAAGATTCTGAACTAAAGTGTAAGAGCCATGGTGGTGCAGTGGTTAGAATGCACTATTGCAGGCTAATTCTGCCCACTGCCAAGAGTTCAATCCTGACCAGCTCAAGGTTGATTCAGCCTGCCATCCTTCCAAGGTCGGTAAAATGAGGAACCAGATTGGTGGGGTTAATATGCTGACTCTGTAAAGGACTATGAAGCAGTATGTAAGTCTAAGTGCTATTGCTATTGCTAGTTTATTTAACTATAGTTCATTGAATAAATTATAAATGGCTAGCTTTGCACCTCACAGTAAGCTATTCATCTTCGACAAACTAAAGTGGTTTGGTTCACACACAGCATGAAATCATAATGGTTGATGCAACATGCCATGACTTAACATTCATAAAACGAGATGTAAGACAGTTTCCAAACACACCAAAATGGCCCTGTAGACTTCATGAAAAACAAATTCAAACAGTACTTTGTCAACAAATAAAACAATCTCAGATTTAGGAGAAATAAAACTGCAACTAAGTCTGAATCAAACTGACTTTTGAAGTTCAAACACATTTACACAACCTGTTTGTGCTTCATACAAACTATAAAATACAAGGTTCTTACACATATACAGACTTTCTATTGCACTAGATTTTGTCAAGGGCCGGTTTTCAGCACAGCATCTCTCTTAGGGAGATGCACCTTCCCCTAATTATGGGGACCTCATCATCATGATTAATTTTGCTTGCATTTATTTCCCCTCATCTTCCCAGGATTTCCCTCTACACACAAACACTTTGGCACCCTATATTTTCAGCTTTAAGCAGGTTTTAAATATAGGGGATGTATTTGTTATGTCCAGGTCCTCTACCCATTCTCTTTATTGACTTTATGCTTGAATGATTTACATTAACTTTTTAAGTTTTGACACCAAGAATGTAACTGTATCAATGTAACTCTGAAGATGGAGGGGAAAATAGATACAACAAATTATTTTGCAATTTAAGGAAGGCATCAGGAGATCACTATATGTTGGATCAAGTTGTTTGCTTTCTAGCTCACTGTTGTTTCAGTTTTAATACATTGGTTCTTCAAAGGTCATTCCAATCATCTGTTGCTCGGCCTTTCTGTAGCTCAGAAATAGAAAGGGATTGTGAATTTCTGCATACAGACCTGGTCTATCTATGAACTACAGTCCCACCCTCTGAATATGAGATGTTTTATCACAGTGATGGCAAACCTTTTAGAGACCGAGTGCCCAAACTGCAACCCAAAACCCACTTATTTATCGCTGGGTGCCAAGTGGGCGTGGCCCACTGGGTGGGCATGGCTGTGGTGGTCATGGCAGATTGGGTGGGAGTGGCCAAGGTGGGCATGATCACCTCGATGTTGCTCATGGGGAGGGACGCCTGTGGGGGCTGGGCAGAGTTGGGGGAGATCTCTGGGGGGGTCTCTGGCAGGTGGGGCGGTGGGCAGGAGGCTCGTCCTGTGGGGTGAGGCAAGGCGAGGCAGGGCGGGGGTGCCATTGTCACAGGGCAAGGTGAAGCAGGGGCTGGGGCAATGGCTGCCTGACACCATCAGCCCCTGCACACATAGGCCAGCGAGTGCAAGTGTGCTGGGATGCAGCCAGCCACGTGGGATCTTGGCGAGTTAGCAGGCGGCTGGTTGAAGATGGACGGTTGCCATCTCTGGTGCATGGCACACGTGCCCACAGAGAGGGCTCTGAGTGCCACCTCAGGCACGCATGTCATAGGTTCACCACCACTGCTTTATCAGCTTATGTTCCAATAATTTTGGCAGTCAAATCAAGAGGAAAGCTGCATTAATGGGAAAGTTTATTGGCAGAATGTTTTCACTCTTAAGTGATCACTCAGGAAGGAAGTTGGTAATCTGGAATGTATAATGAGTTCTACTTCATAGCTGGAACGCCTTTACAAATTTCTCAGATTCTTTTTCCTTCCCTGGATTCCTCTTTGCTGTAATTTGGGTGAAAGAAGGATCTTCCCTTAAAGATTTGGAGTGTGAAAAGGGGTTCCTCAATTTTATCCTACATCTTTGGTATTACTGAGAAAGCTCTAAACAGTTTTAACTCAGATTATCTGAAGAAAGGCATCCTATGTTTACCTACACAAATTCAGAGATATTAATTTGAGATCTTTCCAAGCACCCTAGGAAAATGAATAAATGGAGAACAAAGAGCCTCTTTCAGCATTAGCACCCAAAATTCTGAATGTCTTCCCAAAAGCAACACATTGGCTGATGTGGGTTTCATGGCAATTTTCATCTGTTGATTTGTTGTAATGAATGTTATTCCTTTTATCTATACAATGATGCTGTTTTATTGCTTTATAGTTTTAGCTGCCTAAGGATCAGAGGATATTTAGTGGGCAGTTTAGAAATCAAGGCATAAAGTAAAAGATTATCACTACAGTTTGGTTCCTTACACATGAAATATGTGTTTTTCTTTTGCTCATCTGCTGGATTGCAACTGCTTAAATAATGGTGCTAATGATTCAACTACCCATGTGGCATGCCTTCCATTTCCATGCTGCCATTGATCCTGGCTCTGGCATTCATCTGAATCTGAATACTATCAAAGGTCTATATAGTCCAGCATCTTTTATCCTAAATGGCTGATCTCAGATTCCTCCAAGGAACCCGAGATTTTTTCCCCATTGTTGTTCCTCTCTGCCCCCCCCCAAAGTAGCATATATTTCCAATATGCTTAATGAAAAGTAATAGATAAATGCAAGAAGGAGAAAGTTAATTCCTTCCATTTTGAGGAGGCCTGGAGGTGATATACAGAATACAAGTTACTCCTACGATCTTGTATGATTTAAACATCTGATGAAGTTTAAAACAAATCAGAAGGATAGCAATTCCTTACACATATCTGAAGTGGGAAAAGAAAGGACAGATGGCAATTTTCTCAAATTGATATTACAAGTGTTTCTATTTTAGATGTTCCCCTAATGTTGAAAATAAGCAAGCAAAACAAGCGTGAGATGTTTTCCTCTTATAACATTTTTAACACATGCACCACACACAGAGACAAACAAGTTTTTAACAAAATAGGATGAAAAAAATAATAATCGAAGAATGATCCCAATTAGCATAAGTTTTTAACAAAGCCCTCCCTGAGAAGGAGTGTTTCTTTTCCAAGTCAAGTTTGGCTGGGTGCTATCACCTATTCGTTACTGATTCTGCATTATAGTTTGTTAAAGACCTTAAACACTCTACAGATAATATCTACGCCAATTGGAAAAAAAAAGGAAGCTGTTCTTTTAGTTATTTCTGTAACCGCAGCCTGTTCTTGCAGGTGCTTCATTTTGACTTGCCAGGATTTGGTGTTTTTATTTTTTAGCTAATCCTGAGTGTTAAATTAGCACATACTTCAGTGCCATTAAATTGTGCTTGTTTTTGTTCCTTCCACCAGGTGAGCAAACAACTGGGCAGGGGAAGAAATAAGTTTATAATGTAAATAACTTTTCTTATTAAAGAGAGAGAGAGAGAAAAGGCGACGGGCGAACTTTTGATCTACAGCAGAAATCGTTGGATCAACAATAGAAATCCTGCAAAGAAATTCTCCATCCAGACTCCCAAAAGGTGGGGGAGAGAGAGAGAGAGAGAGAGAGAGAGAGAGAGAGAGAGAGAGAGAGAGAGAGGACGCTGACGTCACGCCGAACGGGCAAAGGCGATTGGTGCAGACGCGGCTCCTCTAAACCAATCCGTAGTCAGATTCGCGACGGAAGGCACGCACACTGGCGCTTCCTCTGCCTCGCCGCGAGGCTTCGGGTTGCCCCGAGCGACCGCCAATCCGATCCGAGAGCGAGGAAGCAAGATAAACGCTTATTGGTTCTCTCGGGAGATATCTCGTTCAAAGCGTTCCCGGGATTGGCTAAGCATTTCAGGTTTTCGGAGGGCAAGGAGTTTTGGGGGGTAGGTTTGTTGTGGGGGGGGGAGGGAAAGGGACTTCGCTTGTTATTTTTACTGTTGTTGTTTCTGTCTCCTGGCTGGATCCTTAGGTTTAAAAAAAAAAAAAAAACAGGCAGGAATTCCACCGGGGAAGCTTTGGCCGTGATGGTCTCTGCCTGCTAGATTTATAGTCATGATTGCTTTTCATCCTGTTGGTGCTCTGGGGGCCACTTTGGCTGGTCCGGGTGGGGGGAAGAGAGGGAAATGTGAAGTATTTCCCCCTTGAGGGCCTTGATTAAGAGCAGGGAGAGGCACTGGTTTAAAACATACAAGAGTTGGATACACCAGATCAGCCAGCTGCCTTTTAAGGGCACCGTGTTGTGTGAATCCAGCCCTTGTTTAGTCTTGTCCTGTGTATGGTGCAGATTCAGAGGATTCCTTTGGGAATCGTGTAAAATGAGAATACAGCCGTCAAGCTGTTTTTTTCCTGGGGATTCACAGAGCCAGGCTGCAAAAACCCCCAGACTCTGGGCTGCCATCTAAGGATGATCAGATTTTTTGCAACCTGCAGTCTCCATTTTAACAACCATTCATTTAGTGACTGTTTAAAGTGAAGTAGCTCTGACTGTTTTTTGCACTTAGGACTGTTGCAGCATTCCCCAGGGTCACGTATTCCCCAGGGTCACGTGATCAAAATTCAGATGGTTAGCAACTGACTTGTATTTATGGCCATTATTGTGTCTTGAGGGTCATGTGATCATCTTTTTTTAAACTTCTGACAAGCAAAGCTTCACTTAGTAACTTTACTGCAGTGATTCACTTAACAACGGTGGCAAGAAAGGTCATAAAATGGGGCAAAACTCACTTAACAACTCTATTGCACTAGCACAGTGATGGCGAACCTTTTAGAGACCGAGTGCCCAAACTGCAACCCGAAACCCACTTATTTATCGCTGGGTGCCAGGTGGGCGTGGCCCACTGGATGGGCGTGGCTGTGGTGGTCATGGCAGATTGGGTGGGTGTGGCCAAGGTGGGCGTGATCATCTCAATGTTGCTCGCGGGGAGGGACGCCTGTGGGGGCCAGGCAGGGTTGGGGGAGATCCAGGGGGTCTCTGGCAGGTGGGGCGGTGGGCAGGAGGCTTGTCCTGCGGGGTGAGGCGAGGCAAGGTGAAGCAGGGGCTGGGGCAATGGCTGCCTGACACCATCGGCCCCTGCACATAGAGGCCAGCGAGCGCATGGGTGCTGGGATGCATCCAGCCATGTGGGACCTCAGCGAGTTAGTGGGCGGCTGGTTGAAGAGGGACGGTTGCCATCTCTGGGGCATAGCGAGCGTGCTAACAGAGAGGGCTCTGAGTGCCGCTTCTGGCACGTGTGCCATAGGTTCGCCACCACTGCTCTAGCAACAGAAATTTGGGGTCAATTGTGGTCGTAAGCTGAGAGCCTCCTCTACGTCTTCCTTTATTTGCAACCTTTCAACCATGATGTTATTACCTGGTTTTGATTGACCTGTTTCACAGGCTAAGAGAATTTTATGCAGGCACATAAACCACCTATGCTACCAGTGCTTCCTGGAGGAAGAGGAATAGTAGCACAGCATCTAAGTCAGCGGTTCTCAACCTTTTTCAGGCCAAGACCCCGACCTGCGCCGTGCATGCACAGCACGATGGCCCGCATTGTGCATGCGCAGCGTGACGGCCCGCATCGCGCATGCGCGGCGCGACGGGCCGAACCGTGCATGCGCGGCGCAACAGGCCGAACCACGCATGCGTGGCACGACGGCCTGAACCACGCATGCGCGGCGTGCGATGGCCCGAATCGCGCATGCGCAGCGCGCGCGACAGCCAAGGGTAAATTGGGGGGAAAAATGGCGGACTGCGGTGTTTGGTGACCCCCGTGAAACGGTCGTTCGACCCCAAATGGGGTCACGACCCACAGGTTGAGAACCGCTGACCTAAGTAAATGAAGCAACGAAGAAGAGTGGCATCTACTGGTTTATTTCCCTCCAAGGTTGCCATGCAGCTTGGAAAGCAGGGGGTGTTGATGCAGATGGAAAAAGAAGTGACCGTTTAAATACATTAAATAAAAATAACAGTGGTCTGTGAAGCTTCCTTTATCTTTTCTTGACCTTTCAGAGAAAAGAATGACCAGTACAATACTTGGAGTTGGGCCTGGAGTATTCATCTTGGCAGTGGTCTGGGTTTTGACTTTACTGCTGTGCGTGTTGCTGTCTAGAGCTTCTGGACTTGCTAGGTAAGATCCCTATTACTGGCAAAATAAATGAAGGGGAAGCTGCTCCTCATATGAATTTCAGGCAAAGCTTAAGAAGGCAGGAGATTTTTGTGCAAATGCTGGAGATTCTCAACCTGAATTGTCCTAACATTAAACACAAAGGAGATGTTAGCAAAGAGAGACTTTTCATGGTGATGAATGCTGGTAACCTGAGCAGCAATGATGTGGGGTTGTTTTTTTATTATTATTACATCATTAGCTCAGTAAGTTTCCTAATGTTGATCCCTGTTTATGTTTACCTGTCAAGACAGTAGCTCTCAGATATCCAGAAAGTGATCCAGTCTCCAGCATTTCCTTCCCAGCATTTCTTCTGCTCATTCACCAGGTTCTGTTTCTTTCCACTGCTGAGCATATTTCTGTGTTCTTGAGTTGGCTGTAGCAAAATGCTGGGGTGAACAACTGCCAGGCCCTAACAATGAGATTTTATGTAGCCTGCCTCAGTGCAATTGCTGGTTTCTGGTCCCGCTTGATCATGTTAGCTATTGACTTGCTGACCTGGGTACAAAGGTGATTCAATCCTTTCAACAGAATCATTTCTCTCATTGGGCTCCTGCTGTTTCTCATTAATGCTCCTGTTGTCCTCTGTGAATTTTCTTAATCGTATCTGGCATTGTTTCTTTGTGTTAGTGTCACATGTAAAACTAGAGCTGCTTATGGTTGCTGTAAGTATTTCATAGTATACAAGATTAGAAAGTAGTTGAATTAACTACTTCTTGTAATGCTGAAAGTGACTATTAAATTTTAAAGAACCACAGTGTTCCTTTTTTTAAACCAGAAGATTAATGTATATCACTTTAATATTATCTGGATGAAAGCATAAGCAATTTTTTGGGGGAAAAATTGGACTTTGTTGTCAAAAAATAATGTGATTTTGCAGGGCAGATTATTGTTAAAAAAAGGTACTCTGAAAAGTTGCATGAAATGAAAATTGACAGATACATGGTTACTTAATATAAGACATGCAAATTCTAGCTGAGGAATTCTGGGAGTTGAAGTCCACAAGTCATAAAAGGGCCAAGTTTGAAGATCCCTGATCTAATGTCTGGCTGATGAGCAAGAACTAATCTAGGTTATATACCAAGTAAATCAGGGGTGTCAAACTGCCGGCCCGCGGGCCGGACACGTCACACAGAAGCTGTGCCCATCCCATTGCCAGCAATAGCAAAACTGTCCCGATATGTTGCGCGACATGACGTTGCATGTTTGACATGTCTGAAGTAAATGATGCTGCCATTCAAATATTATGCTGCTTTCTGCATTAACTTTCTATTTCTCTAGGTTTTCCGTCATCCCGGTTTTTTTTGCTGCTGTGATCATCACTGTAACGTTGTTGCTTTTTCCTCGTGCCAGCAAGTTTCCCGCGCCAGTTACGGAAATCAAGGTAAAAGTGTCTGAAAATCAACGTGTTCTGTCTCAGCTGTTGAAACCAAGACCAACACAGTCTTTGAGCTGATTGAGCACATGGGCTAAGTATAGTCTCAGTGAAATACATCACCCCAAGCAGAGAGTTAATTGCCTGTTTCTCAACCACTGTCAGGAACAAGAGAAGCATTGCTGGAGGTTATGACAGTGAGAACCAGAGTTAAAATGCTAGTGCTGCCCCCAAGTTATTAAAAGCACTGGGCAGGGCTTGGCAGTTGGGCATCAAAGACTAAGAGTGGGTGGATACTTTGGATTCAGGTTGAATTTATGGCAGGCTAAGAGCTCAAAGATAGGATTCTATTTTGGAGCAAGTATCTGGCAGCAAAGAAAGTAATGAGCTGTTTGAGCAAAATCAAAAATACTTGAAAGTCGCTTCTTTTTGTTTGCCTGAAAATCTAGAAGTCTGATCAGACGTTAAAAGTGAGGATTGTTTATCGAGTTTAACAAAGATTTAAGCCATCCGGTTTACTTGTCTGAATTGCCAAGTGAATTTTGCGTTTGAGAAACTTCTGCTGTTTCTTACCTAAAGAAATTTAAAAAAAGGCAACAAGAGGCATCTTTGGAACAGGAAAATGAAATTCAGCTCTGAAACTCTGAAATGGCTCTTTATTCCCCAGACATGGAAAAAAAAATCAGCTATAAAATCTTAAGTATTTAAGCTGGAAAAAGAAAGGTTAGAAGGAGTGTTTGCTTCACCCTGTTAGAGAGGAAATGTTTTTACACTGAGGTTGTTTGCAAAGGGAATGTGCTTCCATGTTGGGTTATTCATAGATTCCCTCCCCTCCCCATTAGATAGAGAGAGTGCCTAATTTTTCTAGAAGTTTGTTGCATCTTAAAAGAAACTTCAGTTATAACTGCTTGTTAAACTTTTGGAGAAACTTGTCTCATTTATGCATCAGCTCTTTTCTTCTTTTGATGAAAAGATTCTTCAACAGGGCCACACAATTATATTTGCATCCTGAAGCTTTGATTTGGATTTATACAATGTCTTGCTTCCTGTCTCCTGAAATTCTGTTCTGCCTACCTATGAATCTGGTGTGGGTCAGTCTAATATTAAACACCTAACCTTGTAGCTTTTTGTTAATTTGGACTTCCACACATATTTGATATGATAAATAGGGATAACTAAATGCACCCCTGATGTGAATCATGAGCACTTCTGTTGTATTCATTTACAGTGCTGATTTTTCCAGTCTCCTGTTTCGTCCTATACTTCTTGAACCACAGGTAGCACATAAAAAGGTGAAATACAGTGGCACATATTATCATCAGTCATGGTTTGCTTGACAACTCTCTGTTTTCAGGCTTTGAACATTGTTCCAAACATAAAAAACTGTTCTATAAATGAAAATAGCTGGGTTTACACACCATGCCAAGCCGTGTTTCTTCCCTGTGTATAATTTGTTGTCCTGTTAGCTTTTCATGCAACTATTTTATTTCACTTTAACTGTTTTCAAAGGAAGTCATAATTAACTCCAAACACCATTTTCTCCAGTTTCTTGTTAATTAAGTGACCCTAAGGCATATGAAAGGATATGAAAACAATGACTTTGTGTTATCTTTACTTACTAATAGCTGGCACTCAGTTGAATATTGTCTCTGATTATAAAATTTTCATTAGCCATTTAGCCATTATGGCTGCTGTTTATTATTAGGGTCAGCCAATATAGGTTTGTTTTAATTTCTTTCAAGCCAGTGGTCTTTGCTATAATTTGCAGCAAGTTCTGCTAGTATTGTATTCATCCAATATTATGAAAATTGCCCTTAATGAATTCTTTTTTTCATAGCTCAAGCCAGCGCTATTCCTTTTATGGGACTCCCCCATACCTGCCTCTTAAGCTAATAATTAGCCTGTCATAGTCTCAGATAACTAATCGTACAATTAAACAGGGAAATTGGTGTTTTATTATAGTTTTTATATAAAAAAGTCTTCCACACTGAAAAGAAGTTTTTAACTGTCTGAGCTTCCGTTTTTTGTTTTTTAAAAAAATACACTATTTTTTAATCTAGACATAAAACCTACCATCTTTTGCAAAAAAAAAAAAAGTTCCATAATTAGTGGGCAGTAAAGATGTGAACTTTGAGCCCTGATAATGTTACCTAGTCAGATAATGAAACATCCGCAAGTAAACCACCAACTCGGAGAGCATCAAGGATTTCAGGTGAACTTTGATTGTGATGAACGCAACTTGTCTTCTTTAATCTCAGGAGATGCTTTTTTATTTCTCTAGGTGCAGATCCTCGGCTGGGATTTTTACCTTATTAGAGTGCACCCTTCCCATCTTTTCTTTAGTATGGTGTAGAGTTCTACCCTTTCCCAGTAAATCACACTTTTACTGATGCAGCTGATGCTTCCAGCAAATTTCACCAATAATCAAATGTTCCTCGCCTAGGCTTTTACCTGCTGTTAGATTAACCCTCCAAAGCAGTCTGAATTTTTATTAAGAGCTGTGTGTGTGTGTGTGTGTGTGTGTCTCTCAGATCAACTTCAGAGGCAATTGATTCCTCCTTCCCAGAGATTTCCCAGACCTAATTCTTTAAATTCTATACTCCTTCTAAAGGTCTTCTGTCCTTGACGATCAGAGGGCTGTGCTTCCTGCAGGGCTCCTTCCAGGTCACGTTCCTGCACAGCTCTGCCATCAGCACACTTGAACAACACAGAGGGGTGTCTTAGCTAGAGTTTCCTCCTGAAGGATTTTTTTTTATCCAGCAGCTCAATTTTAAGGCACAGCCAATGCTGCCCTTCTCCACAAGGGAGGTCGGTGCCATGTCTGAAGGAAAAACATCTGTAAAAGTTCCATGTATCTGTTTGGTTTTGTTTAGATTGTTCCATGTTTAGATTGTTCCACGTTTCCCACGTCTAATTCAGTGTAGCGGTAGAAAACAATAAACACTCATCAAGTCTTGCAGGGTTTTTTTTATATATTGGGGACAGGGCAATCCTTATTGAGTATTAGATAAAGTCCAAGATGCAAGTGGAACCCCTGGTTTGGCTAGAAAACAAGAATAAATGTACCCTTCATTCTTCTCCTTGGTTTTCAGAACCAGGAATAGCAATGGAAAGCGGGCACCGGAATATGGGGCACGTGTTAGCCACAGAATATGTAGCACAATAATATCAAGTGAGCCTCCCCAAAGAGGTGATTGTGGAAGTGAAGTGCCACAAATGAAACAGCCCTGCTCTCAGTCACCAACCAACTCATCTCAGTTGTCAGAAAAACACGCAGGGCTGCTTTAGCACCTGCCAGGACTGATACAAAACGTAGCATTCTTTCAATTTAATGACATCTAATGCTGAAGAGATTGTTGGCCACAGTTGTGACTTACGGTGTTATGTTCTCAGATTGTAGACACCTTCTTCATTGGCCGTTTCGTCCTGCTCCTCAGTTTGAGCCTGGTTTTCCTGGGATGCCTGTTTTTGCTCCTGACTCACCATCTTCTGCAACCTGTGTATGCCAAACCGTTGAGATCCAGCACTTAGACTAATCGGCTTCGAATCCTTGATGGTACTTTGGCCCATTTCCCATTCCTCTGACTGAAGACCCAACATTCAGTTCCGTGAATCGGAATGTATCGTTCACAAATTCAGAATTTTGTATAAGACGGCATCTTGAGTTTCCTTCAAGATATGAGAAGTTTCAGATACAGTCGAATGAGTACAACCAAGTGTATTGTGAATTCTAAGTTTGTTTCCCCCCCCTTTGTTTTATAACTTCAGTTAATTGAAAATGTGTTTGTACAAAGATGCATTTGTAAAACAGTCCAGAAAATGCTGATTGAATCTCATAAAACATGTGTTGTAGTATTGGGAACCGCCCGTTTGCCAGAGCAGTATATTAAACAAATATAAACGCATTCACATGAAATGATTGAATGTCAATCTGGTTTGCAACCAGATTGTTTTCCTCCAGGCTCTGTACGATGAAACTTTGCTTGTGAATTTCTTTTTAGTAGTTTCTGTATTTATTGGATTTAACTTAATGGATCCCCTAGGACTTATTTATTGTCAACTCTGCTTGGGTAATACAGGTGAGAGATGCTAATGAGTCCCTCTGAGAAGTCTCTGGGCCAAATTGTTCCAGGAGGACAAAATTGAAACAGATCATTTTTCTTCACCAACAGATTATCAGTGTTGCTAAATCATTGTTGAGCAACCCATATCATATCTTTGTTCCGATGGTTACATCTCCCAGATTTGTTTGGCAGGGGCATTGTTCAACTCTGTGCCTGCCCTGATACACAAAAAGAAAATGGTGCCTTAACAGTGATGTCAGGTGACATCCACACTTTTGCTTGGATGCAGTTTGATGTCCTCTATTGCAGTGTGTCTCACCCTTGGCAGCTTTAAGATGTGTGGATTTAAGTTCAGAGCTGCCTGCGGAATTCTGGGAGTTGAATTCTATGCATCTTAAAACTTTCCCACATTGAGAAACCCTGCTCTGTTGGATTCTGGATTTCATATGTTGTTGCATTGTTAATATGTCTTGCATGAATGCATTTCTAAAATTCCGTTCGTGTTAACTGTAATTATTCTCCATGAAGTAGATGTCCAGGACTTGATTCAGTCTAATGTCATCCATATGTGTTGGACCAATTCTCATAATCCCTAACCAGCGTAAGCCACCTGGTATTAAATATGTAAACCGATTGAAATCAGTGAGCTGAGGCGTAACTGTTACCTTACATATTAAATTAATATGCTGCCATCCCACTAAAAATAATACTCAAAATTTAGCTAACGTTAAAATGGGCAAAACAGTTGCGTAATAAAAACATACAAGTCCATTAGCAAGGGGAAAAATACCCAGTGTTCATCAGACTACAACCCACGTCACATAATTTTAGAGCCCTTATCATCAGCATAAGGTCTCTAGATCTGCTCCACTATAGAATGTAGAAGCCAAACCTAGCAAATTCTATATTATCATTTGACTTTTTAAAATGTTATTATGGATACTTAGTTGGTTTTGTTGGTCATTACTTATCATGAATGTTTTAACTGTTGATTTATGTTTATGATTATACATCACCAGGAGTCATTGAGACATTAGATGGTATACAAAGTGGAATGAAATTAAATAATGTTTGCATCATGAATCTGCAAAATTGTAGAATTACATCAGCCTTAATGGTGGCTGAGTATTTATAATAGTGTCTCTGGGTTTGTTACCATTGTATGCCATTGTGCATGACATTTTTGCTGTATGTCCTTTTAAGGATATTAGAGACACAGATTAGATCACTTTCTCAATATTCTACTTACCTATTTAGGGTCTGCGCCTTTGCTTTGATCCTCTTGTTTGGTCAGCCCCCTCAGGCAATTCCAGTGTCCATTTTGGTGGCATTAATAAATTCGAAATGGAGAAGAGACTTCTTCCTTTCTTTCCTTAATGAAAGAGGTATGGGAGATGGTCAAGGGCTCTTTCTAACAAGATTGTAGATAAGATTTCCTAACTTCATTAGAAATTTGCCTTGGGAGTGAATAATAATAATAATAAAAACCTGAAAGGATAATTTTAAAACAGCTGAACCTTCTTTTTAACAAGAGAAATAAGTGAGAAAGTAATTGGCCAACGAAGGAATACTTAAAAACCCAGCAGGGATAGCTTCCTGAAATAGATTAGTGGTGCTTCTATAACACATATTAATTGGCATCAGATGACTTGCAAAGCCATAAAAACTCAGAGGTGTCAAGACATTACAAATTTTGGAGATCGTGATTTCATTTTTAACAATATTTTTACAGACCAAAATGGCAGTAGTCTTAGTGTGAAACCACTTTCATTTCTACAGAATGAAGTTTTTAAAACTAGCTGTTTTGATGTTCCGAGAAGCTTTAAGGTTGCATCTTTACTTTTAGATTTATTTTTCTGCTTTTCCCATCTAAGGATGATCTCTTTGCATGCTCTATTGAAGTGAATCACTTCTCGTAATCTGCTTCCCCATCTTTGAACTCTCTTCCTTTCTGATGTTACCTCGAATGTATTAAATTCTCCATTGACTATTAATTTGCTGAATTGATCCACTTATATGCCACTAGATTCAGATATTTGGAGGGAATGAATTCCGTATAACTGTTAACTGCTTATTGTTTGCTTGCTTTATATACTGTCTCCAAAATTATTCCATCAGTTGTATTATTGATTATAATGACTCATGAATAATAAATATCAATTATTTTGTTTTATTTATTTGTATCCTACCTTAATTTTTTTTTTTTTTTTACAAACAACCCAAGGCTGCGAACATATCTAACATACTTTCCTCCTCTATTTTCCCCACAACAATAACTCTGTGAGGTGGTTTGGGCTGAGAGAAAGGGACTGGACCAAAGTCACCCTGCTGACTTTCATGTCTATGTGGGACTCGAACTCACAGTCTCTTGATTTTAGACCAAACTAATTCTCAATTATGCTTTCAACGTTGAACTTTTAGAATGCATCAATCCGTTCAATGACCTATAATATTATGGTCCCAGTGCTATTGTAGAGGCGGCTGCGGTCTATTAAAAGGACTGTCCAACCTGCATAAATTTAGGAATAAAAAGCATAAAGGAGAACATGCTTTGTCTGTGAAGACATAACTCCGAAGAGACAACTTCATTCAGGCCTAGGACCGAACAATTCTACATCCTGAAACAATGACAGGAATAAGAGCAAAATATGACCATGTCTAGAACAGATGGTATCCTTGATTCGATAGGTCTTAATTTAGCTGCCACATTTGAAAAGAGTTGGCTGGGAGAACACCAAGGAATTAGGGAAATGCCAGACACAACTGAATGGTTGGTGACAATGATGATGACACTCTACTCAATGCTTGATATCACAAGATGCACACTTGTCACACACTCTGCTAGATCAATGCAAAGAGTAGCACATTTCTGTATCTCTAGATTTTTTTTGTCCTCTTTGGAGAAGTGCTCACCCTAACCAGGAACTCTCACTGATGAGATAGGCCTGATGGGGAAATCTCATCTCATTGACCTATTCACAAGACCGCCAAGGAAAACATACTCTTACAGTCTTTCCAGCCTAAGGATGCTAAAGTTGGTGGCTCAGCTCTTCCCTTCCCTGTTTGTTTGAGCAGCATATACTGCTGGTCCAAGCCCTGAGAGGCTTAATTAAATGTGTTAATTCTGCAGCCTCCTGCTGCAATATGTCAAGTAGCTCTGTTTTAAGTCTCATAACCCTATGGTCCGAGAAAGAGTGTCTGGGGAGACAGACATGCCCCATTGATTTCTGAAGATTTCCAGGGTAATATCCTGAATGGTTTGCTTTTATTTTCTCAGCTTAAGACTGTCCCACTTGCTACATAAAGCACAGCTGCGGATTCCTTGATCAGAGTAGCATATAAAACACTCTCTGGTACAAACTGGGAATGGGTTTCATTCTCAATCTGGGTCCTGAAGCCCTCAAGCCAAGCTCAAATCTTGTGGACTAGGCATCTTACAGCAGTATGCAGTTTTTGCCTGGCATTTTTGACTTCCTGGACGACCCTTTTGAATACTACCTGGGTCTGTCTCTGCTTAGCTCTTTTCAATATTTACCTTGACAAAGTACAGGTAGTCCTGGACTTATAACAGTTCACTTAGTGACCGTTCAAAGTTACGGTGGCACTGAAAAAAAGTGACTTATGACCATTTTTCACACTTATGACTGTTGGTCCCATAATCAAATTTCAGACGCTGGGCAACTGACTCATATTTATGACGGTTGCCGTGTCCCCTGGAGTCATGTGATCCCTTTTGGGGCCTTCTGACAAGCAGAGTCAACGGGCAAGCAGGATTCACTTAACAACCGTGTGACTAATTTAACACCTGCGGTGATTCACTTAACAAGTGTGCCAGAAAAGATTGTAAAATGGAACACAACTCCCTTAACCAATGGCTTGCTTAGCGAGAGAAATTTTGGGCTCCGTTGTCGTAAGTCAAGGACGACCTTAGCTAAGAAAGTGAGGACAAATAAAGGGAAATATTTCTTCACCCAGAGGGTCGTTGATTTATGGAATTCACTTCCAGAAGGGGTCGTGACAGCTGTCAGCCTTGACAGCTTCAAGGCAGGGCTAGATAGATTCATGGATGCCAAGTGTATCGGTGGTTATTAAAACGGATGTCCATGTGCCGCCTCTATGTTGGTTGAGGCAGGCAGGATTCCCTTGAGTACCATTTGTTGGGGGTCAAGGGAAAGGGAGGGTTTTGCCTTCTCTTTCTGCTCAAGATCCCCATGTACAATTGGTGGGCCACTGTGTGACACAGAATGCTGGACTCGATGGGCTTTGGCCTGATTCAGCATGGCTCTTCTTATGTTCTTATGTACCTATATTCCAGTTACAAGGAAAACCTGCTAGAAAACTCTTTTAACCAAAGCCACTTCTTGGGTGGGCCTAATCCTTTAGCTACTCTTTTCCGAAAGGATGGGAAGAAGGATCAAGGCCTCAACTGGAGAGGATATGAGAGAGGATACGTAGTTTGCGATTTTGGCAAAGGTGCCCTGTCCTGACTATCCATGCTAATCGAACCCAGACCATAAAGCTGCCTGATCTCTTCCTTGCCTATTGTGACGTCTCCAGGAAAGCCTTTTAAAGCATTTAGCCATCCTGCCTTTTTCATAGAATGTTAGGGGGGCATCCAGGTTGTGATAGTTTTCATCCCATCCTCCCCTATATTTTGCTTCTTACCAAAATAACAAAAATTAAATTCATTATAGGAGTGGGAGGGGAAGCAGACCAACTTTGGGTTGGCAGCACAAGGAGATTTACCTCCGAAGGGAACCTTGCCTTAGTTAGAGCATCCACCTTGGACAAGGCAGGGTGAATTGTCCATCACTCAGTGACATGAAGTCCTTCCTGAGGACAGCCGTAATTTAGTCTGGGTGCAGAGTGGAGATTTATAATCTTTACAGGTGTGCCAAATTGACCTCTTGTAGCATTGAGGCTGCTCGGTATCCATATCTCGCAATAATAATATATAGTGACAAGAAAATAAAAATGTATTTGTAGCAATAAAAATAATAATTAAAAGAAGAGCATAAGGAGCTCTTGCAGAACACGTATAATCAGTTGCCTCTCCCTGTTTATCAGTATGGCTGGAGATGGCTCCTCCTCCTCCTCCTTTCTTAAGATAATCTTCCAATACTTTTTTCCAACACATACAATCTTCTAAGGTAATTTAACTGGGAAGTAACCATTTTTAATGTGGGTGTTGATTGGTAGGGCTATTTTCTGTTTACGATATTAAGTGCTCTCTTATCTTCTAAATAAGTTAATTTTTATGAGGTGTGTAAGGTTAAGTAACATCGATCTAGAGCAGCATTTCTCAAATACTTGGCAAATTAAAATGTGTGGACCATCTCCCAGAGTGCTGGCTAGGGAATTCTGGGAGTTGAAGTCCACACATCTTAAACTTGGCAAGGTTGAGAAACACTGCTCTAGAGCAGCGGTTCTCAACCTTTTTCAGGCCGCGACCCCGACCTGCATTGCGCATGCGCGGCGCGATGGCCCGCATCACGCATGCACGGCGCGGTGGCCCACATCGCGCATGCGCAGCGCGACGGCCCGCATCGCGCATGCACGGTGCTACCCCGCGCATGCGCGGTGCTGCCCCCTGTGCCGGCTGAGGGGGAAAGGGGAAAAAATGGCGGACTGCGTTGTTTGGCGACCCCCGTGAAATGGTCGTTCGACCCCAAATGGGGTCGCGACCCACAGGTTGAGAACCGCTGCTCTAGAGCAATGGCCTTAGAGGGTTTTGCAAGATGTTTCAGCATTCAGCTTTTGTACTACAGGTTTAAAGTTTAGACACTTTGCCAGATGAAAATAAATATCCTTTAACAAAAAAAAAAATCCCAATGAAAGGGTGGAATGGAACCTTGAAACAATTTTCAGAAGGGAATTACTGGGGACTGTGTACAGCCAGTTTCAGAAGTCAAGAATTCCATTTTCAAGAAAGCTTGCCATCAGCCAAGGTTCGTATCCATTCAGGAAATTTCTCCAGATAACAGATGGATGCATAGGCTGATAAGAGGGCAAAGCAAGAGACAGAACTGAAAACAGAAGAGAGAGATGCCAAATGGGAAGGAAAGGGTAAGGTCAGGGATACAGGATCTAAACCAGAGGTCCCCAACCTTTTGGGCACCAGGGACCAGTTCCATGGAGAAAGGTTTTTCCATGGACCAGAAAGTGTGTGGTTTTGTGTGCTGCTTTGCTTGTTTGTGCAGACTGGTTGCTGGCATGCCACGGCCCAGTACCGGTCCATGGACCGAGGGTTGGGGACCCCTGATCTAAAGCACCTGAAAGATGTCAGCAGCTTCCCACAATTGAGAAAACTGTTCTTCCAATTTACCTGGCAAGCTTAAAAACCTGCAAAGATTTTAATTAAGGATTTTAAGAAATTGGTTTTATGCAAATTGCAGCATGGAGGCGTCTTTTCCACCAGTGTTGAGGAGAAAGACAACTCCAGGCAAGGAAGAAATCTGATGGGGCCTCTTGCTTTATGCAGACAACTTTAATGATTTTATCACAAGTCTTATCATACTTGGTGGTATTTTTAAGCTGCTGCTCCTGCTGCTGCTTGGGAACAAATGGTTAGATTAAGGAGAAAAAGTGTTTTTTTTATTTTTAAAAAAGTTTGGGAAGAATTTAAAGGTCTGGGTAAAGTGTGTGTGTGTGTGTGTGTGTGTGTGTTTAAAAAACTTTAAAATGTAGCAATAAAAGAGAACAATAAAAAAAGATTGTAAAAATAGTTCCCAATAGAATATAAACTAAGATTCTACAAGTCAGAAAGAAGAATCTGAAAACTAGCAGATCCCAGTTGACTGTTTCCTGACTAATATTTGGTTGGTTCAAGAGGAGGTTTAAAGCTACAGTCCTAAAACACAAAGGAATAAGCACATTTTTAAAAAAGAGCTTATTACGTAGCACATAAGCTTGGAGCGGTGTGGATTTGAGGGTTCCATATATTATTCTCGCCGAGTCATTAAAATGAACATCAATCTTGCTGTTTGGTTGGTATGACAACTTCTTCTCCACATTTGGCGACAGGGTGTGCTCTGAATATCTGCAAACCTCTTGAAGATGAGAGAATGGAACTATAGCGATCCGAGCTTCAGGATTCTGCATTTGAACCTCATTCTCTGTGAGGGAATACATCCAAAGGAAAGGCAATGAAGGAGTTGCGTGTGGGGAACTATTGCCGTCATCACTTCATAATGATCAAGCTCAGGTCCCAGATTCTATTGTCTACATCTCCAGGTGGAACCGAAACTCACAGGGAGCTTTTCTAGGATTATTAAATCCCATCTTTATTATTTTTATAAATAACTTGAGGCAGCAAACATATCTGACACTCTTTCCTCTTATTTTCCTCACAACAACAATTCTGTGAGGTGGGTTGGGCTGAGAGAGAGACAGAGGGACTGGCCAAAGTCACCCAGCCGGCTTTCAGACCTAAGATGGGACTAGAACTCATAGTTTCCTGGTCTCTAATCTGCTGCCTTCGCCCCCTATATAACAAACTGGCTCCGAGATCTGTGTGTTTCAGGTTAAGGCAGATATTTGTCATTTGCATTTTAAATCAAAGCCAGCCTCCTTTCATCTTTGCTGCTTTTCATTACTGTTAGGAAGTAGGTGTCTTCTAGGTCTCCGTTATCATTCACCACAGCATGCAGAGTCTCATACAGGAGAAATCAAGAGAGCTGAAAATGTGTTGGGTTGTTTTTTTTGGGGGGGGGAATAGAAAGGAAGGTCCCCTAAAACAAGATGAATAGAACAAACAACTGAAAGGCCCAAGCAGAAGAGAAAACAAAGGTGCAAATTGTTAATTGGGAGTTGTGGAGAGTATAGTGGGTTATACAGAACTTGATACAAAGATGTCGCTAAAACAAGCTGAAGAAATCTTGATGCCTTTAACAGGCAGCTTATATCCTTTATGGCCAGAAATTCTGGTTCCCTGGTGGAACCCCCGGCTTCCCTTACTTTGGAATGCAAAACCCTCTCCTATTAATCAGAGTTACTTAGAATAATTCAACATTCCAAGCAGGACTTCCCCCCCCCCTTGGAAGGGGTGTCATGTGAACTGTGGAACCGGCAGAGATAAGGGCACATCTGTTGGGATTGCCCACCTGGTTCAAGATATGATACAAGATGGATTAAGGCAGTGTTTCTCAACCTTGACAATTTTAAGGCATGTGGACTTCAACTCCCAGAATTCCACAGCCAGCTATGCTAGCTGTGGAATTCTGGGAGTTTGAAGTCCACATGCCTTAAAATTGTCAAAGTTGAGAAACACTTGATTAAGGTAATCAGCAAATTTGATTCTATATAGTCTGGATGAGTTCAAGAACTGGGATTTTCTACTTCTTGGGTGTGTAGAAAGTTTAAGGAATGACGATTGAAGAGTGATCGCTGCAAGCTGCCTCATTTTTGTTTTGCATAGAAATATCAGATTGTGCTGTTTTATAGTTCTGGGACATCACCATCAAATCTATTTTCCCTCCTCTGTCCCTGGTATGCTTTATACTAGAAATGCAACAGGCGCTTTCTACTACGGTAAGAGGCCACATTAGTCTTTGTTGCCTTTGCTATATAACAGCAAGTCTCCTCCTTTGGAATTTATCGGCAATCTGTTCTCCAAGTGTATCTTTGGCAGCAGGCAGGTGTGGATGCATGTAAGCATGCCTTATAGCTGTGGTGGTTTCAATATCGTTTGTGTTCTGCAGGACACAAAGAAATAGGTAGGAAGGTTGGAGGAGAAGAGGAGAAGTGGGGAGAAAGGGGAGGAGAGTGGTAAAGGAAAGAGAAGAGGAGAGGAAGAAGAGGGAAGTAGGGAAGAGAAGAAAGGGAGAAAGGAGGTAGAGAAGAAGGAGTGTGGATACAGTGAAAGGGGAAATGGGCGAGCAACACCAAAAGTCATGTGTATGTATTTATTTCATTTTATTAAAAGTATCTTATATAGGAATGTAAAAAGAATGTATGTTAACATCTGATTGCAAAAGAGGTGCACTTTTGGAGAACTGTCACTCAAGGTATCTGTTTAAGTTTTCACAATTTTCATTGCTAATATGTTCAACTCTCACCAATTGGCATAATAATAATTTCCTTTAAATATATCTATTTTGAATGATTCCTCCTCAGGACAATGAATTCTTCATTTGTGATTGCTGGTACATTTACGTGCTTAGTGTTTGTGTGTGTGGAGGATCAAAATGAAGCCGTTTTGTGAATCTGTTGTTTCTGCAGCTTAATTTCACTGAATTTCTCAGACTGATTGTAAGTATCTCTGTAACACTACCATTGACCTACATATCTTGTAGGAACCACGATTTTATAGCTGAAAAGGGAAGAAATAAAATAACAAATTGCAGAGACGGAAGAGGTGAAGAAAAGACCAGTCATGAATGATCCAGAGGCCGGTCCTTGTTGAACAAAGATTACTATTTTTGGCATTATCTAATGAAGATGAAAAGAGTATGGAATTTGATCAACATTTAAGAAAAGTATTTTTAGTGTAAGAAAAATGGACAATTTTAAAGGTCTTTTGTAAGGGCTAGGATTTGGGGACACACAATGAAATTAATTCAGAGTAAATTTGAGAAAAACAAAAGGACGCATCACCCAATGTTTAACGAATTCTTGTTCGATTTTTTTTTCAGCTGTTTGTTACTTGGAAATGCATGTAGGTGACCAGCCTGGAAGGTCTACCGAAACTCTTAAGACGGTTCTCGTTATGGCAGTGCCACCTAGTGAGTTTGGTCAGCACTGCCAATCCAATATCCATTCTCTCAATTTCTTTTCCTTGATGTACTGCAGATTGCAAGACCTGAAGTTTGAACAAGAGCAATTTGATTGATCATCCGGAGTGTTCAGTATTGAAGGATCTTAACTGATAGCTTTATTTATCAGTTATTTATTTTGAAGGTAGAAGTAGACAACCAGGGCAAAAGGGAGGATGGGATGGTCCTCACCAATTTTTTTTTTAAATATAATTTTCTCCTGGGTCAAAATTTGGAAGGATCCTTCAGTTCCAAAACGTCCCTCCTGGCACACCTTTTTTGAACCAGAGGTTAGTGGAAATATAACACAATTCAATGAATGTTTTTCTGCTCCAAACTGAATAGTTTTTCCTCAGATACCAGAGAACTCCGATGGTCCATTTTCTATTTAGCACATTTGCTTTAAATAAATTACATATTAACAGTAAAGGTCTTTGTAGCCCTCTTCTTCTATTTCCTCTTCATTCCTTGTGGAATCAGGCTTAATAAAGCAATATATCTGAATTCACTCAAAATGCTATATCCAAACCAAATAAATGACAGGCTTGGTATAATCTATGAATCAGACCACCAAGATTAAAAACTGAAATACACAGACAAGTTAAGGAATGAGTACTTTAGAGTTGGTCATTAGTCTTGTACCACAGCAAACCTGAACAAAGTAGGTTACGGTATAAATAAGATTTATGTTGAGTCTTTACTCGTTACATGAATGGAACTAGTACATCACAAGATTTCATCGCTAGCAAGTTCATCTACATACAAGATGGTAAACATTACATAAACTATCCAGAACTTTGTATTAATCTAAAGCAGGGGTGTCCAACCTTGGCAACTTTTAAGACCTGTGGACTTCAGTTCCCAGAATTCCCCCATACATAGCTGGGAGTTGAAGCCCACAGGTCTTAAAGTTGCTAAGGTTGGATATCTCTGATCTAAAGCCTATCAGAGTTGTTATGACATAAACTTTTGCCTAGTGGGGTTCATATTTCTTATCGGGCTGAAATACTTTCCAATTTGACTTGGCACCGTTGAACTTATTCTCTTCTGAATTATACCAGACACTGCTCTTGTGATCCCTCTGCAGCTTGCTTGGTTAACTTCACTCTCTAATATGGGGGGGGGGAAACCACCCTAATTTAGAAGGGAGGATGACGTTCCCTTCACGAGGTCTTCTGTTATGATTTGGGGTAAATCAGAGAGATGGAGGAGAGTACTTAAAGAAAGAGATGCAATAGAAACTGCAGCCCGCTGAGAATACAACGACTGTACTTAAGGAAAGACGAAACACATCCCTGGCCAATTCATAACTCAGTTAAATGAAAGCACCCTGTATCAATTCCCAATTTTCTTCCGGGAAAGAAAAACTCTTTTCCATAAAATTAGATGACAAGGTTTAACAAAAGCAGAACAGGGGCTCTATAGAGACCTAATCCTTGCATTCCTTCACACCTAACTCTTAAAGAGTCTCTTGCAATGGATGATCTGGAGACAGGTGTTTTAGTCTGGAGGTTATCTTCAGCAAACTCAGAGGAATGTAGTATATCCCAGATCATAATGAAACCTCCGTTCTGCTGATCTGACTATTCTTTCAAACATCCAATGTCAATATTTTAACACACAGTAGCATTATGCGTCCCGAGGCAAACAGGACTTACAGCAAAATACTTGTAGGCCGTGTTGCACACATCAAGAGCAGCAGTTCTCTTATTTTGGTGTGAGATATGAAAAAAAGAGATGTAGATGCACAAGTCGGGCTCAATGAAGATGGGTGGTTTTCATTCCTGTCTGTCCAAATTAGATCCAGTTGGTCCAAGACATCTTGATCACACTTGCTCAATCGCAACTGATCAATTGCAAGCAGGCGAGGTTGAAATATTCAATATTTCTTCTAAAGGAGCCTCCCAGATCTTTCAGTAAGAAGAAAGCATTGCCTTAGCCTCCCACTGACTTTCCAGTTGAAGATATTTCAAGGATTGTAGGAGACGTAAAGCAGGAATAGACAACGGGATGATTTGGTCTTCTGGCAGAGTTGTGGAAGTGGCTTGTTATTTCCTCCTTCCATGATGTCCCTTAAATCTGCAGGTTTGACCCCCCCCCCAAAAATGCTTGCTGCGTCTCACTTTCCGCAACTCACTAGCCTTTCCCTCCCAAATGTGATTCCCCGCTAGAACACGAGTTTTGCTTTCTGAGTTGAAGGATGGTTTATGGGCAATTAGCGCCATTTTCAGGCCCCCATGGGATGGCCTCTGCTCGTGGTATTATTTTACATCAAGCTTCATGTCCTTGCAGTAGAAACAGCTGTCATTAACATACAGCTTTTAGTAAAAAAAAAAAAAGCTTGGCTTCAGAGGAAACCTCTTTTCTCCGGATTGTCCTTCTAATTCAAATTAAAGACTTGGCAGTGGTTTTGCATAAAATAAAAACATCTCCAGAAATGACAAAGAGGACACTGGAAGAAGCAGCAATTACAAGAGGACCAAAAGCGTTTCTTCCTCCAGGTGGAGAAATGAGCCCTGGATCGGTTCTGTTTTTAATAGTTTTTAAAAAAAAAAATAGAAAAAATAAAATGGAATGCATCTGGCAACGGATAGAAAAACAAAGGCCTTGGGGACCCAACCTGGATCGCAAATACGTCCATTCTTTTTTCTCTTCTTGTATTTTTTCCCCTGTTTTCCACCGTCAATCGTTTTAAAAACCAAAAGTGTAGCCATTGATTGACCTGGTTAGCTTTTTGTAGGAGAGTTTTGTCTCTGGAGTACATTGGAGTGTCATAAATTCCTCCCAGATGAGCTGTGTGGGTGGGGGCAGCAAACTCTTGGCATTGTCCTTCCTTCTTGCCTTGATGGGCTCCTATGGCCAATGCAGACCGTATCAAAATTCTTTAAAGCTGCAACACACAAGAGGATACAATCAGAAATGTCATCTGCTCAGATGGTTTAATGGTATGTGGGAACGACCTTGGGAGAACCTCTCAGGATCCCAACCAAGGCCAAACGGTGCCACTCACACATCCAGCTTAAGTGTCGCATCCATGTTTTAGGCTTAGCATTCAAGAGGCAGAGAAAGAAGATATCAGAAGTTTGACCGAGGAAAGAGTGCAGAAAGCCCAAGAACCCTAATCATTGTACAAAGCTCTTTCTCAAGACATTTTGATTTTTTCTCCACCACCAGATACTCAAGAAGTAAGATTCCAAGAAGGTGTAGAGGGTCAAGAACAATCTTTAACTATTGGAACCAAAGACACCAAAAGCCAAGAGACCTATCAAGGTACGCCAGGGGCTTGAAACATAGACTTACCGGGATTTATGGCCCCAGAGCATGACTGTTCAAAAAATGGTGATTGACCTGCAAATATAATCAACATAAAGTGGACCCGAGTTTCTGGGTGCAAGGTGGAACAAAGTGTGCAGAAGATATTCAGCAGGGTTCCTTGCTTTTAAAGTAATGGTTCTCAATGATTGTTCTAAAAGTTCCCAGCAAAAGGGCAACTCCCATTGATCCTGGTCTGTTCTGGCAACATTCACCCAAGCAACATCTTATAGGAACTTTCCTGTTTACCAAAGGTTTTCAGCGGCACCTGTTGGCTTTGCTTAGGCAAGTGACCTTCAAAGGGAGTGATGACCAGGAATTAGAGGACAGTATCAATTGTGAATACGTACAGATGGCCCCTCTCTCTTTTTGGTCACTTGCAGAGTCCCAAATGCAGGGTCATGAAAGGACAGCAAGGATGACACCCAATGTCCTAACCCACCCAAGAACATAAGATATCTTTAGGGAAACACCCAAAAGGGAACATGTTTAGCTACTTCTGCTTTCTCCCTTCTTATCTACAGTGTGCCAGACTCACTGGGTGAAATCTTTATCTTATGTGTGTCAGCTTTGCTGGATGGGTTGCTTATGTAATTAGAAAGAATAAATGCAAGGATTTCTTGTCATTTGCTGCTCTCCTCATTTAGAGGAGTGAGTCCGTCTCTATTCAGCTGAATAAAAACGTAAAGCTTGAAGGCAACTTCTGATTTCCTGTATTTCTTTATCAAGCAAAACCTCAGAACGCATATCAGGAGGGCCTTTCTTTTGGTGGAGCTTTGCTTATGGATTAACTTTAAACCGGAAGCAGAGCCCATTTAGTAAGTTATGACCTGATTTAAAGCGTAGCTTCAAAACAGATGCTCCTAAACTAAGAACAAAAGTCAGAGTTGAAAAAAGAAGGAGGGACAATATGCTATCATTGTTTCTAATAACAGATTCAGAGAACGAGTGTTGACAGAAGTGTGATGGGAACTGCTAGGTGTTTTTTTTTTTTTAAACAGGCAGTATAAAAATATAACAAACAAACAAACATGAGCCAGGGTAAGCTCACTGCTGAGCAAGAAAGCATGATGCTGCTGCATGGGGAAAAAAAATCTCATGTTCCCTTTCATCCTTCCTTTTCCCGTTTACAATGGAATTGTAATCCACCTCCAAACCTGTAAGTATGCTCACCAGCCTCAGATTATTAAGTAAAAATAGGGAACAGGACTAGAATCGAAGGCACTTGGCTATATGGCTTGAACCCTGAACATTAACACGATTAGGAGATAAGGATATAGAGCGTCAGATGCACCTAGTAAGATATGGAAGGTTTTGGAAGTTCCTTAGTGTCCCTTAAGATAGAAAATAGCCAGTATGAAAAACTGTTTTGTCTATCTCATGGCTAGAGGGTTAGGGCTAGGTGTCCATAAATTCAGAAAGCAAAATGAGATTCATAATGTTGAAAATCTAGGGAATTTTGTACCGGAACTTTACCAAAGGATTAGAACACAGGTTATCAACATCTGGAATATGGCTTTTTCAAACACTTACCCTCTTTTTCTTGTATAGAATCCACACCAACCTCGAATTTCTTTGAATACCACTCGTGAAAGGAGCTGAAAGCAGAAGACGTACTCAAAATTACTTTTTCCATGAATTTTATAGGTCTGTGCAAAAGTTTACAATGGATTAGATTTGTCTGATTTATTTTAATATAAACGTAATGCATTCATGCTCCTCAAACCAATACACTACCTTCTATTAATTGCTTCTTTCCAAATTTCGTGATGCAGGTCCCCAATGTATGTGTGTGTGTGTTTTAAAATGCAATGGGAGAGAATTCACGTTTTGCCATTCACATTTAATTAAATAATTGCTAAGTGATATTCCTGAAAAGATACTTACCAGACACGCCAAAACATCGGCTGAAATCAACATGTAGAAGACATTGTCCCAACCAGAGCTGGAGATCAAACCTGCTAACAAAGGCCCAAGAGCAGCACCTGAAAATGGAAATCATGCAAAATATCAGCAACCCAGGAGCCCAGATGAAACATCAGCTCATGCCATTAGATGAGAGGTCTCCAACCTTTCCAGGCTTGCAGTCTGGAGGGAAGAAGTGCAGCTTCAAAATTGGTGTGTGCATGCTCGCGCACAGGGGGCCACATGCACTGGCATGGCACTAGTGGCCCCGTTCGTGCATGCAGTTTGGGCTGGGGCCATGCGCATGCACAAATGGCCACACAACCTCCACCATGGCTAGTGGCCCCATTCATGCATGCGCAAGGGGGCTGTGCAACCCACGGGCGCTAGTGGCCCCATTCGTGGCTGTGTGCATGCACAAACAAGGCCGTGAGCGCTAGCACAAGTGGGAGGGAATGTGCGCCCACATGTGTGCACACCGGCCAGCATTTCTTTGGCCTGCTGTCCAAGAGCCCATGGCCCGGGAGCGGGCCACAGCCCATACGGTGGAGAACCCTGATGTAGATGGTCCACACCTTTTAGCAAAATGGAATTGGGAGTCCTTAGTTAGTAGCTGTCCCCAAGGAGAGCAAGAAGGAGAATTGAAATAACAAGCATGTGCTAACAGACCACGACATCACTGCCAAGTGGGAACAAGGTTCTCAGCTACAATTCTGAAGGAAAGGATGGACAATGAGATAAATGCTTTTGGGAAGCTTCTGGGTGGTATCCAATCAGGACAGCAATTTTTAATGCAGAGAGTTGCTTGATAGCTTCAATTAGACAAGTTAATGTGTTCAAGATGTTATTCTTTCAGATGCAGACACAACTGCAGGAGAGGGTGTCAGTCTGTGTGTCACCCTACATCCCTGCAATTGCAGATCTTTGAATATTCCAGACAAGGAGGACTTTGTGCCAACCATTCATAGGGTGGATTTAGATTCAAAATGGATCACATTGTATTAGCGTTCAAAGTTATGAAAGCCTGCCCCAGAGCTATTTATGACTCAGTTTTGATGTTCTATGAATTTGAGTCGTAACTGGAGGACTATCTGTAGGAAGCAAAGACTCTTGGGAGGGGTTACTATCCATTTCTCATTGTTACGATCCTTGGAGATAGAAAAAAACCCCTCAATTTACTAAGCCTCACCACAGTTTCTTAAAACCCAATCAAAGATTAAATTGGCAGCCATCTGCCTACTGACCCACAGATCCTGTTCCATCAATGATGGCTGTGACTGTAGAGAGAGCTTTTGCATTTCCCTGGAGACTTTCATGAGTACCCTGGAGAGGACAAAAAAATAAATAAATAAACAAACGCAAAGGAAAAATAGTACTTGAACAGATTACATAAGTGTTGTACAGGTACAATTTCACAGAGCTCCAAAATACCCTACAAATCTTCCTGATTTGTGCATGGGTGTAAAACAGCTTTAGTTTACTTCAGGACTAGCAAAGGAATGAATTCTGAATCCTGTATAAAGGACCCAGAGTGCAAAAAATTTGCTAAAGCTGATCATTTATTTATTACATAGTGTAATTTCTTTATTTTTCTATGATTTGTCTTTTACAGCTTCTAGTGACAATTGCAATTCTTGCTGCAATAAAAATCAGCTAGATATTTATCAGTTTCAGCCAAAAACAGGAATAAAGGTTTCTTTACTTGAACAGTTACTATGGAGAAGGGGAAAATTTTGCAATCAGGAAACCTTTCCAGAATATCTGCTGGATAAATGGAATTGCTTTGAATCAGGTCTTTTCCAAGTTCCAAATCCCTTCCAAGTTTCAATTTCTATGGGTTGCTTTCAGCTAAGAATTTCCATTCTCCTGAGATTTCAATGATCCAAGGTGTCGTATTTATTACTGGATGGAAAGAAATGTCTTAGCTGTGCCCAAATAAATGAACCACTGTGCTGTGCTTGTGAAATCTTATTCCACTGAGTCTGTCCAAGCCCAGAAATTTTAAAGCAGATGAAGATGCAAAATATATAGGCACTACTATGAATATCAGGAGGCAAGGCGTTTCACATTTGAGGCCAAATGAGGGATGAACTACACATTACACCGATGCAAAGTTCGGCCATTGTTTTAATTCACTAAATTACAGTTGTGCAAAGTGTCATCTCCCTCCTGGGAGTAAATGAGATAGAAACCCTCAAATGCACACACACAGGGCTGCAAAATTGCACCTGAGTGAAATAAAAGTTTCGTGTTGCCAGAATAGATCTAGGATATAATATAATATGGATCAGTGGCAGCAAGTATGGGAACGAAATAACAAAATCACATTGGCGACATCATATAAAGAAAACTTGTATAAGATGGTTTACAGATGGCATCTCCCTCCGGCCAGATTAGCCAAAATGTATAAAGGATATTCTTCTATGTGTTGGAAATGTAAAAAAGAAAAGGGTACCTTTTTTCATATATGGTGGACATGTAGAGAAGCACAGGTGTATTGGCGTTTTGTCTGGGAATGGGCAATAGAAATAACTAGGCAAAACATTCTATACAAACCTGAGGCATTACTATTAGGAATACTAGAGAAAAATGTAAATAAAGAGGACACATATTTAATTATTCACGTGGCTACGGCGGCAAGGATACTATTTGCTCAAAAATGGAAAGCAATGGAAGCACCGAGTGAGGAAGAACTAATAAAGAAAATTATGTTTTGCTCAGAACTAGATAGGTTAACTAAAAGATTAAAAAACCAGGAAGACACAGAATTTTATTGAATATGGAATAAATTTTATAGAGGGAGGGGAAAAATGGGAGGTCACAGATAAAGAGATAAGTTAAGATAGAGACCAGAAATGTAAGTTTGTATATAGATATGTTATATGTAATTAATGTGCAATAATGGACTGAGATGTCAGTCAAAGACGATTTACCATGTTCAATGTTTTTAATCCTTTTTTTTCCTTGTATTCAATAAAAACTTTAAAAAAAAAAGTTTCGTGTTGCCAGTGTTGACTCAGATGACAAGCCAAAAGGTAGTAGGAGTGAATAAAGAACAAGTTCATCCTTACCAAATCAGCTGAAACAGCAGTTGTAATGAGAGCATAGGGTCCATTGACAAGGGCACCACAGATAATGAGCATTGCTAAATAAAAAGAAAAAAGAAAAGAAATGTCAGCTCTACAACCTAACCAGGTTATTTTCCAGCTAAGGACAGTTAGTCCTTGGCTTACACACAAAAAGGCTGTCTGGATGAAACAATAAATATTGCCCTCCAGATCAAGGTAATGTGAGAACTAATCCAATTCTCTGTTGGGAAGTTTTACATGGATTTGTAAGCAAAACATTTCCAGAAAGTAATGCATTCTTACCTATGGATGTACCTAGTCCATTTTGGCCAACATAGTTGTACAAAAAGAGCTGTAATCAAAAGCAAAGCAACAAGTAAGAACTTACCTATAAAGAAAAAATCACCAGGAACCTGGACCATTGCATCCTTCTCAAACAGGTGGTGGCAGCTGAACCTTTTTATATTGCTAGTTATTTTTGATAATACCAACTTCATAAAACATCTGGGATTCTTTGGACTTTCCATTAATTTCAAGTAGCATGGCCAAAAACAAGGGATTGTGGGAACTTTGCTTCAAAACATCAAGACACCCTAAGGTTGACTGGCATAGAAGCAGGACAGGGGCTTAGAAAAGGCTACCTGGCCTCTAAAATATTGGCCAAGGTCACTTGAATTGTGCTTAGCTTGTTGTACAATCCCGGCCAACTATGGCTTATTTGGTAAAAGAAGTTACCAAACTATTGACAAATCAGATTACAGTAGATAAAAACTGTCTAAACTAGGTGAAATCTTTGTTTAACTCAACCCTGGCTTTTCCATCAGTGGTCAACCAGAATACTAAAGCTAGAGATCTTTTTTAGGTAGTTACTCCTCCTAAAATGATACAGAAATCATGAAGCTGAAAGTGATATGGGAATACTCACCATGGGAGCTGCCAGGATAAGCATTGCACAGCAAGTGGTGGCCCTGCCACCAGTGTAGTCTGAGATGAGACCAGCCATGATGCCCCCTGCATGACAAAAAGGTATGGTTTCATAGTAGTAGATGCCAAAGCTAAGAACAGACAGGAAGGCAGGTGCTGACCCTACACTCAACCCAGAACTTTGTTTTCCAAACTGAACTGAGCTCCCACACCTCTTACACAAAAGCTCATTCCAGCTTTTCCTCCTTCCAGCTACTTTCCATGAGAGCTACTAGATCTGCCTGTAAAAATGGAGTGGCATTAGAAACACAAAAACAGCGTAACTGTTGGCTGACAACTAGAGTTAGTCCAGATTTTTCCAGTCAAGATCTGGTAGCCCTACTTTCATTTCAGCAATCTAAACTTAAAGGCAGGGAAGGAGTTTGATGATTGCTTGGAGTTTAAAAAAACGTGATGTGATCTGCAAATCATTGAAGAGTCCACCCAAAGATTACAAAGTACTTCCTGCCACTGCCTATTCCAGACCAGTGGTCCCCAACGTTTTTGCGGCTTGGTGGCCCGGGTGGAAGGGGAGTGAAGGGAACTCGGCCATGCAAACCGATGTGCATACACATATACACCAGCCCACCTCTCGTGCAAGTGGAGCTGCACACGTGCATGCTGGTCTGTCTCTTGCATGGCCCAGTTCCAAATAGGCCACGGCCCGGAAGTGGTCCGTGGTCCAGGGGTTGGGGGCCCCTGCTCTAGGCCTGGCTGGCTGAGGAATTCTGGGAGTTGAAGTCCACAAGTCTTAAAGTTGCCAAGTTTGGAGACCCCTACTCTAGGCTGTCAACTCACACCCTCAACATCTCCTCTCTTCCCAGACTCTGATACAAAAATGCAAAGAAAGATCCAACACACCAATAATGCCGCCAACATCAAACAGAGTTGACATATCTCCAGCTTCTTTTGCACTTAAGCGGGCTGCAACAACAACAGAAAGGGAAAAGAGAAAACAAGAATGAGTGACGGTCAACGGCCCATGACACAGAACATGCTTTGTTGGGCTGTGCAATATGTATGACTCAAGGTGGAAAGGAGTCTTCAGGGAAACACACAGCATTTCTTCACAAATCCTCAAAAGTAGCCAAGTCTGATAAATACTATGTGTGCAACCCTACATGCTCTGAAGAGCATTTTTCTCTTTGGATCTGAAGCACCACGCAGCGACAAGGCATTGCATGCATCAGAACCCAATTTTTTAAAGAACAGGATCTTCATTAACAGTACTGGGAAGACTGCTGTTCATAATTTGGAGAGTCATGGCTATTCAACCTCAGCAATAGTAAACTGGATAAATCTCCAACTTATTTGGATCTAAAAAAGCTCTGTGTGTTCCAAAACAGTTGATTTGAAAACCTTTAGAACACAAGGATTCATGTAGCACCAGAACATTACTTTTCTCATGTAATGTTCTATCAACGTGTTGGCCCATGTTTCGCCAATCAGGGGTCGCATTTAACTTGCTTATTCTGTACCCAGGGAGGAGTTGGGTGCAAAATAAGCAAGACCATGTGATAATTTGGAAGTCTAGAATTTTCCATGCTAGGAGATAGACCCTGTGTTTTTCTTTCTTTTTGAATTTCTTTTTTTTTTTTTTTTCAAATTTCAACATGGTTTATTACTTGTGTATGTGTGTAGTGACAGTTTTGGCCTGGTTTTTTTTTTTTTTTTAGATAAACATTTGTACATGTAAACAAAGAAAAAATTCAAGTTAAATGCCATTCAACTTAATACAGTCATTTTAAATTTGTAGACCTTCACTCCGTATATCCAAGTTTAACTATAAACCAACTACATTTTAAAAATTTTAACTTTCACTTCTTTTCAGATCAATCCATTGGACATCAAACAAACAAGTCATCTTATTAAAATTAATAATTTTCATGTCGATACACCCATTTCTTAATCCTGATTTAGAGTTGACACAACAAGCTTTCAAGGTCTTGCAGTTGTGCCATTAAATTTAGCTGACACCCGACTGCTTAAATTTGATATGTTGGGCAGCTATGTGTCAAAACAGTCCTTGGAAACACCATAAATCAAACTTGCTTAAGTAGGTCAAAACTTCCTGGACCGGTATTATCATTTGGGGATCAGAAGTAACTTGATCCTGACTCACCAACGTTCACGATGTAGAGAGGCAGCCAATAGAGAAAGGTGTAGCTGACTAGTTTGGCAAACAAAAGACAGAAGGAAAATTCGATCACTCCCTGTAATGGTGAGAGAGACAGAGGGAGAGAGGAATTAGTCATTAGCAAATGCTCAATATATAGCTGGGAGGCAGAAAAAAGCAAGATCTAATGTAGGACAGAAGATCAATGACCTAACTTTCCTGATTTCCTGTTTCACCACTCTTAAATGAAGCTTGTGAGTTTTGAATTTTAATTTGGGGAACAAAACACGGGAAAAAACCCAAACTAGTCTTGCAGGCAATTCTTTGATTCATTTATTTTTATTAAGAGATGCTCTAATTTAGATCAGGACAACCACAGTGGAGAAGTGATCCAATCTTTTGCCCTCCATTATATTTAAATTCCCTCCTCTGACTTGTACCCAAGCCCCAAGAAAAACTTGCTAACTCCTTTTTTTTAACAGCAATTTTGTAACGATAATCTTCTATTATTTACATTTCCCGCCCTTATTCTTCTTTAGATATATTTGTCCTTGTTGTTCCATTGTTTCTTGTTTACATTTTTCTTCCTTCATACTATATCTCATACTAAAAATAATACATATTATTATTACTATACATTATTATACACATATTTTCCACTTTTGACTTTTCCACATTTATTCTCCTTTATTATTTCTAGTCTCCAACCAATCATACCACTTATTCCATATTAGATAGTACTCTGTATCTTCCTTTTCTTTTATCTCTTTTGTTAATTTTCTTTTGTTAAAAAAAAAGGAGGAGTGTTAGAGAATTTTAATTTCTCTATTGGTGAAAAAATAAATCAGAAGTTCTCACAGTTGACTGCATTTAGCTGATTCAAAATAACCTTTTTATATTCATATCAAAATATTTACAATATTATTATACATTCTTCTTTACAGCAACATAGCTTAATGAAGACTTCTTACAGAGAGATACAGAGACAAACCTGAGACTGGAAATTCAGCTTCTAACTCAATACCTTTTGCACAGACTCAGTAGCACTTTCTTCACATTGGCTGACTGAGTTACCACATGACTCTTCCTGCTCATGAATATTCCAACAAGGAGTATACACTGTGTGTGTGTGTGTGTGTGTGTGTGTGTGTGTTATGTTTTGCTGTTTAAAAAAATAAAAAAATTATATATATATAAAAAGAGAGAAACTTTCTAAGAGAGAATTTTTTTCTTTTTCTTTTTACGACCGTGTAATCCCTTGCTTTGGAGTGGAGTCGGGGTGACTGAATGGAGCTGAGCGTTTACTGGCTGGATCCCTTTCCTGTTGCCTATGTGGAGTTCTCAGCAAATATTTTTCTTTTTGCGCCCTGATAGAGAAACATCTATTACTGTCTAGGATTGAACTCTAAACCTTCCAAGTGGGAGGCGAGTGTCTTCACCTCTAGGCCACCGTGCCATTCACTGAGAGTGAATATCTTATTTGGTTCAAAATCATCAATAGCACTGCAGTTGCTATTAGATCCACTGTATTAAAGATGCCGGCATGATCCTTTTAAACTGGTTGCCTGCTGGGAGTAATCTTTCCAAGGAAGAAACAGATGGTTGAGAGCTGAGTCTGTACTGTGTGTGGAGAGAAAGGCTAAGCATACCCTCTGCACTTGATTTAGACCACAATCAAACGGTCATGCATAGGTGTTGGTGGGGAAGCAAATGAAGTCTCCAGGTCATGACATCAGCATGCAACTATTTCAACTACATCATTTGCATCACGAAGATGCCATGACACACTGAGCTCACTTTGATGTCATTGTGGATTCTAACTGGCGTCTAGGCTGCTAACCCCACTACTGCAAGTTGGGCATCCATTTTTTTAGATTTCTCTGGAGATTCTCAGTCATCCAGGTCACAATTTATTTATTTATTTATTTATGTATTTATGTATTTATGTATTTATTTATTTATGTATTTATGTATTTATTTATTTATTTATTTATTTATTTATCTATCAAATTTCTATATCGCCCCTCTCCCAAAGGACTCGGGGCAGTGTACAGCCTAAAAATATAAAAAACATATAAGATATACATAATTTAAAATAATTAAAAGTGAATTAAATAATTTTGGCCGTAAAATCCCCATTTAAAACCCAATACTTACAAATCTTAAAAAAATTTTTACTCCATCCCCCTAAAACATTCTAATCCTACCGGAACCAGGGCTTCTATATCAGGCCAGCCTGTCGAAAAAGAAACGTTTTTAGTTCCCGACGGAAGGTGCGTAAATCTGTCATTATATGGAGTTCCGTAGGGAGCTCGTTCCATAGCGTGGGAGCTCCCACAGAGAAGGCTCTCCCCTTGGGGGTTGCCAGCCGGCATTGTCTGGCCGACGGCACCCTGAGGAGGCCCTCTCTGTGGGAGCGTACCAGATGGTGGGAGGTATTTGCTGGCAGTAGGCGGTCCTGTAAGCATCCGGGTCCGATGCCATGGAGCGCTTTAAAGGTGGTCACTAACACCTTGAACCGCACCCGAAAGACCACCGGCAACCAGTGCAGCTCATGCAGGAGCGGTGTTACATGGGAGCAATTGTTCCAAAGATGCTTTTCCAGGAGGCAACTGGACTTGCTTGTTTTTCTTTGAAGACGTTTTGCTTCCCACCCAAGAAGCTTCTTCAGCTCTGACTGGGTGGAAGGATTTATACTCCGTGCAGACAGCACGGACTCATCCCCAACAGCCTGTGCCTGTCTTCAACAGTGAACAACAGTCTGCAAGGAATATAAACCCTTCCTTTCCCCACCATCCAGTCAGAGCTGAAGAAGCTTCTTGGATGAGAAGCAAAATGTCTTCAAAGAAGACAGTTTAATGAAGAGAAGGATGAGAGGGGACAGGATAGCAGTGTTCCAATATCTCAGGGGCTGCCAGAAACAAGAGGGACTCAAGCTATTTTCCAAGACACCTGAAGGCAGGACAAGAAGCAACAGATGGAAACTAACCAAAGAGAGAAGCAACCTACAACTAAGGAAAAACTTCCTGACAGTTAGAACAATGAACCAGTGGAACAACCTGCCTCCAGAAGTGGTGAATGCTCCAACACTGGAAGTTTTTAAGAAGAGATTGGACAGGCGTTTGTCTGAAATGGTATAGGGTTTCCTGCCTGAGCAGGGGGTTGGACTAAATGACCTCCAAGGTCCCTTCCAACTTTTATTATTATTATTGTTGTTATTATTATTATTATTATTAACAAGAAAGTCCAGTTGCCTCCTAAAAAATCATCTTTGGGACGTCCATTCTTTTGGCTTTCTCTCCAGCCAACAGTGTTTGACAGCTTGGCGCCCAGGCAGGGCCACACTCACAGGTATCTTCAGGGCATCAGTGAAGCTGATGGCTTCTCGGTCTTCCCCAGAATCTTTGGCGTGTTCCGCCATGTCAATGATGTTCTCTCGGCTGTTGGTAGAAACATTTAGGCTCCCGTCACTGATGGAGTGTCCTGCCTCCAGACCTTTCTCATCTGAACTGGTCTCCTGCATATAAAAAAAATAATAATACATAGTTAGTCCTCGACTTACAACAGTTTGTTTAATGAGCATTTTGAAATAACAATGGCGCCGAAAAAGGGACTTATGACTGTTTTTTACACTTACGACACTTTACAACTGGGTTACTAACTTAACAGCTGCAGTGATTCACTTCATAACTCAAGCCCTGTAATCCCATTTACATCCAGACAGGCCCCGTCACTAAATGACCTCAAGGGATGACTTCCTTTCCAGATGCAAACTCTCATCAGTGAGAAAGGCACCACCACCATGAATTTTCCTTAAATGGTTTTCCTTCAATTCTCCAAAATCACAGAAACTGAACTGCTGACTCCTAATGAAAAGGCTCCGAATAAGCACCATTCAGCCAAGGTGCTCGTGATTTCATTTCCGAATGTTTTGGCTGATATGTCCTCCAAGGCCTGCACAAAAGGCTAAAATGTAAATCAAAGCAATCAAAATTGGGCCAGCTCAATATTCCAAAAGAAAAAAAGAAAAGAAAACAACACCCACTATTTTCCTTATCTAATAAAACGTCTAGCTTCAAAGCAAAAATAAGAAACCCCTTTGCAAAGTTTTTTAAAAAACCAAAACAAGCACAAAGAGTATAATTTGAGAAGTTAAGCTTCATTACAGTGAAAGGAATGTATTCCCAGATAAAACTTACATGGTGAAGAGGAGGGCTGCAGTCAACATCTTCTGGATCTGAAAGACATGGAGGCAAAAGGCGAATTTCATTTGAAGGTGGGGAAAGCGTTATTATTAAAGATTTCTCCAACAGTCGCTAAATTAGGGGCCAATAGGTGTAGAGGTACATATGGTAGATAAAGGAATGATAACTAATAAACAACAACAGGGTTAGGGTTACGTCCCCATGAATTCGGAGAGCAAAATGGAGCTCGCCAATGCATTCCGAGCCTGCCTTATTTACTTTTCCCGGATACATGTATCATAGTAATTACCCTTGCATTTGGTGGGGAAGAATGCAGTGTTGTTGTTACTTGCCACTAGGTGGTGACAACCACTTAAATAAATGTGGTCTATGAAACAAGGAACATCAGAGGCCCTGATTCACTGAGCTGAGCTCATTAGCACATCATTAAGATATTTCTTCATGTTGATGTTATGACGGTTATGGCTTGCACGATCCAAAATGTGAGAATTGCTTTACTTTAAATCTGTAGCATTTTTGTTCAATTTTGTTTTGCAGTTTGAGAAACTGATATAAGAACATAAGAACATAAGAAGAGCCATGCTGAATCAGGCCAAAGCCCATCGAGTCCAGCATTCTGTGTCACACAGTGGCCCACCAATTGTACATGGGGATCTTGGGCAGAAAGAGAAGGCAAAACCCTCCCTTTCCCTTGACCCCCAACAAATGGTACTCAAGGGAATCCTGCCTGCCTCAACCAACATAGAGGCGGCACATGGACATCCGTTTTAATAACCACTGATACACTTGGCATCCATGAATCTATCTAACCCTGCCTTGAAGCTGTCAAGGCTGACAGCTGTCACGACCTCTTCTGGAAGTGAATTCCATAAATCAACGACCCTCTGGTTGAAGAAATATTTCCCTTTATTTGTCCTCACTTTCTTAGCTATGAGCTTTAGGGAGTCCTCCCTTGTCCTGGTATTGTGTGATAGAGAAAAGAATTTTTCTCTATCCACCTTTTCTATCCCATGCATGATTTTATACACTTCGATCAAGTCACCCCTTAAACGCCGTCTTTCAAGGCTGAAGAGACCAAGGCGTTGCAATCTGGTTTGATAAGGGAGGCGCTCCATTTCCTTGATCATTCTTGTTGCCCTTTTTTGCACCTTTTCCAGTTCCATTATATCCTTCTTGAGGTGCGGTGACCAGAACTGTACACAGTACTCCAAGTGTGGTCTCACCATCGATTTGTACAGAGGCAATACAACACTTGCTGACTTATTTTCGATTCCCTTCCTAATCATATGACCTGACACAATATGTTATGTATACATACTAAGTATTATTTACCCATCATTTCTCTAGCAAAAAACCCTAAAGTTTTGGCTAGATGACAGTCATTTGAACTGGATTTTTCTCTCTCTCCTGGGTCAAATTAAGATATTTAGCACTGCAGATATTTCAGCTTAAAAAAAAAGTCATTTTCAGGGTCAATCTCTGCTGAAGGGAAAAATTAAGGGTTTTAACCCCATTCCACATATTTTTCACTTTGGGAGTGGGGAGGAAGTTGTTTACAATACACCATCTTGGGAATCCTGACTGCTAGAATTAAAGTTATCTTTTATTCAAAAGATAGTAGGCTGAAAGCAAGAAATACTAACATCACTCTGAATAGGCTTTGTAACACTATTACAAAGCACCATTATGATAAAGCTTAACCGAGCAAGTGCAACATTCCCACTGGGCACAGATATTTAAAAAACACAACAGCAAATCTTTGACCCAGCAACAATTCCCAACAGCAGGCCACTGTTACTGTCCATCACCAAACCAGATTTCCTACAATGCAAAAAGCATACAAGACTTACATTCAATGAGGAACAGGAAGCAGATAACACCCATCAAGGCTATAATGATTCCAGGTACAATGAAGGACAGTCCCCACTCCGTTGAAACCCAGATGCCAGCAATCAAGGACCCCAAGATATTTCCGACAGACGTGTGTGAATTCCAGATGCCCATGATGAAACCTCGCCTGACAAGAAACAAAAGACGTGTTGTAAATGTCTGTCTTTTTTGGCTCAGTTCTCAGAGGCACATTGGGAACCCACACATTATGGTTCAACATTGTGTGGGAATCAGTTTCATGAGATCTCTGTGGCAGAGTTTGACCAATGCTTCAATTTACAGGTAAACTTTCCAGAATTGTTAGCTGACAGCTCCCACAATCTCTTACCACTGACCATGCTGGTTGGGGCTGATGAGAACTGATGCCGCTAAACATCTGGATGGCACCGATCTGTTCATTTCCCCCCTAATTGCTACGTCACAAGTACACATTCTGCCCTGGGGATTATGTCATTTCTGAAGGACTTTTTGGCAAACATATTCACTTTGCATTAAATTACCTTAAAAGAAAAGCAAAAGTGAATTAAATTAAGTGTCATTTAATTTGTGTTCCGGGCCCAGCTTCATTTTTATTCTGTATCCTATATCCTTTGTATAACATCAAAAGGCCAAGTGCATCTTCTGGGGGCTGAAAAACTGGGGCAGCCCTGCACCTTTTTTTGAAAGCCACATGGTACAGTGAATAACATGCAAGCTCAGCTTGGATTACAGCAATCCGGGTTCAAATCACTGCCCAGCAATGATGCTTCCAATGAACTGTGGAGATTAGTCACCTGAACCAGTTCACAGTCATTGCAGAGATCAAATTGGGCAGCTCTCCTTTAGGGCAGGAGTCACAAGGACAGCGTGCAGCGCATAAGAAGATACCAGGCAATTAATCAAACCACGGTCCCATTTAAATGCGCAGGGTTGCATTTCCTGTCAGTGTGGGGAGAAATCAAAGACTTCCTCTAGGGATGGAAGATGAAGCAACCGAGACTGGAAAGCAAACAACCATCTGCAAGGTGTGAAGAAACCAGACTCACTTCCCCTTTCCAAACCAGTTGCCGACACATGTCACCACCGAAGGCCATCCAGTTGTCTGAGCCAAGCCATTCAGGATCTAACAGAGGGCCCAAGAGAGAAAATCAGCTAACTGCTGAAGGACACGCTGTTCACATGTATGCATTCACTCTCTCACGCACACACACACACACACACACAGAGACACAGAGAGAGAGACGTTAACAATACATGTAGTCCTCAATGTATGACCACGTTTGATCCCCACGTTTCTGTTGCTAAGTGAGGCAGTTGTTAAATAAATTTGGCCTCATTTTACAACTTCTCTTGCCACAGTTATTAAGTGAAACTCTGCCATTATTAAGTTAGTAACAAGGTTATTAAGTGATTCTGGCTTCCCCACTGACTTTGCTCGTCAGACATTTACGAAAGGGGATCACGTGACCCGGGACGCTGCCACCGTCATAAATATGAGTCAGTTGCCAAGCATCTGAATTTTGATCATGTGATCACTGGGATGCTGCAGCGTTCATGTGCAAAATGGTCGTAAGTCACTTTTTCCAGTGCTGTTGTAACTTTGAACGGTCACTAAATGAACTGTGGTAAGTCAAGGAGTACCGGTAGAGCTGATTCTAGAGAGCGATTTTTTTTAAAAAAATCTTTTGCAAGGAAAAATACACCTAAATGTCTTGGGATATCCTAAAGATGAACGCGCGATGACTACTTTCAAGAAGCAAGTAAGAAGTTATGCAGTGTGCACCAGAAATGCTGTTGGAGGAGACAAAGAAGGAACTTGGGGAGAGCAAAGTTGAAGGCCAATTTCCCCCCTACACACACACACACACACACACACACACACACACAAATAAAAATGATCCTAAATGGGAGACAGACATTCCCACACTGACCTAACTAGTTAAATAACCAGATGGAAAATGTGTGATTGGAAAAACGTAATCATGTGAAATCAGTAAGAGAGTTTTTGGCAATGGGATGGAAAAACTTGACTCTTTCTTAACAGGCCACACAGGTCACTCCACCAGAACGCATTCAAACTCATGGAGTGATGTTCTGGGGGGGGGGGAAGGGAAGGAAGTATGTCTAGTCTAATGAAGAGAAGGACGAGGGGGACAGGATAGCATTGTCCAATATCTCAGGGGCTGCCCCAAAGAAGAGGGAGTCAAGCTATTCTCCAAAGCGCCTGAAGGCAGGACAAGAAGCAACGGGTGGAAACTCATCAAGGAGAGAAGCAACCTAGAACTAAGGAGAAACTTCCTGACAGTTAGAACAATCAACCAGTGGAACAACCTGCTACCAGAAGCTGTGAATGCTCCAACACTGGAAGTTTTTAAGAAGAGACTGGACAGCCATTTGTCTGAAAGGGTATAGGGTAATGATGGCGAACCTTTTAGAGATTGAGTGCCCAAACTGCAACCCAAAACCACTTATGCATCGTCGGGTGCCGGGTGGGTGTGGCCCATTGGCTGGGTGTGGCCCATTGTGTGGGTGTGGCTGCAGTGGTAATGGCAGACTAGGTGGGACTAAAAAGTTCAATCAATCAATTCCCACTTGGCAAGATCTTTTTTTTTCCCCGTGAGAAGTTGAAATTGACTGAACCTTTTTTTTTTTGCACACAGCAGCGGAAGCCTAAAGCGAAAAGTTTTATAAAAGCCAGCTGAAGGCCTAGGACTGGGGCAACGGCACGCATGCCCACAGAGAGGGCTCTGAGTGCCGCCTCTGGCACCCGTGCCATAGGTTTGCCACCACTGGTATAGGGTTTCCTGCCTGAGCAGGGATTGGACTAGATGACCTCCAAGGTCCCTTCCAACATTATTACTATTATTATTATTATTATTATTATTATTATTAGTGCTGTAGATGCCACTTTGATCTCCTGAAGAAAAGGCAGGCGATCTAGAAAACAGATAGGAGGTGGGCAGATCTCCAAAGCACCAGTTAGATCTTGTCCTCTTGCTCTTTTGCCCCAGATGTTAGATCAGGATGTTATTTAGCTGGTTTGGTTATTAACCAATTCTTCCCCACCCGCATCCCAAGAACTTAATCTGTGATGGAAAGGAAGCTTGCTCAAGGCCACTGCACTGGCCAGCCCTGGGTTGCCCAGGGGTTTCTAGGTGGTTATCAGCCTGATGAAGCAATCGTGACAGATCTGGGTATAACTCTGAGCGCCTACATAGTCCCTGCTTTGTGGTGGCTGCAGCATTTTTTCTCCTCTTCCTTCTCCAACAGCTGCGGTTGAATGACTCACAGGGGCTCTTCTCCAGCAAGTGACAAAACGTCACCCCCTTCTTTCTCAACAAGCATTTTTCTTATGCTGCCCCCCCTCCAAACTTTCAGCTGATGCCTTTGTCAAATCCCCAGTTTCTCCCAGCTTCTTGTTTCCATGCCAGAGGCTATTTATAAATGGACAAGGGCTTATGCATGAGGCTACCCTTTTTAAGTGTACAGTGTGGATGGCCTAGGCCAGGGGTACGCAACCTTGGATTTTATGACTCGTGGACTTCAACTCCCAGAATTCCTGAGCCAGCCATGCTAAGAGAGGTTTCCATGCTGAGCCATGCTGGTTCAGGAATTCTGGGAGTTGAAGTCCACGAGTCATAAAAGAGCCAAGGTGGCCTACCCCTGGCCTAGGCCTTGGATCATGCAAAAAACCATCCTTTCAGAGCTCAGTGAAAAAAGAACTGGCCAGCCCTGGGTTGCCCAGGGATTTCTAGGTGGTTATCAGCCTGATGAAGCAATTGTGGCAGATCTGGGTATAACTCTGAGCGCCCACATAGTCCCTGCTCTCGGGTGGCTGCAGCATTTTTTCTCCTCTTCCTTCTCCAACAGCTGCGGTTGAGTGACTCAGCACCTCGGAGGTAGAAGAACATCCTCACCTAACAGGTCTAGGACGCATGACTTCTCTGTTGCGGTGCCTGCCTTCTGGAACAACACTCCTGCTCCCCTCCCAGAGGTTCATGGGATCTTATTCCAAGGAGTTCTTAAAACCTCTAATGGTATGTTAGAATAACCAGGAGGAGGAGGGGAGAGATGCTGCTTAGGGAAGGATCATATAAAACTGGGGGGAACCCACAGCTACATAACGGCGGAGGGCAGAGAAATAAACTCAGGAAAGATCCTTCCTCATTTATCAGGCTGCAAAAAGGGATGGCAGAAGATCTGTACTTTCAGACTTGCAAGATCCTGTTTCCCTGTGGTTGTGTTTCCTGTCTGCTCTACCTGGAAAGGCTGACAAAACATCCATCTTCTGCCAAGCCTTGAGTTAAGAGTGGGTGGCGGGCAACTTGTAGGTTATACGGGGCTATTTTAGAGTTTGAGGGGGTGTCTGGAGGCTGTTTTTTCTTTGGTTTATATTTTTAAATAATTAAAAAAAAGACTGGGTATTAAGGTAGCATGCTTCCCAGAGTCACAATGGAATTGGATGGCCTTATACATATAATACGTAACATCAAATAGACGTTTTTTAAGGAGGAGGCAGCAGGCTTTGGTCTGTCTTCCTAAATAGTTTCAGTTGCAGGGTTTGTGTTGACAGGTGGCAAAATCTGGCCCACATCCACAGAGTGAAACAACGAGGTGAAATGATGGATTGATTCATGGGAATTATGCAAGAACAATAGTCTCAGCTGTAATTCTATGTAAAACTAACTATGGGATACCCAGAAGTATTTTAATTATGGGCTGCATACGAACCACATATTTGGCTACAGTTACTATCATAAATTAGACTAGGTAAAGTAGATTATTTCAGTGTGTGTGTGTGTGTGTGTGTGTGTGTGTGTGTGTGTGTGATCACCATCTTCTACTGCTCAGTCGTTATTTCTTCTGTTCTTTTTCCCTCTCTAAATAGAGAACTTTTTTTTTCCACCTTGAAAAAAAATCCATAAAGGAAGAAACAGAGAAAGGGTTCCAAATTTCCTTCGATCACAACCTGTCATTCAGTTCCAGGTTTTGTTTTGTTTAAAAAAAACAAACAAACCCCAAAGCAGGCTGATAATCTTAGAGAAAAGCCACAGGGTCACTGCTCTCACAAACAGGAGGGAACATAGAGGGCATACTCCTGAATCATGATTTTTTAATTATAAATAAACATGGGACTAGAATGGCTAGACACCATCTGGAAACACCTCATCTGGGGTGAGCATGTGTCTCATGTACACAAGTGGATCTTGGATGGAAAAACAGATTCCATCCCTTCCCTAATGCTTTCCGGGGCTAAATATATCTGCCGTCTGTTTGCCCAGCCTTCAATACACCCACAGACCAGAACACTGCTGTGTTCCAGTTTCCTATGACACAGCAGGAATAGGGGGAACCCATGAGAACAGAACCAAGCTGCAACCCAAGACATGGAACCAAGAAGGGGAGAAAGTGCGACAACCCCATGCCTAAGAAAAGACTGAACAGCCATTTGTCTGAAACGGTATAGGGTTTCCTGCCTGAGCAGGGGGTTGGACTAGAAGACCTCCAAGGTCCCTTCCAACTCTATTATTATTATTATTATTATTATTATTATTATTATTATTATTATTATTATTATTATTATTAGTAGTAGTAGTAGTAGTAGTAGTAGTAGTAATAGTAGTAGTATTGGCTCTGGCACTTTCTTGGATTGTCAGAAGATACAAAAGAACCTCAAAAGAATGATAGCCACCGATGGGCATCAATCTCTGATAAGAGATATGATAAAAGAAAGAGAAGATCCTGTCTTCTTGAATGCTAGACTTGTTTTGGTTCCTGATGGGAAATTGAAACAGAGACTCTTTATTGCTTGTTCTTTTTTTTCTTTCTTAATGGTAGAAGAAGGAAAAGGCATGAATGGGAAACCTTGAATAAAAAAATGCCTCAAAATGTTGCTGCACAATTTGAGGAAGGTTGACCAGAGCCTGCCCACCCCATATAAATATGCAGAGAACTTGGTTAGTAAAAGGGATCAAAGTCTTTACCTGTACCAATATGAAGTACCATAACTGGTGGATATTCCAGTAGTAGCCCAGTCCAAATAAGGCAGTAAATAAGCCACTGAGCAACATGCCTCCGGAGAGGTAGTAGCGCAGAGGAAGTCGCTCGCCGAAAATCCCACTGTGGGAGAACAGAATAGACAAGTTGTTAAGTCACAGTTTGTTACCTCCTATCAGTGTAGAATGATAGAGTCCCGGAGCTGGAGGAGGTTTGAAAGTCATCAAACCTTAGCTACACAGAGTTGGGTTGATGCTCATTGCAATGCCAGGACTTATTTTAATTAGGTTTATTGAAAAACCATAGAGACTTAGTTTTGACATTACTGTAAGCAATATTTACTAGCCAAAAAACTTGGGTTTTCCTATTACACTAAGACACTGCATGATTCATCTCATCTTGGCTGGGTTATGATGTATGGACTGAGATACCTTGACTGCAAGACAGGGATTCAGATTTTGAACTATGGAGGAATACACAGTTTTCACAAAACTATGGTGGAATGTGAATCCAGTCATCATTAGCCCTTGGCCTTATTTTTCTGAAGTACGCTCTCCACTCCTTCTACAGTTTGTCCCAGGCATTTGAGATTTGTTTAACAACATGCCCTAATTTCACCGGTGCTTTCTTTTTTGTGTCAGAGCTAAAAGCCAAACCGTTTTGGCTTTGGGATTAAGGAATTGGCCTTGTACAAGTTAAACTGGAGAGAAGGAAGGAAGGAAGGAAGGAAGGAAGGAAGGAAGGAAGGAAGGAAGGAAGGAAGGAAGGAAGGAAGGAAGGAAGGAAGGAAGGAAGGAAACCTCGAAGACAAAATGAAGATTAAAAAACACAACACAATCTGAACTGCAGTTGATGAGAATGGAACTGGGTTTATTGTACACAATGCAGGCCTTCCATCTCTAAGCTGAACAACTTTCTCTTTAATCAGCCTGCACACAATTGTGACCTATCAACAGCCTTCCAAATACCCTATGAAGCTCTTTAATAACCACTTAGGTGACCAAAGGGTCTGTTTAGTTCTCAGTAAACAGAATCTATCATCTTGACAAGAGTCCTGTTGACATTTCAGGCTTTCCATTAGCCGATTTCTTATCTGCCTGGCGTTGTAACCCCAGTTAAAGGAATTCTCTATCTCTGAACTACTTTCCTGCAGGGTGGAGAAGTGGGTTGATTGCCCCTGAACATGGCCAACAGTTGTCATGTTTTGCCAGGGTAATCAAACATTATAGATATGTCCTAAGAGCACCTCTTAAGATCACAGGATGTTTTGAAATCATCAACTTGAGCTGCCAAGTCAAGGTGCCAAGTTGCTGACGCTCTCCATGACAAATTGTTGAAGCAATTGATTATGGAAAGGCCCTATCAGTAAAAGTCAACCAAAACCAAAGCTTGATGACAAATGACGACAAAAGAAACAGTGAAACTGCCTTGCTAAAGCAAAGTCCAATACAGATGTTTTTACGAAGAAAAACACCACCCTGAGTGCAGACAGTCTCCAGACCAACGTTTCTCAACCTTGGCAACTTTTAAGATGGGTGGACTTCAACTCCCAGAATTCCCCAGCCAACAGAAGGGATTCTGGTTTTCCACCCTGATTCTATTTGCAGAAAGAAACCAGGTGCAGTGGGAAACAAACCTGAGACCTATAATGAATGGTGCTGGTGGAAACTTTCTTTTTCTTATTCTTATTTCACTCCTTGCTGGTCTTACTACACCTTCCTGCTTTTCTGGCCATTGCAGAGTGTTGTTTCCCCTAAAATACATACCTGATATACATCCCAATTGCATAAGCCACCAAAAAAGCATTGTCCAGGGCTCCAAATAGCTCCTTGTAGTTATCCTGATCTGGAAAAAGAGCACAGAGTCCACTGAAGGTCTTTTACCAAACAGCAATTTATAGTTTTCAGAACTTGACCAGGTAGTATTTGGGGGGGGGGGAGAAAACTCCGGGAACAATGCTTGCCTTCCAAAGAATTGGGAAAAAGATGGGATAGAATTGCCGCAATGAAATCCATCCATAAAAAGTCCATGTGGTCCTGAGCTTTATTTTCTTAAGCAGGGGTCTTCAAACTTGGCCCTTTTATGACTTGTGGACTTCAACTCCCAGAATTCCTCAGCCAGGCGCGCTGGCTGAGGAATTCTGGGAGTTGCAGTCCACAAATCATAAAAGGGCCAAGCTTGAAGACCCCTGTTCTAAAGTCTGATTCCCAACTGATTGTATGTTGTATGAATGTGTTTTAGATTAAATGAAATGTTTTAGATTAAATGGTTAATTATTATTGTTAAATTTCTTATCTGTTATTGTATTATTGTTGTAAGCAGCCCTGGGTCTCAGGAGAAGGGCGACACAGAAATTTAATAAATAAATAAACTGCAAGCAAAATAGATTTGACTCGCGCCTGATTTCCCCCACTCTGAATTCAGCAATAAACACCTAGCTGACAAAAGACATTGTCAATTACCAACCTTTCTCATTAAAAAAAGGATTAGAAAATGAGGGGCCCTTTTTTTTAACATTCCTGGGGCTGTAGTTTAGTTTTACTGGATTTGTTTCCTGATTCTGGTTGATTATAATATTACTTGATTGGATGAAAAATAGTAATCAATCCTCACTTCAAATCCGGCACAATATTAAAGTGGGGTGCAAACTGGTGAGAATGACTCTAAAACCTTGGATGAATAGCACCCAGAAAAAAAGCTTCAAATCAGAATAACTATTTGAAATTGTATATCCCTTGAGCTACCAACCTCTCTGGTTTTGGCCTAATTCATTCTGGGAAGCTGTTCAAATTGCTGATAACATGAAAGGAGTTAGAATTGGAATGAATGAATGAATGAATGAATGAATGAATGAATGAATGAATACATATCATACATACATACACACACACACACACACACATACATACATACATGCTAATCTCCAGCTCTCCAAAATCAAGGGCAGTTTAGGTGGCTCTCAACAATATTTTAAGTCAAGATTCAGATCAGTCATTGCATCAGAAGGATGGACTCTACTGGGACCAACGCTAAAGTTGATCTGCTGCCATCTAAATGAGCAGTCTGACTTCTAAAAAGGATTTCCGCTACGGTCCAAAAGTTGCTAGACAATGCCTTGGAAAGCAAAACGCCTCTCCCATTTTTCAGATAGGTGGAAGAAGAGCTTTGAAAAGTATATTGAAAAGACGACCAGTGACCATATCACCCCATAAGGGGCTTCTGTCCTCATCATAGCTGGAAATGCCAGAACTGGATAGAATGCAGAGAAGATGCTCTTCTCTGAGCTACAAGTACTTTAGTCTTTACATATCCAGCCTACTGTGTCCTACAGCATTTTGATGGCCCAGGTTGATGGTGGGTTTGATGGGAAACAGATATTAAGAGTATCTTACCGAAGGGCTTCCAGTCACACCAAGTGGTGCTGTTGGACGCATTGTTTGGCCTGGATCCCCGTGAAGAACAGTTATAATGCAGTTCGCTCTGATCAAACCAAGGAAAGAGAGCAGATCACCATCACTGACAATGAATTTTAGGGGTGTAAAAGGACAAATCTGTTAACAAGGAATTTATAATCTGGGAAAGGAGAAGAGAAACAGGGAAGGCAACATGCATTGTAAACTGCTGACTATTTCCTGGGAAGCAATATTTTCTCTATGCCATTGTTTCTCAACCTTAGCAATTTTAAGATGTGTGGACTTCAACTCCCAGAATTCCCTAGCCAGCGTGCTCTTATTCAATGGAGATTGTTGACAAATAGAGTAAAAGTCTTGGTCTGAATAACCAATGAGTCTCTTGCCCTTATATGCCTAAAATATACTCTTCCACCATGGGTTTTACTTATACCTACCTTTACAATGCTAATGGGCTTCCGTGAGAGATGAAAAGTAGTGTAGCACAGGAACGTTAGCACCAGAATCAATCCCCGGTACCTACGAAAAATATACATGAGGATGAGAGACACATTACAGAAGGATGTAAATCAGTGACTACTTCATAGTAAGGCTGTCTCAATTCACAGAGCGCAGGAGTGTATAACTTATGAGTCTCGTAGGACTTGGGCTGCCAAGTCTTATGTCTTAATGGAACAAAAATGATAATAGGTTGTTTCCATCTTACCCAGTTCTTTGTCCTGACTCCACCAACTTTTTACAGCCTGGATTTACATTCAAAATGGCAGCCCCTGATCCCTTGAATGTTGTATACCAAGAAAGGACCTGGCCAAGATTCTCCAGAGTATCTAAGGCAAGTGGTCCTTAACAGAGGCATCTGTAAGATTAAGGTTTAACTAGCTTCCTTAAGTCCTCCAATAGTAGGACAGCTTGGATCCAGATTCAATATGGCTCCTTAGGGAACAGTGATGCTCTTCAAAGCATCTCAAGCGTGGTAAATGCAAGTGAAATTCTAGAGCTAAGTTACTAAAAAGCAGAGGACAAGTGATTTTTTTGGTTCCTATTGGGAACTGGAAGCAGTTCATGATCTAATGGCTATGCCTCTTTGCTGCCTTGAATTAGGCCCTGAATTGTCCATCAGTTGTGCATTACAAGCAATGGGTAGAGTGCAGGAACATGCCATTTTCAAGACATCTATACTATCAAATATTCCTGGGAAACCTTTCTGAAATTTACCAACTATTTAATCACTCATTTTGACACAGGGGAACCAAAGGTCTGACTTGGCTGAAGACAGCGCTCTATGAAATAATTAAGTCCACTGCTGACAACAAGAACGAGGTCACAAATCTCTGGCGCATGCTGTCAATCTGGTCTGCCAGGCTGGCACATCCAGACTATGGGTCCTTGATTCTGCCCCCCTCGTGCCCCAAAAAACACAGCCCATAAATCAATTCTTTAGAATTCAACATCCCAGGTCCACCGTTTGCTTATGCCATGCCCTGAAATGGCTTCTTTTTCACACAATAACTCACTTCAGGTTTATTTAAACCCCAACTGGTTGAAAACCAACAAGCAACATGCCAGATTTTGAACTTCCTTAAATAAAGCCACCACTACAAATATTCTTTCCCCTACTCAGCATCCTTGTTAGTTCCCTTACTTTTTTTTTTTAATATATAAAATTCTTTTATTCAAACAATCAGCATTGAACATAAAAACATATTGTGCAGCAATCATCATGGCACCTGATATACAATACTAAGTATTAGTCATTGAAAATGTCTGAGTTAGTAAGCCTTGTTCCACCCCTCGCGTCTAGCCTCAACTATACTCCTGTTACACTTTGTTTGATCGGTGTTTCTCTTATCTGGTTCCATATTAATGTGGTTAACATTAAACCAAAGATCCTATTGCTAAACAATCATCTTAGAACATAGCATACAACATTAGGTATTAATCTTTGTAAACATCTGTTTTAGTAAACGTTCTTCCCTCCTCCCTTCCCTCTTCAAGTATACTCCAAGTACCTTTTGTTTGTTTGGTGTTTCTCTTATATATGGTCTATCTGCTGTATCTAGTTTATTGCATATTGTTCGTTTGCACTTCTGAATTGACTTCATCCCATTACTAGTGCATTAGTTCCCTTACTTGAGGTCTTGCTATCTGGGGAGACTTCTTTGCAATAACAAAGACTCGGTAGCCTTACCATGAGGGGAAAAGGGGATTTTTTTTTTAAAAAAAAAGTTATTTGGGGGGATGGAAGGAATAATTAAATGCCCCTTCTTAGATGTTCTCCCTTTCCAAGATAAGGAATTTGGAATGCCTAACACTTAACAGGTAGAACACCCCCAAAAATCTGTTGCTTCTTTAGATGGGATAGACATATGGTTTGCCTTAAAAGTCTTTATTTGGCAAGTAAACAGGAGAGATTTAAACAGTCAGCAAGACAACTCATCTCCCCTTCCTGTTTTCTAACAGAAAGAGCAATGCAGTCTTTCCTTGTGAGGTCCTTGGTGTTCCTTGAGCTTGATAAACCAAGCTCAGAGAGCACAAAAAACTCCACAATTCAACGCTGAGTTACATGTACAGTATTTTATTCCATTGGAATCTTTGCATTCTCCAAAGCAAGCCAGGACAAGCAGATGTTCAGAGTCACATGGGGAGTGACGATGGAAATTAAACCGTGTGTGGAAAAGTTGATTTCAGTTTTCTGTGTGCAAGAAAAAGGCTGGTCCTTGGATAAATTTCAGCCTCCTCTTGGGAGATCTTGCTGATCAACTTTTTCAGCAAGATAACCAAGAGACGATCTCTGAAAGATAAGATTCAGAGAGGCTTCCCAATCATATGCAAAAATATTGCACTGAGTTGTTTTATTATTATTATTTTTATCAGATAGTGCTAACAGGATCTTTTCAAGTGGAAGAGCCAAAGGGGAAAGCAAAAATCAACTTTCTGTATTTAAATGATCCTCTGCTCAGGATGATATTACTGCTTTGTTTTATTTTGTTTTGAATAATGGGTTTTAAGAATTTTTGAAGTGCCTCTTTGTATAGACCCTGTGTCTAGGAAGGACTTCTGGATTGATCATGCTGATCCTGATTGCTTATAGCAGGGGTTTTCAAACTTGGCCCTTTTATGACTTGTGGACTTCAACTCCCAGAAATCCTCAGCCAACTGAGTTTTGCTGTCTGAGGAATTCTGGGAGTTGAAGTCCACAAGTCATAAAAGGACCAAGTTTGAAGACCCCTGGCTTATAGCATTCAGTTCATTCAAAGTCAACATTGCTGGAGTAGTGGGTGGCTAATGACAGCATTGGATTCGCTATACATTTAAGTCTCTCTTTTTTCTGTGTTGGGGCCATTAGTTCTATTTGGTCTTTTCAGGAAATTACAAGCTTGGTTCTCTTTCTCGGCAGAATTGCTTTCACTTCTGCCTTGAGGCCAAATCGAGATATTCAAATAGATTCCGGAGAAAACACAGCTTTTGAGACAGAGAAAATCCGACTCAGGAAGGACATGGTTTTTGCATAGCAGTGCAGTGTAAAAACTCTCATCCTGCATATACCTGCACATAAAGCCAGTTGCAACCATCTGATCACCGTTATTGTGACTGGAGAGGAAAATTATTAAATGCATAGGGTGCAGTTATACGGAGGGTGATTAATCCCTTCAGGTATATTTATACTGAAAGACCAATTAAATAAAATCCAGGTTAGTTTTTACGCTATCCCTGTCCACACTCAAAGGTCACCTACAGGACTCTCATAAAACAAAGATGACATACAGATAGTCCTCGACATACAACAGTTTCTTTGGTGACCGTTTGAAGTTACAACAGCATGAAAAAAGGGACTTATATCTATCGATTAATGGAAGATATATATTAAATAGACTAAGAATGTAAAAAAAAAGGGACTTATGGCTTTTCACACTTACGACCACTGCAGCATCCCCAGGGTCACGTGATCAAAACTCAGATAATGATGATGATGATGATGATAAAGTTGGAAGGGACCTTGGAGGTCATCTAATCCAACCCCCTGCTTAGGCAGGAAACCCTATACCATTTCAGACAAATGGCTGTACATGTCTCTTATCAGAGATTGATGCCCATCAGTGGCTATCATTCTTTTGAGGTTCTTTTGTATCTTCTGTCAATCCAAATTAGTGCCAGAGCCAATACTAACACTACTACTAATAATAATAATTAAAAAAATTGGAAGGAAACTTGGAGGTCTTCTAGTCCAACCCCCTGCTCAGGCAGGAAACCCTATCCCATTTTGGACAAATGGCTGTCCAGTCTCTTCTTAAAAACTTCCAGTGTTGGAGCATTCACAGCTTCTGGAGGCAGGTTGTTCCACTGGTTAATTGTTCTCACTGTCAGGAAATTTCTCCTTAGTTCTAGGTTGCTTCTCTCTTTGGTTAGTTTCCATCCGTTGCTTGGCAACTAATCTGTATTTACGACAGTCGCAGCATCCCGGGATCATGGATCCCCTTTTGTGACCTTCCGACAAGCAAAGCCAATGGGGGAAGCATTAACAACTGGCTTACTAACAACTGCAGTGATTCCCTTTAACAATTGTGACAAGAAAGGCCACGAAATGGGGCAAAACTCCCTTAACAATTGTCTCACTTAAGAGCCGTCTCACTTAGCAACAGAAATTTTGGGCTGAATTGTGGTCATTAAGTCAAGGACTTCCTGTACTATGTACTATAGCTTCACGCCAAGTTGTTATTAAAACCAGTTTACTAAACCACGCTAAAAGGCTAATGCAGACTCTCAAAATATCCAGCAGAAAGCCCTGAAGTAATCCAGTGACTTGTTGGATGGATGATGACTCAACACGGGCCCTCCAGAAGAATTGACCTCTATTTTCATCCTCTCCAGTGATGGCCATATTTCTTACAGATGATGGTCTTTCTCTGATTACTTGCCTGGAATGCTGGAGAAGAGTGGTGTGTTTAGGCCATCTTTCCAATAGTTCCAGGTTCAAAATTATTCCTGGTTTGTTTGGTTTCCCCTTTGTTATGTGCTCATAAAGTATAAGCCTTGTAGGAATCCAGGTCACTATAACTGGGCCATCCTGCTGTCTCTGGCAGTGATTGTGGGAAGCATAAACATTAAAGCTTCATTCATAATTTCATAGCACGGCCAAAGCTCTAGAACTTCAAAGCTTCGGCATCTTCTCTGTGCCAAATATTTTCCTGCAGTCTTATTATGGACAAGGGGACCATTCATGGATTTGAGTTTTAAGAAATTATTTATACGGGCACAGCAGTGACTCTGAAACGTTATGATTGGCAGGAGCTCTGAAAGTTGAAGAAGTCTCTTTTAGCCTTGCAAGATCCCTTTCTGGGTGAAAATGGAATTTGGTGCTTCCTGCTTGCAAGGAATGATCCTGTTCAGAGTTTTGCATTTGTGCTACAGCCTGTCATATTAAGAACTATCAGCATCTGTGGGGAAATCCTTGGAGATTGGATGAGGAAGTCAAAGAAAGACCATGCAAGAAATCTGCTCAGCTGGATGCTTCCTTCAAGACAGGTGAAGAGTAAGGCTGCACAGAGCTTCAAGGGGATGATTCAATCAAAGGCCCTCTTTGAAATCCTAGTCTGAAACAAAACAGGGGCCTGTTCAAAGGTTCTTCCTTCCTGACCCACCAAGGAAGAACCTTTGAAACATCACCAAGTAATCCGTGAGAAGTGATTAGAGGTGCTTCTATTTGTTTTCCAATGACATTCACTATATGTCTCACAAATGAAAATAAATATACATGTCCTAGGATGATTTTGTAGGATCCAACCTACGTTGGCAACCGGGACCAAAGATTTATTCTTCCAAGTTTTGGATCTCATGGCTGAAGCCCATCACCAAGGAACCTCTCTCTCTCTCTCTCTCTCTCTCTCTCTCTCTCTCTCTCTCTCTCTCTCTCTCTCTCTCTCTCTCTCTCTCTCTCAAATAAACCTTTGATGCTAGTGACCAACCCAAATTGGATCCATTGGATCCATTCATTGTATTTTTGTTTGCAACTTTTAAACTCCATCTCATGAGCTGCTCATCTGAAAGGCAAGTCATTAATTAAATAAATAAATAAATGACTGGTAAAAAAAAAAGAAAGAAATCTTGCTGGTTGTATTCCATTAGCTGGAGAGAAAGGGGATGCAACTGTAACAAAGAGAAACTTTTTTTTTAAGGAGGTGCCTTGATTTCAGAGGAACTTTTTTTTTTTTTAATCCAATTGTTTGGAGAACATGCCCAACAAGCTTCCCTGATATATGGGGATGACCTTAGGACAGGGGTAGGCAACCTTGGCTCTTTTATGATTTGTGGACTTCAACTCCCAGAATTCATGAGCCAGCCATGCTGGCTCAGGAATTCTGGGAGTTGAACTCCACGAGTCATAAAAGAGCCAAGATTGCCTACCCCTGCCTTAGGAGATAGGAGAAAGAGTTGCAGATTGGACAACTGGCAGCATATCTCATTCCAAAGGAGAGGGGGGACATGAAAAGCAATTCAGAAGGGACCCTCCATAGTTCTCTGGAGAGTAAAAGGAAAGGTGAAATACTTCCAGCCTTGCAAGATTCTGTTGTTGGAACCTTATAATAAAGATAAGAGTTAACACTCATGATTGGGCTTCTTGTCTCTATTACTTCAACACAGCCAGACAAAACAATTTGTTGCAAAGCTTCAATTAGAGGAAATAAACAATCTCATGCAAACTCTGAATAAGGCTGTATGTCTGGGAAGAACTTTAAAAATCAGCTTTATATACAGTACTGAGAGTTCAAATTTATCACAAGAGCCATATTTATTTAAATTCAATTAAAACAATTTATTTAACCTTTGGGACAAAGACATCAGGACAAAGGAATGACCCTACTTATGATGACAATTTTGATCCATGTGCCTCCATAGTTTTGTAGGCAACCAACAGTCTTCTTTCAGACAAGAAAAAAAATACAGCCAACTCATTCTGTTTATCTTGAACTTTAAGGCGATCTGCATAAAGTAGAGAGCAGTAAGGCAGCTAAGGTTACATTCCTGTTTAAACAGGCAAGAAAACTTTTGCCATGTTTATCCTTGAAAGAGTTGTCAAAAGTATCAATGTCCTTAAAAAACATAGCAATCTTCTCTGTTGCTTTCTGTTTTAATCAGTGTGTTAGGTGAACATTTTTCTCCACTTTAATTAGTCAGTGTCCCAAGAGGTCACAAATATACATTATTACACTTTACAGGAACAATGTTACAGATAAGATTTTCCCATTTTGAAAAGAGATCTTCTCTCTGGCAGTAAGTAGATATATTTGAAACCGAGTATCATTTTAAAAATTCACCTTAAATTGCCTGCTAATTTGATAAGAAAAGTTGTGCCGTATTTCACTTAGCTAATTGTAAAATTTCCATAACCTTCCTTGTGTCCTTGTAACATGAGACAGGTATCAAGGGAAATAATACACGAAACAAAGAAAAATGTCTTTAAAGGTTTAAAATACAGCCCACAAAAGCTTAAAATGAGAAATCAGTGGCTGATTATAGACATAGAATAGCAGCTGGGTACAGAACATCTCCAAAAGATAGAAATAAATTAAAAAAATCATTCTAATAAAATTATGGTAAATGTTTTCCAAGATCACAAAACTGTATCTCACTTATTTTGGCCATGTCATGTGGGGGAATTCCCTGGAAAAAGCAGTTATGTTTGGAAGAGAGTTAGCGGTAAAAGGAAAACAGGCCACCAAAGAAAATGGTGGCCGGATACCAACAAAGCTGACACTAGCCAGAGATTGAAAAAAAATCAAAGAAACAGTGCAAGATCGGAGGATTGGATATAGACCTGGTCCACAGACTCACCAAGAGTAGGACACAACTGAATGGATATCATCTTCTTCATCATCATGTTTTCCTAAAATGCATCACTCTGCATTATATTATGGAGCATTGCATTAAGGAGGATATAAGAAATATACAGTAGGCATAAAATGCCCACATTGGTAAACATAACACAGGCAAAATCTGTGCTTTGTTTTAGGTGTTCTGTAAATTTTTTAGGCTTCTGACTGAATGCAGAAGAAGCTGAGAAAAAAAGCATGATTAAAAAAAATTCATCCAAGTATAATGATAGATTCCTTAAGAACAAATTTTGCTGGCAAGCTACTTTAGGAAGTGGATACCAGTACCTTATTCTTTTATCTAAGTAAACTATCAGAAACACAGGAAACGTGACAGGCAATAATTGAAGTCACACACCATGCTAGATCGTCATGTGGTTTTTTTGGTTTTGACTGAACAGGTTAGTGAAACCACTGTGATTTGTAAGTCGTTATTTACAGGTCAGTGAGATCTGTGAATCATACAACTGTGGTTATTACAGGTCAGTGACATCTGTGAATCGACAACTGTGAATCGACAACCAGATTTCAGCAAATTATAGCCTAATACAACCCTTGAAAAAACTACTTCTCTAAGAGATATTACTCTACTGTTTCTCTGGTGCAGAGTTGCCAAAAGATTTGTGACATGAGACAGGATCTTTATAACGTATAACTTGGAATATTTACCAGGTCTTACTTGATGGGTAACAGCCAAGAGGAAGAAAAAGTAATGTGTTGTTTTTCATTCAACTGTATAGAACATTTAGCCAATATTTAGGGAAGATTTCTATCTTTATGTCTAACTGAGCTTATGTCCTTTGAAAATCTATAGACTTAAAAAAAAACAGTAGTTTATCCTGTGTGGCTGACTTTTAACTTTTCTCTTTTTGCTCAAATCTGTGTCACGTGAGGACAGCAGTAATTGGCATTTGGCAGAAAAGGAAAAGGAAATCGTTATAGTTGGGTGGAAAAGAGGAAAGAATAAAAGAATAAACAAGGATGTACAGGAATCCCTCTGAAACTCTATCACATCTCTGTTCAATTATGCCTTTGGCAATTAGACAAACCAGGTCATTGGTATTGCTTAATACTTTGATATTCACCTTGGCTATTCATGACATTTAAGGCAGACATCCTTAAGCAGAAGGGAGGAACTGATTTAAATACTCAAATCTAGTATCTCCAGTTGACAATATTAAAGGGAAAATACATTTAGTTGATAATACATAAATAATGCCAAATAATGCAAATATGATTTGAAAGGTTATAGCTATTGCTGTTTGGAGTTGATAAAATGGATTAAGAAGCTGAGTAGACACGTTGCTCTAAGACAGACATGTCAAACTCGCGATGTCATGTGACATCATGCAACATATCAGGACGGTTTTGCCATTGCCGGCAATGGGGTGGGCACGGCATCCCAATGACGCATCCGGCCTGCGGGTGGGCAGTTTGACACCCCTGCTCTAAGACATGATGACATTCACTATCCTTCCATTACAATAGCACAACAGCTGGGTTCATACATCACTAAGACAAGCCAAAGAAGCCACATGTTGCCTTAGTTTAGGGTGCACAGGTAGCCAGAGTTTTCTTTATGGACTCTTGTGCAATTGACAGTCTAATTATGGAGCCTTCTGTAAGGCAAAAGTAGGTCAGTGGGCCTTTTAGAATCCAGAACAACTGCATCACACACTAACCTAACTCCTATTAGATTAATAAAGAGATGAGGGTGTGATTGGGTTACAGCCCAAGATAATTGGATGGATTTAGGCTGGGACAAAAAGTCTCCTGATTGCTTTCAGTTGATCCTAAGAGAATAGAGAAGGTCAAATTTGGCTAGGGGGAAAAAAATCAAAGCTGACTTTTCTTCAGATGCTGTTTTGCTGTAGGGCTATAGGCACTGCAGAGGGGAGGGAGAAAGAGCAGCTGATGAAACATGTGTTGCAACACAAGCTCTACTCTTAGGCATTTCCATGTGCTATCATCACTCAAGTTTTATCATTTGGGGGGTCACCAGTTAGGAACAGACCTATCTGTGGACATCCTCTGAAGAACAGCATGAAGGAAGAGTCAAACAATTCATAGCAGAAATTAAAAGTATGGAAATGAATCTACAAGCGCCAGCTCTTCAAGCGTGTTGAGCTTCATAGAATTCCCGCTAATACCAGCAGTTCTGATGAAAAATTTGGACAGACTGGGGAAAGTAATAGCAACAACAACCAAATTTCCTAACCTTCCATCTTCCATGAGCTGGAGCCTTAAGAAGAACTGCTAAAAATAAAGCCAAATATCCAAATATTAGATGTGTCATTTCACGCTTGAAGGAACTTAAGCGCAAAAGAAGTAGAACTGGATCTCAGCATTGTATTCGCAACACTTGCCAATGGGGAGAAGAAGAACATTGATTAGTCTACAAAGAATCACAGCCTTTGGCGCCTGCTTAGAGCGTCTGGTTGGGCACTATGCAAAACAGGATCTGAAGGAAAATAGACCTTTGGTCTAACTCAGCTTCCACACATCATTTAGTCTTGCCTAAGAGCTCTGCACGTAAATGTACTGATAAGGCACTAGAGATCTAAATGCTTAAGATTGGTAGTGATCTTGAAAATCCAATTTGAGCCTTAAGGCTCCAGCTCATAGGCCATAGAAAGTGGTCTATCTTCATGGAAAAGGCTCTGTTTTAATAAGACTAATAATCTTTGGGCATTATGTAATCCTTGGCTTTGGAAGGGCTGGTCGATTGTTCCATTCCTGCTTTTGGATACTAGTATATCAATGGCTTCTAGTCTTAAATATGTTAAGTTACTTTTAGAATCAGTAAAACATTTTGACTCTAGATGGTGGTTACTGGAGAACAATGATGAGGAGACCACTGTCTATGGCCTTCTCAGGGCATCTGGCTTGTTAAAATAGGAGACAAGTCACTGAATTTGTAGGAACTCCATTCCTGGTGGCATAGTTGTTAGAATGCAGTATTGCAAGCTAATTCTGCTCACAACCAGGAGTTCGATCCTCATGGGGCTTGAGGTTGAGTCAGCCTTCTGTCCTTCAGAGGTCGGTAAAATGAAGACCCAGATTGTTGGGAGAGAGAATATGCTGACATTGTAAACCATCCAGAGAGCGCTGGAAAGCACTATGAGGCAGTATACATAGTAAGTCTAAGTACTATTGCTATTGCTAATCAGATCTAGCTTTTTTTTTAAGCATGTTCCTAATCCCTAATAAAAACAAGTTTATGGCTTATATGGCTTCACTGTTTGGAGAAGGCCATGCCCAAGTGTTACAAGCACAACCTGTTCTCTTACTGGTGTGTGGGTGCTAGATTTGTTGACAACAAATGATTGTGAGATGAAAGGGATGCCGTTTCTAGTGTTACATCTGTAACAACTTGATCCCAGATGCAAGTTATCTCACCAGTCCTGCTGTGATCAAGATGGAACGTGCATACTCAAATTAGCAGTAATTGCTCCCTTAGAAAAACCCACTGCCAATGTCTCAGTTCTTTCTTTTTTGCTTGTTTTGTCTGGGATTTCTCATTAGAAGCTTGATCTGTTCATTCTATAAAACAAGACCAGGGAGAGATGACCCGATTGCTCTATGCTGTTGTACAGACATGTTACAGAGGAGGGACTTGTCAATCTTGTAAACACACACAACTCAGAAATGCCTCTTGCAGGCAAAACTAGAACAATCCAGTCTCAGAAGGCAAGGATAATTTCCATTGCAATTGCTTACCAATACAAATCATCATCACCGTGTTTGGCAGAATTAAATGGAGAGATGTGATATATTCGGACAATTAATGTGATGTCGCTAGGCTGAATCGAATAAACCACAATAACCTGTTCCAGTCCAGGGCACACAAACCCAGAGTGCATTCTCCTTGTGACAAACTTAGGTAAAACCTAGCTGGCCCAAGAACAGCAAACAAAGTTAATTTTGTATAGATTGCAGGCACTAAGTAAAAATGTCACACTGATGGAAATGGCAAAAATCTAATGATGGAAGGATGACTATGTCGGTGGGCATGACTGTCACTGAGAAAATGTCAGCAGGTCAGAATGATACTTATTAGTTTGCGGCCAAACGAGCAAAGGGTGGTAATCACCTTAAAACAGATCTCAATGTAAATAAAAAAAATCTTTTAGGGACACAAGCAAAACCATCCTTATCTACCAGGGACTCAATTACTGCTCTGTTTGGGACATTTTCTGCTTAATGATTTTTGCACCCACCCAATCATTTGGAATAATTTCCGAACATGTGAGAAATGACATACTGGAAGGCAGCCTTCTTATATTTTGAAGGAAAACCCACAAGTCATAACTAACATGAATGTTATGATCCGGTTGAGGATCTTTCCTCCAAAACCTAATGTAGCACAAGCCTTGCTTTCCCATCCCCATCACTCCAATGGTTTTAGTCCAGGACTGTCTGCCTATACACTAGAGTATTGTTTCCATGGAAACTGACATCACTATTTGTCTTGCACATTGCAAAGACTGAACATGGAGCTCAGCAATGATCTGGGGCTGCCCATTTCGTGTATTGGAGCTCCCACATTTTGCAGCTGGAAGATGCCTTGACATTTGAGGATTAGTTCCAACTCACCTGAAGGCCTAGATTGGGGAAGGTGGCCCTGTCTTTTCTCTCCCAGAGAACCAAGTATGTGAAGGCACTGCAGGAGCCAGATAGCCAGTCTGCTTGCCTTTCCATCGTATCATATAACTAATAACCAGTGGTGGGATTCAGCCGGTTCGCACCACTTCGGCAGAACCGGTAGCTAATGTTTTGTCGCCCAGGCCCCGAATGAACTTCAGGAAGAGGCATCCGTTATTAAAACGGATGTCCATGTGCCGCCTCTATGTTGGTTGAGGCAGGCAGGATTCCCTTGAGTACCATTTGTTGGGGGTCAAGGGAAAGGGAGGGTTTTGCCTTCTCTTTCTGCTCAAGATCCCCATGTACAATTGGTGGGCCACTGTGTGACACAGAATGCTGGACTGGATGGGCTTTGGCCTGATTCAGCATGGCTCTTATGTTCTTATGTTCAGAGAACCGGTTGTTCCCATATTTGAATCCCACCACCGGTCAACACCTCCACCCCACCCGAGTCTGTTTCCACAGAACCACTTGACCATCCCAAGTCAGACCCTCGTACTCAGCTCCTCCCAGTCGGGTCCACTGAACAGATCCCAGAGTCAAACTAAGGATGCCTGATCTTTCTTTTGCAAAGAAAGTCCAGTTGCCTTTTGAGAGAGAATCTCCATTGGCAGAAGGCTGCCCGCTTCTCTCAATGCATTGTGCGCCCAAGAAGAAAAGCAGGGGATCCCCAGGAAGGGAGGGCATTGCATTCGGAGGCTCGAAGCCAAGCCCTGCTGGATCCCAGATCTTTTCCCGGGATCCTTTCAGGCTTCTGGAGAACAATGGAAGGGAAAGCAGGTCCAGGAGCGCCGGGTTTCGCCCGCCCTCCTTTACACCCGCGCTTCCTCTGCCGGCCCTCAGCGGCTCGACTGCCCCGAGTCTCCCTCAGAAAAGGCCCAGCGCCCTCCCGGCACGTGCCCCGCCGCTACGTCTCACGCGGCCGGCTGCTTTTCTCCCGCCTAGCCCCGCGGGCAGCTGGGGCGGCGAGCCCGCGAGCGGCTCTTTCTTCTTCGAGCCAGGCGGGGAGCGGGGGAGGCCTAGCAGAGGTCAAGGCAGCGAGGCAGCCCTCCGCGCCCCCTCTCGCCCCGCCACCCTTCTCCCTCGCCCGGAAAGCCGGAGGCGATGAGGCGCCCGGGCGGCCTTGGGCGAGCCCTTCTTACCAGCTGTCCCTGGAGAAGGAGCGGAGGAAGCGGATGCCCGGCGCAGGGATGGCCCGCATGGCTGCGGAGGGAGAGGCGGAGAGGGCGAAGCAAGAGCCGCCGGCCGGCCGGGGACTCGATTGGCTGCTTGGCTGCTAGTGCGGGACGCGACCGCGCGGGTGCCTCTCTCGGAGCCGGAGGCGCGCGATCGGGCTGGCTCTTGCTTGGCGGCGGCGGCGGTTGGCTGAGTCCCGGCTGGCATTTAAATGCCCTGCTGGAGGCCAGCCGCCGGGCACCGGCCGGTGATTCAAGGCCACTGCCCTGCCCCGCCCCGCCCCGGCGCGGGCAGGGCCAGGGCCAGGGCGAGGCGGGGAGCTGCCCGCTTGGCCTGCCCCTCCCTGGACCGAGTCGTTCGAGATGGGCAAGCCGGAGCGCCGCGCTCCAGAGGCTGCCCTTGCAGCCTCGACCTGGCCCGGCCAGGGAGCAAAGATGGGAGAAGCCGTTGCTGCCTTCTGCCCGCCGAGCCTGGGAGCCTTTTGTTCCGGATGGGCTGGGTCGCCACCGGCATCCCCCGTTTGAGCTTCTATAGGTGGGGCCAGCGGGCGGGGGGCTTTCCTTGGCCAAGCGCCGCGAAGCCCCCCGGGCACCGACCAAGCCACCGATTTCAAAAACGTACGTAAAGGATCGCTTCTTTTTTTTTTTTTTAAAATATATATTTTATTGATTTTATAATTTGAACAAAAAATAGATAAAATCCCAGAATAAAAACCTATTAAAAAACCTAAATATACAACTCAACATAATACATCCTCTTCCATCTTTCAACATACAAAAGTTTAAATACCTACACTTAACTATAGGTGTTGCCCGGACGGCACCCCCTACACCACATCCACCCTCTTTCTTCCTCCCTATCTTCTCCTACTTCCCCCTTCCTCCATCTCTCTCCTTCCCTTTCTCTTCACCTCTTCTGCCCCAACCTTCCTACTTCCCTCTCCCCTCTCTTACTCTTCCCTCTCACCCCCCTTCAGATGTAGTCCAGAGGTACCGTCCGAGCAACTCCTCTCTCTCAGTAAGCATTTTTTTTATTATATATTACAAGTATTACAGTTGAGTACAAGACAATCTAACAATCTAACACCCTCCCCAACATACCCCCCCAACTTCCCAAAGTGAGTACAGGGTAAACAAAATTAATATATAAATCCTAATAAAAATTTAACTATATGCTAAAAACAATTTCTTGGATTGATATTTCCCTTGGATATACTCTATCCATTTTTTCCAGTCCAACATATATTTTTCAGTAAAGGATCGTTTCTGAAGTCACCCTTTGGACCAGGGGTTCTCAACCTTGGCAACTTTAAGACTTGTGGACTTCAACTCCCAGAATTCCTCAGCCAGCTTTGCTAGCTGAGGAATTCTGGGAGTTGAAGTCCACAAGTCTTAAAGTTGCCAAGGTTGAGAACCCCTGCAAGTTTGGACCGTTCGATGGCCATTTTGGAGACGTGACTGAAACATGGACAAAGTAAGGGAAAGTCAAAGTCACCTTAAAGGCCAAGGATCTTCTCTGCCAACCAACTGGAGGGTGTTGGGGGGTAGAGATCTTGGGGTAGCCAAAGTCGTCCAATGAATGTCCTCAGTTGGAGGCAGACTGGAGCCTGGATCTTTCCAAGCTTACTCCAACATCTTAATCCCAACCCAGCCTCTTAACCATTACATCACACTGACTCTGTTAGATTGTTACAGGTAGTCCTCAATTTACAACAGTTCGTTTAGTGACCAACGGCACTGAAAAAGGGACTTATGACCATTTTATTCATTCATTCATTCATTCATTCATTCATTCATTCATTCATTCATTCATTTATTTATTTATTTATTTATTTATTTGATCAAATTTCTATGCCGCCCCTCTCCTAAGACTCGGGGCGGCTCACAACAACAATACAGCTACATATAAAAATTTAATAATAATGATCAACATCCAAACAAAGATCCATACATACAACATGCAAACACAATCAAATACACAATCAACGATGGAAGCACAATCCTAGGCCCGGGGGCAGAACATAGTTCATATCCCCCAAGCCTGTCGGCATAAATAGGTCTTCAATAGTTTTCGGAAAGCTAGGAGGGAGGAAGCAGTACGGACCTCCGTGGGAAGTTGGTTCCAGAGGGCTGGGGCAGCAACGGAGAAGGCCCTTACCCTAGGACCCATCAGATGGCATTGCCTGATGGACGGGACCCGTAGGAGGCCAGCCCTATGCGCCCTAACCGGTCGCTGGGATTCATGAGGCTGAAGACGGTCCCGCAAGTAACCTGGCCCATTGCCATAAAGGGCTTTATTTATTTCACACTTAACGACCGTTGCAGCATCCCCATGGTCACTTGATCAAAATGGGGATGACTCATATTCATGACCGTTGCAGTGTTCAGGGGTCATATGTTTCCCCCTTTGCGTCCTTCGGACCAGCAAAGTCAAGGGGGAAAGGCAGATTCCCTTAAGAACTGTGTTACTAATTTAACGAGTGCAGTGATTCACCTAACAACTGTGGCAAGGAAGGTCAAAAAAATGGAGCAAAACTTGCAAATATCTCACTTAGCAACAAATAGTTTGGGTTCCATTGTGGTGCTACGTTGAGGACAACCTGTACCAAACACACAGGTGGATTGTCGTGATGGTTTTCGTATCCATGAAACCCACTGTTGGCAACATGTACATATATATGTACCCACATCTCTCCAATGGAGATGCATTTGGAGGCTGTTTCTGAGTGTTGAATTTGATTTTTTTCCCCCTCCAAAGAATGATGCTCAAGGCTTCCAGTGCTCAGAATAAAGTCACAGGCCTTTGTGAAATAGATTGGCTATGAAAAACACTGATCTACAGGAAGAGTTCAGTGAAAACTGAAAACTCTCTCGCTACTTATTTTCTGTTAGAATTATTCAAGTATTCATGCTACTGTTTTGATTTTACTCCTTTGATTTTGGGAGAAAATGTAAGTTAAGATAATAGAGAAAATAGTATGCCATTTCCCCCCCTAAATTCCTTTAATTTCTTTTTTAAACTATATCAAGGATCTTATGAGAGAGAAGTATAATAAGCACATGATTAACCTTTCCAGCAACAGAAACTAAAATAGAATCCAAATGGAAAACTGATGTTTCTTTGGGTAGGACAGCTTGCAAAGGAAGAGCATGGAGTTCAGTGCCCATGGTAAATTTTACTCATTTGATAGGATTTAGAAAAGGCAGAAAAATAAAAAATAAAAAAAAACAAAACCCACATTTACAGATACTTGGATTTTCCCTGCTCTCCTTTCATCTTCTGAAATAAAAGAACAGGACAAAATGTAATGAATAATTGCATTAGCTTCCTTTGAATACATGACTTTTGTATTTAAGTGAATGATAATCACTCCCCCCCTGAGACTGTATCACAAAAAGGTCATTAACATGGCATCGGACCAGGTTATTTACGGGACCGTCTGCTGCCTCATGAATCCCAGCGGCCGGTTAGAGCCCACAGAGTCGGCCTTCTCCAGGTCCCGTCAGCCAGACAGTGTCGCCTGGCGGGGCCTAGGGGAAGAGCCTTCTCTGTTGCGGCCCCGGCCCTCTGGAACCAACTTCCCCTGGAGATCCGTGTCGCCCCCACCCTCTCCGCCTTTCGTAAATTGCTTAAAACATACCTTTGCCGGCAGGCTTGGGGCAGCTAACATCTTGCCCCTAGCCAGTGTGTTTGTGTGTATGTTTGTGGAATGATTGGTTTTTCTTTTTTAACTTAGGGGTTTTTATATTCATGTATTTTATTGGTGATTTCTATTATGTTGTGAGCCGCCCTGAGTTCTCCGGAATAGGGCGGCATAGAAGTCAAATTAATAAATAATAAATAAACTATTTGTACATTTCATTCCCCCACCTCCACCCTGTCAGTCAGGTGGCAGTTTAAAGACAATTCCCCTCACCATTTATTCTGTAGGGTAGCTTTCTTTTCTATTTGCCATCCTCTGATGGGGTGAGATTAGAACACCCAAAATATCCATCAGATCTGGGAGTTTTTGGTACTGCAACTCCACATCTGATGGACACAGAGTTGGAGAAGACTCCACAAGAGTGTTTATGCAAAATAACAACTACTTTTTAAAAAAAAAACTTTCCACCCATCCATCTTTCTTTTTTTATAAACCATTAGTCTTTTTTTAAACTATATAATGAACCCTCTCATTGAACACATAAATCAACATAATTCCAAGAGCTTCCAGTAAACCTTAAAGCCATCTTTGTATCCAGTTCACGAGAGAATACATTTTCTTCTCATTTTCATACTGTGAGATATCTTTGTTCAAAGTCATTTTTGCACCATCTCACACTCAATCTCAGCGTTCATATTTTTATTAACATATTACCGGATGATTAGCAATACTTGGGGATGCTTGCATGGTTCATGGTAAAGATAATGTTCGGATGGTCTCTCGGTGTCCTTTTGCTCTAACAGAAATGGCATTTCATCTCTAGATGCAAGTTCCTCATCCCAGACCTACTTGAAAAATTATCTGGATCGTTGCCAACTTACTACTACTACTACTAATAATAATAATAATAAAGTTGGAAGGGACCTTGGAGATCATCTAGTCCAGACTAGAGGCAGGAAACCCTATACCATTTCAGACAAATGGCTGTCCAGTCTCTTCTTAAGAAACTTCCAGTGTTGGAGCATTCACAGTTTCTGGAGGCAGGTTGTTCCACTGGTTAATTTTTCTAACTGTCAGGAAATTCCTCCTTAGTTCTAGGTTGTTTCTCTCTTTGGTTAGTTTCCATCCGTTGCTTCTTGTCCTGCATTCAGGCGCCTTGGAGAATAGCTTGACTCCCTCTTCTTGGTGGCAGCCCCTGAGATATTGGAACACTGCTATCATGTCCCCCCTCATCCTTCTCTTTAGGACAGGGGACCCAAATCCCCAGTCTATGGACTGGTACCAGTCCATGGCATGTCAGCAACCAGACAAGCAAAGACCCATCCACGCAGGGGATGCAGGTAGCACACAAAAGCACGCACCCTCCAGTCTGCGGAAAAACGTCTCTCCACGGAAACGGTCCCTGGTGCCCAAAAAGTTGGGGACCTCTGCCCTAGGAAGAAGTATTGGGTACCCTGCTTGAATTCAGTAAATGTAAATACCATCACGCACCAAGTATCTCCACAGCACGTGTAGTATTTTTCCTGGCTCCACACTGAATATTTTGTTATTCCAACTTTGTTCACTATCACGTTTTGTTTATAATCCTAACGCACATGCTGTCTTCCATGTCCTAACATCTTCTCCAATAGCCTAGAAGCATTCATTCAAATCTTGATAACGCTACTTGGAGATAAAAAGAACTGCACTTCATTCTGTTCTTGCTAAGCTATCTGCAAATATTTAGCCAGTCCTGCAGAAAGGTGAGAATAAAGGACAGGTTTAATACATCTGACCGCCATGTGCATTCCTTAATTTTCCATAGGCTACCTCATTATGAGCACTCGCCAGAAGGTTAATTGGCAGATTAATTAGCTAAGGTTAATTTGTCCCCCGAACAATCGCTCATGCTTTGGTCATCTCATGATTGGATTACTGTGATGTGCCTCTACATGGGGCTGCCCTTGAAGTCCATTCAGAAGCTATGTGGTCCAGAATACAGTAATGTGAACAGTGAGATGTTTGGATTGCACCCAAAACAGAACTTTATGAGATGTACTCAATACCAGTTTCTGGATGCAATCCAGGGTGCTGTTATACACCCATAAGTTTTTTGCAGGATCTGGCATGGCTATTTGAGGGACCACTTCCTTTCCATATTTCCACTCATCAGTGTGGTCAAATGAAGTGGACACACTTTCGGTCCTATTGACCAAACAATGTCTTCTGATAACCCAGACCTCAGTGACAACTCCTGCCCTCTGTGATGACATTTACTGCTCCTACCTTATTGACAATCTGTAAACTTTTTTTAAAAAAACGTTCTACCACGTCTTGGGATAGGATGGTCAAATCTGTATAATGGGTTGTATGTGTTGGTGGGGGGAGGAATATAATTGTAAGCCATCCAGAGTAATTAAGCAGCCTCAAAATTCAATGAAATAAATACAAACCCACACAAAGGTTGCTTATTTAGCACACACACACACACACGGATATGTATGGATTATTATTTTTACTAATGATTGTTCATGTTTTTATAAGGAGTGTTTTATGAATATTTTTATATTGTGTTTTTATCTGACTGTTGTACACCACCCAGAATCACTTTTGCTCAGAGGGGAAGCTACAGAAATTTGATTAAGAAATAAATGAAATAAATAAAAGATGGTTGTTGCCCCAGGTGCAGTTGGCTTTACTGTCTTGTTGATTTTATCAACTTTTAGTCTTCACCCAGAGTTGCGTGTCAAGGGGGGGGAGCCGTGCAAATTAATACAGGTAGTCCTCGACTTACAACAGTTTGTTTAGTGACCGCTTGCAGTTACAACAGTTCTGAAAAAAGTGACTTACGACGTTTGCAGCACCTCTATGGTCACGTGATCAAAATTCAGACACTTGGCAACTGACTCACATTTATGACGGTTGCAGTGTCCCGGGGTTGTGTGATCCCCTTTTGCGACCTTCTGACAAGCAAAATCAATGATGGAAGCCAGATTCACTTAACAACCGTGTTACTAACTTAACAGCTGCAGTGATTCACTTAACAACTGTGGCAGGAAAGGTCATAAAATGTGGCAAAATTCACTTAAGAAATGTTTTGCTTAGCAACCGAAATTTTGGACTCGGTTGTGGTCATAAGTTGAGGACTACCTGTAAAGTGTGTGTGTTTGTGTGTGTGTGTGTGTGTGTGCGTGTGCAAGTGCTCTTCCTATTTCCAATAGACATGTTTGTTTTCAAAATGAATCAGTGGGGGAAAGTTAAGCAGAATTCCCATACATGGACAGAATGATTTCTTCTCTACAGATAAAGTTCTGCAGACCGGTTTATTTTTGTCTCAGATTTTTCAACAAATGCAGACATCAGCGGAACAAGCTGAGGAGCTCAAAGAGTCTTGAGAAAATCCTTATTTTGTTCAAGTAAAGAGTAAAGAATTCAAATGCTCGGGAAACAGAGTAAAGCAGTGTTATTATGTCAGCTTGCTTCTCAGACTTGATCTGTGTTTTTGCTTGCTGAAAAACTGGACTTTTAATTGAAATGTATTTAAAATTCCATCAAAAATTGCTGGGTGGAATTTGAGAAGCTGCAATCTGAAAAGATGGTCCTTTGGGAAATAAAATATTTTTTTTTCTGGAGAATGAACGAAGAAGCCATGGCTCACTGAACTTGTCTTTTTTTTTTTTAATTAAAAATTGTGTACAAATCCATTCATTAGGACAGCAGTTCTCAACCTATGGGTCGCGACCCCATTTGGGGTCAAACGACCGTTTCGCGGGGGTCGCCGGACACTGCGGTCCGCCATTTTGTTTTATTTTTTTGTCGCGCGCGCACTGCGCATGCACGGTTCGGACCGTAACGCGCTGTGCATGTGCGGATCGGCCCGTCGCGGTCCGCCATTTTGGTTTTGGGGTTTTTTTTGTCGCGCGCGCGCGCCGCACATGCACAGATCAGCCCGGTGCGTGCACGCGTGTGCACGCCCCGGGGTCGCGCCGCGCATGGGCGGGGCAAGTGGGGTCTCAACCTGAAAAAGGTTGAGAACCCCTGCATTAGGAGGTCTGAGCATAAGCCTGCTTAGGAATGTTCTGAGCATTTAAAGCAGGGGTTCTCAACCTTGGCAACTTTAAGACTTGTGGACTTCAACTCCCAGAATTCCTCAGCCAGCTTTGCTGGCTGAGGAATTCTGGGAGTTGAAGTCCACAAGTCTTAAAGTTGCCAAGGTTGAGAACCCCTGCTTTAAAGAGACACAAACTGATCACAATTCAAGTTAAGACAGTTCTTTCAACTAAGAACCTGAAACTGAAATTGATGGCATTTGTCCATCCTTCAGATTTTGTAACTGATTCTAAGAATGACTTGCTGGAAGTGGTGGGATTCAGCCAGTTCGCACCACTTTGGCAGAACTGGTAGTTAATGTTTTGTTGCCCAGGTCCAGAATGGACTTCCGGAAGCGGCATCCACACAGAGAACCGGTTGTTCACATATCTGAATCCCACCACTGCTTGCTGGATGGCAGCATCCAGCTGATCTTGGCCACTCATTCTTATTTTATTTATTTATTTATTTATTTCTGATTTCTATACCGCCCCTCTCCCGAAGGACTCGGGGCGGTGTACAGCCCCAAATTAAAAACATATCAATATACAAAAATTAAAATAATTAAGAATAAATTAAACAATTTGGCCATAAATCCCATTTAAAACCCAATACATTATATATCTTAAAAATAACTCAATCCCCTAAAACAATTTTAACCTTGCTGGTACCGGAGCTTCTATGCCAGGCTGGCCTGTCGAAAAAGGAATGTTTTCAATTCCCGACGGAAGATACATAAATCCGTCATCGTACGGAGTTCGGGGGGAAGCTCGTTCCAAAGCGTAGGAGCTCCCACAGAGAAGGCTCTCCCCCTAGGGGTCGCCAGCTGACATTGTCTGGCCGACGGCACCCTGAGGAGGCCCTCTCTGTGGGAGCGTACCGGATGGCGGGAGGTATTTGCTACCGGTAGCAGTAGGCGGTCCTGTAAGTATCAATGTTGAGGTTCCTTTTTCTTTCTGAATAGAAATGCATTAAGTAATAGACTACATCTATCAGTAACTACATCATTCTAGACTATATCTATCAATAACACTGAGAATTCAGAATCTATGTTTGCTTTTTGCAACTACATTCAGGAATCTTGGAGTTATTTTAGAAAATTAGAATGTAGCAGTTGAACGGATAAGAATTCGATCAAATTTTCTTAAACATCAATAGAAAGAGAGTAGTTGTTCCACAGTATTTTACAAACATTCACCTGCTTAGAAATCTAAACGAATGACCCAGATATAATACAGAAAGGAATAAAGTGAATAAAAGCAATCATCTTCCCCTTATATCTAGCTGACAGGAGACATTAGTATCTAAATGGAGAATGACTAAAATTCTGCAATTTGTATAGGGAAGCTAATAAAGTGGTATTCAGTAACCTTGATAATTTATAAAACTAACAGATAATCCTCTTAAGCAAAGACTATACAAATAAATGTTTTTAGGTATTAATACTGAAGAGAAGATAGAGAAGAATAACTAAAAAGGCTTAGATTCCTTGGGAACACCAGTTCTTATCTCTGCGCACAATTGATGAGTATATATATATAAAAATCCCTTTTCTCTTCAAATTTCAATAGATATGCTTGTTTGCAAGCTGATTCAACAGAGGAAAGTAAAGTATAATTCTCATGTTTTAACAAAATGGTTACTTCCCTATTTACTGATAATTATTATTCTGCAGACTAGTTTATTTTATCTCTGAGTTTTCAAGAAATAAACCCAGTGGCAGATAGATTAAGGAGCCTTGAGAGATTTCCCATTTTATTTAAGTGGAGATTAAAGAATCAGGTGCGCAAGAGAAAAACTAATTAGAGTTACGCAGACACTTTAAAACTTTATAAATATTTTTTTCTCATTTCGGAAACGAATGTTTAGCTCATGGGTACTGAGCATAAAACACAATTGTATGTTTAAAATTCCATCACGACTGGCAACACAGATGTTGAGATTAAACGATTCGGTATCATTTGATTCAATACTGTGCAGTGAAGCACCAGCCCATCTGCCAGTGTAGAAAATATATATTTAATAATGTTCTGCCATTCACACCGTTTTGCCAATTTTGAACATACCAGAATTCTCATCAAGAAAGTTTTATAAGCCGCCCTGGGTCCTAGGAGAAGGGCGGCATATAAGTTTGAGTAAATTAAATTAAATTAAATTAAATTAATTATTCAGCTATGTGTTTTTAAAATATTAACAGCGCTTGTTGCAGCATCCCCACGGTCACACAATCAAAATTTGGATGCTTGGCAACTGGTCCATATTTATGATGGCGGTCATGTGATCCCCTTTTCAACCTTCTGACAAGCAAAGTCAATGGGGAAGCCAGATTCACTTAACAACAGAGTTACTAATAACTGCAATGATTCACTTAACAACTGTGGCAATAAAGTCATAAAATAGGGCAAAACTCACTTAACAAGTGTCAAACTTAACAACATAAATTTTGCGCTCAACTGTGGCCATAAATCAAGGACTACCTAAACTGGGGTTTTTTTCCCCCTAATGCTTCTCCTACATAAGGGGCAGTGAAAGAGCTGATTAGTACAAAATTCAATGTTGAAATTATTTCTTTTGGATCCTATGAACCCTTTGCTGTGGCATTTTATGTAGAATTTCACAACATTTTCATTTTGGTTAGCCTATGTACTCCTCCATGTTTCTTGGCTAATTTCGTAAACTGCTCAAAACACATCTTTGCCGACAGGCCTGGGGCAGTTAACATCTTGCCCCTAGCCAGTGTATGTTTGTGTGCATGTTTGTTGGATGATTGTTTTTTTTTTTAACTCAGGGGTTCTTTTTATATATGTATTTTATGCTAGATTTCTATTTATGCTGTGAGCCGCCCTGAGTTCCTGGAATAGGGCGGCATAGAAATAAAATTAATAATAATAATAATAATTATCAAAAATAATTGGGACCTTTAAAGACTATTGTTCAGAACCAGAAACTATCCTATTAGGAAGCTTCCTAATTATAAGTAGTTCAAGGTCCAGATGGGGGGCTAACAGTAAGTAAATGAAATATTTCATATTAGAAATTTCATTGATGGTGTTTCTTGCAAGGCTGGTAAAAAATGCGGGTTTTGATTTTAGTAAATCTGAAGCACTTTGTCACTAGAAATCAAGGAATGCATTTATCTTTTTCTAGGCTACTCTATCATATTACGCTTTCATTTCGGTAAGATAATTCTTTTTATCCAAACATTTCAGAGCGGCTTTATGCCAGCAAGTGACAATTAACCCTTAATGCCACTTTTCTCATTCTAGGAAACCTAGTCAATGACCCCTGACTTAGATTAGTAAGGCATTAAATGATCATTTTTAATGACTGCTGATAAAAAAACCCTTTGATTCTAAAGATACGTTGGATTTATATTACCAATAGCTATGGCAACATTAAAGCAACATCAGCTAACTGTCAACAAATTAAAAAGTCATCTTCCAGTTCCAGTTTCTAATTCACTATATTCTCATCACCCCAGGAGTTAAATCAGCTAATTTGGTAATGAATGCTTTACAACCAACATTTGTTTAAAGAAGGAAAATAACTCTCACACTTATCTGTAGCTTATTCATTGTTTTAAGTTAATTATACATAATTATTAAAAAAATACGATATGTCTTATAGTATTAACTGTTTTTGGAAATGTTAGGGATTGCTTAGAAAAGCAAGAAAAATTTCAGTTGTTACAGAAGCTTTATCTCAGTTCCTTCTCTCCTGAATTATCACTGTGTATAGATGAAATTGTGACTTTTACTAGGTAATTAGACAAGTTTTTAAAAACACAAAAACTCTACACACACACAAACACACATATAAATACGCACACACACACACACACACACACACACACACACACACACACATCTAAGGAGGAGAAATGTTTTTTCACCTTCAAAAATATTCAGAAAAAAGCGATTGCATGTTCATTGCCTGTTAAAATATACTCTCTGGCATAAAGACTTTGAATATTTAGACCTGGTGGGAAAAAAATGTAACTTTGCAACAATGTTTATTCAGTCAAATAAAATTATATGTGTTACATTTTGTAACTATACTTTCCTCCAACTCTCCAATTCTTTAAATAAACTAGTTGTTGTGATGGCAAAAGGTTATACAATGTGATGACACTTGTTACTCATTGCCCCAGAGACCTAAGGGAATCACGGTTATAAAATCCGTTAGCATAATTCTCACTAACATTATGAAGGCAATGTAATTTGGCCCTGTGTTTTGCTTCCCAGCAATAGAGGTATTCAGTTTCTTCAAACAGGAGCTACTGCACAACTTGATTAACGTTTATTCCCTCTCTGCCATGTTTGAACCAAAGAAAACAGTAGATGTTAAAAGATTTATATGAAATATTGCAGGAGATGGCATCACGAACCCCTTCCCTATATTTTAAGCCTCCTATTGGTGATAGGAACATGCAATCCAATCCTCCTTGTGTTGGCAAGCAAATGTGATTATACCTCATAGAGAAAACTTATGATTTTTCCTCAGCCTGGATCAGGACCTGTTCGGTATTGTGGTGAAAGACAAATCTCCAATTGTAAATGGTCAACGAGTTTCAAGTAAGGCTTTTTATTTTTCCTCATGAGCCAAACAAAAGAGTATAATTATTGTCCAGAGGGCAACAGATGGTTTCTAAGTTTGGGTGAGTCTAGGAATGATCATCCTTCCTCAGCCTTGGCAAGTTTAAAATGGATGGGCTTCAACTCCTGTTGGAAGTCGTGTTGCAAGTTGGGATTCGAAGTTCACCCATCTTAAACTTTCCAAGGAAAATGCCAAGCAATTCAAAGGGGGTTACTTAACAAGTGCATGATTTACTTAACAACTGCTGTTGATTTGGGTTGTTCAATTGGGCACAGCTCACTTAACTGCCTTGCTTAGCAATGGAAATTCTACTCCCAATTGGGATGGTAAGTCAAGGACAATTAGACGTGCCAAACAACACTGTATATATTAACATACAACACTGCATATATTTAACATTGTATATATTATTTTCCCTCGTGCCATCGCTCTGCTGAGCACCTAATTCCCACAGTACTGTCTTGTCTAAGGATATTTACCCGAGTGGTATAGCTGGATTATTATAAGCCTTCTAATCTTTTCTATTATCTTCTCTTATTGGTATCGTTATTATACCAGTATTACTTTGTTGTTTGTATATACACTGAAAGCTTATGCACTGGAGACAAATTCCTTGTGTCCAATCATACTTGGCCAATAAAGAATTCTATTCTATTCTATTCTATTCTATTCTATTCTATTCTATTCTATTCTATTCTACTCTACTCTATTCTATTCTATTCTATTCTATTCTATTCTATTCTACTCTATTTCTACTCTATTCTAATTTTCTATATTATTTTATATTCTATATTCTATTCTCTTCTGTGTTGGAAATACGAATTCATTATTTTCCCCTTCTTGTGCAAATCCACAGCCACAGTAAAAAATCATCTGTAGATTCTGCAGCCTGTGATTTGACTAACTATGCCTCCTGGTGGCTAATAAGAACATAAGAACATAAGAAGAGCCATGCTGAATCAGGCCAAAGCCCATCGAGTCCAGCATTCTGTGTCACACAGTGGCCCACCAAATGTACATGGGGATCTTGAGCAGAAAGAGAAGGCAAAACCCTCCCTTTCCCTTGACCCCCAAACAAATGGTACTCAAGGGAATCCTGCCTGCCTCAACCAACATAGAGGCGGCACATGGACATCCGTTTTAATAACCACCGATACACTTGGCATCCATGAATCTATCTAGCCCTGCCTTGAAGCTGTCAAGGCTGACAGCTGTCACGACCCCTTCAGGAAGTGAATTCCATAAATCAACGACCCTCTGGGTGAAGAAATATTTCCCTTTATTTGTCCTCACTTTCTTAGCTATAAGCTTTAGGGAGTGCCCCCTTGTCCTGGTATTGTGTGATAGAGAAAATAATTTTTCTCTATCCACATTTTCTATCCCATGCATGATTTTATACACTTCGATCAAGTCACCCCTTAAACGCCGTCTTTCAAGGCTGAAGAGACCAAGGCGTTGCAATCTGGTTTCATAAGGGAGGCGCTCCATTTCTTTGATCATTCTTGTTGCCCTTTTTTGCACCTTTTGCAGTTCCATTATATCCTTCTTGAGGTGCGGTGACCAGAACTGTACACAGTACTCCAAGTGTGGTCTCACCATCGATTTGTACAGAGGCAATACAACACTTGCTGACTTATTTTCGATTCCCTTCCTAATCATGCCAAGCATGGAATTTGCTTTTTTTACTGCTGCTGCGCATTGGGTTGACATCTTCATCGAGCTGTCCACCAAAACCCCAAGATCCCTTTCTTGGGTTGTCTCAGAAAGTTTGGTCCCCATCAGTTGGTAAGTATAATTGGGGTTCTTTGCCCCGATGTGCATAACTTTGCACTTGTTTAGGTTAAAATGCATTTGCCACTTTGTTGCCCACTCACACAATTTCGAGAGATCCTTCTGGAGCTCCCGACAATCAGTTTCACTTTTCACAACCCGGAACAATTTAGTGTCATCAGCAAACTTGGCTACCTCACTATTAACTTCTACATCCAGATCATTGATGAATAAATTAAAAAGTAAAGGCCCCAAAACTGAACCTTGGGGTACACCACTTCTCACTTCTTTCCATCCGGAGAATTGTCCATTTATTGCCACCCTTTGCTTCCTACAATTTAGCCAGTTACCAATCCAGGACAAGACCTGTCCTCTAATTCCGTGGCTGGAGAGCTTTTTTAGGAGCCTTTGGTGAGGGACTTTGTCAAAAGCCTTTTGAAAGTCAAGATATACAATATCAACTGGGGCCCCTTTATCTATGTATTTATTTACACCCTCAAAGAATTCTAACAAGTTAGTAAGACATGATTTGCCTTTGCAGAAACCATGTTGATTTTCTTTCAGCAATGCCTGTTTTTCTATGTGCCCTGTAATTTTATCTTTAATAATGGTTTCCATCAGTTTGCCTGGAACTGAGGTTAGACTGACTGGTCTATAGTTTCCTGGATCACCTCTGGATCCTTTCTTGAAGATCGGGGTTATATTTGCTTCCCTCCAATCCTCCGGTACAGTGCCTGATCTTAGAGAAAGATTGTATATTTTAGCTAGAAGTTCAGCAATTTCACACTTGAGTTCCTTGAGAATTCTGGGGTGGATGCCATCTGGACCCGGCGATTTGTTGACGTTTAGTTTAGAAAGGCATGCAAGAACATCTTCCTTGTTTATCTCTATCAGGTTTAATTCTTCTATTTCCCTCCCTGGGAAAACTAGTTCAGTGGCAGGCAAATGTTCTCTATCCTCCTCGGTGAAAACGGAGGCAAAGAAGTCATTTAGCCTCTCAGCAATCTCCTTGTCTTCTCTGATTATCCCCTTCTGACCATTGTTATCAAGTGGCCCAACTGATTTTCTGGTTGGGTTCATGCTTCTGATGTACTTAAAAAAGGTTTTGTTATTATTTTTAATATTCTTGGCTATATGCTCCTCAAAGTCTCTCTTGGCTTTCATGACTATCACCTTGCATTTGGTCTGCCAGAGTTTGTGATCCCTCCTGTTCTCCTCGGTAGGAAGAGCCTTCCATTTCTTAAATGAGTTTTTTTTCTTTCCAATAACCTCCTTTACCTCATTCGTAAGCCATACTGGTATCCTCTTGGACTTTCCAATCCTCTTTCTTCTTTTAGGAATGCATTTTATTTGAGCCTGCTGTAACGTATTTTTAAACAGTTTCCAAGCATTTTGGAGGGATTTGACTTTTTTTACTGTTCCTTTTAGTTTCTTCTTTACTATTTTCCTCATTTTGTCAAAATTCCCTCTGTGAAAGTTTAAGGTCTCTGTGTTAGTTTTCACTGACAATTTGCTATCCATGGTTAAATTGAAGGTTATTGTGTTGTGATCGCTGGTTCCTGTTCTGTCTCGCCCCTCTCAGCTGCCAAGAATCCCCTTAACGAGGTCGTTAAGAGTGCACACGAAGTCAGTTCAAAACACACGGCTTTATTTAACAGTTTACACAAGCACACTAAGAACACCAGTTATAAACTCACTGTGAAATCTCTCAGGTCTCTTCTTGAGCACAACGTTGCTCGTGACTAAAACAGAGGCTTCCGTTTCCCTGTTAATATAGCCTCCCAGGTCACGTTCGTCGTCCACCCAACCGACCCCTATGCCTATCAGCCCGTCGGTATCGTGGATCGAGCCAATTAGTTTCCTGGCCCACATCTGAGTCATCCTCCTCTGACTCAGCATGCATACTAATCTCCGTGGTATCTGGCTCAGCTGCCGGGAGGAGAACACACCCAGAAGGGCCTGCCGGTGCTGAGTCATAATCATCATCGGACAAGTATCTAGCCTGGCCAGAGACACTCACAACACTATCCCCCCCGCAGGCCCCTCCTCCGGGGTCCGTCGTATGGGATGTGGTTTGGAGGGAAACGCGGTATGGAAATCCCTTATTAACTCAGGAGCCTCAATATCCTGAGCATCTACCCAAGTGCCAGCGGATGGCCCACCCCCGGTCAAATCAACTAAATATTGGAAGCGGTCATCGAGCCATCGGGAATCTCGGATGCCGGACACCTCCAACCGGGAAACAGGAACGTGAGCACGGCGAGCTGTCGGGCCCGGATCAGGAGGTCGAAGCGGAGAATCAGGGTTAACAGGAACAAGCAAGGAGCGATGAAACACGGGATGTACACGAAGAGACCTAGGTAAAGTCAAATGATAGGTCACCGGATTGATGACCGTCTCCACAGGAAAAGGACCCAGGAAACGTTGATCAAGCTTGCGGTGAATTCGCCCTGGAAACAAGTACTTGGTGGAGAGCCAAACCCGATCGCCAGCAGCTAACGGCGGCGTGTCGCGACGAGAGCGGTCTGCAACCCTCTTGTAGTCTTCCTTGGCCTTAGTCAAATGGTGCTTAACCATCTCTTGGACAGACTGGAGTTCGGTTAAATAGTCCTCTGCAACTGGAACTGGAGAAGCAAGGAGCGTGAGCGGGAAAAATCTGGGATGATAGCCGTAGTTGGCAAAAAACGGAGTGGTCTGAGTGGAAGTGTGCTGAGAGTTGTTGAAAGCGAATTCGGCCAGGGAGAGATATTTGGACCAATCGTTCTGTTGGTCGTTGATGAAACAACGCAAATACTGCTCCAGGATGCCAATCACTTTCTCTGTACCCCCATCAGTCTCTGGGTGATGTGTGGAGGCTAGATTGAGTTGGACTTGAAGCGCAGACATGAGTTCTCTCCAGAACTCCGAGGTGAACTGGGTTCCTCGGTCGGACACTATTTTGTCAGGCAGACCGTGTAGCCTGAAAATATGTTGAATGAACAGCTGAGCAGTGACCTTGGCTGTCGGTATTCTTCGGCAAGGAATGAAATGTGCCATCTTGGTCAGCATGTCCACCACTACAAAGACAACGGTGTAGCCGGCAGAAACAGGTAGACAAGTCAAGAAGTCCATGGAAATAGCCCCCCAGGGTCTCTCCGGCGTGGGTAAAGGCTGTAATAATCCCGGAGGGGCTCCTGTGGCATGTTTTGCCTGACGGCACCGTACACAGGAATTCACATAAGACTGAACATCATGGCGAAGTCTGGGCCACCAAAAAGTCCGAGACACTAAGTGGAGAGTCTTAAAGAACCCAAAATGACCTGCCGCAGGGTTATCATGGCATTGATTCAGGATGAGACCACGGAGTGGGCCTGCTGGAACATATAACAGGTTGCGGAAGCGTAATAGACCCTCGGACAAGGTCCAAGGTGAGTCGGGACCCACCTCTTGCCTCTTCTGTGCCGCAAAGTCATCTAGTTGTTGCGCTTCCCGAATCTGTCGTCGTAGATCTACCGGATCGCGCACGGCTGCGATCGATTCGATAGGCAGAATGGTTCGAAGCGGCAAGGGGTCCTTGATCTGTAGATACTCAGGTTTACGGGACAAGGCATCTGCTCTTTTGTTGTACCCTTTCGGAATGTAGGTGACTTTGAAGTTGAATCGAGCGAAGAACAAAGACCAACGGATCTGACGTTGATTCAATTTCCTGGCAGATTGCAGAAATTCCAAGTTTTTATGGTCAGTCCGAACTTCAACTTGGTAATGGGCTCCTTCCAGGTGGTGTCTCCAGGTCTCAAAAGCAGTCTTGATGGCCAATAGCTCCTTTTCCCAAATGGTATAATGGCGTTCGGAGGGACTCAGTTTCCTGGAATAATAAGCACACGGGAACAGGGTGCCGCCATCTTGGTGTGTTTGAAGAAGCACGGCCCCTACAGCAACATCTGAGGCGTCGGGCTCTACTACAAAGGGACGACAAGGATCTGGATACTTGAGAATGGGTTCCTGAACAAACGCCTTTTTGAGGGTCTGAAACGCCTGTTGCTCGGCATCGCCCCACCGGAACTTAATGCCTTTCCGTAACAGTCTAGTAAGGGGCGCAGTCAAGGCAGAAAATCTCGGAATGAATATCCTGTAATAGTTCGCGAATCCCAAAAGTCTTTGGACATCTTTTGCTTTACACGGTGGTTGCCAGGTTTGCAAGGCCTCAACCTTGCCAGGATCCATGGCGATGCCTTGTGGAGAAATCACATGTCCCAGAAATTCAATGGTGGTTTGATAGAATTGACATTTCTCTAACTTGGCGTAAAGGTGATGCTCTCTCAAGCGTTGCAGAACTTGACGGAGATGCTGGAGATGAGTTGCTCGTGACGGGGAGTAAATCAGGATGTCATCGAGGTAAACCACCACAAATTGATCTAATAAATCCCGGAAGATGTCATTCATGAAATGTTGAAAGACGGCCGGAGCATTGGTGAGTCCAAAGGGCATGACGGTATATTCAAAATGACCATACCTGGTCCCAAACGCGGTTTTCCACTCGTCCCCCTCTCGGATGCGAACCAGGTTGTAAGCACCCCGTAGATCTATCTTGGTGAAGATGGTCGCTGATCGGAGACGGTCCATGAGATCAGGAATCAAAGGCAGAGGGTACCGGTTGCGCACCGTGATGGCATTGAGCTTGCGATAGTCACAGCATAGGCGTAAATCTCCGGTTTTCTTCTTCACGAATAACACAGGAGCTGACAAAGGCGAGGAAGAGGGACGAATGAAACCCCTGGCCAGGTTTTTGTCCACAAAGTCTTTTAATGCGGCCAACTCGGGTTCTGACATGGAGTAAAGGCGTCCCCTTGGAAGCTTGGCATTTGGCAGCAAATCAATGGCACAGTCATATGGTCTATGCGGAGGCAATTGGTCTGCTTCTTTCTCACTGAATATATCTGCAAAGTCCGCTAGGTCGGCCGGCAAGGTGATGTCAGGGTGGGATGGTAGCTGGGCTGCGCAAACTTGGCGTACGTGGTCTACGCATTGCAAACTGGGAAATGAAACACAGTTCTGGGACCACACCACACAAGGATCATGGGTTCTCAACCAGGCTAGGCCGAGAACTACGGGGAAATGAAGTCCCTTGGTAATATAGAATTGGATGGCTTCTTCATGTTGTCCTATGACCAGGCGTATGGGCTGGGTCATGAACTTGATCGGTCCAGATAACAACTCACGACCATCGATTGTCTCAACCAACATAGGTGGCTTCACAGAGCACAAAGGTATGGCATGCTGACGAGCGAAAGCTTCATCCATGAAATTAGTGGTGGCTCCAGAATCCAACAAGGCGTGTGCCGGAATTCCCTGGGCATGATTTCCCAGAAGTATATTGGTTGCTAGGATCAGATGTCTCGGAGGACCGGGGTCTTCGTCTGCGGAACGAGGACTGGGTTTGACGCCTGCCCGACCCAATGTTTCCATTAGGCCGGGCTCTGGCCGTTTCCCGGCAAGGTGGCTTGAAAACTGCTGAGTGGGAGGTCGAGCTGGAACAGGAGTAGGACCTGCCGTACCACGTCGTTTCTGGGGGCAGGCCATAACGAAGTGACCCATCTCTCCACAGTACAGGCACAATCCCTCAGCTCTCCGTCTTGCCTTCTCAGCCTCGGTCAAGCGAGATCTAGCTGCACCGATATCCATGGGTTCCTCACTGGCCATGGGTACAGGACGCCTCTCGGTATAAGCCGGCAACGATTGGAGAAGACGTCTGGGTGCCGGGATGGGTGGGGTGATAGGTAGGGTCTGTAATCCTCTGCGCGGTGCAGGAACTGGCTTGGCATTGCCGGTGAATGGAACCATCTGTTTGGCCAGGCGGGCATCCATGGCTTGCGTTTGCGATTCAAGAGCCAAACAATGTTGGTATAATGCAGCCAGGGTTGTGGGTATTACAGTCACTTTCAACCCATTCAGGAGTTGGGCAGACAGACCATCAAGAAAGAGTTCTATGAGAGCTTCGTCATTCCACTTAATGTCTTGAGCTAGGCGGCGAAACTCTGATATATAGTCCGCTACGCAGCGCGATCCCTGACGTAGCTCTCGTATCCGACGGGTGGCATTTTGCTTACGAAGGGGATCAGCAAACTCCCTTTCCATCAACTGGCAGAATCCAGCATAATCGCTCAAGACAGGATCTTGTCCTTCTATTAAAGGAGACGACCACTCAGCAGCGGGGCCAGAGAGTAGACTCAAAATGAACGCTACCTTCGTTTCGTCCAGCTGAAAGTCTGCTGGGGTTGAGGCAAGGAATATTCTACATTGATTCAAAAAAGCAGGAAATTTACCACGTTCCCCAGTGAACTTATCCGGCAAGGCTAGATAACACCTGCTTGGTCTGGGAGGGGTGGCTGGAGCTTGGGCTGTTGCAGCGTGAAGCTGTTGTTGCAATTGTCCAATTTGCTGTTGGAGAGATTGCACTAATTGAGACAGAGCCGGGTGATCAGCAAGTAATTGTTCCATGCTGGCACTGAAAGCTCGGACTAATGATCGTCCTTTCTGTTATCTTGTTTTGCTGTTTTGAGTCACGAGCAATCTGTTCTGTCTCGCCCCTCTCAGCTGCCAAGAATCCCCTTAACGAGGTCGTTAAGAGTGCACACGAAGTCAGTTCAAAACACACGGCTTTATTTAACAGTTTACACAAGCACACTAAGAACACCAGTTATAAACTCACTGTGAAATCTCTCAGGTCTCTTCTTGAGCACAACGTTGCTCGTGACTAAAACAGAGGCTTCCGTTTCCCTGTTAATATAGCCTCCCAGGTCACGTTCGTCGTCCACCCAACCGACCCCTACGCCTATCAGCCCGTCGGTATCGTGGATCGAGCCAATTAGTTTCCTGGCCCACATCTGAGTCATCCTCCTCTGACTCAGCATGCATACCAATCTCCGTGGTATCTGGCTCAGCTGCCGGGAGGAGAACACACCCAGAAGGGCCTGCCGGTGCTGAGTCATAATCATCATCGGACAAGTATCTAGCCTGGCCAGAGACACTCACAACAGTTCCTATGGGCTCGGTTACAAGGACATCATGAACCAAATCCTGTGCGTTAGTTAGAACCAAGTCCAGGATCCCCTTTCCCCTGGTAGGTTCCATGACCATCTGCTCAAGGGAATAATCGGCTAACATGTCGAGGAACCTTGTCTCTCTTTCATGTGTAGAACAAGAATTTACCCAATCTATTTGGGGATAGTTGAAGTCCCCCATTATGACTACCCTATTTCTTTTTGAGGCTTCCTTAAATTCATTTTCCAAATAGCAATCTGCCTCTGGAGTTTGGTTGGGAGGGCGATAGCAGATCCCTAACGTCAGATTAGTTTCCTGTCCTGGGATTTTTATCCACAATGTTTCTGTGGGTGAGTTTGAATTTTCTTGAATTTCGAGCTCATGAGATTCTAACTCCTCATTTATGTACAAGGCCACGCCACCACCATTTCTCCCTCTCCTGTCCATCCTATACAATTTGTAACCTGGAATCCTTGTGTCCCATTGGTTTTCATCTGTCCACCAGGTTTCTGTTATGCCGATAATATCAATATTATTTTCCTTCACCAAGCATTCCAATTCCCCTATTTTTGCTCGAATACTTCTAGCATTCGTGTACAGACATTTATATGTAATTTTCTGGTGCACTTTCAACTTTGACTGTGACTAATAGATGGTTAGCTTCAAAACAAACCAGAGAGAAATGAGTGGGGAAACATTTAAGGAGCCGTTTGCCCCATGACCCTTGATTTATAGTGGCAAGAGTCAGCAGGAACCCACTTATACCTCATTCCTATTCAGAAAGGCCCGTAGGACCAATTACTGGGAATATCTTGTGCTAAACGTATGCCAAACAGGTGACCTCTTAGAACATTATAGATTCCTCATTACTTTTCATTAAAAGTTGAGCCGGTTCCAACCTGCAGTAAAGTTCATTTTCTTTGTTATCTAGGTATTAGTTACCACTCCAGAAAGAAGTGTATGACCTGCAAAGAGTGAGATCCTATGTAAAAAGTATCATGGCATGCCTTAAATGCTTTATTAGGGGTTTGTTGTTCTTGCTGACGCAAGTAGCTCATGAGTTATTGGCTAATAATTAGCATTAAAGGATACCATTAGAGTTACAAATGCTTTTTTGGTTTGCATTGGGTGCGACACAAGTACAAGTCAACAGAAAAGCAAGCTTCATAAAAGCACTGTGGGAAAAGCTTGCACTGTAATTTTTTTTTTTTAATATTGGGATGCAGTTACTTAAAGGGAAGGGGTATTTTCCCAAAGTTTATGCAAAGGTGAACAAATTTGAGATTACCGTTTCCTGGATTAACAACAAACACAGGAGGATTGCATTATATTAATGAGATGTATGTCCAATGTTTTCCAGAGGCTAGGTGTTTATCTACCTATTCAAATTTGCAATTTATCTTTTTTTTTTTGCCGTAATGGAAACTCCAGGTGGTTAAACTGCATTAAAGTCAGTAGAGTGACAATAAAGCTCATAAACAACTCCTGCTGACTGAATGCTTTTGCCAATGGTCTGTGTGGCAGCTTTCTTTATAGTTTAGAGTCTGGTTACCTTCTGGATGGTCACTTGGTAGAATTTAGATGCCGTACATTACAAGATCTAATAGAGAGAAGATGCTCCAAATAGCCACCCTGAACGAAATTGGGGGACCCAGGAACTGACTTTCTAAGTCAGTGGTGGCGAACCTAGGGCACGGGTGCCGGAGGCGGCACTCAGAGCCCTCTCTGTGGGCACGTGCGCAGTCGCCCCAGTCCTAGGCCTTCAGCTGGGTTTTATAAAACCTTTTCGCTTTAGGCCTCCACTGACGTGTGCCAAAAAAAAAAAGGTTCAATCAGTCAATTTCAACTTCTCGCAGGAAAAAAGAAGATCTTGCAAAGTTGGAATTGATTGATTGAACTTTTTAGTCCCACCCAATCTGCCGTTACCACCACACACAATGGGCCACACCCACCCGGCACTCGACGATGCGTAAATGGGTTTTCGGTTGCAGTTTGGGCACTCAGTCTCTAAAAGGTTCGCCACTTTTTTCCCCTTTTCCCCTCGGCCGGCGCAGGGGGCAGCACCGCGCATGCGCAGGGTAGCACCGCGCATGGGCGATGCGGGCCGTCGCGCCGCGCATGGGCGATGCGGGCCATCGCGCATGCGCGGTGCATGTCGGGGTCGTGCCATGCATGCGCGGCGCAGGTCGGGGTCACAGCCTGAAAAAGGTTGAGAACCGCTGCTCTAAAAGGTTCGTCATCACCGTTCTAAGTAGATAGTTTATTGATAGGTCTTACAACCCCATTACACCAAAAGATAAAACACAAGGTCAAGTTCCAAGGTAAACTAGGTAAAAGAAAATTCAGTAATAAAATACGTGCTAAAAATAATTAACAGATCAATACGTTAGCTTCATATGATAGCCTGAACTGTTCAGTGTAACAGATTCTTAGAGAGCCAAATGTCACCGTGCAGATGCAATTCTTGCACTTTTATCCAGCAGCATTTCTAACGGTGAAGCCAAGCAGACATTGCAAGATACCTTCACTTTTGTCTGTTTCGAGACGTGAGTAAAAGTATTTCAAGCCAAACAGTTTGCCCAAAAAAACTACTTTCCATCTACATAGCCAAAAGCATTTCAAGTCACTCATAGGTTATTCTTACTGCTATGGAATATTTCTATAGATGTATAGCTGTATTTCATTCCCATTAGCAGATTAAAACCTAACTTTGATCAACATCATCATACAATTAAGTGACCTTCTGCACAGTTGGAGAAAAACTCAGGTTGCTCGGGTCCTAACTACCAAGGTTACTTCAGGTGAGACAGAGAAGGCAATTTATTAGGGTGGGTGGGTGCGAACACCCAGCCAATAAATTCCACACTTTATAGCATAAACATTCCAGATCCAATATAGTATTATTGACATAGTCCACCATGTTGTACAGGCAGTGGAAATCAGCAATCAGAAATCAGAGATTTTTCAGTATGGCTATGAGCCAAATCTAAGCTTTTATTTTTGTTTAACGTTCTTCCATCTCTTGAATTCTTGAGATTTTATTTTTCTGACCCTTGCTTCCACATGTATCCATCTAATAGCATACAACCAAAATTTAAACATGTTATTTATTTATACGGCCACCTGTCTCACAAAAGTAACTCTGGGTGGCCAAACCAAGGTAAAAATACAATATAAATACATTGTAAAAATGTTCCTCCAAAACACCATGCCATAAAAAACAAGGGCTGGATTCACAGAACACACCCATTCCAACCCAACCCCATTATATTTTGCTTCTTGTGTGAACCAGCTCATGCTTTCAAAGCAGTCCAGTATTATGGCTGGCTTTATCTGAATTCATATTGCACATTCTTGGTTTGGGATCCATAGCAGTCTGAATGAAATTGAATCCCAGAGGTAAATTTATTGTCTTGTTGACCAGGCAATAAATTAAAATATTAACAATGGAATAGTTTAGGATTAAAAAAAAATAAAAAATGTAAAACATTTTAAAAATAAAAAATAAAATGAAGTTGAGGAGACTAGGAGTCTCATTTGATATCATTCTTGTTTTACCTTGCATTTGCTTTTTTTTGTACCTAAAATGTAGCTGTTTCAATAGAGAATATTTTTTTACATTGTTATCGACACTCTGTGCTAACTTACAAATAATGTAATTTAGAGAAATGACACAGCAGTCTAATTCTATGATAGAAATATAGGTGAAGATGTAAGTTTCCAACACAACTTTTGCAAAGTATAATATATACTAGAGTGCAGCTCTTTAGTAGGAAAAAGCCAAGATAACTAAGTACAGATGTATTTTTTCCACCCATTTAAAACGTTATTGAGCTTTAAAATGGTGCTAAAGTTACAGGACTAGACTGCCCTTGGAAATGAACTATCTGAAAAGGCGTAAAGACTTGCTATATAACCATTAACTAGACTGAAGCAAGATTTTTAACTTCTATATTTACATCTGTTAATAATCCTGTTTTAATACTACCATTTAAATAAAATCCAAGGATAAAGTTAATATGCCCATATTTATGGGGATTTAAAAATCTATGCTATTTTCCTATTTTATCAGTGGAAAATGATACAGATATTTTAAGAAACCATAAGCTTGCATATTAATTCTGGAAGTCTAATACATCTACTGAAGAGAAAAGAAGAGTGGCAAATATTTTCACTATTGAGGATTTAATACTTATTTTGTTTTTTTCAAGATTCTAGTAACCAACATTATCAACTCTAGTGGTAATAACTAGGAGCGGTTTTGCACCTGTAATGCAACTTGGAACACTGTTAAGTCAATACCATTTTGTTATTTAAAAATCTTGGTTAAACAATGAACAAATATAGCATCTGAAACTATTTTTATACCATCACGTGTTGCAGGAAAAACACATAGACATTAAAAGTGCAATTATACGTTATAATCCCCTCAATTTCTATCGCTACATCATTTTTATAAGCAATTCAATTTACAAGAAGCAGACATGGTTTGGCAGAAAATCTTTTTCATATGTTGTTATTCCCAGAATTCACAACAGATAAGCAGAATTGACAATAGACACTTGGATATAAAACATAAAACATTTTTATTGGAATATGTTGGGATCAAAGAACTGTTTGTCTGCACGTTACCTAACATTTATATCTGCAAAGCTTTAAAATTGGACAAGCTGACATAACAACCTTCTTGGTCAACATGCACCAGAGACCCAGTTTTAAAATTTCACTTTTTAAATATAAAGAGTTCAGAGTTATTTCTTGTTCAAATATGTATCCAAATAATAATAAAAATGCATAGACATGTGTGTCACTTCAAGGTTCTTAGTTGTCCTATGTCAAACTCTCAGTCTACAGCCAACATCAAATTAAAAATAAGTTCTGTAGGAGAGACTCAATTCATTTTATTCTAGAAACTGGGTTACCTTCTCAGTTTCTTCAGTGTGAATATTCCTTCATCTTGTCTTGACACTGACTAAACATTGTCATGATTAGTAACAGTTCTGTTCTTTTGGAGTAATCCCTTTCAAAAGTTTTCCTAAAGACCAAGCTTTACATTTTACAATTTAACTCCCAAATCTTGGAGGAAGCAGGTATCTTGGTTTGAAATCCAACACAAGACGGAATGTATCTCAATATCATATCCCACACCCAAAGCACAAAACCTACCTAAACACAATAAGTCTCACAGGCTGACAGATACAAATCTGGCTGGGCGCAAAATTGATCTAAGAACGTGTTCCATCCAATGAACAAATAACCAAGAATTTTGACAAATCCATATCTTGTAGAAAACAAAACACAGATGATTAGTCTTGGAAAAGTAAACAAATGTGAGAAGACTTCCCTTCTGAATTTATTATTTTAATCCAACACGGGATAAAATTCAAGAGTGATATGTTCATAGACACCTAGACAAGGTTGAGAAGGAGCCACCGATTTCACAATTTTCTATCAGGAATTCTTAGAACGAGCATGTACCACAGCAAATGTATGGACGGAAAGCCTCGTGTTTGAGCCCCCGTCCAAAATATCGCAAGATGAGATGACATTTTGCAGAGCTTGAGCATACGCTGAAAGAGAAATTAGCTTTATTGTGATATATAAAGTTTAAAAGGCAAAAGCAATGAAAAGTATGGTGGAGAATTATGTGCTACTTAAAAAATAAACATTTTGTTCTCTACAATGGTATAGGCTATACAGTCAATGTAGCAGTTCAAACAACGTTCATGGATTTTATTATCATAAGGTACGATCACAGGTTTAATCGTTTTTAAAAAAATATGGCTGAGGAATTCTGCGAGTTGAAGTCCACAAGTCTTAAAGTTGCCAAGTTTGAAGACCCCTGATTTAGAGAATGTCTTTTCTAAATGTCAATGTACCAAATTTTAGGAAGGTTGCAGTTGGGGCGGGACTTCTATTTTCACGGCTTTTGTTTTTCCCAATCATATCTTGTTGGTCAGTTAGTAACTGGATGCTGGTCTGAACAAATTTTTGACCTGACTCAGCACAGCAATTTATTTAATTTATATAACTCAACTCACTTATCCCGACTCCAGGCAGCTTAGAAGAATTTCTTATCTAACTGCATAGCTATGAGTTTTATTAGTCTGATAGCAAAATGGTTTTTTTCTTTAGGTTGCACTGCTTGTTCAAAGTCTTCGCATTATAAACAAAGTCATGAATTAAAACTTTCTTTATACAAAGGAGTTTCTCCAGAGGAGAAAACCTCCACCTGGTTTCACAATAATTAAAACAATTTACTACAGTATGAAGCAGCAGGGATTGTATGTGACCAAACAGAATGTACAGCTGTGGATAGGCAAAGAATGAAAGTTAAGTGTGAACAAATTCTATTGTGAAGTACAGTATCCTACTGTCTTACGTCCTTTATTTCAGGAGCTTTGAAAAGAAACATTGCTTTAAGCTCTGAATGAGTAATACCTGATTACAGCAGGCAATCTTGGGACCTAACTTTGCTTATAGCATACACCTACAGAATCTGGCTGTTCTTTATGTAGTATTTAACTGCCAACGTTTTTTTTTAGCTGGTTACTACAATTGTAACTTAGGTTCAGAGCTCTCCCTTTCACAGAACTGAAATGCTCTCAAATTGAGGCAGAGGCTGAATTTGTTTCAAATCTTATATCGACAACTGCAAGAGAAAAAGCATGGAGGAAGATATTTCACACAAGCTGTAATTAAAAATACTATCCCGGAGTTATGGCAGATTAGCAATATTATCTCACTCAATGTCAGCTTGCACATCTGTCACAGTGACATCTGAGTTGCCTCCTCTATTGCACCAGCTGTTTTAGAATACACTGAATAAAATCTAAATGAGGAGGACTGCTACTGAAAGCAATGGAGCAAGGGGGACTTCCAAATACGATACCTTTGTGGTTTTTGTAGAACATACAGTTGTTGGCACAGCTATCAGGATGAGTGTCCCAGAAATCTAACCCACAGAAGCACAGAGGAGGCAAATGTATATTATACATGTCAATCTTCTCTTGCATCTGGGCTCGTAATGCTTCCACGTATCTGCAAAACACATTTTTGTTTCTGTTCAGCAATAATTTCAAAGTCTTAGTGCTAGAATCAAATCTTCCGGCTGACCCAGAAATCTGCCCAGCATATTTCAACTATTTACTTTTCTCTTGCAACAAACAAACAAAACCAAACAAGGAGCTATAAAGCTACTTAGGTTTATTAGGACACAAGCTTTTATGGACTAGAATCAAGTTTGCAAGATTCATAAAGTGTCATTTTCAATCGGTGTGCAAATTAACATAAGCTCCTGAAATGTTTAATTATTAAAATTAAAGTAATTAAAATGATAAAATGGGATGAAACTGCAGGGGAAAAGATTCAGATTAGATGTTAGAAAAAAATTTCTAACAGTAAGGGTGATCAACCAGTGGAACAGGTTGCCACAGGAGGTGGTGAGCTCCCCTTCGATGGAGGTCTTCAAGCAGAGACTGGACGGCCATCTATCTGGGATGGTTTAAGGAATCCTGCCTCGAGCAGGGGGTTGGACTTGATGACCCGGGAGGTCCCCTCCAACTCTACGATTCTATGATTAACATTCACTAATTTAATTGCTTTTTAAAAAATACCCTGTATCATTACTTGGGACATCGTCAATCACTTAGTTACAGAAAAGGTACTGTCGTGGAAAAACCCCATGGAAAAAGACAAAAGACAGGAACACAAAACAATAATTCTTACTTTAAGATTCAGAGGTTTATTTTTCTAATAATTTGGAACATAGCATAATAACACAACATCACTTACATTAATAACCCATTGCAATGAGGGCCATATAGCATAGCAGATTCCAAAAGGACAGCTATAGGCCAATGGCAAATCAATCAGGTCCAGTCCCAACTCTTTATACCCTTTCTTGTTCTAACGCTTCTTTGAGGGAGGGGTCCTTTCCGGCTCCCTGCAAGGAGGCAATTGTGCGCCCCCTCCTCAAGAAGCCTTCCCTGGACCCAGCTGTATTAAACAACTACCGTCCTGTCTCCAATCTTCCCTTTATAGGGAAGGTTGTTGAGAAGGTGGTGTCACTCCAGCTCCAACGGTCCTTGGATGAGGCTGATTATCTGGGCCCTCAACAGTCAGGATTCAGGCTCGGCTACTCCACGGAAACTGCTTTGGTCGCGCTGACGGATGATCTCTGGCGGGCCCGGGATAAGGGATTTTCCACTATCCTGGTGCTACTTGACCTCTCAGCGGCTTTCGATACCATTGACCATGGTATCCTTCTGCATCGACTGGAGGGGTTGGGGGTTGGAGGCACTGTTTTGCAGTGGTTCACCTCCTACCTCACTGGTCGGTCGCAGTCGGTGTTGGCGGGGGGTCAGAGGTCGACCCCTAGGTTCCTCCCTTGTGGGGTCCCTCAGGGATCGGTCCTCTCCCCTCTGCTGTTTAATATCTACATGAAACCGCTGGGTGAGATCATCCGACAACACGGGGTGAGATATCATCAGTATGCTGATGATACCCAGCTTTACATCTCCACCCCGTGTCATTTCAGTGAAGCAGCGGAAGTGATGTGCCGATGTCTGGAGGCTGTTAGGGTTTGGATGGGTGCCAACAGGCTCAAGCTCAACCCTGACAAGACGGAGTGGCTATGGGTTCTGCCTCCCAAGGATAATTCAATCTATCCGTCCATCAGCCTGGGGGGGGGAGCTTTTGACCCCCTCGGAGAAGGTCCGCAACTTGGGCGTCCTCCTCGATCCACAGCTAAATTTGGAACATCATTTTTCGGCTGTGGCGAGGAGGACATTTGCCCAGGTTCGCCTGGTGCACCAGTTGCGGCCCTATTTGGACCGGGAGTCTCTTCTCACAGTCACTCATGCCCTTATCACCTCGAGGCTCGACTACTGCAATGCTCTCTACATGGGGCTACCTTTGAAAAATGTTCGGAGACTTCAGGTAATGCAGAATGCAGCCGCGCGAGCAGTGTTGGGCTTGCCCAGAAATGCCCACATTTCGGCATCACTCCGCGAGCTGCATTGGCTGCCAATTGGTCTCCGAACCCAATTCAAAGTGTTGGTTATCACCTATAAAGCCCTACATGGCATCGGACCAGGTTACTTACGGGACCGTCTGCTGCCCCATGAATCCCAGCGGCCAGTTAGGGCCCACAGAGTCGGCCTTCTCCAGGTCCCGTCAGCCAGACAGTGTCGCCTGGCAGGGCCTAGGGGAAGAGCCTTCTCTGTTGCGGCCCCAGCCCTCTGGAACCAACTTCCCATGGAGATCCGTGTCGCCCCCACCCTCTCCGCCTTTCGTAAATTACTCAAAACACACCTCTGCCGGCAGGCCTGGGGTAGTTAACATCTTGCCCCAAGCCAGTGTATGTCTGTGTGTATGCTGAATGATTGGGGTTTTTTTTTTAAAAAAAAATTAAGAGGTTTTATATTTATATGTATTTTTATGTTGATTTCTACTGTGTTGTGAGCCGCCCTGAGTTCTCCGGAATAGGGCGGCATAGAAATCGAATAAATAAATAAATAAATAAATAAATAAATAAATAAATAAATAAATAAATAAATAAATACTGTCGTCAGATGGTCCACTGACTTTTGCCTGACCTCCTGCTGAACATAACTTTCCACATACACCCGTGTACACTGGAACCTGCATCCATCAGCTACTTTCAGTTCCCTATTTCTTATTGTTCCAGTCCTTCTGTTCTAAATATATTTGAAACAAGCAAGCTTGGCAAAATCATATTAAATAAAATACAATTAAGCATAGCAAAATTAAGCATAGCACAGACTTTGGTTCAATACTTTGTCCATGAGGCCTGATTCAGTTTACCTGGGCCTAAACCTTGCATAAGAGAACAATACCCAATATTTTCGTTTTCCACAGTACTGAAACCTAATATAATTGCAGTAAGTTCAAAATACAAACCTCAGAGAGGAATCAGCAATATAATGTAGTCTGGATTTAATAGGTCAGCAAGATGAGACTCTTATTGTATTTTCATCCAGGTGTTATAGGCAATTTAATGGGCATTAGAAATAACAGACATCCCCTCTCCCCTACTGTGATCTTTTAAATCAGGCTATACCGCATATCTGAAATGCTTGAAAAAATTTGGGAAAGGCACAAACGTCTAAACGTCCTCTCTCTTACTGATAGCTTCCTCACTTCCAATCATCCAGATGCCCACAGAAGATTGCTGCAAGTAAACTGATGGGGGCTCATATAGAGGCAGGGATTTCTTGTATTCACGTTTACCGTGGATTTAGGGCCTCAGGTGATCTCTGGTCATTCTGCCTGTCCATAATCACATGCTGATGCTGTGCCTGACCATTCCTACCACTGTCAGCCCTACAACTATCACCAACTTGCTATTTTTATTTATTTATTTATTTATTTGATTTGTATGCCGCTCCTCTCAGGAGACTCGGAGCGGCTCACAACATATACAAAACATCAAAACATTAAAAAAATGGGTACCCAACACACGCACAACTTTCGAACCACAACCCACAATCATCCCCAGGCCTGCCGGCAAAGATAAGTTTTAAGGTTCTTTCGGAAGGCCAGGAGAGTGGGAGAAACGCGGACTTTAAGGGGCAGTTGGTTCCAGAGGGTGGGCGCCACAACAGAGAAGGCCCTCCCCCTAGGACCCGCCAAACGACATTGTTTCGCTGACGGGACCCGGAGGCCGACCCTGTGCGCTCTCACCGGTCGTAGGGAAGTATGTGGCAGAAGACGGTCCCGTAAGTATCCTGGTCCAGAGCCATATAGGGCTTTATAGGTAATGACCAGCACTTTGAATTCCGCTCGGAGACCAATAGGCAACCAATGCAGCATGCGAAGGGTTGACGAAATGTGGGCACAACGTGCAGCTGCATTTTGCACTAATTGTAGTCTCCGAACATTCTTCAAGGGCAGCCCCATGTAGAGAGCGTTGCAGTAGTTGATCCTCGAGGTGACAAGAGCATGTGTGACTGTGAGGAGAGACTCCCGATCCAAAGAACGCAACTGGTGCACCAGGCGAACCTGGGCAAATGCCCTCCTCGCCACAGCCGATAAATGATGTTCCAATGTCAGCTGTGGATCGAGGACACCCAAGTTGCGAACCTTCTCCGAGGAGTATATAGATTCACCCCTGTACTGTTGGTATCTCACTCCATGCCGATGGATGATCTCTCCCAACTCCATGATCTCTTGCAAGTGCAGAGATCATCCATCAGAGCGACCAAAGCAGTTGATAAACTGGAGTAGGATAAGCAACTGAAAAGGTTGGTTGGAAGCATCTGCAAGCATTTTGACCAGGTTTTGGTGTGTTTGCTGGTTTAGCAACTTGATATAACTCTTAGAACTACTCAACGCCTGGAGACATTCAGTTGCCTTTGACTATGTTACCCATCAGTTATCTCCCGGATAGATACTAGAGTGTAGGAAGGACCTTGGCCTTTAGGCTTTGTTAAGAGCTAGACTAGGTGAATGTTTGTTCTGATCTGGCAGTGCTTGTAAATGCATGCTTATTGGATCCTAAACTTCCACTGATACTTTAACTCACCTGGAATATTCTTTATTTTTTTGTACTCTTTCCACTAGTTTTTTCTTTTCTTCTGGGTCTTCCAATTTCAATTGTTGTAGTTTTTCACACGTTTTTCCCCTGGGCTTAGCATTTTTTTGTGAAGTCATCTCCTGTGTCCTTTTCTCCTTTGCTCGCTGTGCTTCCAGTATCCTCTGTTCCTCTGCACGGCGCCGATACTCCTTTTCTTTCCTAATCCTGTGGCAGACAAAATTTCCAATCATTCTACATTAGTTATTGGAGTACAGAATCGAAAGTTAGAGGAACACAACTGTCCATTCTATTTTGCTGTCAAATTTCTATACGAAATAAAGAGAAGATTAAAAAAATCTGGTTAAAAGCATATTACTGCTATTTTAGTTTCAGCAAAGATTGAAAACATAGCAATCAGCTTTGTATCTTTATTTAGCATTTTTCTGCATGGCATACTTGATTGTGTATTTCACATTACAAATTTTCCCCTTTACCTACAAAATGTTTGGCTTCTAACCAGCTACACATTAGAACAAAAAAAATAATAATCTCCAAATAGCAAATGTAAAAGAGCAGCTAGGGGACCATGAAAATAAAACTTGTGGAGAAAGAAAGAGCTTCTAATGATAAACCCTGACAAAAAGAGTATTCCTGCTAGAGCATTCTGTATACAGGAATGGTACAACGTAGGGCTTTCATTATAAAACCATAAAAGTTCAGTCACATTCATGAAGGATGTGTCTCTCACAACAGTATTTAGTCACACAATTAATGAAAATAGCCATATTCAGAAGAAAGATATTCCCAAATATTCCCAAGTTATTGCTTTTATGCAATTTCTTGACGTCCTAGAGGGATCTGGTTAGTCACTGCATGAAACAGAATGGTGGGTGAAATCGACCTTCAGCCCAAATCATCAGAAGGTAATTGCGTAGCTGCTGCCAGCTTACTAAATCAAAAGCTCTTCAAATTGATGGAAAAACACAAGAATTTAAAGAAAAAATATTTGTTTTAGAAAACCACACTGCTTAAGAAAACGTAGCTGTTTAACTCTGCTGTTTTTCCCCCTTAGGCAATCTCTTTAAAACTCAATATTTGTCCAGACTTTACTGCATCATTGTAAAGTTTTCACTAGTAAAATGTTATGGGAGCAAGGGCAAGTTAACCGTATACTTACAATAAATGGCAGCATTCTCGCCTATATAAAAAAGCTCTGCCAAGAAGGAATTTATCTTAAGAGAAGATTCCTCAGGTATTATGAGAAAGTGAACCTCTGCTTCAATGTACAACTTGCTCAGGTGACCTAAGATTCTTTTACCACTTTATTTTTTAAACTATATTCGATAAAAGAAATTTCCTCTGGAGTCCAGATGTGCTTTTAAAAAAATGACAATGGCATAGCTTGGCCCCATTTTTTAAAATTTCATTTTAGTGTAGTTCAAATGAGATACTATTGCACCAAGGCCCCATAACTATGACAGGAAAGGGAAAGCTATAGGTCAGAACAGCTGTATTGCCAGCTGTCAGTTATTTCTGATACTCTCCTGGCCACTAAAAGGAATGAAATGTGAAGCCGGTGTGCTGAACAGTAGAATGACAGTCTGGTCTTTATTTCTGAGCTCCATAAAGACATTTTTAGAAACCAAAAATGAGTGGCTAACACCCAGTAGTTCCTTAGACTGATTTTTCTTTCAAAAGTATAGAGTGATATTATTTGCATCTTTACTTTCATAGCACAAACTGAAACGATTCATTTTATCTCCCCAATATGCTAAGAAAAAAGAAAAAAAAGTACTAAGACTGCTGAATTGGAAAGGCTGACTACAAGGAGAAAATGTTCTCAAATAACATTTCTATTAAGTGGAGAACTTTAATTAAAATCAGAAGCCCTTCATCCGTTACCTACTTATGCAAAGGCACATTAACCATCATTTTTTACATTCCAGAAATTATAGCCAAAAAAGAATGGTCATCTACTGAATGTGTACTTGTCCATTTTCCTCTGCCATTCCTTCTGTCTTTGCTGTTCCTTCACTTGTTCTCTTTCGATATCCATGAAGAGGCGCCTATACCTCAGATACTGGCTTTGGTGCTACAGAAAAAAAAGAGTTTTAGTTTGATTCTAATCGTGCTATTCCATATACTGTACCATTGAGAAAATTTTGATTTTATTCTTCTTCCTGATGACAGCAAAGGCATATAAATACAGCAAGGCCCATACCAGTGATTACCCCTGGACCACCTGCCATTTGTTTGTGTTCTCAGTGGTTACATTTAGAATATATATTCTCATGAAATAATTAGATGAAGAATTAATGCATGATGAACCAGTATATTTTTCCTTTCCTTAGAATCTTATCTGAAACCTATTAGATTGCAAGTCAGTGGGCAGGAACTATGTTTTTAAATTTTTGCAAGGTTTCTCAAATGTATCATTAAACTCAGCACATAATATACAATTTATCTCTAGCTTTATTAACACAAAAAGTGTAAAAATTAATGTCTTTTCCCCTCCAACCAAGGAACCTGGGCATTCCACATAAGAGATAGAAAATCTAGAAGTTAACTTTGGCCTATTTTTGAAAAATAAAAATTGTCTATCCTGATATTGTTTGGATTTGTTTTTCACATACTGTACCTGTTCACACACATGCATGAATTGGGACATTAGCTATCTCTGTGTTATGTTACAGTTTAAAAATTCTAGTGCTTCCTCTTTTTAGCATTCAATAATTAAGGAGTTTCACTGATATACATATTACAAGGTTATATGGTATCCTTATAATTTATTGGAGAAGTTCACCAAATAGATCTCTTCAGTTAGAATTCATTCTGCCGGCTAGTAATTAGAGCACAATTAAATAAAGACACCCACAAATCTGCTCCTAGCAACTGCACACAGGAAATCTTGGCCTGTTACACAAAGTTTGTCACTGCCATTTTCAAAGATATATATTAAATTTTCACTATCCAGCCTTACTATCAGCTTTGGAATTCTTGGACAGCCTATCCAAGTTGACTTATACTGATTTTGGTAACATCTAGGATTGGGCCAAGCTGCCTAGTGCTGCCACCTATGGATAGAAACATTAATGCTAATCTTTACTCAGAGATCAGGAATGAGATGCATAATTAGGTACCTGATCAAAGGAATCTCCCTTTCAGCTATCATAATATTGAATAAAGTAAATTCATGTAAGACTATATACCTGCTTCTTCGATTGTTCCTTCTCCATTCCAGGCCAGAATATATGAACAGCCTGAGCCTCAGTATCAGCTGGATCATTACCTTTCAAGGCCTCATTATTTACCTGGAAGAAAGAAAACAAACCAAGAGAGTAAGCCTCTGAAACACTCATACATGGGATCATAAAAGGCTACCGTTGAAACCTGGATAGCTTTTTCTTCATATTTAACATACTCACACTATCAAGGGAAGAATAAGATACCCCACATCCTATTAATATGAAAATAGGTTTTTTTTTGTTTTGATGAGCAGCTATACAGTATTGTACCAAATCCTCAATCTCCAGACAGTAGCCCAACAGCGGAGCCATCTTAGAATGCTACTGGCTCCCTGGGGATCCCAAGCCTAGTGATATAACCAGGTCTTGAGTGACTTCTAACAGGGATGGAGCTAACTTTGGGGGGGGAGGGAGGGAGAATGTTGCATAAGGCAGATGACATGGCAGAGAATGCCATTTTCTTGGGACTACCAAATGTAAAACCCTAGCAGATGGTTAAGTTGAACTAGATGTTAGTTACAAGTAAAGCACTGTGAAGCAGTATATAAGTCTGCTGTTGCTATTGCTGCTTGCACATGTCTTTGATTTCTCGTGTAATCTTGCTTCAAGGCAGCTTAAGGCAATACCATATATTTGATATGCCCTTGTTATCTTTTTTTTCATTTTCCCTACAAGTTACATAGTTGAGAAGTCTTACTTTTTGAAATTCTGTGTTGTCCCAATTCCTTCCCTCTTGTTCTTGAAGTTCTGCTGGAAGATCATGGTGTCCCTTCAGAGGAAGTTCTCCCATATCACCCTCTTCTGGGCTCAGAGCAGTTGTGTTGCCAGGTTCTGAGTTCTAAAAAAAACCAGACATTCTATCCAAAGGTTTTGTATAAATTCATATAAAAGCTGGCTGCCAGCAAGAACCCTAAATTGCAACTGCAGTCTTCAAAAATTATAAAAAATATAGAACAAACCACAAAATAGACACATCTAGCAAGAACAGCGAAGAGCCTATGTGTTCCTGGACAAGGTTTCTTTTAAAGTTGGAGGTAGCCAGGTAATTATAAATAATGCTTGGCACATGAAAATGATGCTAGCTCAGCTTCATGAAAGAATACTAAAAAGCAGTTTATATATATATATATATCTAAACAAACACTCAGATTCAGTAAGGACCTCATTTGAATCCTGTCTAGGTTTGGGCAACATGAAAGGAAATTAAGCGTCAAATCGAATGACAGACCTCTGTTCATTGAGTTTTCTGCAAATCCACGTGGAGATGTGTCCCTCCAAGGTTGCATAAGTATTTTCGTGCAAGGAAGATCCTTCTCTAACTTAATAACTTGCAGTTAATTTGCAGCTGCATTTGTCAGAATTCTCAACCAGGATATTTACTCCTATTTCTTGGAGCTGTGGTGGCGCAGTGGTTAGAATGCAGTATTGCAGGCTAACTCCACCCAATGCCAGGAGTTCGATCTTGACCGGCTCAAGGTTGACGCAACCTTTCATCCTTTTGAGTTCAGTAAAATGACCCAGATTGTTAGGGGCAATAGGCTGACTCTGTAACCGCTTAGAGAGGGCTGTAAAGCACTGTGAAGCGGTATCTAAGTCTAAGTGCTATTGCTGTTCAAAAGTAGACGGACACTTCAGTGTGGTAATCAGGGCGTGCAGTTGCCTAAATGTCCAATTTTCCTGCCATGCCTTGAGTTACTATTCTAAGGAAAACTTAGTAAACAGAAATTTTATTCCCCGCTCTACAGCCAAATAAGTACTACAGTTCTTAGCATGCATGACATTATAAGCATTTCTGTACTAGTGACCTGTCTTTTTGGAGGAGTCTGACAAGCATCTCCTGGATGTTCTGAAACATTTCCTTCTGGAATAGCTTTTCGAGAAGCCAGTTTGTGACGGACCTGTTGCACCGTTTTCCTTACCTGAAAGAAGAGATTTATACAAGGAAGCAGACAGTACGCATTGTAAACTGGGTTTACTTGTCAGTAAGTGTATTAATGTATTAATACTTAAATTAAAATATTAAGTCAGAGAACTGAAAACAGAAAAAAAAACATTTACAGTTTTGGCTAGCTCTGAGAACTGCTCCGGTTCATAATCAGCTTGTTGTAGATAGGCGACTTTGTCATTAGGATTGCCAATGGCAGAATCCCTGGTATATCTGTAGAGGCATGTATTTTTCTTGGGAGTCAACCGGAACGCAGAATCCGAAAACCCTATAATAACAGAGCTTTCTTTCAGGGCCTATCAAAGGAGAAAAAAAAGTGTGAGAGTGAGCTGCATACAAGCTTAAAATGACAATGAGAAAGAAGCAGGTATCAAACGATTGAAAAGCAAAAAAAAATACTGTAAAAAGAGATCAGCCGTTTTAAACTGCAGCAGGTACATATGATTAAAAATAATCTTTGAAATATCATTTTATTGACAAATAGATTCTAGTAAATAGTTTTCTTAACTATTTGGGAAATAGCTATCTGAGAATTAAACTGCAGTTAATATGAATTAAAATATTCTCAAGAAAGGCTTCACAGCATCAGTTGAAATAGGTAATTAAGTAGCCTGGGGAACTAAGGAGTGGTGTAGATCTTTTAAAATTCAAAAATCAAGACTACCCAACACTTTTGTTATTTATGTTAAAATAATTACATTTATGATAAGAAAATAAACAGACCGATTACAACAACAGTACTCCCCAAACTAAATGGATGTCTTTTTATTCCAGAGAAATTTAGTTTTCAAGAAGAAATTCACAGACATATTTCACAGAAATAGAACCTTACAGCTTCGTAAGAGGTCTTCAACTGTTGTTTCCTCTTTAGATTAACACGTTGGTTCACCCTGTGTTTTACTTCCTGCTGAAAGCGTTTCAATGTTTTTTCTTTTTCTTTTTGTTGTTCTTTGTATACTTTTTCAACCTGAATAGCTGTGGCCTATAGAAATAATTAGTGTTAAAACAGATAAACAAGGGAACCAGACTTCAGAACAGTATCACGGTAGTTGTTACTGCTTACTAAGTTTTGCTAATACAACAATCTTGTCTTTATGAAAGCATTCTTAGGATCACTTTGTAATAGGTAGGTTCTATTAATACTGAAGACACACATTATACACTTTTGATTTGTACCATTAACACAATCGATGACAAGGATTGTAATTTAAACATAACACCAATCAGTGGCCTTCCAGATGTTAGATTCCAGTATCTCTGGGACTTAACCAGAATGGCCTATTATCAGAGATGACAGGAATTGGAGTCTAACAGCAAATGCAGGGCTACATACTCCATTTAGCTTAATTAAACGGAAAGGAGTAAATCACAGCCTAAAAACTATAAAATTGTTTTGATGTTTACTATTCAAAAATATATTGCCATTACAGAATCCCTCCGAACAGAAATAGTTGTTAGATAACTACGGTACAGCTTGAAGAAGTTTTAAATTCCATCTCCAAAACCTAAGAAACATGAGATTTCATTGAACCACTGCCAGTTGGAGAAGAAAGTGAACCAGATGGTTTAATAGTCTGGATTTTTGATATTGATTTAGGTAACTTGATACTTAATACTCACAAAAGCTGGGCTCTCTTCTCCATCATCTTGGGCGCTCTCTACCCAGGCCCCAACAGGTGCTATACACTGAGTTCTTCCTGCTAATACATTCCAGTTGGCTGATGGAGGCCTCAATTTAGTCTGTGCAATTTTCTGGGGACCATGTTGTTGCAACCCCTTCTTGGGAGGTACCATCTCAGCAACAAGACAGCAGTAAGGCTAGGGTTTCCTATGGAAAGATACAATTATGTTCAATAAGCATTAGATTATAAGGGGGGAAAAAACCCTAGCTCTATTTATGTGCCAGCATCATCTATCAGTAAAGTCTATCTCATTATGTGAAATCCCCTTAAAAACTTTAATTAAAATAGAATTAGGTCTTCCTAACTGGCTGGGACAAAAAAAGTGGTGTGTGTGAAAAGAAGGTATTTTAGTTTTTTCCGGAGTTTTCACCAGAGATTTAAAGACCATGGGCCTTATGGAACAGAGCTAAATAGAATTATTTTCTTTGTTTTTTTGTACAGTGTACCCTTTTCCCATGTTATGCTCTGTGGCAAAATGATGGGATGTAACATTTAAAAATTACATAGATGCACTGCTCATTTGCTTGAATGTCTGCAGGCCTGTCCACACACCTGTAAACAATAAACATCTGAACAATTCTCAGCATTAACGGTGCCATTTTCTGCAAGGAACTTTATTAAAAGGTGGGGCACAGTATATAACTGGAGGCAGCCAGGTAAGAACACAAGCAAGTGCAGGCATCACGTGAAAACACTGCATTGGGGCTGCGTTGTTGCTCCCCTGTGGGAGGAGGTTTCGAAGTATTTCCAGCAGGACTACCCGATTCTGTAATAGCTTTGTTCCCTATGCCATCCCTCTGGGAAACTCGCAAGATTCGTTTTTCTCCCCATACATCCGAACTAGATTGTGTTGTTTCTCTGTCATAGAATATATGGGGGTATATGCATAATTATTATTTTTGTCATATTTATGCAGTGCATATTGGAGGTGGGTACTCTGTGAGAGTTGTAGACAACAGACACCTCATTTTAATGTATGTTGATTAATATACATTTAAAGTAACAAGATTCTATTTTATTTCCCATTCTATATTCTATTCTATTCCCCATTCCATATTCTATTCTATTCCATATTTTCTATTCTATTCTATATTTTCTCTTCTATTCTATTCCATTCCATATTTTCTATTCTATTCTATTCCATATTTCTATTCTATTCCATTCCATATTTTCTATTCTATTCTATTCCATATTTTCTATTCTATATTTTCTATTCTATTCCATTCCATATTTTCTATTCTATTCTATTCTATTCCATATTTCTATTCTATTCCATTCCATATTTTCTATTCTATTCTATTCCATATTTTCTATTCTATTCTATTCCATTCCATATTTTCTATTCTATTCCATTTTCTATTCTATTCTTCTGCATTCTATTCTATTCCATATTTTCTATTCTATTCTATTCCATATTTTCTATTCTATTCTATTCCATTACATATTTTCTATTCTATTCTATTCTATTCCATATTTTCTATTCTATTCCATTCCATATTTTCTATTCTATTCTATTCCATTTTCTATTCCATTTTCTATTCTATTCTTCTGCATTCTATTCTATTCCATATTTTCTATTCTATTCTATATTTTCTATTCTATTCCATTCCATATTTTCTATTCTGTTCTATTCTATTCTATTCCATATTTTCTATTCTATTCTATATTTTCTATTCTATTCCATTCCATTCTATTCCATATTTTCTATTCTTATTCTACTCTATTCTATTCTTTCCTTCCCTATATTCTATCCTATCCTATCCCCTATTTCTCCAGTTACCTCCTTTTGGCCCCATGCCACCCTCCAAAGCTCCTAAATATGCTTTCTTCCCAACCTTTTGTATACCGAGGGAGATTTTTGCGAGGCGGTGGGAGGGTCGCCATCACCGGGCTGCACCCGCCGCCCGGAGAACCCACTGGGAAGCCCCCTCGTTCCGGTCCCGGGCCCATAAGTTGCCTGCGCGGCCCGCGGGGAACCTTCCCACCTGTCCACAAGAGCCCCCGCAGGAAAGATCGCGTCCCTCCGGGTTCACGCCATCCCAGAGGCCGACTTTCGTCCCGCGACTTCCCCGTCCTGCCTAGGATTCGGACTCGGAGTCAACCGTTACCATGTCAACCCCTCCTCCCGTGAGATTTGGCACCGGTACCGCTTGACCTCTGACGCCGCTGCCATGGCAACCCGTCCCCCCACTCACGTCTCTTTCCTCACCTCCGCTTCGCTTCTCTCTCTCTCTCCCCAACCGTCGTTTTAAAACCTCGCGCCACTTCCGCTTCAACCGCGCGATGACTCCTCCCCGTCTTCCACCGGGCACCAATCCAGGCGGAGAAGTGGCAATGATGTCATAGTTAAGCCAGGTCCAGCCGTGTAATTGGTCGGTGTTCTCTTACTTACAGCCTTTGGTCCTGCTTGGGGAGGGAGGATCCATTTGAAGTTTGACCCCGCCCTTTAACTCAAGGCCGCGCCTACCGAGCCTTGGTTCCGCCAATCAGCTACCTGGGTTTAAATGAAAGGTAGCGTCTCACTTTCGTTGCTGAAGCTGTTACAGCGGAGCTGATAGGCTGGGTAGCACGAACGCGCAGGGAGAGTTGGGGATGAGTTAGGAAGGGCTGCAAAAATACAGGCGGCCGCTAGAGGGGACTAGAGAGATTCAGAAAACGGCTGTTGATTGCCCTCTAGGCGTGATTTGGAGTTTTGCAATGCAGCCCTGACTTGAGTTGCCCCCGGTAGAGTTCAGACGTATGTGCATCTTAATTATAACCCTGAGTCAATCTGCTACAGCGTGCAAATCTCAAGTTGCTTTTCAACTGCTCTGACATCTTGGAAACAGATTCCAACTAATATCTTTGAATTGAATGCCATCATATGCCCAGCATTGCCTGGGACTTTTAAGATCATATGGTATCTAATTGAGAATGGATGTCCGGTGTTGATCTGTTGTGCAATGAATGGTGCACTGCCATTTCATGATGTGACACACACCTACGTATCTATTGACAGATTCCTATATTGCTTTTCTTGTCATGTTGTGCTCTTGGTCTGTCTTTTAAACTTCTGTACTGCAAGCTTTTATCACCATTTATAATGATTAAACCATTTCCTCTTAAAGCTGAGTTGTTTGCTTCTTTGAACGCAGCATGGAAATGTTTTGCAACCTACTTTTTATTCGCAACAAATCAGCAACGCCAATCAGAATGTATCACAGGCTTTCACTCTAAATGATAAGTGTGTGGATACATACATAAAATAAACATAATAAAATAAAACAAACATAAATAAAAAAAGATAAGCTACAACATTTTTTTAAAAAGTGAAAAAACCCTCTACCTTTCCAAAAAGTATGATATTTCTAAGGCATTGTCTCCTGTTCAGAGGCAATCTTGTTATTATTTTAGGACACTTCCAGGAGAACAGCAATTAAGAGATTAAACTCATAGATCAAGGTATAATTTTAAAGCATTTGTTCATGCCGAGAGGCACGCTTATTATTTGGACCAAAGCTTTAGTTATGGTCTTTACATCCTCTGTTTTTATCCATTTGTATCATCTGGTTCCCTCCACCCTTTCTATCGTAATATCTATGAGGTATGTCAAAGTAGCAGATGACCGTGCCAAATTGTCTCTCTGTAGGAGACAAAATCTGAAAACAGCTTCATTGTAATCCTCTAAGTCTATGCTACATCACATGCAGTGTTCTCATTTGTACATTGTGGTTTAGTTCTGGGAATGGGGTTTAGTTCATTATACAAACAGAAATACTTTTACAGAAAATATTGATAAGCTAGTTGAATGCAACTTTCAGCAGGATGCTGTATTGTCTTCCTTTGCTATGAGTTCCTGACTCTATGGAGGCAGCAGTTGCAAATTTCAGTTGGATAAGGTGGTTGTTTCTACAGAAACCTCTAGAAAAAATGGGGGGGGAACCTTTCTTCAAACAAACAATCTCTCATAGATCAAAACATTTGGAATTGGGCTCAGCATCCTGTAAAAAAGAAAGATGCCCACAGAAGAGAACTTTCATTGCTAAAATTTGGGCGAGGAATGCAATAAACAGTTTTAAGACATCAAATGAAAAACATGCCTATCCCTTTTCTTATTCCTTTCTCTTTCTCTCTGTGTATGCAAAACATTGAAGGCTGAGTAACAGCCTTTGAATAGAATGCCAGAGTTCCCACAAAAACCTGGGTGAAGCCAGGATACCTTAATTCGTTTTACATGTAAATGTAATTAAAGCAAAACAGATTAACTACAATTGATATTTCTCTTCTTGTGTTTAGGAATGTTCCTCTTCAGCCCTCTTAAAAATTATATTATGGGGTCAACTTCTGGAAGTGTTTTAGAAAACATGTTTCTGTACATCAGTGACCATGCTGGGTTGAAGTTAAAGCCACAAAATCCAAGCCATTATTTGTTTTGTCACATACTGTATTGTTGGTACTTTTAAGTACTTTTGAAAATAAGAGAGGGTAGCCTTCTCTGATGTGTTTTAATCTAGTACTTCTCAACATACATGGGACTATGTAACTTCATCTTGGTTGGAAATGGTACCAGCCGTAATCAGAAATGTTGAGTTTCTGGGTCTTTCCCCAATTTTAAATCAGGAATGTCCTGTGAAGCTGCCCTTGAAAGTCAGAAATACAGTCTGTGTTGTTTTTAAATATGATTAGCTAATCCTTTGGCACGAAGGATCTCAGCTCACCAAGTATTAGGTCTGACCCAAAGGAAAGAAAGAAGGGTAAAAACATAAAATCCAACAAACCCTTCCACAACAATCCAGGACAACACACAGAGCTCTGTCTATTGAAAGGGGACTTGGCAGAGTTCAGTGGTAGCAGAACAACTCCAAGCCGTACTAAGGGACGTGCTTGGAGTGGACAAAACATGCTAATTGTGTGTGAGAAGGATCTAAAGCTAAACCCAAAATGAAGAGAGAAAGAGAAGCTTTGTCCAGACTTCTCAGCAGTCCGGGTTTCGTACATATCGTTTGCCTTTTTGTAATCTACTATGCAGGTAGGAAACTAGCCTTCTTAAAAACATTTGGGCAAAAGGTATTTGAGCAATTGCTCCTGTGGAAAGCAAGGAAGATTCTCTTTGGATGCTGAATGCAGAGTCGTCAGAATGGTCCAGATACCTACTCTGTCCCTTCACAGCTCTTCCTGGAATTTCAGTGGCTGTTTTTTTAAAAAAAAAAAAGAGTTAATACACTGGTCTTTATAGAATAGATTATAGATCTGTGCATCTCTAAAATCTAGGGAAGTCTTTGAAGGAATGCACCTTGAATACTGGTTCTGCTCAGGTATGTTTTTAAAGCAAGGCAGTTTGACTTTCAAACTACGTAGGCAATATTTATAGAAAGAGAACTGATAATGACATAAATAAAAGGATGGATTAGCAGTATTTAAATTTCCTATGTGTGCCTATACACTACTGTATGCACCTCGAAGCTTGAAGTTGCAGTGAATTTAGCAGAATTTTCTCTTGAATCAATATGTGGAGGAACTGTGTATACTTGCTTATTTGGGAATTAGGTTTATTGAGTTCAGTGGGAATTTTGGCTTCTGAGCAATTGTACACAGAGTGGCACTGCTGATTTTCTGATTTGCATTTCCTGGATTATGGAATATGTTGCATTAAGAGTAAGTTGCTGAGGAGTGGATAACTATAAGATTCCCAATTGTATACAGTAACGATACTTTTTCAGTATTTTTTCAAGTAGTCTAATTAGAATTGATATATGAAAGATTAACATGGAGATAATAACTACTGCATGACCTATGGCAGACTTTCCTGGAGCGATCATTAGATGGAGAGGATGTGAATTTGTAGGACACCAGCCTGGAAAAGCTGGTAGATAGGTAGTGGGTGGGTAAATGGATAGATAGATAGATAGATAGATAGATAGATAGATAGATAGGTAGGTAGATAGATGCTTTAAAAGTAATTATGTAATTACATTACTCTATAACATGTCAATCTATAATTTAGGAATGTCACCTATCTTGGACACAGAAAAAAAATTGCATCAGATTAATTTAATCTACATTTCCTTCCTTCCATGCTCATGTACTTCTTTATTTTTTCTATCTCCGATACTTAAGGAAAGGAAACATCCATTTCCAATTTGAACAAAAGTTTATTCAACCTTAACATGGTTGTCTTGGATGAATTATAGGTACCACTAGCCATGATTAATCAATGAATGATGTTATTTTAGAAAGTCCCAGTACTATTCATTAAGCCACTATTTGTTGCATTCACAGAACATACAGTCATAAAACATGCATTAGGAGCGACAGTGGAGGAGATATGTTCATTGAGCTTTTTACACAGCTTGCCAAATTAATACTTGGGATTTGTGGCTTTTGCCCTTGAAAGAACTAGATTTGTTTGTTCCTATATAGTCATGAACAGATGTAGTCAGATGGTCTGTTTCTTGGGAAAGCATTTGGGGGAAGCAAACAAGCTAGGAAATTTTCAAACAGGTCTCAGGTAGGATTGCAGCTGAAAAAACAAACAAATCTAGTACTTTGAAGAGTGAAAGCCAAAAATCCTATGCATTAACTTGGCAACCTGGAAGATCAGGTGTGTAATAAGCCATATCAGCATATTTCCTCCATTGCAGTTTCTAAAATAATGGTTTATGGCTTGGTGTTGTGTGAATCCAGAAAATGATGGCTTAATGAACATTGGGGCCCTCTGAAATAATAGCAACATAGGCTGTAGGATTATTCCATTACATGAGATATTACAGTAAAAGAAAAAGGCTTCCTTGGTTTAAGCTGGAGTCCTGACAACTTCATGGACATGTCCATGCAATTATTTTTGGTAGCAATGTGGAGGTGGTCTAATGTTGTTCTCTGACTTCCTAGTCTTTTTTTAACTCTCCAGTGTAACCAATAACTCTGGGATTTTCTGGTAATCCTCTATCCTTGTATTAATCAGGCCCAACCCTTCTTAGCTTTTGTGAAGGCTTAGTCAAGGCAAGCTAGATATTGCCATCAGCTAGATAATATATTTCTATTTTTAATACAGTTATTATTCCATGCCAGCTAGCTTAGACCAAGAAATCATCACATTCATTTTATGCAGATTAATGTCTTCTTGTAACCTGGGTTGTTATATTGAATTGCTTGTTTTAATTTGGGGGCATTCCCATTTTCTCTTGGCCATTTTTAAAGGGCTGCCCTGTTAGAAATCCAACTTTATTTTATTTGTCCAGTAAACGATTTGGGTGGAATATGAAATCTGCCCTAAGGAAAATATATGCAAAAGTAACTTGTCTAGATTGTGTTTATTCACCACTACAGTACAGTAATATAGATGGAGTAGCATTGTCTAGGGTTGAAGGACCTCAATAGTCTAATGCAGGGGTCTTCAAACTTGGCCCTTTTATGACTTGTGGACTTCAGCTCCCAGAATTCCTCAGCCAGGCACGCTGGCTGAGGAATTCTGGGAGCTGAAGTCCACAAGTCATAAAAGGGCCAAGTTTGAAGATCCCTGGTCTAATGCTCAGAAATGTATGCGGGGTCCTCAGTCATTCCTAAAATAGTAGAAATGATGAGTGGGTAGCTCTAGACTAGGGGTAGGCAACCTTGGCTCTTTTATGACTCATGGACTTCAACTCCCAGAATTCCTGAGTCAGCCATGCTGAGGGGAAAGGGAGAGGTTTCCAAGCTGAGCCAGGCTGGCTCAGGAATTCTGGGAACTGAAGTCCACGAGTCATAAAAGAGCCAAAGTTGCATACCCCTGCTCTAGCCCAATGCTATGTTTTGAAATGGAGCCCGTTTCCCTCCTCAGAAGAAGAAAAAAAGAACTAAAGAAAATGTTGGCCTTCTCGTCGAAATGACTTTGTGCAGTGCTAAACCCAATTTAGCCATCAGTTTGATCTGACATGTTCTCAAAATTCAAATTGCATTCATTGGATCAAAAAGATTGCCCTTTTCTTTGAGATACACTTCATCTGATTTAGTTAATTCTAATTTAGCAAACTGAACACTCTCACATTCCCAACAGTGGCTGCTAAAAGCCACGAGCAGGTGCGTTGCTTAGAACAAGGCCATTTGGGGCCCTATTGAAGCCACGCCAAACCAGGAGCATCCCTATCTGAGGCTGCCTCTGCTTCCTTTGTCTGGCTGGTGATGTTGCCAAGCCTTTCATGTAACTTGATGAATCAGAAATGCTGCTGTTCCTTATACTACAGCCTTTTAAATTAGAGCCAGGAAGGAGCTAAGCTTCACAACCAAAAGCTTTGTCCTTGGCTCCTGGCAGTCTCGAGTCTGCCCCCAAATGCTGGATCCGATGCCTAGGAGACCAGCACGCCCTCCCTGTTTCCAGCAAAGAAGCTCCTTTGCCCAGGATACAAAATGTACTGGAAGTACACAGCTTTCAAAACAGTCAGCTTGGATGACTTCCAACTGTTTCCAAATGTCTTTCAGCGAAGAAACACTCCTGATTCTATTCATAGTGTCCCAACCCTAGAAGAAATCCCTCCAAGGAACATCTAGGGGCTAGCTTAGCCCACCTGCAGTGAAGCAGAACCACCCAGCTACTTTGTCCTCCCTTCCTCCAGTAGCCTAAAACTACTTTTCTCAACCAGACACTCTCCAGATGGGTTGGGACATCAACTCTCATAGCATACAACCAATGGAGGGCATCTGAGTGGGGGAAATTAATGGAAAACAAAGCATAGATTTTATTTATTTAGCCTGTAGGCATCTACAGAGGTCATGCAATCACTGATATACATATATAAGTTTAAATAAAGCAACAGGATGGATGGATGGATAGATGCTGTATCTAGCTATCTCTATATCTATCTCTGTCTATCTACCTTTCTATCTTCTATCTTGCTAGATAGCTGTCTAGCTATCTAGCTAAATATAGATAGATAGATAGATAGATAGATAGATAGATAGATAGATAGATAGATAGATACCCTTTTCCAGCTGAGACCTTCATCCTTTCACAGGAGCCTTACCCTCTGAGGTCTTTCCTATAGGGATAGAGAAGAAATTTGCCACCGATTCTTTAGAGACTGAGATTAACCATGTCCCAGGTAAAAGCTGCACACCAATTCCACCCGAGTCCATTTCTTCTAATTCTAAACACCTGTAGAAAATAGTATTTTCTGGAAAGATGAATCTTGAATAAAAGCATGTCTTAGAATACTCAATGTTTTTGAATATGTATGAGAAATGATTGCCTCCTTTAAATATATATATATATAGTAGGAGATTGTGTTGAAATAAATTTGGATTGGGAAAGTTATTCACAAAACCGTGCAACTTATTAGGGACGTATGTACAAGATACTTAATCATGAGCTGGGGGATAGAATCGAAGGTAGTAAGGCAAAGAACAGAGAGAACGTCGCCACCACCCAATCACGGAGTGAGATTTAACAAATAAACTTTAAAAATGTTTTTCCCCCCCATGCGCTCACTATTCCTTTCCTTCTGTGATAAAAATCTTATACTTTGTGCTTATAAATACAACCCAGCTTTTTCCCTGATTCTATATACATACACCACTTGATTTTTAGCTGAATGGCAGGAAGGAAAAAAATCTATTAATAAATAATTCAATAGGATTTAAATTAGAGAGAAGCAGGTGTTACCAGACAGATAGCAGAGCTCTGACTGGTATGTCATTTAACACTTCCTAGCAAGAGTAGAAAGACAACTGGTGATGCTACACAAGAGACAGGATCAACTACTATCTGTAATTAAAACAGTTTGAGAGTACGTCTGGCTTGGTTATGCACTCACAAATAAATTTAAAAATATACATTTCTAAAGGTAGAAGGAGCTGTATAGTAAAGCCCTTTTTCCTGTTAGATTTATGGAACTCGTGATATAGCCTGGAAATCTGGCTTAATGCAGCTGATAAAAAGCATCATAGCTAACTGATCAGGGCTCTCCAAATGGAATAATAAAAAAAGGCAACATGGCAGCCGTGATGCCCATAAAAACAGGTAAAGCTTCAATTACACAATTACATATTTATTTATTTTTAATCATGCCCCGTGGACAACCCTGTGCAATAATTGATTCTGCTTTCGGATGGTCTTAATTTTTGAGGAGGCGTGGAATAAAATTGCATACTCCAATAACGCAGTTGCATACTTTCCCTCTTTAATGCAACAACGTTATATATTTTCTCCATTGTACATTTCTGTGAGTTCTACAAACATATAACTTGAGAGTTTTTATGAAAGAAACCTGGTACTATGTCTGCAGTGACTATAAAATTCAAGTCACACAAGCTGAAATATCAAGGAGGTACACTGGTGTATATCTTTTCTCATTCCCGGTGATAAGTATCATACCGCTTGTTAATAAAAATAAAACATTTGTCTAATTTGTAGAATCCCAAGGCTACTATTGGCTATCAAGGAACACATGCATTATTATTCCTTAAAAGTGCCCATCTCATCCTTATAGTCTATTACAGCGGTTCTCAACCTGTGGGTCGCGACCCCATTTGGGGTCGAACGACCATTTCACGGGTTCGCCATTTTTTCCCCCCCATTTTTTTCCCATTTCCCCTCAGCCGTCGCGCGCGCGCCGCGCATGCACGATTCAGGCCATCGCGCCGCACATGCGCAGTTCGGACCGTCATGCATGCCGTGCATGTGCGATTCGGCCCCTCGCACCACGCATGCGCGATTCAGGGTCGCACCGCGCATGCGCGGCACAGGTCGGGGTCGCGCCACGCATGCGCGGCGCAGGTGGGGTCTCGGCCTGAAAAAGGTTGAGAACCGCTGGTCTATTAGTTATAATGTAATCAACACTGCCCTTGATTAATATTCTATGTATGGCCAGTCTAGCATTGTGGTGCTTGTTCTTGGCATTTCTGGGTGAAAGAGACCAATGATTCATTATAAGCTGCTACCTTTGGACTAACAAACAGTGGTTTGAACCCTTTCTGGCCTGTTCATTTCCTTTGTGTGTTATTTTGACCACAACACTGTCAATCTTCCATAACTAGGTTATGGAGCACAGTGGCTTGAATGGTTGAAACGTTAGGCAGGAAGTTAGCAAGCCGCGTTCAAGAGCCATGAGCTGCTGTGGGGCAGGGTTGAGTTCTCATCCTTCACTCCAGCTCCTGCCAGGGACAGGAAAAGAGTCCCAAACTGGGTGTCCCCAGGACAACGGTGATGTCACCAGCTAATCATTTTTCGGCTGTGGCGAGGGGAGCATTCGCCCAGGTTCGCCTGATGCGCCAGTTGCGGCCCTATTTCGACCGGGAGTCACTCCTCACAGTCACCCATGCCCTTGTCACCTCGAGATTCGACTACTGTAATGCTCTCTACATGGGGCTACCTTTGAAGAATGTCCGGAGACTGCAGGTAGTCCAGAATGCGGCCGCGCGAGCCGTCTTGGGTCTCCCAAGACATGCTCATATCACTCCAGCTCTTTGTGAGCTGCACTGGCTACCAATTGGTCTCCGAACACAATTCAAAGTGTTGGTTATGACCTATAAAGCCCTTTATGGCAATGGACCAGGTTACTTGCGGGACCGTCTCCTGCCTCCTGAATCCCAGCGACCGGTTAGGGTGCACAGGGTTGGCCTCCTACGAGTCCCGTCCGTCAAACAATGCCGCCTGGCGGGACCTAGGGCAAGGGCCTTCTCTGTTGCTGCCCCAGCCCTCTGGAACCAGCTTCCCTCGGAGGTTCGTACTGCTTCCTCCCTCTTAGCCTTCCGGAAAGGATTGAAGACACATCTATGCTGACAGGCTTGGGGCATGTGAGCTGCGCTCTGCCCCTCGGCCCTAAGAGTGTCCCGCCATCAGTGCATGTGAATTGATTGTGTTTGTATGTGGTATGAATGTGTTAATTTTTTTAAAAAAAATTTTAAAGTAACATTTTTTATTAGTTTTTTTAAATTTTTACAAGGAGGTAAGAGTGGGGGTAGAGATGGTGGGTGGAGAAGTAGAGGAGGAATGAGAGGAAAGTAGGTAGATGGTAAGAGGAAGGAGGTGATTAGGGATAGGGGGATGTGGTGGTGGGGGTGCCGAGCAGTTATATTAATTGTTTGGAAAATGTAGTATATGTTAATTTTCGGTTGAGTTATTATTATGTGTCTTTTTTTTTAATTTTTAAAATTATTGTAGTATTTTTTGTTGTGAGCCGCCCCGGGTCTTCGGAGAGGGGCGGCATATAAATGTGATTTAAATAAATAAATAAATAAAATAATCCTTTCAACCCGGAAGCATCTCAGTGTTTCTGACACAAGTGCAATATAAACAAACAAACAAACAAAATAACCAGGTAAAGCAAAGGGGTAGGTCTCTATGCATGTGAAGAAGATAAATCTCTCTTCAAGGTCCTTTTTTTTAAAACAAATTTTATTGGTTTTTTAGATCTTAATACAAAGTGCTCGAGACACACCGTGGTGCTGGGGTAATCAAAAATCCAAAAACAGGACATATATCAGTAACTCAATCAATATATCAATTATTCCCTCTCTATTTCCCTCAAATAGCTTATATATTTAAAATAGTCTATTTCTAATTTAATTTACTATTAATCCTAAACCTGTTTTACAGCTTTATGCAATTACAATACGATAATCAAATTTAACTGTAAGTACACACATTATCAGTTCAGGTATCCCTTCCAGATATATTCTAATTCTTTAATTTCATCATAAATCTTGTTTATTCCTTCTTCCACTAATATCTCCCAATTGATAAAATATTAATCTATCCTATACATATCTAGCTAAACAAAATACTATCAACCTTAAATCATTTGAATCCGTTAAACAAAGTTCTAATTTCATCCAATTAATTATCAAACCTAATAATATCCATAGTATCAAACAAAACTAGAACATCTCTTCATTTTTCTTCATTCCATTATATAATAATTTTCATACAAATAAACTACCCAAGAACTTAATCCTTAAATCAATCCAGTTCTAAAATGCCTTATATCCAATATATATAACTTTAAATTTCTCTTTTCAGTCTTATTCTAGGCTTTTTTTTTCTGCCAAACAGATTTCCATAGCAACGCTTCCCTTTCATCTGATAAGTCTCTCTTTATTGCTTGTGATGCCACTTGCAGCATTAATAAGCTTCTTGTCCTCTGCATTGGAGCTCCATTTTTCTTATTCTTGAAATCTCATTGTTTTGAAGGTTCAAATCTCAGTCTTTGTTTTTTCCGATCCTCGAAAATATAAGTAAAATGCTTGTAGGGTGAAATAGGTTCCTCTGTATCCTCAATACAGTCATCTTTTAGTGTATTTTGATGTGTAGAATAGTCAGGTGTAGTCTGAAAGTCACTTTTCAGATTTAACAAAGAATCTCTGGTTCTTAGTTCTGTGGTATTCTCTTTCTTTCTCTTCAAGGTCCTTTTGAAACAGACACTGTTATATCCAAAACACTGTTTATTGTTGTATATTCATGTTCCTGTCAAGGATGAAACTTTGGCAGCTATGTGCCTCTGTGTTTCAATTTGCCTTTAGCTTAAGGGGGTGGGGAGAAGACAAAGTGGACTTGTTGATATGAATTACGTAAGATGTTGGGGGGTTTGGCTGCAAAAAATATTGTTTAAACCATATTGGTGTGGGAACCTCAGAGTTAGTTTTGCTTCAACATCACCAAGCAGTGTATTCAATTAAACAGTATGATTTTCAGAAACAGGATGAACCTGGAGTTTTATTTGGATTCTTGAGCTGGATGTTGACAATTCCAGTGGTGGAATATGAATATAGGAGCAATGTTTGCTGAGGTTACCTACAAACATGGCAGGATAAACAGATGGCCATATACATCTAAGAAAATAAATATTAAAAAGCCAAGGTTGAGTATGTGGGAAAGTTTCTGGAAATGTGTGCATACCAGTGAATAATTGAAAACTAAAGATGTCCTCAAGCTGAACTGAACTGAACTCTGGTAAGTTCATCCATTCAGGGTATGTGTGTGTGTGTGTGTGTGCTTGTGTGGGTACTTGTGAGAGAGTGGACATAAATGACTTGCCATTACTTTAGTATATTTTTAAAGTTCCCAATCTGGCACCTAGCTGTCCTTAGCTGATCTCAAAAAGCTATCCGGGGTGAAACCTAGTAGTTGAATGTCCTACCTCTAGAGGGAATCCCAGATTGTTTTGTTTTCTTCTAAGAAAAGCTCCAAATAGATCTGAATAAAAGAAAAGCAACATGAATGAGAGGACACTGCTCTGATTTGCTTTTTCTCCACTGTTTGACATTATTTGTTCTCATCCCAATTGCTTTTGTTCCTGTGCTTCTCCCTGATCTGTGCCCCTTCCACATGGGTGCTTTTACAGAAAGGAAAAAGGAGACCTCCTCAGAAACGTCCCATGATGCAACAAGGAAGTCAATTTAAATCAGAAATGTGGGTTTCTGCTCATTTATTTTAACCATGTCGTTCTTGAGCATGGGATTTCCTTCTGTTTGCCCTGAACTGAGAATGCAAGATAAAACAATAGAAGTTTGGGTGTTGATCGATCTGATGACCTTGGAATTAATTGAGTCCTCTCCATGGTATGTACCGGTATGTAGTTCCTAGTTTAGGACTTGATGGTCCCCTAAATCAGTGTTTCTCAACCTTGACAATTTTAAGGCATGTGGACTTCAACTCCCAGAATTCTGGGAGTTGAAGTCCACATGTCTTAAAATTGTCAAGGTTGAGAAACACTGCCCTAAATGATCCATATTTCTCTCTGCTCCATATTGTTCCTCGGGTAGCTGAAACTGTTCCAAAAATGACACATATGACATTCAATTGTTTTCGGTCTCAACCTTGTGGTCACATGGGTGTATCCTGGTTTCTTGACTCTCCCTCCATTGTATATGGGATATACAGGTAGTCCTTGATGCGCGACCACAATGGAGCAACAACAATTGTACTTTCAATTAAAGGTTTCCTCCTTTTCACCTCCACCTATAACTTCTTCAGTTTAGTGTTCTTAGTGAAGGGTTTCTTTAATTATATCCATGTATATATGGATCAGCAGGTGGTGGGGATGGAGAATAGATTTCAGAAGCCGTTCTTAATTTAGTTTGAAGGGCATTCATCTCCTGTTTGACTTTTCTGGCAAGACACATGAAGTGTAATCCAGCTCAATCTTTACCAAAGCCCAGTGCTTTTTTTCTAAAAAAAAAAAAAAAAAAGGTGCCAGAACTCACACATGTCATACAACCCGCCTTGTCTACCCTACAAAGTTCCATCCAAAAAAGGTGCTGGAACGACATTCTGGGTGTTCTATGAGAAAAAAAAGCCCTTCCAAAGCCTATTGAAATGAATGAGAGCTTCAAAAAAAGCATGTATACAAGTTGGTATTTCCAAACAACACAGAAAGATTCCAGGCATATAGAATCTTGGGGGTCCTGGGTGGAGGATGCAAAACCTCTGAGCAAATGTCTTCTTTTGACCACCTTTTTGTCATACTTGTCCATCTGTTTGTTATCATTCTGACACTAGCCTAAATGTCAGTGAACTCATTCTTTTATACAAAAGGACACTTCCAAGCCAACACTGTGACACTATCAAGGCATTTCACAGTCTCACTTTCCTGGGTGCTAAGGAAAGGAGAGGAAAGGTCAGCCATGTTATATCTCTAACTCTCTTTAGATTATATCAATCCTGGAAGCTAAGAAAGTGAGTTCTGACAAGCGCCTGAACAGGGTTTAAATTATGTTGCATTTAGGCACAGTGAATTAATTGGTTGTGCAGCACCCATCAGCACAATCTAGCGTTCAGCCCTTCTGGCTCTTTGCTTGCAGGGTCTCATTAAGGCCTCTGCTAGGGAGCTGTAGAAACCCCTGTTAATTAGCCAGTTACATTACCAGCCCTGGAATGAAATGTATAGTCTATAATTAAACAAGCATGCTGTAATGAACACACTATGCAATGCCAAATGTACCCTATGGCATTCATTAGTGTTTACACTCGAGTGTGCTCATGACTGCAACCTAAACCTTTATTTTCTATTGAATTTAATTAATTATCCAATGACTTGGTAGATCTCGTCCTTGCTCTTTTCCTCCTTTGTATCAATAACACAGATCCTTAAGCCCATCTAGTAACGTTCACACAACAAAAGCTCTATTCATCCAATATTGGTCTCAGTAAGCTTCTAGTTAAATTGGTGCTATGATTTTTAAATGAAATATGCACAATGTGGTACTCCAGTTTTATATTAGGAGCTACACTAAGATCAAAAGATGTGCACTTACAGGACAGAAGTGTACTGGGTCCTCATAACTCAATCCTCTTTTCCCAGTGAGTTGTCTTCTGGGTATGTTGGACTGCAGCTCCGTCATCCACATTCAGTATGGTATTTCTAGTCAGGGAGTTCTTGATTATAAACTTATCAGTTCTGGATATTCCCTTGGTGAGCACCATGAAAGCATGTTTAGCAACTTCAAATGAGTCAGCAATAGCAACAGCAATAGCACTTGGATTTATATGCTGCCCCATAGACTTTACAGCCCTCTTTAAGCGGTTCACAGAGTCAGCCTATTGCCCCCAATAATCTGGATCCTCATTTTACCCACCTGGGAAGGATGAAAGGCTGAGTCAACCTTGAGCCGGTCAGGATCAAACTCCAGACTGTGGGCAGAGTTCGCCTGCAATATTTCATTCTAACCATTGAGCCACCAAAGCTCCTGTTTAATATCGGTTATATTTCTGTTTCTTTTCCTCCATTAGAGCTGATAGATGGAGTCAATATCACCAGTCCAGTATTATTCATTCATGGTACAGTTGGCAAGCCCGCCCTGCTCTCTGTGAAATACACCAGCACAAGCCATGACAAGCCTGTGATCAAATGGCAAGTGAAACGCAACAAGGCAGTGACAATAGTCCAGTCCATCGGCACAGGGATCATTGGGAACCTGCGCCCAGAGTATAGAGATCGGATAAGAATCTTCGAGAACGGCTCTCTACTGATCAATGAGTTGCAGTTATCTGATGAAGGGACCTACGAGGTGGAAATTTCCATCACAGATGACACTTTTACAGGCGAAATGAGCATTAATCTTACAGTGGACGGTAGGTTGGTCTTAGAAAAAAATGATTTAGTGATTTATTGATTTTTATTTACTTCACATACATATTAGTTAGCATTAATATTCCTTGGCCCAAACAACACATCAATTTATTTATTTATTTATTTATTTATTAGATTTTTGTCATGCTGTTATTATTTAATAGGCAACTCAAGGCGGCGAACATACCTAATACTCCTTCCTCCTCCTGTTTTCTCCAAAACAACAATCCTGTGAGGTGGGTTAGGTTGAGAGAGAACAATCTAGGTAACTGATTACCTACTTGGGTAATGAAATGTCTGCAAGAAAACAATTGAGCTCAAAGAACACCAAGGGCTCCTCATTTCGTATCTGAGTTACAAATATTCTCCTTTATTGAGAGAAGATGAATAGAATAGAATAGAATAGAATAGAATAGAATAGAATAGGATAGGATAGAATAGAACAGAACTGGAAGGGACATTGGAGGTCTTTTAGTCCAGCCCCCTGCTCAAGCAGGAGAGCCTATACCAGGGATTTTCAACCTTTTCACCGATTGTACCACTTTTAGAATATGGCAAGATTCAAGTACCATCAGTCGCCTAGCAAGGTGTCAAAAACACCTTGACCAAAAAAAATAAAATGGAAAAAAATGATAAAGTACAGGTAGTCCTCATCCCCCTTTAATATCCTCTCTTCTCTCACCCCCTTTAATATCCTTTCTTCTCTCACCCCTTTAATATCCTTCTGCTCTCCCCCTCAGCAGAACCCAGGCAGTGCCTCACACAGCTCCAGCTGAATCTCTGCCTGAAGACTGCGTGAGGCTGCTTGCCACTCCCAATCAGCTGGAGCTGCGCATGCTGATCCATCCGCTGATCCTGCTGATCCTGGGCTCTCCACAGGACCCAGGCAATGCCTCTCGCAGCTCCAGCTGAATCTCCACCTGAAGACTGCGTGAGGCTGCCTGCCACCCCCAAGGCCGCCACCAATCAGCTGGAGCTGCTTGCTTTGATCCTGGGCTCTCAGTAGGACCCAGGCAGTGTGCAATTCCAGATGACTTTCCCACAAGCCTGTGTGGCACTGCTGCTGCTTCACCTCATCCACTTTTACACTTTTTTTTTTTTACATTTTTTTTACAGTGCTGTTCAACTCGTCATACACATACCATCTGCCAGGTGCCAACGTACCACTAGTTGTACGCATACCACCGGTTGAAAAGCTATGGCCTATATTATCTCAGTCAAGTGACTGTCCAGTCTCTCTTTAAAAACCTCCAGTGATGGGTTGTGAGGGAGGAGTGAAAGAGGGGAAGGAAGTAGGATGGTTGGAGGAGAGGAGGGTGAGAGAGGGAGGGAGAGAGGTGAGGAGGAGGGAAGTAGGAGAGAGAGGAAGAAAGGGGATGTGGTAGGGGGGGTGCTGCCGAGCAGCTCCCATAGTTATTTAAAGTAGTGTATACATGTATTTAAAAGAATGTATGTTGGTTTTTTTGTTTAGTGTGGGAATGTATTAAGTTGAGTTGTATTTAATTTGGTTTTTTCTTTTTGTTGTTTAAAATTATAAAATCAATAAAATATTATAAAAAAAAAAACCTCCAGTGATGGAGCGCCCACGATTTCTGAGGGCAAGCTGTTCCACTGGTTAACCAGAATCAAGATCAAAGTGGCAGGTAGTCCCTCAAATAACTAGCTCCTATGCCATGTATGGCTTTAGAGGTAACACCCACACTTTGAATCACAACCAGAATCAGTGCAGCTTGCAAAGTGGAGGTGTTATATGGGCTTATTAAGAAACTGTATATCCATCACTGTTGGTGCTGCTGCCTTCTGGACCAGTTGGGGTGGCAGCCCCATGTAGAATGCATTGCAGTAATCAAATGATGAGGTGACTAGGGCATGTCTGACTGTTTGATTGAATAGTTTCTTCTTTGGTGCGTATGGAGTCGGTGAGTAATGGATCGTAGGTTTGACTCAGATTGCTGAACCATTACTGGAAAGTTATTTAAATCTTCAGAAAGTAGAAATGTAAGAAACTTGAAGAAATTCTATCATGATTGTGTTGGGTATAAGTCAAGGTAAACAGGCTTTCAAGATTTTGCTAAAGTACTCTAACTACATTAAAGTGCATTGTAAAACTCCTAGCAATTCCATTTCCTGACCTGGCCTATCTCAAAAAGCTGACAAGGAAATGAAACCTTCATCCACATTACCATATCAGTTCAGTTTAGTACTGACATAACTTCCACTTGCAGGTCCTTAAATTAGAGCCTTCCATCATGGAAGTTGCATGGTTAGAGATTATACTGCTTTCCGAATATTCATTTGAGGAACTGGTACATTGAAAATATAACGAACATTATTTCCAGCACTGGCCAGGTGAGAGAAAGGTTGGAAATGCCAGATTACTTTGTCTCATAGATTAGATCCTGCAGCTGACTTGGGTTTAACTGTAAAAAAAACTCCATGTGGCATCCCTTTCTGCTCAGCTGTCTATATACAATCAAGGTCAATTAAACAATGGCTTTGTGAATTATTGTCTTTCTCTTTGAGATGGGTGAAGAATCTATAAGGGAAGCAGAACAGCCTGAATAATTTCACTAAATGCGTTTCCCATCAACTCTCTTCCTTGTCCATTATTGTGTCTTCAAGACCAATGAGATGCCATTTTTTTTCTTTGTTAATCCTAGTTCCGGTTTCAAGGCCCCACGTTGCCTTGGCCTCCTCAACTGTGCTGGAGCTGAGTGAATATTTCTCTTTCAACTGTTCCCATGCGAATGGCACTAAGCCCATCTATACATGGATGAAAGACAACAAGCCTCTTATCAATGACTCTCGGCTGATTCTCTCCCATGATCAGAAAACCCTCACCATCACTAGAGTCCTGATGTCCGATGACGACATTTACAGCTGTCTGGTAGAGAACCCCATTAGCAAAGGACAAAGTGTTCCTGTAAAACTGACGGTGTACAGTAAGTGTGGGATTCACAAATCCATACACCTGTCTGTAGTACCAAATCTTGAATGTTAACTATTTTATTCTTGTTTTTAATTGTTTTTGTGATAATATTTATATATATATATTATGTTTTTATGTTTATTTGTTCACTGCCCAGAGTCACTCTGTGAGAAAGATGGGCAGTAGATAAATGTTATAAAGAAAATATTTGTCTAGAATACTTTTTTAAATAAGTTTTATGCTAAGATAAAAATGAAAAAAAAATTAGAAGAAAAGAAAGAAAAGAGCAATAAGAGAAATAAGGAATGACTTCCAACTTTCTTTGATTCGGTAGACTGTAAAAATAATACAACCTCAGCCATTTGTTACATTTCACAACATTTCAAGCCATTTCTGTAATTATAAAATCATTCTAATCACCAAAAACTAAAATCAAAGTTTCATTGTTTTCAGTTCTGAGAAAAGTCCAGAAGCATTTTCCTAGTTGAAACAAAGCCAGATAAATTCTTTTTTTTAATTAAAGCAGTCAATTTCACCATCTCTGCTATCTCCATCACCTTTACCATCTACTCTTCATTGTGGGAATTAGAGTCTTTACATCTTCATGCATATAAGATTCTTGCTGCTGTCAACATAAATGTTTAGAAAGAAATATAAAGAAAAAGATAATAATCATGGTGCTGATAATAAGGGCTTGGAGAGTTGGCTAGCTATTCTGGCAAACTCAGATTAATAGAGTGTTCCCTCTTAATGATACTTCAAATTTGGGTTGTGTCTTCTGTTTGTTGCTTTCCTCCTCAGCCAGGCCTTTTGAATTGAAGTAATGATGATTAGTTAAGTGCTGTTTATTGTTTTGAACTAGAGTCTGACTGTTTAATAGCTCTGTGTCAGTCTCGTTTTTATGTGTATATTTTGATCTGTTTGCTACTTAGAAAGCCTTTGAAAAGACTTTTTGCAAATTGAAAATAATATGCTAATGAGAAAGGAGATGCCGTAGGAAGAGTAAAGATTATAGTGGGATATAAATCTAAAGAGTAAAACAGGGAAAAAATTGAGTTTGAAATCAGTTTTGACATTAGCAAAGAGCTTTGATACTATTGCCAAGAAAACAACAGTGTCTGCCTGATCAACAGAAATCAAGGTTGACTCAAGGAAGAATTTATTATATTGCTCACTTTGCCTTCTGTTCCTAACCCAAAGGTGGTTTTTCAAACAGCAACTGGACTTTTCTTTGTTTTTTTCCCCCTTGAAGATGTTTCGCCCCTCATGCAAGAAGCTTCTTCAGAGTCCAGTTGCCTTTCGAAAAAGCACCTTTGGGACAACCATGACTTGGATGACTGAGAATCTCCATAAACTTCTTCTCCTCTTCTCCTCACTTACATCCCATGACCATTCTTACATTGTGTTGCTTTGTGCAGTAGGAGGAGCACTTGAAATCTATAAATACATGTACAGGAAGAGAATCTCTGTCAGATTGTCATAACTCGCTTATTGCATCCTACATCAAGTTCCAGTACTTCATGCAGTGTCTGTTTCCTGACTATCTCAAAGAGTTCCTACAAGGATTTGATGATTGCATTTGCATTATGGCATCACTGAACGAGTACCGTCATGTTGGCATCCTCCTGATTTGTTACATTCATTGCAGCATCCATGAACAAGTGGCCCACTCAGCTTTCCACAACTTTCTTTTCCTATTCTTCCTCCCAGGTACCTCTTATTCCCCCTACACAAAAATGGAGAATAATATCTTTAAAGCAAAACATTCTTTTGGTTCAGAAACTTAACCTAACCCAGGCATGACCCCTCCCCTTTGACAGTATCCTACAAAGGAAAGGGGAACTCAGAAGAATGGAGATGTTTTGCTGGCTTCTAAGCTGGAGTTGGCAGGTAATGCCAAAGAAGGCAGCCAAGTCTCCATGGATTCTCTAAAACAAGAGTGTGAAATATTGCCTTTAAATAAAACTCAGGAGGTAGTTATAAATCAAGGGTAAGGCCAGAGTTGTACAGACTGTAGCCAGATGGCCCCGGAGGGTGCACATTGCAAAATGTCTTTCTCTGAATTTTGCATGGTGTGAACTTCCAGTTCTTATTCTTATTCTTATTTTTGGCAGACTATCCCTTGCCATGTAATATTAAGATGCTAAGGCACTACTTTGGAAGAATAGCAGTTTATAATAGTCATGGGAAGGAAGGAAGGAAGGAAGGAAGGAAGGAAGGAAGGAAGGAAGGAAGGAAGGAAGGAAGGAAGGAAGGATGGAAGGAAGTTATTGATTTTAGTTTTCAGGGGTTCCAGACTGCTAGTTATATCGGTGTATGTACAATATGTATACAAGTGTAAAAGCAGAAGGTTTCATCAAACATCTTCCTGATAATTTTCTCTTTTCCCTCAGAGATCAGAAATTCAACATAAGGCCACAACCTTTCAGTTTAATCCTTTAGGCCAATCTCAAGTGTTACTCTTTTCATTTAATTAATCACATTTTCTAATTCAATTTTTGTATTTTCACAGGAAGGAGCTCTCTCTATATAATCCTGTCCACCGGGGGAATTTTCCTTCTGGGTACCTTAGTGACTGTCTGTGCCTGCTGGAAACCATCCAAGAAGTATGAACTCGAATGCATATAACTTAAACATAATGTCCCTATTGGGAAATATAGACCTGGGCATTATCTACAATTACCAACGTCCTCAAATTTTTCCCAAATGAAATGAAACACATTTTAAGACAAGCCATCTTCTAACAGCAGATGGTTTAATTTTTGCTTTATTGTAACCTTGGTAAAAGCCTGCTGGCTCTGGTGCTGGGGTGTTATCCAAGCCAGGCCAGTGCTGCATTCACTTGAGCTGATCTGAAATAACCCTACTTTTCAAAATGATGTCCATCCTGTTGAAATGCACCCTTTGCTCTGTTTTTCCCAGCAAAATCACGAAGGGAAATTATGGATTTACCTTGGAACAATAATTAAGGAAGCATGCTTTTAGAAGGCATTTAGCAGTGCAGTCCAAGGAATATTTAATAAGTCAATCCTATGAATCACGTTGAAGGATCAGCCAAACAAGGGAAACAAAATTGGGGTTCAGAGATCCATTTTGCAAAACTGTTTTAAAAAAAAAAGAAAGTCATTTTCACCATTGTTTGCTAGCTTTGTCACTTCTCATTGCTTATATGTCTTCAGCAACTGCAAAAATGTACAGCCCGGTGCTTTATAAGGTTATACATGTAACTGGAACAAACCTCAGATTCTGAAGTGGAAAAGAATAATTTAGCCCAAGTCTTTCTTCTCCCTGGATTAGAGTAGATGGATGTGAAACTGCTTCCGGATAATGCACATTAGTGAAATTCTGGATCAAATCAAATCCTTTGATGATGATCAAAGATCAGAGCTCTGTGTAATAGTATTTCAGTTAATGATAAGTAGCCTAAATTTTCAAAATAGGAATTGTAAATGAAATCAAAGTTAGCTGAAGAAATCAGTAGTTCTCATTGCAACTGGACAATAGATGGCAACATTCCTTTGTTATATCTTGATAGGTGTCCGACAGAAGCAATGTAAAACTTGTCTGTTTTGTAGGATGGGTGAGGGTGCTAAACAGGGTTCTGGAGAATCTCTATAATAATCACAAACAAGGACCACATACTGAACTGCCTTGTTTCTCAAGAGTCACAAGGTATAGGGATTTTGTTATGAACTCCACAATCAACTTATTTCTTCAAAACTCTGGAGAATGGCAAAGCATGATAGATCAGGCCCATCCTTGGCTCCTCTGGGGTAGATTGTTAGTTTCTGCATCATTGCAATTGCTGAGATTAATAATGTTTGAGTTGTCCTTAATAAGAACCCATAGTTCTTATAGCTCAATTCCTACAATTTTAGCTTAATGAGACCTTCTTCCAAAAAAGTTGGTTAAGGGCTCTTACACAAAAGGTAAGAACTTTGGCTCTGTGCACCTGCACCATGATTTATTTTTTTCATTTTTCTCCAGTATGTTGTTAGCAGATATATCAGCAGATACTGGTAACTAGTGGAAAACATATATGAGAAAATGGATGAGAGAGTTTCTTAATTTTTTCCCCTCATGTTAGTTGGTCTTTCTGGTTGGTGGAACATTGAGCAAACCTGGGTAGAGGGCAGCATATAATAAGTCAGGCATTTTCCACCTGTCATCGTGGGACACATTTTGATCAGCTTTGTTGGAAGCTGAACTGCCAGTTGTCCATTGTATGTGGTATCTCATCCCTAGGATGTCAAGATGGCTTTACCATAACCAAGCAAAATCACTAAGGCAAGCTCTTGGGTTCTCTTTCATTACAGGAACAAAAAGAAACTAGAGAAGCAAAGTTCCTCAGAATATCTGGACCAGAATGAAGAACACTTCAAACATGATGGTAAAATAATTCACCCCATCCCAGACTGTTATCTCTCTATGATGCTTTCCAGATGTGCAGGATCACAATATCCAGAATTTCTAGTCAGTGTATTATTGACAACCCATCTTACTAAGGTCAGGCTGGGCCCCAAGTTGTGACAAGGGTTCGTAGTTTACAGAACTTTTCAGTGAAGTTTACACAAATGTATAGTGGATGTTTCTTACCAATGAGAATGAAAAATGGAACCTTGCTCTAATTTGGAGACACTGGGTTTATGCTGCTAAAAAAGCAAAGGAAGAGACAGGCTATTTTAGACAAATTCAACTGAAGTAACCCAGTCAAGAACATTAAAATGGGTCAATGAGAGCACCATAAGACAGCAGAAATCAAGGCAAGCTACTTGACTGCAGATTCAGTCTTGGTAAGTAGAAGTACAGATCAGCCACAATCACAGATATATATTAACAGAGCTGGACAAAGAGGTCTCAGGAAAGATCTACAACCAACAGAGATCTTAGTGCAATCATACAACTTGGTCTTTTAGCAACAAGGTCCTTCAAAGCTACCTATCACTGGCACATTCCCAACTAGTTCACAGGGAGTGTTTTTTACACATTAAAAAGACCCTAAAACAGGGGTGTCAAACTCAATTTCATTGAGGGCCGCATCAGCATTGCAGTTGCCCTCGGGGGCCGGGTGGGTGTGGCCAGGGTGGGTGCGGCCTACTGGGTGAGTGTGGACAGAGTGGGTGTGGCCTACCGGGTGGGCGTGGGCCGCTCTACATCATTCGCGTCAAGGGGGACTGTGGGGGCCTGGGCAGGAGTGGGACAGATCTGAGGGTCTCTGGCAGAAGGGGGTGGGACCAGGGCACGTGCCAAGGCATGGTCCATTTCTTCATTCCTCACACCTCCCCAGCATGCACCCAGGGGGCAGGGCTGACACGGCAGGGGCTGGTTCCTCGCTGTTTCCAGATGGCCTTGTGGAGCTAAGACTGAATGTGTTTCAGCATAGATGGCCACCGCAAAATTGTACATTGAGTCCCGGCCGGCCTGCTCCAGGGCCATGGCAGCGGGGGCCGTTCCCTCACTGTTTCCAGGATGGCTTCGTGGGCCACATGAAACCACTTCACGGGCCACATCCGGCCCCCGGGCCTTGTGTTTGACATGTCTGCCCTAAAACAATACCAAACACATGGACATCTGTTATTAAAACAGATGTCCATGTGCCGCCTCTATGTTGGTTGAGGCAGGCAGGATTCCCTTGAGTACCATTTGTTTGGGGGTCAAGGGAAAGGAAGGGTTTTGCCTTCTCTTTCTGCTCAAGATCCCCATGTACATTTGGTGGGCCACTGTGTGACACAGAATGCTGGACTCGATGGGCTTTGGCCTGATTCAGCATGGCTCTTCTTATGTTCTTATGTTCTTATGTTCAATTTTCATTTTTGCTTTATTATGCAGTTGAGGTCGTTCCTAGAAGCAGTGAACACGAACGCAAGAATCCAGTGGCTTTGTATATCCTGCAGGACAAGGTATATCTCAGGCTTTGTGGTTTGGGGACTGCTTTTAACTCACACGTCAACAATTAACCTTCATACAGATGGTATGGACAAGCCTACGGAAAGATTCAACATTATAGAGTGATGTCTCCCAGGATTAATGTGAACCTGGAAAAGCGTGTGGCTGATCTCTCTTTGCTGTTGGAGACAACCTTGTTTCCCTTGGAGGTTTTTAAGAAGAAATTGGACAACCATTTGTCTGAAATGTTACAGGGTTTCCTGCTTGAGCAGGGGGTTGAATTAAAAGATCTCCAAGGTTCCTTCCAACTCTGATATTCTGTTATTTAATATTCATAATAGAACAAACCATTCCCCTATGGTCAACAAATCTTTAATTGGTTTATTTACTTATTTAAAGAACTGATATAACCGCCTGAATCAGCTGGTGATCTCACCTAGTAAGCAGCTCAGAACTGTAAATCAGTAAAAACAATGGAATAAAAATATCTTTCCCACTTCCAACTAAACTACTGACATCCTGACAGCCCCATCCTAGCCCAACATTTAGGGGAAAAGCCAGGTTTTCACAGTCTCCTGAAAAGCTAAAAGGGTAGAGGCCCCTCAAATCTCAGATGCAAGACTATTCCAAAGGACTGGGGTGGCTACAGAGAATCTAACTGTAGATTATGTCTCAAAGATGTTTTTTTTTCCCCCAAAAGGCAATTGGACTTTGTTGGTTGTGCTCGCTTTGAAAACATTTCGCTTCTTATCTGAGAAGCTTCTTCAGCTCTCAGTGCACTTCTGTCCAGAACCGAAGAAGCTTCTTGGATGAGAAGTGAAACTTTTTCAAAGCAGGAAAGTCCAGTTGCCATTTGGAAAAAAGCACCTTTGGGACCTGGGAGATTGAGAATCTTCATAGACAACTGTAAATTTCCCCCACGTGATATTGTAGTAGTAGTTACATACTGCTTTTCCTCTTAAAGGAAGCTAATAGTAAAATTTCAGAGGTTAATTTGGGAGCCTGGATCATAAATGGAATGGAATATGCCAGTGATGGCAAACCTTTTAGAGACTGAGTGCCCAAACTACAACCCAAAACCCACTTATGCATCACCGAGTGCTGGGTGGGTGTGGCCCATTGGGTGGGTGTGACTGTGGTGGTAATGACAGACTGGGTGGGACTAAAAAGTTCAGTCAATTCCAACTATGCAAGATCTTTTTTTTCCTGCGAGAAGTTGAAATTGACTGATTGAACCTTTTTTTTTTTTTGCACCTGGTAGTGGAGGCCTAAAGTGAAAAGGTTTTATAAAACCCAGCTGAAGGCCCAGGACTGGGGTGACGGTGTGCGTGCCCACAGAGAGGGCTCTGAGTGCCGCCTCTGGCACCCGTGCCATAGGTTCACCATCACTGGGATATGCAATTGCCTAAACACGAATAAATCCATGAATTCAACCTGCTTTTCTAACAGCGGTCACCATGCACGAGGATCGTGATAGTCTATTCTTTATTTCTGACTGCAACTTCCTGTATTTTCCCATTTCTCAAAGGACTCTCCTGAAGCTGAAGTGGAATCCGTGCCTGACTCCAGAGAGGCTGTTCAACCTTCACCACCCAGTTACTCCAATTCTCCACCTCCTCCTGCAAGATCTCCTGGATTGCCTGTTTGGGCTGCCCGTAGACACCATCGCTCCCCTGCCAGGTCTCCAGTCACTTCCAGAACACAGAGCTCCCCCACCAGGCCTCCCAGCTCACCTGGGCGGGCCCCAAACCCCACTCGCTTGGTTCGGACTGCTGGGCCTCATCTCATCCGAGAGCAGCAGGGGGAGCCCAACACCATGGAAATCAATGCTTAAAGACAGCTGGCAGAGTGTATATATGTGCCTGTGTATATAGAGACAGCTCTCCTTCCTATGACTGTTTCCAGAGGTAGCAGTAAGTCAACTCTAAGCATTTCTGCACATGCTAATGGGTTTTGCCTAGTAAACGGAAGAAGTCTGGACCCTGCTTCTAGATTAAGAGTGTTTCCACTGATTGCTTGGACTTGCCTTAAGTAATTATAGTAGGTTTGATGCTCCAAATTCTGCATGTCTCAAAGGGCACTAACTTGCTATCTGTAACATCCGTCAAGCAGTGTACAATTATTGCTTCAGCTTTTTTTTTAATTTGCAAAAGTGATGAGGACCAACTAGTTGCCATAAAACCTGGTGATTCCATCCAAACTTTGTGAGACTTGTGAATGTATTGCTGACAGGTTGGAGAATTTGGGAGAATTGCACCCAGCAGAAAGAATGGAAACATAGCAATGGGCTCCGTGGAGTCAAAGCTTGCCTGAATTTTAACCTCCTCTTTACAAAAGCTTAGACTTCCAGGATTGCCCCCGGAGGAAGCAAATCAAGCAGGGAATCAAGCATCCTCGGGGAAAGGGTGGGAGGCAGGAACAAGTGATGAAATAATGCAAGACAAACTCTGCCTCTGAGATGCTGCAGAAGAAAGAGCTTGCAACATTAGAGTGCACGTCTGAAAATTCTCAGTCATCCAGGTCATATTTGTCTCAAAGGTGCTTTTTCAAAAGGCAACTGTTGTTTTTTTTTTTTTGAGAAGGAAGAAGAAGAGGTTTTGCTTCTTATCTAAGAAGCTTCATCAGTTTATTGTTAATGGCTCTGAGAGAGAGTGCTAACAATCAAATGACTGCAAACAATACAATAATTCCATCCCCCCCCAATCTTGTCAGAACCTATCCTTCCATCCCCCACCATCCAGTCACAACTACTGAAGCTTCTTAGATAAGAAGCAAAACACTTTCTTCTTCCTCAAAAAAACAGTCCAATTGCCTTTTGAAAAAGCACCTTTGAGATTACAATGCATGTTGCTGAATCAGTTTGGCATTGTCATGATCAGCACCTGTAACTCTTTGCACACAATGTCAGTATTCACACAGACTCACAGATACACAGACACCACTGGGGTTGGGTGAGTGGGTGGAGTTTGTGAAAAATGGATGCCTATGAAAGCTAGTCAGGCAGTAATCGATGAAATGTTGTCCTCCACAATCAATTAACTGGCCTTGAAGGTATTTGTATATGCTGCAAACGCTACACAATTGCTACTTCTAACAGCGAAGAAAATATGGCTGGAGTGCAGTCTTATCTATGTTTATTCATGAGCATGTTGCATTCAATACCTAGTTAAGGAGGATTACAACCATAAATAATTTTCTCTATAAAGGACATATTTCATCAACTAGATAGCCATCTACTGCAGCCAACCTGATATAGCATTGTGAGATGTCTTAAACATTAACATATGTTTTTTTCCATCTGACCCGTTCATAAGGCACATTAAATATTTTATGCTTTCTTCTTCTTCTTCTTCTTCTTCTTCTTCTTCTTCTTCTTCTTCTTCTTCTTCTTCTTCTTCTTCTTCTTCTTCTTCTTCTTCTTCTTCTTCTTCTTCTTCTTCTTCTTCTTCTTCTTCTTCTTCTTCTTCTTCTTCTTCTTCTTCTTCTTCTTCTTCTTCTTCTTCTTCTTCTTCTTCTTCTTCTTCTTCTTCTTCTTCTTCTTCTTCTTCTCCTCCTCCTCCTCCTCCTCCTCCTCCTCCTCCTCCTCCTCCTCATCCTCCTCCTCCTCCTCATCCTTTCTCTCTGTCTCTCAATAAATAAATAGTTCAGCCACTAAGCGATACCTAGAGTATCTCTTTAAACACACTAGCCTTTCTTAGCTTAATGCTCTCCAGGTTCCTTGGAATTCTAAGTGATAATGCTGGAACTTGAAATGCAACATGTCTAGAAGAAATGAGATTGTGGAAAATTGTACAAGAGGTTTATTCATCACAAGCTTATTTGAAGACGCTAGGTGGCACTCTTGTATAAACTGAAACGGAGCACTGACCAATACTTTTTGTCCTGAGATCTTATACTTTTGGTGTGAGTTGCTAACTTTATGGAAAGTTGAAAATGGGGCTGCTGAGCAGAGCTGTGATTACGATCTAGCAGGGCTTACTGTGTGCCCTGATGTTGCAAGATGGATTTGCAAATGAGTGAATCCTACAGTAGGAGCTTAGGTGGTGATGACAAAACCTTTGCAAAATCAAAGGTCCTTTAGGCCAGCCAAGTCCAAAGCAGAGCAATGCCAATCTGTGATCAGCAGTGTTTCATGTGCATCTCTAAATTATAATTTGACTCTATGATCAAGCTGGGCAAAACTGCATTAGAGGAGATAGCTTGACAACAGTAGAATATAGAGCTATTTCTTGCTCTATATTCTACTTGTAAGAGCTGTGGTGGCACAGTGGTTAGAATGCAGTATTGCATGCTAATTCTGCTGACTGGATTGCCAGCAGTTTGGCAGTTCGATTCCCACTGGCTCAAGGTTGACTCAGCCTTCCATCCTTCGGAGGTTGGTAAACTGAGGACCCAGACTGTTGGGGGCCAATATGCTGACTCTGTTAACCGCTTAAAGAGGACTGCAAAACACTGTGAAGTGGTATATAAGTCTAAGTCAGTGGTTCTCAACCTGTGGGTCGCGACCCCATTTGGGGTCAAACGACCGTTTCACGGGGGTCGCCAAACACGGCAGTCCGCCATTTTTCCCCCCCATTTTTCCCCCATTTCCCCTTGGCCGTCGCGCGCGTGGCGCGCATGCGCGATTCAAGCCATCGCGCCGCGCATGCGTGGTTTGGGCTGTCGTGTGCGCCATGCATGCGCAATTCGGCCCGTCGCGCTGCGCATGCGCAGTTCGGCCTGTCGCACCGTGCATGCGTGGTTCGGCCCGTCATGTGCGCGCCGCGCATGCGCTATTCGGCCCGTCGCGCCACGCATGTGCGGTTCAGCCTGTCGCACGCGCGCCGCACATGAGCGATTCAGCCCGTTGCGCCGCGCATGTGTGGTTTGGCCCGTCGTGCATGTGCCGTGCATGCGCGGTTCGGCCCATCGCGCCGCACATGCGCGGCACAGGTCAGGGTCGCGCTGCGCATGGGCGGCGCAGGTGGGGTCTCAGCCTGAAAAAGGTTGAGAACCGCTGGTCTAAGTGCTATTGCTATCGCTTTGCAATCAGATGGCCACAAGTGGATTATACTTAAACGAGGCCACTCTTCCCCAACCTTGGAAGGATGGAAGGCTGAGTCAACCTTGAGCCGGTGTGGATTGAACCCCTGGCAGTCAGCAGAATTAGCCTGCAATAGTGCATAGATGACAATGTATATAATACATAGGCACATGCACAGACACAGACACAGAGACAGAGAGAGGAACACAGAACACAGCTGTGGATGTGCTAATAGGTGCTTTTGTTTTGATTGCCCTTAAGTATGACATTTTATAATTGTATTCACAAAATTTAATTTTGAATGCCGGTAGTTCCCGACTTACAGCTGCTTTGTTTAGTGACCGTCCACCATTAAAGTGGCACTGTAAAAAGTGACTCAGGACTGCTCCTTACATTTATAATCATCGCAGCATCCTCACCGTCCTGGGATCAAAATTTGAGCGCTAAGCAACTGGCACCTATTTTTGACAGTTGCAGCATCCTGAGGTCATCTGATCGGTATTTCCCAGCCAGCATCTGACAAGCAAAGTCAATTGGGGAGGCCTGATTCCTTTAACAATTGTGCGTTTCACTTAATGACTGCACATTCAACAACCATGGCCAAAAAGGCAAAAAGGTCATAAAATTGGACGTGACTCATTTAACAATGCAGTGGAAGTTCTGGTCCCATCTGTGGTCATCAGTCAGGACTACCTGTCGTTTTTTCATGTAAAAGAATTCAAGTTTCTCTTTGTGTCACCCAGCGTTGGTGAGAAGGCATCTGATCCAGGGATGTTATCAGTGGTGGGATTCAGCCACTTCGGCAGAACCGGTAGCTAATTTTTTGTTGCCCAGGCCCAGAACGGACTTCCAGAAGCGGCATCCACACAGAGAACCGGTTGTTGACTTATTTGAATCCCACCACTGGACGTTATGCATCCTTGGCCCAGAATAAGATTCTTAGAGGAGAATCCTTTTGGTTCAATCCTGCAAGCGAAATCATTTGGGATATGTATCATTGCCCAGTTCTGCCCTTCTGTCATGTTTAACTATGATTCCAACACTTCACTGCTTTTCAGCTCATTTGAATTTCCTGGCCGCATAGAGAAGGGACAACAAGGGGATTTTAAAACTGATGAAAAGAATATGGGAGGAGGAGGAGGAGGAGGAGGGTGTGTGTGTGCTATTTAATCTTTTCCTACAAACCCCCCTAGACTCAAGTGCCTCCTGTCCCATGTCTCGCTTGAAGAGTGCATCGGCGGTTCACATTAGCTCACTGCATTTTCTTAATCCATGATAAATGTGGAGTAAAATGTGTTATGTGTGGTGGAAATCCCTTCAGAGCACATGAAAGGGAATCAATGAAACAGAGTCGATCCTATTAGTTCCAGCCTATACGATTTAGAGGGAGAGAGGGAGGAATGGAGAAGGGGTGGAGGGCGAGAAAGGCTCTGCAAGTTGGCTGTTCTGTTGGTTATTTATTTATTTCTAAACCCTATTCCTCTCTCACTAGCCTCAGGTCTTCAAGTTACCAAAAAACAAAAACCAGACTTCAAAAACAACACATTTACCCAGGGTTAAAATGAAATACAAGCAAATACATTTGAGAGAGGAGCTAAATGGAAAAATTTAAAAAAAACCCAGCATTTTTTTTTAAAAAAAATAAGTATTGACTCGAGTATTAAGAAGAAGAATATTCAAATCAATAAAAGAGGAGGGGTATGTCAAAAGGTTCTTGGTGTGGGAATCCTGTAGCTAAGAAAGGCCATCGTTGAGAACGTTTCCTTCAAGCAGTTCTGTTTCTACAACACATTTATTAATGATCCATTTAATGGATCTGATTCTGTGGACTTGCAAACCACAATAATACCGTTGGACTGGTTGAGGGCAAAAATCTCCATTTCACCACACCCCAAGCCCTCATTTTGTAGGTGTTGGAGGGAATTCTTGAAGACATCTATTCTTTGCCTTACACCAGGGGTGTCAAACTCACAACGTCATGTGATGTGTCGTGATATATCGTGACTTTTTTTCCATTGCTGGCAATGGGGTGGGCATGGTTTCGGCATGACGCATCCGGCCCGCAGGCTTGCAGTTTGACACCCCTGCCTTACACAATCATCCATATTGTCAGTTGACTGCTCAGGATCAGCCCGTGATCCTGAGGAGATCTGGATAGCCTGCCAATCATGAGAATTGGATTTTCTAAACAGGCTAAGTCCAAATGAAACAAATCTCTTCATTATAGCTTTGTCAGCACTGTTTCAAGACCAGGATTTAATCTAGCTAGTAGCATAGGAACTAATGTTCCAGTTTCATCAACTTGATATCTTCGTGGAAGGGAAAAAAACAACCACCCCAAAACATTCCCAAGCATTTATGACAGTGGTGGCAAACCTATGGCATGCATGCCAGAGGCGGCACGCGGAGCCCTCTCTGTGGGCACGCGCCATCACCCCAGCACACGTGGTCTCTAAAAGTTCGCCATCACTGGCCTAAGGCCAGCCAGCCTGGAGCCATCATTGGGGAGCCCACCATCCCACCCGCCAGAGACCCCCCTGGATCTCCCCCAACCCTGCCCTGCCCGGCTCCCACAGGTGTCCTCCCCATAAGCAACATTGAGGTGGCCACACCCACCCCGGCCATGCCCACCCAGTCTGACATGACTACTGCAGCCACACCCATCCGGTGGCCACACCCACCCACTCTGCCACGCCCACTGTAGCTCCGCCCACCCAGTGGGCCACACCCATCCGACACCCGGTGATACGTAAGTGAGTTTTGGGTTGCAGTTTGGGCACTCGGCCTCTAAAAGGTTCGCCATCACTGATTTATGACTTGGTTGTGAGATCTACTAGGTCAGGGGTCCCCAACCTTTTGGACACCAGGGACTGGTTCCGTGGAGAGAAGTTTTTCCGTGGACTGGAGGGTGCGTGGTTTTGTGTGCTGCCTGCATCCCGCAGATGGGGCTTTGTTTGTTTGCGCAGACCGGTTGCTGGCATACTACGACCGGGTACCGGTCCACAGACTGGGGTTGGGGATCCCTGTACTAGGTCAGCAAATGAAAATAGGAGACATACAGGTAGTTCTTGACTTACAACAGTTCATTTAGTGACCATTTGAAGTTATAACGGCAATGAAAAAAGGGATTTATGACCATTTCCCACACATTATCATTGTACCCTCCCCCTGGTCATGTGATCAAAATTCAGGCGGTTGGCAACTGACTCATCTTTATGACGGTCACAGTGTCCCGGGGTCATGTGATCCCCTTTTGTGATCATAGAATCATAGAATCGTAGAGTTGGAGGGGACCTCCCGGGTCATCGAGTCCAACCCCCTGCTCGAGGCAGGATTCCCTAAACCATCCCAGATAGATGGCCGTCCAGTCTCTGCTTGAAGACCTCCATCGAAGGGGAGCTCACCACCTCCCGTGGCAACCTGTTCCACTGGTTGATCACCCTTACTGTTAGAAATTTTTTTCTAACCTCTAATCTGAATCTTTTCCCCTGCAGTTTCATCCCATTGTTTCTAGTCCTTCCTTGAGCAAGTGAGAACAGGGCTGATCCCTCTGCACTGTGACAGCCCTTCAGGTATTTGTAGACAGCTATCATGTCTCCTCTCAGTCTTCTTTTCTGTAGACTAAACATTCCTAATTCCTTTAACCGTTCCTCATAGGACATGGTTTGTAGACCGTTCACCATCTTGGTAGCTCTCCTTTGAACCTGCTCCAGTTTGTCAGTGTCTTCCTTGAACTGGGGTGACCAGAACTGGACACAGTACTCCAGGTGAGGTCGGACCAAGGTAGAGTAGAGGGGAATAATAACTTCACGTGATCTGGACTCTATGCTCTTCTGGCAAGCAAAGTCAATAGGGAAGTCAGATTCACAACCGTGTTATTAGCTTAACAACTGCAGGGATTAACTTAGCAATGATGGGAGGAAAGGTTGTCAAATTGGGCAAAAACTCACTTAACAAATGTCTCGCTTAGCAACAGAAATTTTGGGTTCCATTGTAGTCATACGTTGAGGACTACCTATATTGCATTTCTGAACCAACCGAAGGACCTATTTCACCCATCACGTTTGATTATAACATGGTTTGTTTGGCATGTTTATGATGTTTACACACCACTGTGTGGCCTACAAGTCAATATTGCAGCCATTCGTTTAACAACCATTCAAAGCGACAACAGTGCTGAAAAAAAGGGGCTTATGACTGTTTCTCTTACAACCATTGCAACATCCCTGCGGTCACAGGATTGCAATTTGGGCCGTTGGCAACGAGCGTGTACATTTAGAAGGGTAGCCGTGTCCCAGGATCACATTATCACAATTTGTGTCCTTCCCAGCTGGTTTCCAATAAGCAAAGTCAACGGAGGAAGCCAAATTCAGTTCATGACCATAGCAAAAAAAAAAAAAAAAAAAAAAGGTTGTAAAATCGCATGATGATTCACTTAATGGAGGTTCTAAGTCAGGGGTCTCCAACCTTGCCAACTTTAAGACTTGTGGACTTCAACTCCCAGGAATTCTGGGAGTTGAAGTCCACAAGTCTTAAAGTTGCCACGTTGCTGGCTGAGGAATTCTGGGAGTTGAAGTCCACAAGTCTTAAAGTTGCCAAGGTTGCTGGCTGAGGAATTCTGGGAGTTGAAGTCCACAAGTCTTAAAGTTGCCAAGGTTGCTGGCTGAGGGATTCTGGGAGTTGAAGTCCACAAGTCTTAAAGTTACCAAGGTTGATGGCTGAGGGATTCTGGGAGTTGAAGTCCACAAGTCTTAAAGTTACCAAGGTTGCTGGCTGAGGGATTCTGGGAGTTGAAGTCCACAAGTCTTAAAGTTGCCAAGATTGCTGGCTGAGGGATTCTGGGAGTTGAAGTCCACAAGTCTTAAAGTTGCCACGTTGCTGGCTGAGGAATTCTGGGAGTTGAAGTCCACAAGTCTTAAAGTTGCCACGTTGCTGGCTGAGGAATTCTGGGAGTTGAAGTCCACAAGTCTTAAAGTTGCCAAGGTTGCTGGCTGAGGGATTCTGGGAGTTGAAGTCCACAAGTCTTAAAGTTGCCACGTTGCTGGCTGAGGGATTCTGGGAGTTGAAGTCCACAAGTCTTAAAGTTGCCAAAGTTGCTGGCTGAGGGATTCTGGGAGTTGAAGTCCACAAGTCTTAAAGTTGCCACAGTTGCTGGCTGAGGAATTCTGGGAGTTGAAGTCCACAAGTCTTAAAGTTGCCACGTTGCTGGCTGAGGAATTCTGGGAGTTGAAGTCCACAAGTCTTAAAGTTGCCAAGGTTGGAGGCCCCTGTTCTATGTCAAGGACTACCTGTGCTGTTACCACTGGGTCTTATTCAACAAACTCTGTTAGGCACAGCACAGCTCAGCATAGGAAAGGGAAATAACCGTATCATGCATATTTGGATCCAACCAGGATTGGAATGATGGGCAAGTGATCAGAGAGAAAGCAAACCACGGCAGTTAAATACACGGAAGTATAAGTATGTGTGAGTCTCATCATATAAGTAAGTATAAGGAAGTACACTTTCTTGGGCAAGTGCAAACCTCTTGTTCCTCCTCCTCCACCACCACCTCTACAGAGTCCATTTGCCACCAATGGAAGGCAGGTCAACAATGAGATAGATGTTCTTTGGAAGCTTGCTCAGACCCGGGCCAGCCTAGAAAGGGACGTCAAAGAGATCCGAGCTTTTTTCTTTTAGCCTGGCTCAACTGTCAAGAAGCAACAGCAGACTAAGGGACCGCACAGAGCTTTTGGTCATCCCATTCAGAAAAGGGTCAAAAACAGTACCAGAATGCAGGATAAGGTCGGTCCATTCTTCATCCCCCTTTGCTGAAGGACCCATGCCACCAGTCCCTAAGCTTGGGGCTGTTTCTAGTGCCCTTTCCTTTTTTTTCCATGAAACATGCTGAAAAGCAACTCACTGCCACTCCTCTCTCTCCCTCTCTCTTCCCCCCTTCCCAGATCACTTTACCCCCAGTGGGAAAATAGCTGGAACAAAGCCGGGGCGGCATTGGTATTAGAAGGGGGGTTCTGAGCAGCTCCCCTTTTGTCTAAGACCAGCTGGGAATGTGCGACAAAGAGAAGCTCCCTTCTCTTATAGTCCCGGCCACTTCCATTGAGCAGCAGTCAAGCAGAATCCAGCTCCAATGTTGCGCCTTTATTTCCTTCCCACTCTCTTCTCTGTCTCCCCCCCCACCAACCCCCTGCTTCTCCATCCTCCCTGCAACCCAACAATAATACCCCCTCCTCTCCCACCGGCTCTTTTTTCCTTGACGTCCTCCCCTTTCATGGGGCCAGCCGTACAAATGAGTTGTACTTTCTGATTTAACTAACTTGGGGAAACAACTTTGGACTCTATCTTTCTTTTCACAGGGGGAAGCTGTCAGCTGAAAGGATGTGAGAGAACTGGAGAAGCAAGGGACTGGGGCAGGAGGGGGGGGAGCTGGGGGGGGTCTTATAGGGGAAAGGTGGTTGCTACGGGGATGAAGTGCAGGCTGTCCAGAGATGGGGTAGAGCAAAGGGGACCACCAGACCTGTCCATCAACACTGCTCACCTGCAGGGAAAGAGGTAGGGGGTAGGCTGTGAGGTAGAGTGCTCTCTCTCTCTCTCTCTCTCTCTCTCTCTCTCTCTCTCTCTCTCTCTCTCTCTCTCTCAAAAATTTATTTTTTTTAGAACCAGCCCTGATGTGCTCCACTTCTCGCTTTGTTGCTGTCAAAGCCTAACCAAATGCAAACCAGGCCTCACAAAGGCTTCCTTGCTGGAGGTGGGCGTGGGGAAAAGGCATCTCCTCAGGACGTCTTGAAAGAGGCCTGTCCTCCTGTGGGGATGATTAGGGGCCAATGTAAAGGTCATTTGGGCAGAAAAAAAGGCCCACGCTGGTTGCCCTTGTGCCAGGACTACCTGCCTGCTAGGCGGGAGTGTGTCTGGGCAGCCCCCACTGGGCTGGGGTTCACAGGTGAAAAAGAGAGGGGCCAACAAACACACTGGTGCCCTGGCCATGTGCCAGGATGAAGCTCCAGAGCCTTTTAACAGTTGCCCTCGTTTGTTGCAGATTGTCCTTTCTTGGTCCTCACTGCAACCATTTCTGGGTGAATTATAATCTTTTCTACACAAACAAATGGGTGGGGAGGAGATTTGGTGAAGGGCACTTCAGGCCTCATAGATTCCTTTCCAAAGGGGCTGCATTCACATGATGCCTTTTCTTAATGGATAACTCAACCATGCATTCCTCTGTCCAGCAATTAATGGAAACTTACACAGAGCCATCAGGTAACCTCACAGACCTGGTTTGGGCAACACAAGAGCTAAAGTGGGGCTAACTAGTTTGTGTTTTGGTGCAACAAGTAAATGCAACTTGTTCGAACTTAATGCTAGACAATACCATGTTTAGTTGATCTAATATATACACTGTATATTTCTGTACTGTATACAGTATTTCTGCTCAGTGTATGCTACTGCATACCATCCACAGCCACTCTTTGAGGGAAGAAGAACACAAGAAACAAAAAATAAATGAATGAATGAATAAATAAATAAATTCTTGACAAAAGCAGCTTGAACAAATGAGGAAGAATCTAATTAAAGCAAGGAAGGTAAGAAGGGAATGAAGGTCAGATGTTTAGGGATGGAGAACTTGAGAAGCTATGCCATCTTCCAGAAACCAAACTATGATTTAGCATTACACCAAGTTTATTCATGCCAATTCATTGTTTGTTTGTTTTGGCTTGGCTTAGTGCCACCCACGAACCTACGCGTCGCAATATGTAAACAGGGAGTTTTTTAATTCTCTATTTTTTTTATTTGCCAAAAATGGATGTGCAATCACTGTTTAGTTTAAACCTTAGTTTGATGTGCTAATTCAGGAAATTGTGCTTCATTAATTATCAGTCATAATTAACTGACAATTGTTAGGCAATCCAGGATGAAGTATAGTGTGTGAACCCACCCTATATCTACTGCTTGGCTTCTGGCCTTCAGACTCTATCCACAGCAATTCCTCCAAAAATTATTTGCATTTTGACACACTTTTCCACTGCCGGCAATAATTGGGATGCAAGAGGAAATGTGGGCCCTGTAATTTAAACAGTAGCAAAATTCGTGTTCACATACACATGTGTGAGTCTCACCATTCAACCAAGATGGAATCAAGTTCAAACCAGAGATATATTCAATCATTCTGACCAAATTCCAAGCCAAGGAGTGCTTCCACTGGATGGAAGGAACCTTTTGAGTAGGAAGTAGCCCAAGAACCTTTCACTAGAGCAGGGGTAGGCAACTTTGGCTCTTTTATGACTCGTGGACTTCAACTTCCAGAATTCCTGAGCCAGCAGAAGCAAAATGGCAAAAAGCATCCCCATGTTGCAGGTGAAATCCCCCACCCAGTGGTGGGATTCAAATATATGAACAACTGGTTCTTTGTGTGGATGCCGCTTCCGGAAGTCCATTCTGGGCCTGGGCAACAAAAACTTAGCTACCGGTTCTGCTGAAGTGGTGCGAACTGGCCGAATTCCACCACTGCCCCCACCCCAACCCCTCTGGCATGCTACAAATGCAAAAATATTGGAGTTTGCTGTGTAGTGCCACAATGCATATTTATTTTACTTGCCCAGTCCCTGCTGCCACCCCCCAGCTGCCAGATGGTGCTGGTGTATTCTGCCTTTCTTGATAGGAAATACCTGAACTCAATACAAAAGCTGAAAGAAGTATAATTAATGCCATTATGCACACACTGTGAAAGATGAATGCAGTTTATTTGGAATTATTCCATTCCATTAGGAATCTGCATCCGTGCATTCTAATTTGGTCTGTAAGGGCCTATAAATGCTGAAGAAATGATGACATTGGTCTTTTGGTCTACATTTCCATGAGATTATCTGGGGAAACAATAGAAGTTTGGTGACCGACTATTATAACATCACCCTTCAGAAATGCTAAAAACAACAACAACCACCTCAAAACAAAACTCAAAACACTTCCCTATAATGAAACAGCAACTTCAGAGATTGTACGGAAAGGAAATGTAGTAAGCGAAACTATAAAAAGGTTAGTAGGGAGGGACCTGGATAACAAATAAATAAAGCCAGCGAGCATACCAAGACTGCTCTGCTATTCAGCTGGAGGCCAAAGAAATGTAAATGCTTTGATTAATAGCATGCAAAAGTGGTAACACTCACACAAAGACTGTAAATCCTTGGGAGGGGGGTGTGGGGGGGCGTGACTTTTTTTTCTTTTTTCTTTATACAGAAAGTAGCCACATTGTGCATTATTAAATAAGACCCTGCATGCTGCAAAGGGGAACTACACATTTTAAGTTTTTCAAACCATTTTTCGGTCAGGTAATACTTAGCAATGTTATCAGTACAGTGAAAATGCTTTTTCTTCAGGTATTTTGTGAGCTCATATCAAAATATAAGATGCAATAAAGTACAAACAAAATGAAAAGAAGGGGAAAATAAGGGAAGAGAAGGTGTAGAGTAGAGGGAAAAGTACCGGTATATATGGTTGTGGACTGTAGTGTGAATGTTGAATGTATGTGGGGTTTCTTAATTTTTTAAATATTTTTGTTTGGATTCAGATTATGCTCTGCTGTTTTTATATATATGTTGCAAGCCGCTCCGAGTCTTTGGAGAGGAGCGGCATATAAATCCAACAAATAAATAATAAATAAACAAATATAGGGTAAAGAGGAAAAGAAAGGAAAAGCATTGACTTCTGACTCCTTTTGATGCAGAATAAGATCATAACATGAAACCTGGATTTTTTTATTTTTATATAGTAATATATACTAGCCATTTTCTATAGCAACAAACCTATTTAATCAGCCAAACCCCAAATCAAATTGGAAACGCTATCTTGAAATACATTACATACCCCCCAAATTAAGTTGCTCGTAGATTACAAAGTGGTTTGTACCGATGCTGAATGTAGTAATAGGATCTTAACCTTAACAAAACTCGCTTCTGGGACTTTCAGCACATTTTAAGCTACCCTCCTAAGTGGCTGCTCTGTTATTAACATGCAATCAGTATTATTTCTCCTGTTCTTCTGTTGAGGAACAAAGCAACCCCACATAGCTGGATCCCAAAGATGGGAAGGGGCTACAATTGTGGGTTTTCTCCTTGCCCAGCATGAGGAAGAAATAATTCAATAGCCCGGGCAGGGGAATTGGAGGACCATGTGAGCCTTAATGTGCATCCTCATTTTTGTTACTGGCTAGTTGTCTTAGCTAGGAATTCAAGACCACCATGATTTACAACAGTCTGCAGACCATCCAAATCCAAGGCTCAGCCAAGCAGGGAAATCATTGAATCAGTTCTGGTCCATTTTTGATGTCTATAGCCATGCATTTTTTGGGGTGGGTGGGTGGGTGGGGTAGCATTACACAACATTCATTCCCTTCATCCAAAACAAATTTTAATTTCCCAACCCTAATCCTAGCCAGCAGATGAATTCCCAGTTAGTTCTCCCATGAAAGTACTAACAGGACCTGATACTGGAGCCAGTTGGTCTAGTGGTTAAGGCACGAAGCTAGAAATGAGAGATAGTGAGTTCCAGTCCCACTTTATGCATAAAAACTGGCTGGGTGACCTTGAGCCAAACACCAGGACATTGTGAGTTTTAGTCCCACCTTAGGCATAACTGACAAACGCTTGGAAGTTCAGGCAGCAAGATTGTTGGTGGGACAATACTGGAAGAATCCAGAAATACCGCCTATTGAAGAATGGACTGTGAAAGTAACAAACTTGGCGGAAATGGCGAAAATATCAGCATACTTGAAAGGGCGCTCCAATGAACAATATTTGACAGACTGGAAACAATGGATAGACTATATCCAAGAGAAACACCAATCAAACAAAATGCATCTGGCGTTTAGCTAAGGCTTGACATGAGGAGGGAAGAATGTATAACAAATCAAATGTTTACAAAAACTAACACCTAATGTTGAATGTTTATGTTCTATGACTAATGCCTCTTAACACGATCTTATGTTTAATGTTGTTTACTTTAATAACGAAAAAGCAGACTGAATTTTTTACCCCAGGTTATTGAATCTCTACCTCAGGATCTTTTGCTAGGGATCATAAAAGATAAAATGTAACAGACATATAGTTGAGGCTGGAAGTGAGGAGTAATGAACATTTACCAAACCAGACGTTTACAAAGATTAATACCTAGTGTTATATGTTGTGTTTTATGATGACTGCTTATTAATATGATCTTATGTTTAATGTTGAATACTTTAATATTGAAAAAGCGGACTGAATTTCTACCTCAGGTTATTGAATTACTACCACAGGACCTATTGTTAGGGATCATACAGGTTTTTTAAAAAATGTAACAGGTGTATAGTAGAGGCTTGAAGTGAGGAGTGAAGAATGTTTACCTATTGTTGTATGTTATGTTCTATGATGATTGCTTCTTAATATGATCTTATGCTTAATGTTGATTACTTTAATAATGAAAAAGCAGACTGAATTTTTACCCCAGGTTATTGAATCTCTACCTCAGGATCTTTTGCTAGGTATCATAAAAGATAAAATATAACAGACATATAGTTGAGGCTGGAAGTGAGGAGTAAAGAATATTTACCAAACCAGACGTTTACAAAGATTAATACCTAGTGTTATATGTTGTGTTCTATGATGATTGATTATTAGTATGATCTTATGTTTAATGTTTAACTACTACCTCAGGACCTATTGTTAGGGATCATAGAGAATAAAAAATGTAACAGGTGTATAATAGAGGATTGAAGTGAGGAGTGAAAAATGTTTACTAAATCAGACGTTTACAAAGAATAATACGTAGTGTTGTATATCAGATGCTATGATGTTTGATGCATACAAAGATTTTATGTTCAATGCTGATTATTTTAATAAAGGAATTTTTATATTAAAAAAAAAAAGAACGAGTTCCATTCCTAAGTCTAGCTTGGCCAAGTTCAATAGGTGCTACCTGTTGTATATCTTGAGGCAGTTGTATAATAGAGAGCAAAACCTTTCAAAAGCTCAGTTCAAATGAACACAAGCCATGTGCCATTTCAGTACTTCTGCTTCAGAAGTAAGAGCTTGTAAAGTAAGAACATTGCAGAGGCATTAATAATAATAGTAACAAAAACAACAATAACAATAATAATAAAGTTGGAAGGGACAAGACTAGAACTCACAATCTCCTGGTGATTGGCCCAAAGTCACCCAGCCAGCTTTTATGCCTAAGGTGGAACTAGAATTCACTGTCTCTAGATTTCTATCCTTGTGCCTTAATCACTATACCAACTGGCTATGTCACTGTCATGATGTCATTTACCCCTCACTGCCCCTTACCCTTCCAGTCCCTCATGGTCCAGTCCCAGCTATTAGCTAACAGCCCTTATATTTCTGGCTCTTACTTATGTTTCCATCTGTTGGTTAAAAACTTACTGGTACACACTAAGTAGCTTATTTTTTTTAAGTACTAAAATAATCAAAAACTGAATAAAATTGTTCTCTTGATATATTCATCTTGATATATTTACAAGTCCAAATGGGTTTGTTAGTTTCTCCTGTGTGAATATAAACAGTTCAACAATCATAATTCTATTAAATCTGAATAACCCCATATTTGTTGCTATAAAACATCAAAATACATATCATTAATTCTTGCTTATTTATTCCAGCATAGCTACATCCTTTGGCCAAAACATTACACTATGATAGAACAGCTAAAATGGGAGTCAATTAAGGCTAATTCTGTCCTGGAAATGTGAGCACCGATAACAACATCTTGCATAAACTTTCTCTAATGATTCGAGAAATATGATGTGGTATTCTCCTAAACTGCTCCTAGGAGGGATATTAAGAGCAGGTGCAGATTATTATCAGAGAGGTTTTCAAAACAAAGTCTGCTTTTGCTACACAGCCAAAAGCAGTGAAGAAAATCTGCTAATGTTCACCTTTTCCCAGACAACAATTCAAATAAAGGCAATTTCTCTACACAAACACAAACATGCCCAAACACAAAACACTTATTCGGAAGTAATGCTATTTTCCAAAGAGTTGCATTCAGAAAGTGCATACAGTGATGACACCTTAAAAAGTGGGTCTATTTGCCTTAAAAAAAAAAAGCAGATTCTGGTGGGAGAAGAATTTTTTTCCAAGAAACTTATAGAAAAGAAAGCCCACCTCTGTCTATTGTGGAAAACGGTGACTGAGAAAATAAAGACCAGAATGCTACCTTATTAATTAATGCAAACAAGAAACAGACTGGGTTAAAACTGATCAATGCTTTTTTAGCCTCAAATAAAGAGACTGCTGGGCTATTATAAGGGACAAAGAGGAACAGCAATTCAAGAAAGGGGGCAGAAGGTCCACAACAAGGCCAGGGGTCCTGTCACTTCACTATCTACCTACCTATAATTTGGATTCTCCATGCTAGGATTGGAAGATTTGCATTCCAGCAAAAGTGATCTGGAAAGACCCTGAACAGCATCAGATCTAACTTCCAAAGACTCTCTTCTCTCCCAGCGTTGCCTTTGCAATGGTTAGACTGACCCTGACGTGACCCTAAGCAAAACAAGGACTAAACTACTTAATCTTTACTGGGGTTCAGGGATGCCTCTTTAAAATGCCAGCCTCTCTGTAGCCTGCATGCTCTCCCCCCCCCCCCAGCCATGACCTGAAACTGCCAAATTTTGACCTTTATGTTGATCTTTCTACTAGACACAACCCAGCTGGAGTAGTAGATGTGATATGAAAGGAAGAGGTCATCTCATGTCCATGGCTACAGTCCTAGTTCCCACATCTGTCAGGTTTTGGAGGATAGGGTGGGAGACAGCAAGCCTTGTGTGAGACCTCTAAAGAAATAGCCACAATGCTAGAATGGCCATCTTTGTATCATCCTTCTTTGGCTCTGATTTGTAGGGCTGAAGCTGTTCAGAAACCAGTCTTATGCCTGGTAGAAATCATCTTACAATATCAACATCTATTGAGCCTTGCAAGAAACCACAGTAAAAATCAGAAGTGAAGGTAAGAAGTGATAATTGACTCCAGGTTAATAGATTAGGATCAAACCTTAAGATCAAACCATGAGTTTGTGAGGAACAGAGGCCAGCAATCCCTTTGGTCATTAGTAGATTTTCAGAAAAATGAATTACCCATATGTCCTGCTACCTCATCTTTCTCGCCAGACTACATTTCTTTGTTAGGATTGTTCATCAGAAAACACTGTTTCCAAGGTAGAACTGTAGGTCAAAACCTTAGATGGAGAAGAACTCTCAAATGTAGCAGAACTTTACATTCACACACTTGAGGTATGTGAAGTAAAACTTTTTAAACTCCCATTGACCAATCAGTCAACATTTGATCGTCCAACTATCGTGCTTAGGGCTGGTTTCAAGGGATTAAATCTTGGCTTTTGGTCTATTAAGCTAGGAGCCACCGATGAACTTTATAAAGAATTCTGCTTGGACCTTATGGTAGTAAGGATGCTAGCTGAGGTAGACTTTTGGTCAAGTCTAGTGTTGAAGAAAAAGGTCTTCTTTGAGTCCAACATGACTTCGGGTGACTTTAGGGATGGGCATGTGGCTTTCTTAGCTATGATATAAAAGCAATTTGCTACTAACTTCTTTAAACATCTTAGGGTTCTTTGGGATTGGAGCAGGTGATAAATATTGTGAACAAATAAATAAAATCCCAACCTAGCCCACAATCCTGTTATTCTTTGATGGTCTTCCATCCTAACATGAACTGTATTGGAAACTATTTTACTTTGTAAGATCAGCCAAAGTCAGTTGCAGGATTCTCCTTAAGTTCTTATTTCCTAGCAAGAGTAAAACTGAAGCCGAAATGACCATCACTTGTTCACCAGGAAGGACAATTAAGTCAGCTCTTGGTTAAAAACATAATGAGGCAGCCCAAATGGGTGAGTTTAATGGTGGGGGGGGGGAGAGGAGTAGGTGTGGGTGAGAAAGTCCTCCTAATTGAAGATTGCTAAAGTGGGTGGGCAGGGAGACATGGGACTGAGCAACAGAGCTTAGAAAGAGTAAGAATGATAAATGGCTCGTGCATTGGAGTTAAATGGGAGCAAATTTCTTTAGGCCAATTAAGTTGGTTAAATCTGTTTTGAATCAATTAAAAAAAAATCTCGAAAAGCAGGACTTAAGGGGAAAGGGAGGAGGCAACATAGAAAACTAGGTACAGTAACAGCCGTGTCAATAATAATGGACGCCGAGCGGTTTCCTATTCTGAAATGATGAAATAATTGGCAATCATGCAATAAATGTAATTGTAACCATCCCAAACACTGTGTGCCATTGTAGATAAATGAAAATGTTCCAGGCCCCCTTCGGGGCACCCTGTTCCCCCACCGGATTGACAAAAGAGTTGCCGACAGGCGGTTAAATCTATCAAGAAATGGTCAATTTTGTTTGAAAACAGTCCTTTCTCTCCCCCCCCACCTCTCTTCCCAAAGTGGGGAGCTTTCTTTTATACAGTCAATCTCCTCTTGCTGAGATGGCTTGAAATCAACTTCTTCCTTGCTTGTTCCCAAAGAGAGGAGAGGAAGAAAGAGAGGGCATTTTTCATGGAACAGTTTTTTTCTTTCTTTTTTAAAAAAAACCCACCAAGTTTATTGGGGGGGAGAAGGGGGAGAAAGGTTGGGGAGGGGGTCTTGAGATGAGAAATGCCTGACCATCCAGAGAGAACTCACAAAGAATGTTTCTCTTTTCTTTGGTGATCATTTAATTTAGTTCTTCACAATATTGTGGGAAGGGCCGGCTTGGGGGTGGTGGTGGGGGTGAGTGAAAGACCCCCAAAGAGAAAAAAACCTGGTGGGGATGCCCCCTCCCTACTTTCTGATGTCACAGATGGTGCAGAGAGGCAGTCTGCTCACAGCATGGTGCCTATATGCTTTTCTCCCCCATTGTCTGCCAAGTTAAAAAAGAAAGTGAGGGGGGAGACACAAAAGCAGTTGGAAAACATGCTTAATAACAAATTCCAAATAATTTCCCCAAACAGAGGACTTGAGCTAAGCAGAAGGGAGCATTGTTGGGGCCCGAAGGAGAGAAGGAGGAGGGGATCACCTGCCCCTGGGGCTTTCCAACAAGAGATTCTTTGAATGCTACCACCGAGAAATTGTTGGGCTCTTCCCCCCCTGGAGCCATCTCTCCCTTGTTGCCTTTTTCCTCCACAGGATGCTGCCTAGGATGCTCCTGCTGAGTTTTATGTCCTTGCCATGGATTTGGGGGGCTCAGGTGTGCCAGTGCCACTGCACCTGCCTGCCAGGACACACCAAGAAGGCCTTGCAGGGACCAAGGAAGCAGAACTGGCAGCTTCCACACAGCTCTCCTCCTAGACACAGGCTAAGAGGTAAGCGATGCACCAACAATTCCCTAAACCAAAGGGATTTTGAGTCACAAGAGCCCTCAACTGCCTCCCTTCTTGGCTTTCAGACCCACCCCAGCCTGCTCGGGATGGGGAGGATCCAAAGACCTGAAGCATCCCATGGTGTTGGGGATGAGGAAGCTGAAGCCATCACAATTACTTGTGTGAAGCTTGTAGTTGCTAGAAACCGCGATGCTGGAGATGAGCAGATATTGCAGGGCAAGGGAGAGGGAATTGCAGAATTAAGTAGTATGAACTGACCTTGCTTGGTAGGTAAGGGCTGAATCAAAGTCTAGCAATGAAAAGCAGAAAAACAACTTTCCAGTAAGGAAAATGCACATGGACCCCAGATGATGGAAAGGATGGTTTTAGGATACTCTTCCTGTTGCTTGCAGGTCATAGGCACCTTTCTGCATTGTTTGTGTGGCTTGTAAGACTTTTGGGGGCTCAGACAAAAGGAAGAAGCAAGAAAACGGGGCATGAGAAAAATAGGTGGTTTCCAAAAGAACAGTAGATAGAAGTTCAACCACAATTTCTCCTGTGGGCAGAAGGTCTGAACGTGTGAAGGAGACTGTCCCAGTGAAGGAATGGCTAGTCTGCTGCAATACAGGCCAACTGGAAGAAAAGAGCCATAGAAATCCTCTTAATACCTAGCAAATACAATTACTGGTGCCAGATCTCAGCTCACATACATCAAAAGAGGCTTTGATCAATTGATTGAAAATGACTTTTTTGAGAGGAGAAAACCTAGAATTGCCTTAACTGTTGTTTAACCTTAACCTTCTACGCTTGAAAGGTTGGCTGTGAGTAATGTTGTTCAGCCCCAGACTCAGTGCATTTAAAGAAAGGAAGGAAGAATTAACAAATGGTTTTCAACAAAGCAGCCACAGAAACAATGTTCAATTTATAACATTCTTTTAATATACAGCAATGGATAGAAAGGTAGCGAGAGGATAGGAATGATTTAAAAGGGAAAAGATCTGCAGCCACATTTGTACTTTGAAAATTAATGAAGAAACGGATTTCCTTTTGTAATGCTTTGCTTTCTTTGGATATTCTTGCTGACCCCATAACAGTTTTATTCTCTTGACAAATAAATACTAATTTTCCATTCTTTGGGGCAGGTACATTCTTCATATATTCCTACCTTGGAATAAATATGAAGGACCCAATTTTAAGTCTCTAGGGAAATCAACAGACCTACAGAAAATAAAGACAGTTGATACAATCTAATTATATGGTTTCTTTCTTACATTACATCTGGCACTATCTATAAGAAGCTCAAGAAGACACTTCTGGGGTCCCCTCTCATTTTATCCTTTCACAAATGACCATCCCAAATTCATCCTGTGAGTTAAGCATGGGCTTAAACTTGCGTCTTCTTGGCCCAGCATACTAACTCCTTCATTATATCGGCTCTCTGAATTCAGGAGAGCTTTTCTGATGTTCATTTGGGTGTATTCTGACATTGGGTTGTCTGAGAAATCTAGGCTTATTCAATTTACAACACATAGTGACCACACTCCTTGGTACTTCTTCTTGAGATTTTATTACAGTGCAAAGCATGTTCATAGAATGAACCAGTCCATCTTCTTGAGTGGCTCTATTGATTTTCAGGAACTAGTTCTGAAAAATTGTATTCTGTGTGCCTAGACTGAAATACTTAGATATCATGCCTCCCAGGAGCAAATGAGACATTCACAAAACAAGTAGACAGGTATGTCTGTAGTTTTCACAACCCTTACAAAAACGTCAATGGTAGTTGAGCTATTTCATAGAGAAGTAGTGAAACAGGACATCATTCTTTGGATTTGTTTGAACAGTGTTGCAATGGTTTATGGGCTGACCTCGAAGTGCCATCTCATGGCTTCCTGTGGACATTGCAGCCTCCAACAAACCATGTTTCAATAACTGTTATATCACCTAACCAATCTGCTTCTTCATATATTTTGCAGATTGACTTAGAGAAACAGATAATCTATGTGCAACTTCTAGCTTTTGAGCAAAGAGGCTCTATGCTGTTAGAGGATATAAAATCTGGTGGATATGATGGTCATTCACACAGAGCACAAAGAGGAAAGAGCTGCATTTTGAAATCATTGCAGAAATATAAATATAAATCCAATAAATATCATTTTGAATGAATCACCTGCACACCTACTTAATTTCTTAGAGATTAATTCTTGGTGGGCACCTTGAAAGATTCTGCTGTCTCTTCTTAGATTCTTTACAACTGATAATTTATAAGGTTATAAATTCATACATAGATAAACAAACACATGATTAAATAATATTAAACAAGGATTAAAGAGCCTGTCAAATAGTGGGATGTCGATGCTGTCACTGATTAAACTTGCAGGCTTCCTAAAAACATTTGGCTGGCACTTCTAGAAGTAAGGTTGAATTAATATTGATAAATACTCAATCTGATCCACTAGGGATCTTTATATATTCTTAAATTAAGAATAGGAGACAGAAATCTAGCTGCAGTAGAATTGTGGTCTGTTCCAGAAGGAACTACCCTTGTCAGAAAAATAAAAAGTTCCAAAAACTGTAATTCAGGAGTTTTATTTTCTATTTTTTTTTCTGCTTCACAACTGTGGAAGCATGCCCTTTGCTTATTCATTTAAAGCTACAACTGACTTTGTTTCCAGCTTGAATCCTTCTATGATGATTCCTTCAGATATTGCTAGGAAGAGTCTACAGCAGGGGTGTCAAACTGCCGGCCTGCAGGTCGGATGCATCACGCCAAAACCGTGTCCATCCCATTGCCGGCAGTGAGGAAAAAGTCATGATATGTCGTGACATGTCACGTGACGTCGCAAGTTTGACCCCTGTGGTCTACAGTAATACTCAGTTCAGGAGATAAGTAGTGATGCTTTCCAGTTGTTCAAGATTTCAGCTCTAGCCAAGATGGCCAATTGAAAGGGGTTGTGCGGACCATAATTCAGACTTGCTGTTGGGCACCGTGTAGCCTAATTCATAGCTTATTAGAATTGTTGCATTTAAATCTCATGTATTTCAATCAGGTTGCCTTGGCCCTATTATTCAAAGTTGAATAGCTATATTGTCTAGTTTTGTTAATTCTGGAATGTTGGTTCTCCGTTGTTTTCCAGTTAGAATGCTACTTTGGAATCCAGGGGTGGTGAACATGGCCATGGCTGGCATTTCCCCAAATATCTGTCTGAATGCATCATCTCTTTTATTGTTGTGGAGGCAATCTGTGCCTGGGAATTATTCTTTTGATTTATTCTTCTGAGGATCAAAAGCTCACTGGTAAGACTGCATATGGAGAGTCAAGATTTAAACTCTACAACCTGTAGTTAAATAGCAAAACCATATGAACAAAGATAACCTATAGCTACAAGTAGATGAAGCCTCAGATGACAATTCTTGGCAACTTCTCTTTTTCAAATCTTCTCTGGATGTTGGGATGGATACTCTGGAAGATGGGAATGGGAGGTGGATCTCAGGATTACATGGGAATTTGGAAAAAAAACTGTTCCCCACTCCTACAGTTAGAAGAGAATCCCATTTTCTACAGGGAGACCCCTGAGTCACGTACATGCTCATAGGACATGAGATACATCTCTTTGACTTTTAAAAAAATTATGTTAGTTTTGTGAATGACAGCTAATAGTCTTATACGGTGCATCTCTATCTTATACTAGAAACATGAATTATTTATTAAAAGTATGCAGTGCAGATGGAGATTCTCTAGCCAAAGATCTAAGGAAGACTTCTATTGATGGATCTTAGGAGTCCTCATCTCCCCACACCAACATTGCAGTGCTAAATGGTATCACTTAGTACTGCTAGGCTAGGGGTCTTCAAACTTGACCCTTTTATGACTTGTGGACTTCAACTCTCAGGATTCCTCAGCCAGCGTGCCTAGCTGAGGAATTCTGGGAGTTAAAGTCCACAAGTCATAAAAGGGCCAAGTTTGAACACCCCTGTCTTTCAGCTGAACAGAGATTTTTTTTTAAATTTTTATTTATATGGTAGGATAAGATTGGTGAAATTTTCTAGAGCAAAGTTGATGTCTTTAGGAATGTTTTGTTATAATAATAAGTCCTTTAAATAAAAAAAGAAGCTGCTATTGACCAAGAAATATGGAGTGATGGTCATCATCATGCAGTCACCAATCAGGATTCAGCTTTAAAAGTTTGGCTGGGATCAAGTCCCACCCTTCCTCTTCCTTCTGCTGAAGGCATACATTATGGATTTCAGGGAGAGACACTGGGGGCCAGTCTGGATTATAACCTGAAGATAACTCATATAATACTTAGTTCAGAGATGTATTCAACCCAAATCTCAAGAGAGATCAATCTTGCCAGCCCAGATGAGTCAAAGGCTTAGGAATTCTTACATTTGAATATCTGAGCTAGCTTAACACTAATTATCTAATAGGACCCATCCTTAGCAATGGGATTTATAAGATTCTTTCAGCTCAAGCGCTAATTCCCATAAATGCTTACTGTTATTAGCTCCAGAAGACTTATAAACATCGACTAATTTGGCCTTAGCTATAGCATGTGTCCTAATGAATCAGGGCTTGGAGTTGGACCCAAATTTGAAATTCTTCACGTGCAAATTAGCTATTAGCAACTTCCATAAATTACTTTTCAACCCTCTTTGTCTGGAGGGAACTATCAAAAGCTGTCACTGAACAGACCCATAGGACCAACAATGCATTTCTGTACTTCGTAGATAGTAGAGGAAGTAATTACATGCCTGCTAATATAAACAGCTATGGAGTCAAGGTAATTAGTCCTATGCTTTATAAGACTTGTCCTTATAAAACCCAAGTTTCCTTGAAGTGGTCCAATCAGAACTTTAATGATCTAAAGTCCAAGTGTCTTGGAATGTATCCTGTTCCTTATTACACTTGGAATCTGGACTTCCTTCTATTAAGGCCCACATGAGGCTTTCTTGCCTAAAGTTTGGGGCAAAATTGAACTTGGATGGGAATTGTCTGGTCTTTTGGACAACTTCTAATCATCTTGAAAAAAAACCCTATGGAACTTAATCATGTTTTCAATCTGCCATTAGGGCAGTGTTTCCAGCCTTGGCAACTTTAAAATGGGTTGACTACAACTCCAAAAATTTTGTAAGTCTACCCATCTTAAAGTTGTCAAGAAACATTGCATTAGGGTTTGAGAAAGTTGTTCTCAAATTTAAATAATGTATTTTTAGCATTCTTCTATTATGCAGATGGAGGAAATAGATCCCTAACACCAAAAGCGAATGTCTTCCTTCCAACAGGCATTTTCAAATTGCAATTTGAAAATGTAGAACAGATAGTGTGCCTAAATCTGCAAACGGTGTCAAACTAATAGAGAAACAGAAAGAAACTGGAATTGTTACATTTAGTATGTTTCCTGTTTTATGGAATTTGGCAGTCAGATCTGCCATTAACTTGCCTAATCTGGTTTAAACTGGTGGATCTGCAGAAATATGTAGAGCAGTAGCCATTTTTTGTGTTATTGCTATTTCTGCAATAGATGTCACTGTTTAGGTTTCCCAAACATGAATCTTCTATATGAACTATTTTTTTTTCATACCATGCATACTTTTAATTAATTTCTAAGCCTTAGGAATGTGCATTGTTTAGGCAGCTGATATATGGCTGTGCGATAAATTGAAATTATCACTTCTTGTAATTTGGTGTCTTATCAGCTGCTGCAAATGTCGGAGTAGCTTTTTGGGAGCTAATCTCTCTCTTTTTCTCTCTGTCTCTCTCTCTCTCTGTCTCTCTCTCTCTCTGTCTCTCTCTCTCTCTCTCTCTCTCTCTCTCTCTCTCTCTCTCTCTCTCTCTCTCTCTCTCTCTCTCTCCCCCCCCCCGTGTTTGTATGTGTGTGTCTGGTTGTTTGTTTCAGATGTACTTCCTGCCTCCCTTGTAACATCCGACTATTGTTCAGCTGTACATTCCTGGCAAACTCTGGCTTTTTCTAAGGCATTGTATTAAAACTTAGTGGGGAAACTAAAAACAAAACAAAAAAAACCAGTCTGTTTAAAATGGTGCAATCCAGAGATATCCACAGGATATGATTAAAAAAAATCAAGATGGCAAACAAAATGGTGCAATCAATGCTCTGCCTGGTTTTTCCCCCTTTTTCCCTTGTGTTTAGATTTTTAAAAATATTTTTTTATCCTGCCTTTATCATTTTTATAAGTAACCCAAGGCAGTGAAACATACATGATATTCTTTTCTTTTCCTATTTTCCTCACAACAACAACAACACTGTGAGATGAGTTGGGCTGAGAGAGAGTGACTGGCCCAGAATCACCCACCCAGCTTTCATGCCTAAGTCAGAACTCACAGTCTCCTGGTGTCTTAACCACAAGACCAGGCCGGTTCTTGTTGCATGTAAAGGTTTAAACCAGGGGTAGGCAACCTTGGCTCTTTTATGACTCGTGGACTTCAACTCCCAGAATTGTCCACGAGTCATAAAAGAGCCAAGGTTGCCTACCCCTGGTTTAAAGGTTTCTCCTATCCAGTCATGACCAACTCAAAGGGGTGGTGCTCATCTCTTGATTCTCAGCCGAGGGAACCTGCGTTGTCTGAGAGATGTTTCTGTCATCATCTGGCCAGCATGAAAATATGGAATGCAGTAACTTTCCCACCAAAATGGTACCTATTTATCTACTTGCGTTTGTATGCTTTCAAACTACTAGATTGACAAGAGCTGGGGTGAGTAATGGGAACTCATTCCGTCATGTGACTCTTGGGTCTTGAATCTGGGCTGTCAGCTTTCTGGCTCAGCGTCTTAACTATGAGCTGTCACATCGCCCTCTTGTTGTACGAATGCACTATTGCAGGCTAATTCTGCTCACTGCCAGGAATTCGATTCTGACTGGCTCAAGGTTGACTCAGCCTTCCATCCTTCTGAGGTCATTAAAATGAGAACCCAGATTGTTAGGGACAATAGGTTGAGTCTGTAAACCACTTAGAGAGGCCTGTAAAGCCCTGTGAAGCAGCATATAATTCTAAGTGCTATTGCTATTGTTACATATGAAACACATAAAAGAAAGGTGGAACTTTGAATACACTATTCTGGATCCCATCTTGATTTTATGATCCTATTCTGCAAATGTTGTCTTGCAAAGAAAAACATTGTTCTGCAATTAAGTAGGATGTACATAATGCTTAAGAGATAGCCTCATATTTTCATACAGTTCTTAAAGAGGGTAATTATATCTTGATGAAGATCTTACTGGCTCATGAGAAGTGAATTTCAGAATAAGCAAAGCTTTCAAGCAGCTGACATTATCATGTAATTGTACCTTATATCTTGTATATCCAACTACTGTATAAAAAGTAAATACATATTAACATTTTGAGACGTAGGAGGCACTACAATTTAGAGAAGAGTGAGTGCTATATAATCAAATACTGTGGTGTTTCTGAGTGCCACTGTCTTAGTCTCATCACATGTCTACTGTAAATGCCTACTATACTTTTAGTAAAATAAGGAGAATCCAGATTTGGGGAAGGAAGGTATGAAATTATAGTTCGGATTTTTACGTTGGCTTAGCTTGATGATTAGCACCCATTGTGCTACCAAAACCATTTGTATTTTCACAGTATTGTTTGGTCTATAAGCACAAGGCAGGATTGAAGTAGAAATAATTGAAGAAAGGGACATGGGAAGGGGAAGAGATTAGAGTAAAACAATCTGCTTGAAGTTCTTTTTTTCTGTTTAAAAATAGGACAGGGTCCCACTGTGAAGCAGGAAGAAACGAGAATGCTTCTGCTGTCTGCCAAAGTGTGATTTTTAAGCAACTGTGCTTTCAAACTGAAGTTGGAAGATAGCTGTAGCTAAAATTCACACCCAGTACCACCCCTTCCTGTGTCCTGTAGCCAGAAAAAGAAAAATATACGTACATGGACACACCGTTAATTGGGAGGAGGTCAGCTTGAGGAGAGCTGACTGCAGTGGGCGAAACCTTTTGTGTGTGTGATGTGCGTGGGATTAAACAACCTAAACGTTCTGGGGGTACAATGGAGGGGCACTGAGCAGGGTCCCATCCAGTGACTCTCTTTGGGTGCCAGGTTCTCTGGAGCTGCACAACAATTAGGCAACTATGTCAAGACGAAGGTACATTGAACCCACAAGGTTCTGGATTTGGGCATTGCTTCTATTAATGGAAGGTGAGTGGGCAGATCTCATGGTAGAATCTCATAGATCTACAGAAAGAATCCTCTCTTATCCTTGCTCCTGAATCAACGTGTTTAAGATTTTGCTGTAAGATGAGCAGAAGGCTCTCCGAGTCCCATAATCTGGAATTTTGGGGAGTATGGAGAGCTGAGTAGCTCCAAACACCTCTTAAATTTACTTGCATTACTAATAGCATCGCCAGAGGATTTGTTCTCCCTTCATGCAACTGGTGTTTACAGGTGCTTTTGGTTTCAAAGAGTTTCTCTGCTGTTGTAGGTATGAAGTAGAATAATTTCAGTTCTGAATCAATTGTTCTGTGCTATTTTGGATGCTTTGCATTTAAATTTGCTGTATTCGGGGCATTATATATTTGTGGCATCTGGGCCCTTGCAATCCATAATCCGGTGCTCAGCAGGCAGCAGAGATGGCAGCCCCTTGCCATCTGCTGTTTCTTTTCCTACCACGAAAAACAAGTTTTTAATATCTTGAGCGTTAGAAAAATCCAGTACTTCCTAAGGCAAATTAGCTTAGATTTCAGCAGCTCTAAAACCAGCATAAATAATACTTGCAGTTTGGTTGCATGGAAGAGGATCAGTGGATGCAAAATGGCGGTTTGCTTAACACATGGTTTTAGAACAACTACTTTGCATTAGCTGTGTTCACCTATTACACAAATTCACTGACTGTGGTTTATAGATTAGAATACAGAATAACACAGTTGGAAGGGACCTTGGAGGTCATCTAGTCCAACCCCCTGCTTAGGCAGGAAACCCTATGTACCATTTTAGACAAGTGGTTGTCCAATCTCTTCTTTAAAACCTCCAATGGTGGAGCCCCCACAATTTCTGGAGTCAAGTTGTTCCACTGATTAATTGTTCTAATTGTCAGGATATTTCTCCTGAGTTCTAGGTTGCTTCTCTCTTTGGTTAGTTTCCGTTCCTTGCTTCTTGTCAAGCCTTCTGGTGCTTTGGCAAATAGATTGACCCCCTCTTCTTTGTGGCAGCCCCTCAAATATTGGAACACTGCTTTCATGTCCCCCCCTCGTCCTTCTTTTCATTAAACTAGACGTACCCAATTCCTGCAACCGTTCTTCATATGCTTTAGCCTCCAGTCCAGTTTGGTGTATTGATACAGTACACCAAACCAAAATTATATTAGCTTAGCTAGAGTTTATTTCACATTACCAGCATGATCATTTGACAGATAAAAGTTGCATATTTGTACTAGTGGGAAAACTATGATTGGCTTTGTATATTTCTCTGGATTTTTTTTAAATTAAAAGACAGCACGTCCTGTACACATTATTTTCATACCCTTTAACTAAAACTGCCTACTAGGCAAAGTGGGATCAGGATCCTGTTCCATTTTCAGTTGGATTTGTTCATAGACTACAGATAGGGCCCCACCTAGGTATTTATTTCAGGCAGCAAACTTTGTTGAATTGACCCAGCAAATTTACCTAGTTTGATTTATTTTGGATTTATGAAAATAACTCATTTGCTTCTTCTCCTTATTTGTAATGATATGTGGGCATGATCTTGAGTCACGGTGGCACAATGATTAGAATGCAGTACTGCAGGCTACTTCTGCTGACTGCCGACTGCCAGCAGTTTGGCAGTTCAAGTCTCACCAGCTTGAAGTTGACTCAGCCTTCCATCCTTTCTAGGTCAGTAAATTGAGGACCCAGATTGTTGGGGGTAATAGGCTGACTCTGTAAACTGCTTAGAGAGGGCTGTAAAGCAGTGTGAAATGATATATAAGTCTAAGCGCTATTGCTATAGTCTGCCTGCCTGCCTGCCTGCCTGCCTGCCTGCCTGCCTCTCTATCTATCTATCTATCTATCTATCTATCTATCTATCTATCTATCTATCTATCTATCTATCTATCTATCTATCTATCTATCTATCTATCTATCTATCTATCTATCTATCTATCTATCTACCTACCTACCTACCTACCTACCTACCTACCTACCTACCTACCTATCTGAATAAATAAATAAATAAATAAATAAATCTAAAGGAGGACCCAGATTGTTGGAGGCAAATATGCTGATTCTGTAAACCGCTTAAAGAGGGCTGTAAAGCACTGTGAAGTGGTATATAAGTCTAAGCGCTATTGCTATAGTCTGCCTGCCTGTGCCTGCCTGCCTGCCTATCTATCTATCTATCTATCTATCTATCTATCTATCTATCTATCTATCTATCTATCTATCTATCTATCTATCTATCTATCTATCTATCTATCTATCTATCTACCTACCTACCTACCTACCTACCTACCTACCTATCTGAATAAATAAATAAATAAATAAATAAATGAATCTAAAGGAGGACCCAGATTGTTGGAGGCAAATATGCTGATTCTGTAAACCGCTTAAAGAGGGCTGTAAAGCACTGTGAAGTGGTATATAAGTCTAAGCGCTATTGCTATAGTCTGCCTGCCTGCCTGCCTGCCTGCCTGCCTATCTATCTATCTATCTATCTATCTATCTATCTATCTATCTATCTATCTATCTATCTATCTATCTATCTATCTATCTATCTATCTATCTATCTATCTATCTATCTATCTATCTATTTGAATCTAAAGGAGGACCCAGATTGTTGGGGGCCATATGCCGACTCTGTAAACCACTTAGAGAGGGCTGTAAAGCACTGTGAAGTGGTATATAAGTCTAAATGCTATTGCTATCCTGGGAGACAGGAGGAAGAGCTGCAGATTAGACAATAGACAAGAGGCAGTCTGTACTTCCAGGCTTGCAAGGTTCTGTTAATGTAAAATTACAATAAAGTTAGAGCTGGAACTTGTGGATGTGCTTCTTGTCTGCATTACCTCACAAGGCTGATACTAAGCTTTGGAGTCTGATAAAAGAGTCTGTCTATATTCTTTAGAGCAAGATGATTCTATAACTCAAGAATTCAGGATTTGTCCCAGGTGCATTATTCCCATGCTTCTGTTCAAGGCCCAGGTACTAGATTGACGTAAAAAGTTATTTCTCTTTACATGAACTAGGTAAAAGCATTTAGATTACTACTTTTTAGGGTCCCCGTGTGCTTGTCTGTCAGTATATGTGTGCTGTGGCCTAGGACCTGAGCAAAATTTACAGACATACATGCACATATACACAGAGAGACACATACCGGTAGCTACGCGTGGGCTTGTCCCATACTTTTGGCAAACTGAACTGCTATTTTTTTCTCACCATATTATTGCCAAAAAAGAAAAGCAAAGATGACTTTTTTAAAAAAAAGAAAAGAAAAAGAGGTCATTTTAAGCACTGTGATAATTTTTATGAAGTCGTGATTAGGAAAGTTAGCTGCACCTGGACTAGAGGAACAGACAGAGCCTATTGTATTTGAAAGACCCATGAGACTTTTCATTGTGACTGGTGGTCCATGACTCCCAATCTCCTTCAAGGTGACAATGTCAGGAAGCTTTGCAGAGGAAGTTCCAGAAGAATGACCCTGTGTGATAACAATGAGTTGGACTCTCCGAGAATTCATATTCATAGAATATCATTGTACATACGAAATGGTGGAAGGTGAAGGGAAGTTTTATAAATTCTGATGCTTGAAGGCTAAAGATGTGTATTTCTTTTTTTAAAAAATGGTTGTTGTTTAATAATACTTATACTCAGTGGAGGGATTCAAATAGGTGAACAACCAGTTCTCTGTGTGGATGCCGCTTCCGGAAGTCCATTCTGGGCCTGGGCAACAAAAAATTAGCTACCGTTTCTGCCAAACTGGTGTGAACTGGCTGAATCCGCCCACTGCTTATACTCTAGAAGACTAAAAACACAGTTGCTATCTCAGGACCTCATCTGTAGCTTTCTTATAAGGGTACTCTACTTTTCTCTGTTTTATTCAAGGGTGCAGCCATGATCTTTTAACATTTAATGTCAAGTGTAAGAAATCAGAAGCCAGAGTGCTTCAGATGAATACAGGTTTATTGTATGCTGAAGCTTTGTACAAGAATCTGAACTACTAATGGTCAAGGCAAATTGACAGTAGACAAGTCAGCTATGGGTAGGGCTTAGATCTCTTGTGAGCGTGAAAGGATTCAAGACTGATGATGTGCTTGACCCCTCCTTTGGGCTCAGCCTGTTTATCTCCTACATCTAACTTCATTATAACCCTGTGAAGCAAGTTAGACAGGCAGCAGTCTGGCTATTCCGTAATTCATAAGTTATGGAGGTACTTGGTCCATAACTTCTTTAGAGAGTTCCTATCTCCTGTCCTCTACCCCACCCCCTACTATCAAACTCTAGTTCAGTGGTGGCGAACCTATGGCACGCATGCCAGAGGTGGCACTCATTGCCCTCTCTGTGGGCATGTGTGCTGTCAACCCAGCCCTGCCTCCCTCCCATGCCCCCCATGCCCCATTGCACGCAGATGATGTTGCAGGGCATAGGAGTGGCCACCATGGCACTGTAGGGCCGTCTGGGTGATCTGCTGTGGTGGGCCATGGAGGTGGTGAGTGGCCCTGTGGGCGGGTGGGGTGGGGGCAGAGCGTGGGGTGGGCAGGGTGAGGTGGGTGGAGCAGGGGGCGGAGCGGGCAGGGTGGGGGCTGATTTTTGGGCACTCGGTCTCTAAAAGGTTTGCCATCACAGCTCTAGTTAAAAGTTCTTACCTCTCAGCAGCAACTGTTCAGAGGTAATGCTTTCTCTCTTCTTACAAGATCTTAACATGGTCTCGGTCATTGTCATACTCATCACCCTATTAAAGGAGGAAAAATTGAAGATTAGCAAGAAGCAAAAAGGCACCCCAGTTCTTCCCATTTAGACTAACAGAGGAACAGAGAAGGCCACCACAATGGGACTCTAGCAATTGCAAAGCCATAACACAGAGGAGATGATGGTAATAACCTTGACAGCAAAAAGTAGAGCAAGGTGAAGGGGAAAGATTGGCTGGGGGGCGAGGGAACCAGATCAGTGAGCATATTTCTGCTTCCCCTCCCCCTTTCTCCTTCTTTCAGGTTCAAAGTCTCGCTCCATAGAATTTGCCCCCCAGATTCTTGACCACCCCTCCAACCTTGTGGTGCGTAAGGACCAACCTGCCACCATGAACTGTCGTGCTGATGGGAACCCAGCTCCCGCCATTGAATGGTATCGCAATGGAAAGTACGTGAAACCCAGCAAAGATGATGCTACTGCCCAGCCTACCCTCCTCCCAGATGGGTCGCTCTTCTTCCTCCGTCTCAGCCAGGAGAAGGGAAAATCAGATGAGGGAGTGTACCATTGCCTGGCCAGGAACCACCTGGGTAAAGCCATGAGTAAGAATGCATCGCTCTATTTAGAAGGTAAGGCACGGAAAGATCCTGGAGAATTTGCAGTAGTAGTAACCTTCAGGAAAAAGCCTTGTTTACCCCTCATCCCAGCATGTCCTTCCCCAAAGATAATTTTTTTTAAGTAGCCCTCACATTTCCTACCGACCTGCTGGATACTTAAATCAAATCACTGCTCCTAAACTAAGCTGGGCCATGATCCTGACACAGTTTGACACATCAGAGGTTTTAGGGAGGAGATACAAAGGGATTGCATTCAAATCCTGAGTCTGCCCATATGGTGAAGGAGCCATCCAAACCATCTCACGTGCCTTACTTGTGCTGTCCATTTATGCCCGACCTTTGCTGTGAGTTGCTAATTCCACATTTAATTAAATATCCTGGAGACACTGATCTGTTCTGTTTAAACCTCTTACTGTCAGATTCCAATGACTCTTATCTCTTTAAGTGTGGCTAAATTCTGCAACATGATATGGAAGATGTGGAGCAATCTGGCTGACAAATCTGTTCATCTAGCTGACTAATCAATATTAGTTAGGATAATGGATTTGGATGGTGAGATGGGCAGCACATATATTCAATAAACAAGCAAATAAGTAAATTTTATGCATCCAAGTGTTTTAGGGACAGGAAATTCTGTTCTGTTCTATTCAAGTTGTCACCTTCAATCTCAGTGTTCCCCAAGGCAGAATCCTGTCCTAAGAAATGAATCCAGCATCAGATTTTGGCCCAAGTTTGCATGGCTGGTTTTTTTCCCTAACCTTCGAGGTTTTTGAGATCCAAAGGTACTAAAAGAGATTAGAATCAGGCAGAAGGTGCACGGAACCTAACCCCCTCCTTTCAGCCTCCTACTAGTTCTCCAACCTGGGGAGAAAGTCGAACTATTAAAAAGAAAAAAACCCAAATTATACAGCCAGCCTCTTTCTGTTCTTAGTGAAGCTCTGCCAATCTGCAGCCAGGAGGATTCTGTGCTTGTGAAACATGTTGACTTCGAAATCCTAAGACAAGCCATTAAAGCTTTTTCACTTCGCTAGAGAACTTGGGAGCTGGCTAATTAAAATATTTGTTCATTTTTGCATCTCATTTGCATTTCCCTTCTGGGTCATTGTTAAGCCACAGGAAGATGATTTTTGTGTCCAGGCCCTGCATGGGGAACTCTCTGCTTCAAGAGAGGATTTGCCATCCTACTTAAAATGAAACGAACTTTGAATTTGGTTCTTCAGTGGAATCAGTTTGCTCCCTCCATGTCTTTATTTGGGCAGGTTGCTTTTTCAGATTTCTTTTATGTGGCTAATAAAATAAAACATCTATTTTGTTTATGTGGCTTTTTTTTTTAAATCTGCTTTAAGTTTTATGAGCCATGTTGTGGGTTGTTTCCCCCCCCCCCTTTGGAATGAAGAAAACAAGGTAGCAATTTCTGTAGAAATAAATAAATAAATAATGCAGAGGCCTCAGGGAGAGAGTAAGCAATGCATCGAGAATAATAATAAGATAAATCAGTTGAAAGAAAATAATTAAAAGAATAATTGGAACACAAGATATGGGATGTATTCTCTCTCTCTCTCTCTCTCTCTCTCTCTCTCTCTCTCTGTGTGTGTGTGTGTGTGTGTGTGTGTGTGTACATGTCTGTGGGTCTCTGTGCACCAAGCTATCATACTTGTTTGTTTCCTTACAACTAAACACAATCATATATGCGATAAGGGCTGGATGCCAAACAGCCCATGCATATTCTCAGTCCACAACATTTTCTCTCCACCTTGGCAACTAAAATGTCTCCCCTGTAGAGTTGTGCAGCTCAAATTATTAATGCAATTAGAATTCTTCTTTAATAAGCAGGTCTGGAGACTCTCCAATTAACACTTCATTACTGATCAGATTCCCTTCAGCTCCCGTGGTCCGTCACGAAGGCTCGCGGTGGTGTTTGTCAGCTATAAATATTCATACAAGTAAAGATGGCTTGGGAGATGCTTCTGCTAGCCAGGCTCAATCAAGTGTGCCAGAAGAGGCTGCCTTTTTGGTACATTTCTCGCAGTGAACTGCCCTCTCTGGCTGGCTGTCAGGCCGAGCCAGGAAAGGATGCCAAACAGGTGCATTTTGCTTCCTCCAGCTTCCTTCTTGATGCGCCCCTTTCAAACAAAATCAGCAGGGAAGTAGATGTTGTTTTGGCATTTTTGCTAGAAGTGTGAATCTCCCTCTGAGCAAATTGGCTACAAATGTGTGAAAACTGGAGTATTTCAGAGAGCAGATAGAGAACACTGTTTCATGTATCCAGACTTTTTTTTTTTTAAGTGGCACTTTTTAGCTGTCTCAAATATTGGCTAAATCATGCTGGCTGAGGAATACTGGGAGTTGAAGTCCAGAAGTCTTAAAGTTGCCAAGTTTGGAGACCCCTGACTTAAATCCTTAACAAAACGTTGGGAGTACTAACTTTTTATGTAATGGTTACTCAGATGCAGAGGTTTTGCTTTGCCCTCAGAAGTTTAGTCCGAACTAATAAGCAGAAATTATATTTAACCCTACATATTACCATAGCAGCAAGAATAATTTTTGCACAATATTGGAAGAATGAAGGATTGCCATCAGAGGAAGAAATAATCAGGAAGATTTTGGAATGTGCAGAGATGGACAGATTAACTATGAGGCTGAAAGACAAAGAAGATACAGACTATTATCAAATTTGGAATTTTTTTTTATTCTTGGTTAGAGAAAAGAAGGAAGGATTAGGAATTGAACATGTATTAGTTTAGCAAACTCCAGACAACTTGTTGATTGGAAAAATTAACATATATTGATGAAAAAAAATTAATAAAAAAGATTGGGAAAAAAAAGAAGTTTAGTCCGAAATGTTTCTCAACCTTGACAATCTTAAGATGTGTGGACTTCAACTTCCAGAATGCCCCAGCTGGCAAGCCCCCAAGCCAACTAGAGAATCCTGGGAGTTGAAGTGCACACATCACAAAGTTGCGAAGGCTGAGAAATACAGTTTTAGAGGAATCAGTAGCTTAGCATTGCAAAGATTTCTGCTTGACACGTTAAAAAGCTGTTCTTAAGATCCTTCAACTTCCCAGGATGTTCTCTAGAACAGGAATCCTCAACACCCTGGTGCCGCAGCCCGGTATTAGGCTGCAGCCAATTCGTAACCAGGCTGCGCAAGCAGCAGGCAAGAGCGTGCATGCAGCTCCATTGGCATGAGGGGCAGTAACTTGTGTGCATGTGCGAAACTGCATTTGTGCAAGGGGCAGGCATGCCTGCCGCTTGCACAAATGAAGCTTCATCAGCAAATGATCAGTTTTGGTCACCATGTTGTAAAAAAGATGTTGAGACTCTAGAAAGAGTACAGAGAAGAGCAACAAAGATGATTAGGGGATTGGAGGCTAAAACATATAAGGAACGGTTGCTGGAATTGGGTATGTCTAGTTTAACAAAGAGAAGGACGAGGGGGGACATGATAGCAGTATTCCAATATCTCAGGGGCTGCCACAAAGAAGAGGGAGTCAAGCTATTTTCCAAGGCGCCGGAAGGCAGGACAAGAAGCAACGGATGGAAACTAATCAAGGAGAGAAGCAACCTAGAACTAAGGAGAAACTTCCTGACAGTTAGAACAATTAACCAGTGGAACAACCTGCCTCCAGAAGCGGTGAATGCTCCAACACTGGAAGTTTTTAAGAAGAGAATGGACAACCATTTGTCCGAAATGATATAGAGTTTCCTGCCTGAGCAGGGGGTTGGACTAGATGACCTCCAAGGTCCCTTCCAACTTTACTACTACTACTACTACTACTACTACTACTACTACTACTACTACTACTACTATTATTATATGCCTTCTGCTCACACAAATGGAGCTGCATGTGACTTGCACAGAACCATTTCCTCTCCCTCCCCCTATTGCCAGTCCACAAAGCCGGAAAGGTGGGGGACCACTGCTCTAGAAAGCCATTTCTCTCTCTCTTTTTTTTTCCTGAGTGCTTTTCCAAACAAAACATAGATCAGTGATGGCGAACCTTTTAGAGGCTGAGTGCCCAAACTGCAACCCAAAACTCACTTATGTATCACCGGGTGTCGGGTGGGTGTGGCCCACTGGGTGGGCGCAGCTACAGTGGGTGTGGCAGAGTGGGTGGGTGTGGCCACCTGATGGGTGTGGCTGCAGTAGTCATGGCAGACTGGGTGGGCATGGCCGGGGTGGGCGTGGCCACCTCGATGTTGCTTATGGGGAGGACACCTGTGGGAGCCGGGCAGGGCAGGGTTGGGGGAGATCCAAGGGGGTCTCTGGCGGGTGGGATGGTGGGCTCTCCAATGGCAGCTCCAGGCTGGCTGGCCTTAGGCCAGTGATGGCGAACTTTTAGAGACCACGTGTGCTGGGGTGATGGCGCGTGCCCACAGAGAGGGCTCCGTGTGCCGCCTCTGGCACGCGTGTCATAGATTTGCCACCACTGACATAGATCGAAGCAGTTACTTTCTAAAAATACCTAGGAGATTTATGTGAGGGCCAAAGGCATTCTTGAATATAAAAATCATGCTGGACATTCCTGCTTTGCTTTTTGGTATACTTGCTTCCGTTTAACTTCTCTTTTTAATTAACATGATTTTTAAAACCTCCGGCTGGTCTAAAAATATCTGGAAAGAATAATATCCGAAGGTAGGAACCCTGCATGTAAGCGTTTGACTCATCTCCTGGAGTTTTGATTGTATCACAAATGATTCACATCCTCCATGGGGAACAAATGCAGGAAACAGGCAACATTGAAAAGGCTGAATGGTAAAGGATAAAGAATTCCCTGTTTTTCCTCTCTGCAGGGTTTTGCATTCAGATTGCCTTCCCAGTTTAGGCTGTCAAGGCAATTATTATCTTTAAGGGAGACAAACCAACTAAAGCATTTTCCCATCAACAGCTACTCCAGCTCTTATTTCATTACCACAGGATGTTGTGAGGACGACCTCCAGTGAGGTAGTCTTTTTAGAGGGTTCACTGAAAGGAATTTATCTCTCCAGAAAGGCTCATCCCAATGTTAAGGACAAAGTCAGTTGATTGCATCTTAAGTGCGCTAAGTCATGGTTTGCTACGCTAACCATGATAGCCTGATGTACACAAATCCCAAGCCATGAACCCTGATTTCCAAAATGTCTGAGTTAACATAATTCATTGGATCTTACTCAATAAGATATGGTTAGCATAAAGCATGATTAATTATTATGTATAAATATATACGAAATGTATTTAAAACATCAAATGTCTAAAAGCCTCAAGGTCCTATCAAGTTACAGGAACTATATCTCTTTAGAATTAAAACAGGATGGCCCTGTGGAATTAATTATGGGTACCAATTAATCTTGTGATAGTTGTTATATTTTTGCCATTTTTTTCAAAGTTAAAAAAATGAAGCTCACTGGATATCATTGTTGCCTACGGGGTCATTCTCAACTGATAAGAAACGATTCTGGAATCAAATGACAGTCTTGGAAGGCTTGCTCCAGTTACTTGGCCACTGAGGTCAACATTGTTATTCTTCTACAAGTTTCTGAGAATGAACTAAAAATGGGGTGGAAGGATGAAAATCCACCTATCAAAAATTGGTTTTGGACACTTTTGTTTCTTTGTAGTCCTAGAAGAGGAATTCCGACTTCATCCTAATGACTTGAAGGTGACAATTGGGGAACCGTGGATGTTGCAGTGTGTGCCTCCACTGGGACATCCTGAGCCCACCGTCTCATGGAAGAAGAATGGAGTGCCCATAAGCGCAGAAAATGGCCATTACGAGGTAGCCAAATTAGTACTTACTATTTATTTTAAGCAGCATCTAGATTTAAGTAGCTTAGAGACTTAATAGCCAGCCATCAACATCCCAATCAACAACTAAACAACAACTAAAAAGCTAAACACAACAAGCACCATATAAATACTACACATAGAATAGCCCAAAGGACACATTCTGGTAGAGAGAAGATGGCCTCCAGCATGAGTCTCTGAAAGCTCAGAAGACTGAACCTCTGGTCCTGGTGACTGGCCCAGATTGGATCCTGCAACTTCTTGAAGTCAGTGGGACAAATTAGTCATGATTAACAATTATAGTAGACATATAGAAATCAATGGGGTTTCAGTGGTTGCATTATCACATTGTACAAACTATAAGCACAAGTTAACAAAACACCATGGCTTTGTTTATGTAATAAATGATGCCCTCATAGATGGTTTAAAGCAATAGTCTGATTCACACAACATGTTAAGACAAAGGCAGTTTTGGGAGAGGCTACTGAGGCAACTTTGGAGATTGTGCAACCTTAAATAATAGATTGTGTTCTTCTAATTTTGAAGAGAGAGAGAGAGAGAGAGAGAGAGAGAGAGAGAGAGAGGGAGGGAGGGAGAGAGAGAAAGAGAGAGGGAGAGAGAGGGAGAGAGAGAGAGAGATATTGCTAAATCCTGAACTTTCCTTCCACAAGACATAGAAAAATGGGGAGGTTCTTTTCTTCAATTCTCCAGCAAGGTCATTGTCTCCTCTGATATTCCAGTCCTTCCTTTTTTGCTCACTTCCCCTCTATTTCTGCAGTTCTCCAAAGAAAAACTTCTGGTAGCCTATGCTCAGACGAGTGATGCAGGAACATATACATGTCTGGCTGTCAATCAAGCAGGGGAGCAAGAGAGCAGAGCAGCCACAGTCACTGTCTTGGGTAAGAAAGTCCACAATGATTAGAGTTCACCTAGGCTTAGCTTTGCACTCGGAGGACCATTCTTTAAGATAGCTTGGAACAATGCATAAACACCTCCTTGAGGTAGCACTTACTGATATTGATGACTGTCAGGTTGTCCAAATTGGATTGAGGAAACACTCTGCTTCTTCCATTGTAGAAAGGCCAACATTCATTCAGAAACCCAGTGATGTTGTAGCCAGTGTTGGCAGCAGCGTTCAGTTCATTTGTGGAATCCGTGGAGACCCAAAACTTGTTGTGCAGTGGTATAAAGAAGATGGAGATCTCCCTTTAGGGAGGCAAGTATAACTTTCTAGTGGAGTTCCAATTCTCCAATTCGTCTTTAGAGTTGTAGATGAGACCAATGATTCTACAAATATTCTTCAGAATCCACCACCATGGCTGGATATAATTCTCATGCTTTGCCTTTGGGGTACCTAACTCTTGTTGAATAGGTTCATATGTAAAAGATGGTGTTAGGCAGGACTGGTCCTGTTTACTTTCTCATCACCATCACCATCATCACCTTCTTCATCATCATCATCATTCATCTCTCAAGAAATTTAGAGATTTTTCCTTTGCCATTCTATTCTCACAAGAATTCTGAAACGTAAATTGTGTGGTGAGATATGTCATCAAGCAAACTTCACTGGAGAAAACAATGCTGAGTATTATTGTCAGTTCCCTGCTGTTTCTTTGTAAGATCAGGAATGTTTAAGAAGATCAGACCAGAAACAACAACAAACGAACAAACCAAAGTTCACAGCAAGCAAAATAAGAAAGTCCAGAGAGCTTTTTAACTAAATGCAAACAATGGGGTGTCATACGGCTCTCCAAACGTCTTCTAAGGAAGCCTTACTCCTTGATAGAAATCTTCATCAATTTGTGCAAGCATGAATAAAGAGTTAGAGGGTGCCCCCCTCCACACCACTTCGTATCTTTAGAGTCCTGGTGCTGCAGAGGTTGGAATGTAGTATTGCTGGCAAACTCTGCCTATAGCCTGAAGTTTGATTCTGACCAGCTCAAGATTACCCATCCTTCCATCCTTCCGAGGTCGGTAAAATGAGGACCCAGATTGTTGGGGACAATATGCATAATAATTCTTTGACACCCAGAGAATGCTTTGGAGCGATATGGAAGACCTAAATGCTATTGCTAAATTCTATATCACGTACTAATATGTCTTAGGAGATGTCCAGTGAAGTTTGATAGATGTGCAGATTCATGGGGGACCACATAACATTGCCATTTAATGCATTATTCATTTTTTTAAAGTATTCCTGGGAATGGGGAAGAATCACACAATGTATTATTGAGTTTTTGAAATAATTCCTAGGAAGTGGGGGGGGGGGAAATCAATCTGTTTTTTTTCTTTTTATGTAAATAAGGTCACTGTGGCCAACTGAGAATTCTGGACGTTTCCTCACAGGTATGAAGTAGATCAAGAAAATGTCCTTCAGATTCACCACCTGACCATGTGTGATACTGGGAAATACATCTGTGCTGCCTACAGCCACGGAGGGACCATTTTTGCCAAGGCATCTTTAACTGTGGAAGGTGAGCAACTTTCTCTACAACAGCGGTTCTCAACCTTTTCCGGGGCTCGACCCCGGCCTGCACCGCGCATGCACGGCGCGATGGCCCGCATCGCAAAGGGGAAAAAAATGGCTGACCAAAAAAAAAATGGCGGGCCCGCATCGCGCATGCGTGGCGTGACGGCCCACATCGCAAAGGGGAAAAAAATGGCGGACCAAAGTAAAAATAAAAATGGTGGACTGCGGTGTTTGGCGACCCCCGTGAAATGGTCGTTCGACCCCAAATGGGGTTGCAACCCACAGGTTGAGAACCGCTGCTCTACAAAGACCGTAAAAAAGAAGAAGAAGAAGAAGGCCCTTGCTGAGTAAGAACCAGAGGTTTTCCTTCACAAGCACTTATCAAAATTTACTATCTGGTTGCCTCGGTGACCTTCCAGGCTTAAAACGGGCACCCGGATCCGCCTCCGGGCGGGTTCGTGCCCGGCTTCCCCTACGCTCTGTCCGTGGGAAAAAAAAGAAAAAAGAAAATAAAAAAAAAATAAAAAAAAATTACTATCTGGTTCTTAGGACAACAGCCCCCTATCCCACAACAAGGTTATTTCCAGCTACAATAAAAAACTAACATTTTTTTTTCCAGATGAACCACTGAATGATGACTTAACTCTGCAATGAATTCCTGTAGAGCAGGGATACACGGATTATTTAAGGGTGATCTGTTAAAAGCTGAATAATGAATGGGGGAGGGGAGAAGAGGACAAAGAGCTTTTACAAGAGTCAGGGGTGGGTGTGGGTGGGGGGGCTGAGGTTGTTAAAAGTAGGCAATGGACCATATGAAATTAGATTAAAGGCTTCATGTTGTCCTAAGCTGTCCACTGTCCACTAAAATAAGGCCAGGTCACATCCAAATGCAAGGAAACCATTGGTATCATTGTCCTTCAAGTATCTATGGAGATTCTCAGTCATCCATGGTCATGGCTGTCCCAAAAATAATTTTTCAAAAGACAACTGGACTTTCTTTGGGATTTTTTTTCCTTGAAAATGTTTCGCTTTTCACCCAAGAAGCCTCTTCAGTGCTGACTGAATGGTGGAGAAAGGAAGAATTTATATTCCTTGCAGTTATCTGGTTTGTTAGGTACTTTCTCAACAATTCTCAGAATTGTTTTTTTCTTCAAGGGAAAAACAAAGAAAATTCAGTTGCCTTTTGAAAAATCACCTTTGGGATGTCCTTCAAGTGTTTTAAAGTTGAGGTTCACATACCATATATATTTTGGGTTTCTTTTCTGGCCTTTAGATCCACTAGATCCCAGGCAGAAGGACAGGAACAGGTCAAAAGATGTTCCAAAGGAGCTGATGGATACCAGAATTTGTCTGGTAAATGTAACCATTGTCCCCTCTGCTCCAGCTGCCCATCTGCATTGGAAGGTGAGTTAAGAATATCAAAGGGTGATAGCTCAAAATCTAGATATTCTTGATGATGAGGAGTTATGATTTAAAATGACTTTAATTAACATACCTTTTCTATAAATAGAATGGACTCGAACTATTTTTAGGTTGGTGAGTACATTTATAAACAATAAAGCAACGGAAGGATCCAGACATGATCAGAGGGTAAAAAAATGAGAAACAGAACAATAGTTCCTAAGAAGAGTTATGTAGCCCAAGGCAGATAAATATAATAAAGAAATAATTTGAAAAAAATCAGGATGCAAGAGAGGGAGGGAGGGAGAATTTGCTCCTAGAAGCACGAAGCCGAAAACACCAGCCTGAAGATGACGAATGGGACCTCGTCGAAATTTGTTTTCTGAGGTTTTCGCGGGTGTTTGTATGTAGGTCTTTGGTTCTTCGGGTTTTCTCCCACGTAGAATTTGAAGTGTCTTGGCAACGTTTCGATGAAGTCTCATTCATCATCTTCAGGCTGGTGCTTTTGGCTTCTGCTTCTAGGAGCAATGTGTGGTCTAAGCTGTTTTTTCCTTTTAACTGCCAGTGGGGGTTTGAACTGATTGGCTGGGAGCTTGGCTATGTTCTGATTGGTTAGGGGCTTGGCTGTGCTCTGATTGGCTGGGGGGTTGGCTGTGTTCTGATTGGCTGGGGGAGTGTTCTGTTTGGGTGGGGGCTTTGTTGTGCTGGAGAGGTTCAAAGTGGCCAATGTTGCAGCTCTGGTCTGGCTCCTGGTCTGTGGTCTTGCCTCATCATTGGTGTGGGTTTGGGTTTGCTTTTTGCGTGGATGTGTGGAGGTGGCATCCTGTGTGTTTCTGGTGTCAGTCTTTGTGTTAGGAATACGTTTGTCAATAAGGGCGGGTTTCCAAATGGCTGGTAGGCGGGAGGTATCATCTCGTTTGTTCATGCTGTGAGGGCGTTTTTCTATCTCGATGGCTTCTCTGATTATTCTGTTATTAAAATGTTCAGTTTTGGCAATTGTTCTGGTCTTTTTGAAATCAATTTCATGTCCTGTGGCTTTAAGGTGTTGGACCAGGGAAGAAGTTGGTTCCTCTCTTTTGACTGAGTTTTTGTGTTCTTCAATGCGTGCATTTATCCTTCTGTTGGTTTGTCCAATGTATGTAGTGGGGCAAGCAGTACATGGGATTTCATATACTCCTTGATTTTCTAACTCAATTTTGTCTTTAGGGTTTCTTAGGATGGTGGATATTTTTCTGTTTGTGCAGAATGCTGTTTTGACGTTATATTTGTGCAGGACTTTGCTGATCTTGTCTGTGGTGCCTTTTATGTATGGGAGGAGGGCTTTGCCGTTTTCTTGTTCTCTGTCATGGATTTTAGTGGGAGTTTCTTTTTGGATTAAGTTGGAAATCTTATTTCTTGGGAATCCGTTGGATGTTAGTACATTAGTGAGAGTGTGTAGTTCGGTTTTTAGGTGTTGTTCGTCAGCTAGCCAATCAGTTCAAACCCCCACTGGCAGTTAAAAGGAAAAAACAGCTTAGACCACACATTGCTCCTAGAAGCAGAAGCCAAAAGCACCAGCCTGAAGATGATGAATGAGACTTCATCGAAACGTTGCCAAGACACTTCAAATTCTACGTGGGAGAAAACCCGAAGAACCAAAGACATATATATATATATGTGTGTGTGTGTGTGTGTGTGTGTGTGTGTGTGTGTGTCAAGTGGTTATTTTTTAGATTGCACCCTGTAAACCCAAATATGGGAGGAAGAAATCATTCTTTCCTTTGCTTGTTTCAGCTCAACCCAGAGCCATCTGCAAGCACAAATATATATATGTTTTTAAAATTGTTAACAAAGAAATAAGGGATTTCTGAGATAGCTATTTCGAGTTATTTAACTCTCTTCAGTCAGAACTCACCCTTTCTCACCCAGAAAGGGTGAGTTCTGACTGAAGAGAGTTAAATAACTCGAAATAGCTATCTCAGAAATCCCTTATTTCTTTGTTAACAATTTTAAAAACACACACACACACACACACACACACACACACACACACACACACACACACACACACACACACACACACACACACACACACATATATATATATATATATATATATATATATATATATATATATATATATATATATATATATATATATATATATATATATATATATATATATATATATATATATGTGTGTGTGTGTGTGTGTTGTTTAAAATTGTTGACAAAGAAATAAGGGATTTCTGATATAGCCATTTCGAGTTTCTTAACTCTCTTCAGTCAGAACTCACCCTTCCGGGATTCGAACCTGGGCAGTCTGCATGCTAAGTCTGCATATATATATATGGAGGGAGGGAGGGAGGGAGGGAGAGAGAGAGAGAGAGAGAGAGAGAGAGAGAGAGAGAGAGAGAGAGAGAGAGAGAGAGAGAGAGAGAGAGAGAGAGAGAGAGAGAGAGAGAGAGAGAGAGATGGTCTTGTATTCATAGGAATCAAATTTCAAAAACAATGAAATTCTTCTTTGGCAGGACAGGAGTCTCCCCAAACAAATATATTATTCATCCACTTCAGAGACCAGTTAGATTCAAAATGCAACAATAATTCTAATCCTAACTGTGCAAATCCTCACAGCTCTTGCTTGCAATAATTCACTTTATATTCTCAATTTTCCTTTTTTTTTTTTTTTAGGTGTTCTTCATTACCATTTTTTTTTAATTTCAAAGGGTTTTGAATCATTGTATTTCATTATTTGCACGTGGCATTTTTCAGCCAGATTCTGTGTCAACAGTATTGGCTCCATATCAAATTTTAAATTCAGAACTTTGGGTTAACATTCCAAATGTTTCATAATTCAAAACTAGGGTGAAAATTCTGGTTTAGCTCCCATTTTGCTTTCATTTTTTGCTTGGCAGTACCCTCCTTTGTCTGTACAAGCTCCCTTCCCTTCCCTTCCCTTCCCTATCCCCTTCCCTCCCTCCCTCCCTCCCTCCCTCCCTCCCTTCCTTCCTTTTATATGGCCACCCAACTCACACATGGTGACTCCAGATGGCTTACAGCATTAAAAAATGTTCTTCTGATCCAGAAGAAATACATATCATCCTAACTATATGCCTGATTTCTAGGAATTGAAATGTACTCACCAAAGCACATTTCCAATTACTATATTGCTTGAAGGTTACCCCAACTTCCCAACCCATAGAGGTTTACAAGGTGTTCTATCGTTCTCTGCTGCCCGCGAAAGCACACTGGGCTGAATGGGATGTCCCAAGAGACCAGCAGACGATTATTCCTGGACTTGAACGAGGTTACAAGTATGAATTCAAGGTGCGACCGTATTTGGGGAAGATCCATGGGATAGACAGCAACATGAGACAACTGTACATCCCAGAGGAAGGTGCGAAGACTTATCACCATGTTTTGACTGATGTTGTTAATTTAATAGCTTGCAGGGAAAATGTTTTAGTTTAAAAACTATACTAAATTTTGGAAAGAAATACGAGCCCATACTTCAAAGCTGTGGGTCCAGCTTCTTTCTTTTTCTTCTCACTTTCTTTCTCCTGCTTTGATTTTGTTGTGTTTTTCTTCAGCTGGCCTTGAGTGGGAGGTAGCAGAGCTAGATTTTTTTGGGTGGGTGGGAGGTTATTATTCTTACTGGCGAAGATGATCTGAAATTTCTTCACCTTTCTCCCTGGACCTATTGGAGAAGCATTGGGTGGTTGAAGAGACAAGCAGTGTCAGAATAGACATGACGTGATGGAAGAGTCTCATGTTCCCAAACAACTTAAGGCATGGGTGGTCTTGCTTCTGCTAAATATTTTCCACCAGTGTCTGAAATGTGTTTTTCCAAAAGGCAACTGGACTTTTTTTGTTTCTATTTTTCCTCGAAAATTCTTCACTTCTCATTCAAGGAACTTCTTAGATGAGAAGCAAAACATATTCCAGGGGGAAAAACCCAAGGAAGTCCAATTGCCCTTTGGAAAAGCACATTTGGGGCAACCATGACCTGCATGATAGAGAGTCTCCATACACTTTCCAACTAATGCTGTCTCTTTCCCGCAGTGCCAAGTGCTGCTCCACAAATCATCAGCATCACTGTATCCAGAGCTGGGAATAGCACTGTGATCATTCACTGGGAGCCCCCTCTCCCAGACACTCACAATGGCATTATTAAGGCTTATCAGGTATGGTGTTTAGTTACTGAATACTGAGGAGATGTTGACGAATGGAAGCAACCTCAGAGAAGGATGATGCAAAAGATGTTAAGGAGTGGAGGGTTTGGAATCTTGACCATGAATGTCTTTATAGGAAGGAAAGCAAGATATGTTGTGTTTTTTTTGTTTTTGTTTTGCTTTGCTCTGTGCAGTTATACACGTAAAGCAGGCCATATGAGTCTATGACAATTCACTACAGCTAACTCATCATGGCCAACTCACCACGGTCAACACTCCATGGCCAACTCACTGTGGAACAACTTACCATGGCCAACTCACTGTGGGACAAGAGTTACATTAATATCAAAGAAATGGCGGAATAGAACCATTAAAGAAAGGATGCCAAAGGAGAGACAGAATGAAATGTGAATGACAAAACTTAAAATATTTTTTTTATTTATTTTAAATAATTAAATCCAATGGTTAAATTGCCCTGCAGTGAGTTGTCCCACAGCACGTTGGCCACAGCGAATTGGCGGCGGTGAGTTGTCCCATTCCAATAATAACATTCCCTTTTCAGTGTAAAATTTGCTTGTTATTTTAGCTTGGCTAAAATAAAATCTATTTGCTAAGCGGGAAGGATCTGATGGCCCTCCAAAAGCTAATGAGCTACAACTCTTTCCTCACCATGTATCAGACTGGATGGAGCTGCTGGACACTTTGTTTCAGCAGCTTTTGGCCTCCCAGAGATTTAAGGACCATCATTCTTCAGATAATAACCTGCTTTATGTGATCCAGAAGAGCTACCTTTGTCTCTTGCCTTCCCCCCCCCACCCCCCAGGTCTGGTTCCTTGGCAATGAAACTCATCCAGGATTTAACAGGACAGTAGATGGAGACGCACATAACCTGGAAACAACAGGACTCCCAAATGGCCACAAATACTGTGTGAAGGTAGCTGCAGTCAATGGAGCAGGCGTCGGAGTAGCCAGCAATCCTGTATGCGTTACTGCAGGTCAGAACTTGCTATTTTATCATTCTTTGAGACATAGATAACTGCATTTTGGACATTGTCTCCTTGCACTTTTCTTATTTTACGGTAATGTCTACATCAGCGGTTCTCAACCTATGGGTCGCGACCCCTTTGGGGGTCGAATGACCATTTCACAGGGGTCGCCAAACACCGCAGTCCGCCATTTTCCCCCTTGGCTGGCACAGGGGGCAGCACCGCGCATGCATGGGGTAGCACCACGCATGCGCGATTTGGGCCATCGAGCGTGCCGCGCATGCGCGATTTGGGCCATCGAGCGTGCCGTGCATGCACGATGCGGGCCGTCACGCACGCCGTGCATGCACAATGCAGGCCGTCGCACTGCGCATGCGCAATGCGGGCCGTCGCTCTGCGCATGCGCGATGCAGGTCGGGGTCGCGGCCTGCAAAAGATTGAGAACCGCTGGTCTACATAGTAGGGCACCCTTTGAGGGCAGCCTTGTAGAGGCCACATTTTAATAATTAAAAATGGCAAATGGTGATGCTAATATGAAATGTGCCAGCTACAAAAATGGCTCTTGACTTACAGCCATTCGTTTAGCAACTGTTCAGAGTTACGGAGCTGAAAAAAAACGACTTACAACCGGTCCTTGCACTTACAACCATCACAACCTTCCAGTGGTCCCCATTATCAAATTTCAGGCACCTGGCAACTGGCGCCTCTTGATGATGGTTGCAGCATTCCAGGGTCATGTGATTTCCAACGGCAATCTTCCTAGCCAGCTTCCGACAAGCAAAGTCAAAGGGGGAAGCCAGATTTATTGGATAATTGCATGATCCGCTCAACAGCTGCCGTGATTTGCTTAACAATCATGGCAAAAAGGTTGTAAAATTGGGCAGGACTCACTTATCAACGGCCTTGCTTAGCAATGGAAATTATAGCGTTCCATCAAAAAAAGGGGGGGGACAAAGAAGAGCAACTAAGATGATTAAAGGCCTGGAGACAAAAACATATGAAGAACAGTTGCAGAATTTGGGTTTGGCTAGTCTACAGAAAAGAAGGAGTGACATGATAGCGATATTTCAGTATTTGAGAGGCTGCCACAAGGAGGAGGGGGGTCAATTTATTTTCCAAAGCACCAGAAGGCAAGACAAGAAACAATGGATGGAAATTAATCAAGGAGAGAAGCAACCTGGATTTAAGGAGAAGCTTCCTAACCAGTGAGGACAATTAACCAGTGGAACAACCTGCCTCCAGAAGTTGTGGGTGCTCCAACACTGGAAGTTTTTAAGAAGAGACTAGACAGTCACTTCTCTGAAATGGTATAAGGTCTCCTGCTTGAGCAGGGGGCTGGACTAAAAGACCTCCAAGGTCCCTTGCAGCTCTATTCTGATTGATTGATCCCCTGAACTTATTTCATTCCAGACCCTGTGGTGGAGAAGATGGCAAAAACCGCAGACTTTCTGTCAGCTAACTACCTGCTGGAAGTCGTGCGTCAGCCTGTCTTTATTGCCAGCGTTGGTTCGGCGCTCTGGGTCATGCTGATGGTGCTGGCAGTTTACGTCTGCCAGCAACAAGCCAGGCAGTTCGGTGGAGGACGACGGTACGCTCTTGGAGAAGGTAAGGGAGGCTGCCTTTGGCTGTGTTCAAACAACAAGTCAGTGCTCACAAAGGTCAGTCAAAGATTAGCATTTCCGTAGATGCCTTTGGAAACATAGAAGGGAAAAATGGCACTTAGAAGTGTTGGAGAATTATCTGCAGTAGAGAGTACAAAGAAAAGATTAAATGTCTCGCCAATGCCTGTTGTTTTCTGAAATTCTTTGAATAATTACCTCTTTCTGCATAAGAGATGCCCCAGGAGAAAATGTATGGGTGGCCTGCAGATAAAATGTTATTGGTACCTGAAAAGGAGGCTTCATTCCAAATAGCAGAGAGCACTGTTGTCAGCCATCATAAACATCATAAACATACTGTTGATTAAGAACACGGGAGCCACAGCATCTTACTCTACACCTCTCTCTTTTCAGGACTGTACCGGAATGCAAGCGATGACACCATCATCAAACACAGGTAAGGGACAGTTGAAATTTTAAGGATTCTGGATGCTTGTTTCCTTCTGAATATTTATTCCTGGGGTCAAATGTCAAAAAAAAAGGAAGATGCTATTAAGAGGGAGGGCTGGAATGAATTGTGGCTGGTTCTGTTTTTGGGGAAAAGACAAGGTTCTAAATTTTGTTTTGTTCTGTTTTTGTAAAGTTAAATCAGGGTAAAATTATGAGACTTCTCCCCAATCATGCAACTAGAGAACCTGTGTCATTATCCAATGTAACCTGAGAGTTAAAACAGATGTCATACACTTTTTATAATTTAGCAGTTTCCTGGGCATAAATAAAGAAATATTGCAGACATTTATGGCCAAACTATTGATGAAGATACAGCATTTAATTTCATGACTCATCCTCTTGTCAAACTTCTCCCTGGCAGGCTAGATAAAAAACAGATAAAGAAATGCACAAGAATCCAGAAACTTCTAAAAAAAAGTAGTTTTACTGAAGAAAAGTTAAGAGCCATTATGATAGAATTCCAGCAACTACTGCTTATCAATGTCTGTCCTGCTTACAGTAAAATGATTGTGTAATTGTTGTGTATGTTTCTTCTCCCTGCTATTCAACGTGCTGGACAGTAGTCTCTTTGGGAAAGGAAACCTGTTTTACATCTGTCTCTTATTATGATAACAGGTTGTTCTGATGTTAGGTTATTTTCCTTTGGCCGGGCCAAAGAAACAACTGCCAAAGCTATCATCCTGAACCATGTAAATGAAGTTATATGTGTTTTCCCCTCGACTACAGGGTAGACTCCAGTGATTCCCCTTGGCTTTCAAATACATGGAAATCCACATCTGGTTCCAAGAATTATAGTACCAGCAGCAGCCTCAGTAGCCAACTTCTATGGATGGAATCCAAAGACAGCCAAGAACTCCACAAATCCAGTATACACCTCCTCCTCCTCCTCCTCCTCCTCCTCCTCCTCCTCCTCCTCCTCCTCCTCCTCCTCCTCCTCCTGTTATCTTGCTCAAGTTGTTGTAGTGTGTCTTTGATGTTGTCTCTTCATCTTCTTCTGGGTCTACCCTGTGTTCTTTGACCTTCTCCTCATTTTTGTAAATGCCTTGTGCAGTTTGGATTGGGCCTTATCAATTCTACCAATTAGTTGTTCACTAATGTAGGGATTTGACTGCAAAGTCAGAAAATCACCTGCAACTCTTTTTGCCTTGTGTGTCTTCATCCCCACAGCAGTGTCCTTTGATAGGCAGAGTCAAGGGTCACGAATCCCGACTGTTCCTTTGGTGCCTGATAGCAGCAACAGCAGCCCATATGGAGCTTTCCGCGTGAACCTTCCAGCAAAAGATCTCAAGACCTTCTACAGTTCTCTGCCATACCTTTCCAATCCCAACCTACAAAGTATGGGGTTAATACAAGCTGGTGAGCTCATGTCTCATGGTACTCAGAACCTGAGGACTGATCGTGCCAGTGGCCAAGGAAGAACCCAACAAGGGCCATGGAAGGCAGCTGGTTCTCTCTCCCCAAATCGTACCATCAGAGGATCCTGGGCCAAATATGACAAAAAGGGTAAGGCAAAGCCCATTCACCAAATAACTGACACTTATCTTAAGCTGGCTATTGATAAATCTATAGCAAAAGCTTAGTTGAAAGAAATTAAAACTGGTATCTATCACCACCTCCATCTACCTAATGATGGCATCAATATACCAATTTTGCAAATGAATAAACATTTTTCTAAAATAGCAGTCCAAATCTTGCCAGTTCAGATTCAGTTGATGATCCCAGATTCTGAAACATATCTCTATCCATCTTTTCACGTATGTAGGATTTTATATATGGTTAATGTTATTTTTAGCCTGGAGACTTAATGGTATAGTATTTCCTCATAGAATATCTGCTGTAGCCCCAAATAAACTTTAATGTCTTTTTCTGTACCCCTGTCAAGCTCTACGATATCCTTTTTTTTTAATTTGCATTTTAAATTTTGTAAACTCCCCAGGGAAGTTTATTAACAAATTATAAATTTCTACAATATATAAAATATATTTAAAAAATAAATTCACACATGCATGCAGACATACATATAGACATAAAGATATCTGCATGGAAAGCTTTAAAGGAGAAAGCTGTTATCTGAAGTGAGGAACGGAGATTAACCATACAAAAAGACTTCATGACAAATTCTTAGTTCCAAATTTAGCAGAGGATATCATTCTTTGAGCACAGGATCGGGCAGAATTGAACCTCTTTCTGAGAAAGATGATTGACTTTTCACATCCGAAACAGAATTTCCTTGTAATTTTACAGTAGATGATTACGTATTAGTTTAGGAATGTCCTTTTTGAGGTGTAATGATCAGAAATGTCATTCCAGCTACAATCTCATCACAGTAAAAAGATGTTGAGACTCTAGAACAGCGGTTCTCAACCTGTGGGTCGCGACCCCATTTGGGGTCGAACGACCATTTCACGGGGTCGCCAAGCACCGCAGTCCGCCATTTTTTTTGTCAGCCATTTTTTTGGTCGGCCATTTTTTTCCTATTGCGATGCGGGCCGTCACGCCGCGCATGCGCGATGCACCCCATCGCGCCACGCATGCGCGGTGCAGGCCCGCCATTTTTGGGGGGGGTCGGCCATTTTTTTGGGGTCAGCCATTTTTTTTCCTATCGCGATGCGGGCCGTCGCGCCGTGCATGCGTGGTGCAGGCCCGCCATTTTTGGGGGGGGTCGGCCATTTTTTTGGGGGGTGCAGGCCCGCCATTTTTTTTTGCGCGATGCGGACCGGGGTCGAGCCCCGGAAAAGGTTGAGAACCGCTGCTCTAGAAAGAGTACAGAGAGGAGCAAGAAAGATGATTAGGGAACTGGAGGCTAAAACATATAAGGGACGGTTGCTGGAATTGGGTATGTCTAGTTTAAGGAAGAGAAGGACAAGGAGGGACAGGATAGCAGCATTCCAGTATTTGAGGGGCTGCCCCAAAGAAGAGGAGTCAAGCTATTCTCCAAAGCACCTGAAGGCAGGACAAGAAGCAACGGATGGAAACTAATCAAGGAGAGAAGCAACCTAGAACTAAGGAGAAACTTCCTGACAGTTAGAACAATCAACCAGTGGAACAACCTGCCTCCAGAAGTTGTTGAATGCTCCAACACTGGAAGTTTTTAAGAAGGGACTGGACAACCATTTGTCTGAAATGGTATAGGGTTGGACTAGGTGACCTCCAAGGTCCCTTCCAACTTTTTATTATTATTATTATTGAAGGCCATTGCTATGTTAGTTCTCATTTCAATTTCTTTCCTAGAGTGAAATGTGCCTGTTGTTTTTCCCACTAAGGCTATGCATTGGACTGTCATCTGCATTTACTTCTACACCATAGCTCCAATATCCCTTTTGTGGCCAATCACTGTTGCCATCTTAGATTCCATTAGTATGTATCTGAAATTGAGGGGTTTTTTTTTTAAATCAAATGTGCGTGACTTTGCATTGCGTTGAACTAATCAGCCATTTTCCATCCCTTTGGGAGGTTTTTGCACTCTTTCCCTTCTCTTTTACTGCCCCAAATAAGTTGATATCATCTGCAACTTAATTAGTTCAGCTGCTCAGCTCCAGATAAGTGAAAAAGCTTTGGTGCCAATGCAGATCTTTGTGGGAGGGATGCCCATACACTAGGCATCTCTCCATTGGGGAAATGAAAGCCTTATTACTTGCTTCCTGTCCTTTCACTTCTTGAGCCAGTTAGGATTCTGCGAGAAGTCTCGTTCAACTTAAAAAGTCAGGGGTGCTTTCACTGACTGTTGCCTTTACCCACAAGATCATGAAAGGAAGAAGGGCACCGGTCTAAATGTCAATCGAATTCCTGCGGGTAGCCAGGAGATGGGAAAACCCGACTCCCCTTGGCTGTTGTATCTCTCCCCTCTGCTTCCTCTTTGCAAGGGGGCCTAATTGAATTATCTCCAAAGTTCAGGTCCAGATTTAATGCCATGGCTTTTGTGGAATGTAATAGAAAGCCTCATTTGCTTGCTGCAGCTGCTAATTGCCAGGAGCGATGCAGAGCGAAGTGTTGCCTCTGTTAAGGACACAGCAAGGGCTGAGTCCCTCGGAAATTAACTTGGCAGCTCAAAGAGCATCTTTATCTGGGGAGCCTGTTACAGCTTTGGTTTTCATGGTCATCTCTACCATGTCAGAGCCTTCAAGGGAGTAAGATTTGTGCACGTGTAGGACCCAACTCAGGAACATGCATTTATTGACATGATTGCGTAGAAATGACACCCCCCTTATTTCTTATGCTCAGAAGCTCCATAGTCCTTTGGTGGGACCTTGAAATGCACACCATCTGGCATTTGGCAGGAATGTGTTTGTAAGGCCTGGCTAGCCTGTGCCCATCTATTATATTTCATTGAAGGCTTTTTCACCTCGTTGTGGACCATATGCAATTTGACTGAAGTAGCTCATGCTCCTCTCATTGGAAAGTGCTGACTGTCAACAGGTGTGGACCCCAAATTTTCAGTTTCATAGGCAGCAGTTTCCTCTGACCCATCAGATTTAGGACTTGGAGTATCTTCCTGGACAAGTAATAACTTCAGTATCTGGATCATCCTAGGTTGACCAATGGTTGATTATTGTTAACGGCATGAATTCAGATTGATCTGACAAGCACATACTCTCCTAAACATCCCTTTCTCTTTCAGACCTGCAACAGGCGCACAGCACACCCATGTCCCCATCAGGATTCTCAGCAGATTGGAGCAATGCTAGTAGCCCAAGAAGTGTTGTTAGTTCTGGAAAGCATCCAAGAGTCCATGGTAGGAAAAGAAACTTTTGTTTCACGGTTTGGGGCAAAGACCCAATCAGCTGTAAACATTTTGTTAGACTGGACTCCACTATTTGATTTCTAAGACATTGTCATGACTTGTTTGAATTGATCTCGGTAAGATAGAAGGGTAGGCAGAGTCCTCTTCAAGTATTATATATAGCAATAGCAATAGCACTTAGACTTATAAACCACTTCACAGTGCTTAAGAATCCGCTCTAAGTGGTTTACAGAGTCAGCGTATTGCCCCCAACAATCTGGGTCCACATTTTACCGACCTCAGAAGGATGGAAAGCTGAATCAACCTTGAGCCACCAGGATCGAACTCTTGGAGTGAGCAGTGAGTTAGCCTGCAGCACTGCATTCTAACCACTGAGCCACCACGGCTCATTCTTCTCATATATGGGAAGAAGTAACATGAATATGGTGGGGACTGAGGACAATGCATTTAACATGGTCCTTGGCTCATGTGTTTGCCCTCTGTTGCTTAGGGACATAATCAGGTATAATAGGCACTTAGTTCTTCCAGGTGAGATCTCTTTAAACACTTAGATCCCGACAGATGTAAGCTTGGCTTTGTCATGCCGAGTTTCTGTCACCTTTGTGTTCACATGCAATTACTTATCCCCTTTCTGTCCCCTATTCCTCCCTTTCCATCTGCTGAGAGAATGGGCACCTTTTTAATCTCACAAGCCTAGATATGGAGGCAAATAGGGGAGAAAAGGAGCAGTTAGTATTTCAGAAAGCAATTTGCTCAAAGAGAAAGTTTGACATGCCCCTTAATATGGTCTTTAATATTTCATTTTCACCTATGCCTTCTGGAAAAAATGGAAGGAAATTTGCATTCCAGATGCAAGCTTGTTATTGGGGAAAGATTACTTTTCACCTCTTGTCAGAGAGAAGCTGCTCAGAGAGAAGGCCAGGGCAATGAGCCTCGTTTCTGATTGGTGCAACAGAACCACTAGCCTGGTTTTAGTCAGGGAACCAAAATGCAAACTGAAACCCAACTGTCTTTCCAAATGTTCCCCTAAATTTGGCGGTATGGTTTTCCAGCTTAAAAGATTGCTTAGAAAAACTCTTGAGATTGCAAGATGATGTACCACAACCTTTATTTCTAAGTTACCCATTATTGATGTTAGTTTTAACAACATGGAAGAATGCTTTGTTCGTAGTGTATGTATGTGCATGGGGTAAGAAAATGAATGAGTGCGTGATAGAACCAGCTTGGTCTAGTGCAGGGGTAGGCAACCTTGACTCTTTTATGACTCGTGGACTTCAACTCCCAGAATTCCTGAGCCAGCATGGCTCAGCTTGGAAATCTCTCCCTTTCCCCTCAGCATGGCTGGCTCAGGAATTCTGGGAGTTGAAGTCCACGAATCATAAAAGAGCCAAGGTTGCCTACCCCTGGTCTAGTGGTTAAGACATCAGGCTAAAAACTGGGAGACCATACATTCTAGTCCCATGAAAGCCAGCTGGATGATCTTGGGCTAATTACCAGGAGACTGTGAATTCTAATCCTGCCTTAGGCATGGAAGTTGGCTGGGTGACTCTGACCTAATCACCAGGAGACTGTGAATTCTAGTCCAACTTTAGTCATGAAAACCAGCTGGGTGACCTTGGGCCAATCACCAGGAGACAGTGAGTTCTAGTCCTGCCTTAGCTACAAAAGCTGGCTGGGTGACCTTGGCTCAATCACTCTCTCTCTCAGGCCAACTCACCTCACAAACTTGTTGTGGGGAAAATAGGAGGAAGACGGAGTGTTCAATATATTCTCCGTCTTAAGTTGTTTATTAAAGGACTAATACTTACTGTGGTATTTTATGATCTATGACGAATGTTTCCTAATATGATATTATGATTAATGTTGATTGCTTTAATAAAATTTTTTTTAAAAAAACAATAAAGGTAGGATTAAAAAAAATAACCATTTTAAAATGCAGCTTTAAAAAATCCCTTCTCAGATGTAAACATGAGACAAACCAAGTTTAAGTGGGAAAAATTAAAAAAAAAGGTAAGAAAAGTCACATTTGGCATACTTCTAATTTTTCCTACAGTCACCCCTGGCTTTAGTGCTTTGCAACCTGATTTAAAATTCTGAAATTCTGCAAAACTGTTGGCTAGTTCAAGTAAAGATACGGTGGTGGGATTGGTCTGGCAGACTTTTAAAATAATGCCATCTCATTTCTTGTTTTTGTAAGCATTATTCTTATGGGGTGCCCTTCTAAGCTGATTCTCTCTCTCTCTCTACATTCCAGCAGAGAGCAGCAGAGCATCACTGGATATTCAGTGAAAGCTCAGCTTTCCCCCCAAATTCATTCATTCTTTTTCTTTCTTTCTTTCTTTCTTTCTTTCTTTCTTTCTTTCTTTCTTTCTTTCTTTCTTTCTTTCTTTCTTTCTTTCTTTCTTTCTTTCTTTCTTTCTTCCTTCCTTCCTTCCTTCCTTCCTTTCTTTCTTTCTTTCTTTTAAATAGGAGGGTTGTCTTAGATTCAACTGGAAATATTTTAACAGAAAAGGATGACAGGACTTTTTTTCTCTTTAATGCTTCTCTTGAAGAGGCAGGAGAGAAAAATAATTTTAAACTCAGGGTCATCAAATGTTTTTTTTATTCATTCTGGTACCCTGGATGCTTTATTACTATATCTCCATGTGATTTTACCTATAGAGAAGCCGCTTTTTCTATTAATCATCCTCAATAAATGCTGAAAACCAAAGTTGAGCATTGCAGTGAAAAAAGTAAGGGCAGGAGAACTAATTTCTGTGGTGTTTTGCTTCCTTCCTGGTGCCCTAAGCATGTGTTTACTTTGCTTAATGGTTAAATCCGGATTGGTCAGGCAACTATTTTTTTTCTCCTGAATCTTTGACAGCATGTGGGAGAGGATATGAAAGCAGTTTCTATTTCTTTATCTCATTCTCAGATTGTTTTTGTGCTACTTTAATTGTTGTAAGGTGATCAAGGACTTCCATCCTCCATCCATCCATCCATCCATCCATCTACTGCCTCCCTTGCTGCCTTCTGCTACCTGACTAGAAAAAGTCTTCAAGAAAGATGCTCATTCAAGGAAAGTGTAAAAAGTCAAGATGACTGAAGAATGCTAGGTAGTTAATTGTACAGGACATCTACCTATATCCCTCAAGAAGTTCATAAACAAGTGCCAGTGATGTGTAGGCCATTCATGATAATCAGTTCTTGATATGTTGGATGGATGGATGGATGGATGGATGGATGGATGGATGGATGGATGGAAGGAAGGAAGGAAGGAAGGAAGGAAGGCTTTCCTTTACTACCTACACCCAAAGAAAATGATCAGGAAGCCAAAAATCCATGGGATTGTTGAATATATCTAAATGCAAAGCTTGTATTCTCTGAAAAAACCAAGGTTTCTTCCTCTTTAATGTTTGTTGAACTCTGGTGTTTAAATACTGGCCCGATTCTCAATAGTTCAGCTTTAAAGAGCTCTAAAACCGAAAGTAAGACTATTAGGTACTATTTGAACAGTGTGTTTATATAGTCTGCTCTGGTGCTAAATATATGCAACTCCTTGTGTACTTCTGTGCTTTGCTGCCATTGCTTCATTATGGGATTCTCATTGCCAGATGAGCCTTGAGCTGAGAAGCTGACTCTCCAACCAAGAGGCCACTCGGAAGCCCTTTCAAATGCTTAATGAGGCACCGGCATTACTGTGGACAAGGACTTTCCTTGCAATTTATGTGCAAGGCCTCTATCACATCTTTCCCAAGTACCCTGTGTCCATAAATCCTTCTCAGTTATTCATGAAGTTGTGTCTATGATGAGCAGCCGATCTGGCCAAGTTGGATATTCTGGGAGAAAGGATTGGATGTGGTGACTCCCAAAAGGGCTTTACAAATAGTTGTAAATAGCTGGTTTGTATTGTGTGTGCTCTCAAAGTGCTCAAATGCCCCGATGAAAGACCAGTTTCTATTTGCAGGATAATCATGCAATAAAGCTGCCCTTGCAATTTATTCTTTCAGGTTGCAGGAAGTGTGGTACAATGGTTAAGTTGCTGGAGTGGGAGTAGGAGACCCAGTTCTAATCCCACCTTAGGCACGGGAGCCAACTGGGTGACTTTGGGCTAGTCATTCTCTCCCAGCCATACACTGGAAAGTGAATATACCTGTTTGTCTGTCCGTCCATCCATCCATCCATCCATCCATCCATCCATGAAGAAGACAATGACAAATCCAAATTATGTTTAAGATGCATTTAAGGGTAAGATCCAAAGAGTCCATCAGGATAATGATATGAGAAAGTGAGTGGTTCCTAAATTAACAAGAATAATAGAATCTTCAGAGTTTTGTTGAAAAACTAAAACAAAGTTGGTGAACCCTCCCCAGATGCACCTTAGGGCCATTATAAAAAGGATGACCCACTCTTTTACTGACCCACCGATGCAAGGGGCAGATTAAAAAGGTCTCTGTTGATGAGTTCCAAGGGCAGCCAGCAAGAGAGGAAACTGCTTCTTTAAGTAATCTGGTGCCAAATCAAAAGCCCAGCCAGAAGCAGCAGAGTGGACCAAATCATTGCTCTAATACTAGTTGCCTGCCTACACATGCCATTTAACATATTTCATATTTTATTTCCTTCTGCCGATAAGTAAGCTAAGGAAAGGTCTCGGGCTTGTATTCACAAATGTATTTCCTTAGAAGATGACTATTTTTTTCCTTGGGAAAGAACACTCAAGAGGGCAAGAGGGTAGAATCCATAGTTTGGGAAGGACACTGGAAAAGATCTTCCGCATTATCTTCTGTAGATGATACGAATTAGTTTAGGGTTGAGAGGACACCATCACCATCTGCATATGTAAATAGCCAGTCAGGTTCATAACAAGAGAAGCAATCCCTTAGATCAGGGATAGCGAATGGTGGCCCTTTCATGACTTGTGGGCTTCAACTCCCAGAGTTCCTGAGCCAGCATGGCTCCATGAGTCATGAGTAAATTTCTCTTTCTCTTTGATCTGCTCTTTACTATTCTAGTTTTCAAGGTTGTAATGTTTTTGTTACTGCTTTTTTTTTTTTTTGCATTTATAACCTGGGACAAATCAGTGTTAGAGGACCTAAGAGAAGTCCCAACTTCCATCTGCTTCTTAGGAGCTCCAGTCTGGACATTTGGAGGACAGCTAGCTGTGTAAACAAGTGCTGAGCCTAGATTGTTTCTCATTCCAGTTCCAAACATGGTTGAAGAACATTGTCAGACGTTGTCATTGGTGCAGACTTCTCCCAACAAGCTGCTTCTCTCTTGTCCAGGGAAACTGACAGGGTTTTCCCTTGACCTTGTTTATGTAGGTGACCAGTAGAAAGATAGGGAGAGAAGACAGCAGCAATTAACACCAATTTGAGACATACTTGAGGGACTGCATCAGGGTGTTGCACCAGGGCTGGGCAGGTAATGAAGCATCTGGGGTCAGCATCTGGTGTAGAATAGCCAAGGGAATATCTCTTCCTGGTGCCTTCTAAAACAGGAATAACAGAACTTGGAAACGGTGACAACACACCTTAATTGACATGTAGGAGTGCTAATTAAAGCAGTTTAAAAATGCATGTGTGATTTCAGCCTAAATGTCACAAGGAAAGAAGACCTTCACGAGGCACGACTCCCATTCTTTTCTTCTTCTTCTTTTGATTTAAAACTTATTTGGCACCAGTTACCTGCTGAAGTCTAGAACTGAGCACATAACGGACAGACCTGATTTGTGACAGGACTGATCTGGGGGGGTGGGATGAGGGGAGAGTCCCCTGGTTTAAAAATCAAGGAAGGTACTGTATCTGTTTTAGCAAACAAGCAAGCAATGACAAATAAGTTATAGCCTAAACCAGGGGTTCTCAACCTTGGCAACTTTAAGACTTGTGGACTTCAACTCCCAGAATAAAGTTGCCAAGGTTGAGAACCCCTGGCCTAAACTATGTTTCCTTCCATTTCTTGCGCCTCTATGGGTATCTTCTGTACAATTGTGACCTACAGAAGACGCCTAATGGTAAAAACCAATTTGTGAGTAATGCTATAAGGTGTTATGATTTTAATCTTTTCCCATTGCTGCAGAAAATTATGTGCCTGATCAGCTTGTCCAAAACCCAGTTGGCATTTATTTGAACCTCTCCTCTTCTTTCTTTGATGGACTCATGAGATTTATCCTAATCTGGATTGGATCTACCCACCCAGAGAGGCTTTGGGTGATTATTTAATGAGACTTTCAGGGGAAATACGTTTGCAGTTTTCTACAAGTTGGTTCATCTCTCATTTGCTGCAGGTGGAAAGGAAGCAAACCAATTTATGTGTGTGTGTGTGTGTGTGTGTATTTCCCAACCTGTTGTTATAATTGTATGTGGTCCTGTATTGTTTACTCCTTTTCAAAACTGTTTTAAGCCATTGTGCACTGCTCATTTTGATCATTTTGGCAAAGTGCATTATAGATGAATAAGAGTAATGATTTAAAGACACTAAAGTGGAAGGGTATATTATATTTTGATTTGGATATCAGCAAGGGAGCTGATTGTTTGAGCCAGCTGACAAATATGAAGCGAGGATGGTGGAAAAGCTGCAGTTTGTTGATCTTTTCCCCCCTCTTTTTGTTTCTTCTTAGGGAGGGCAAAAAACGTGCTAAAAACCCACAGCTCTTCCAAGTTCTCGCTGTGCAGTTCACAAAACGGCACTTCCCTGCCACCACCTCCTCCTGCCCCACCCGGTTTCCAAGCTGTCCAAGATTCCAGCACCAAGCAAGAGTAAGATGGGATCTGAATGTTTGGGTTGTTTATCTTAATCTCAGAGCCTCTTTCTGCAATCCTCGTTCTACCTTGTACAGTACATTAAGAGGATGTAAACCTCAGAAATGCTGGATTATCTCAGACTGGAGCAATATAGAACTCACAACAATTCATGAATACTCTAAAGCAGGATCCTAAATATTACGGATTGCATTTTTAAACCAAGTACCAACATTAATATATTTTTTTTTTAAAAAAAGAACTTGAGATATCAATAGAAGTGAATATATGTAGGTCAGGATTAAATTATGGGAAGCCTCGGTGCTCTCTGAACTTGGCGGTTTGCCTGCAGATGTTTCATTAGTTAACTAGGTAACATCATCAGTGTTAGTAAGTGTGGGGTTAGCTCCTTGTATATACAGTGGCTTGCCCTACTACCAGTGTTGTTGAGGGCGTTGTTTTCTCCCTGATAAGGAGGAGCTAATCAATGAGAAACCCACATCCCCACCAACATTGGCAGGCAAGCTACTATACATACAGGAAGCAAACCTCACACTCACTGGCACTAATAATAATAATATTGGAGGTCATCTAGTGCAACCCCTTGCTCAGGCAGGAAACCCTATACCATTTCAGACAAATGGCTGTCCAGTCTCTTCTTAAAAACTTCCAGTGTTGGAGCATTCACCGCTTCTGGAGGCAACTCATTCCACCGATTAGTTGTTCTAATTGTCAGGAAGTTTCTCCTTAGTTCTACGTTGCTTCTCTCCTTGGTTAGTTTCCATCCATTACTTCTTGTCCTGCCTTCAGGCGCCTTGGAAAATAGCTTGACCCCCTCTTCTTTGGGGCAGCCCCTGAGATATTGGAAGACTGCTATCATGCTCCCACCCTCGCCCTTCTCTTCCTTAAACTAGACATACCCAATTCCAGCAACCGTTCCTTATATGTTTTAGCCTCCAGTCCCCCCATCATGATGGTGTTTCCTAGTCTGATAATGAAACATCTACATGCAAACAACCAAGCTCTGAGCAGGGAGTTGGATTAGAAGACCTCCAAGATCCATTCCAGCTCTGTTATTATGTTAATAACTGTTAAAGAGCACTAAGAAGACATCGTTTTTAAAACACTTTCCCTCCCACTCAGCTAGGCCATGGGTGTCAAATTGCCGGCCCACGGGCCAGATGCATCACACCAAAACCGTGCCTACTCCATTGCCGGCAATGGGGGATAAGTCACAATACGTCACGACACGTCATGTGACGTTGTGAGTTTGACACCTCCGAGTTAGACTAACAACTGATGACCCAACACTTCAACTCCACTGTTTTGCTCATGATGCTTGAAGAAAGCTCAGGTGAGAATTAACAAGATGGTGGTTGGCTGGGGACTTCCGGCTGAATAGCATCCTTTCTGCTTCTCATCTAACTTTTGATTGAGAGCCACCTTGCAGCAAACCCAGAGTTCACCCTATGCTGACTCATCTTCTGGTTGTGCCAGATGCTAGAATAAATTGCCTGCTACTTCCTCTAGCACCAAGTAGGCAAATCTACATACTTCGCATATTATTCACAGGCACCCCTTATGATGGATCATCAGGGTGGCAGGAACAAATGCGGGTGGGAAATGAATCCCAACTATCCTGTCTCCCTATTTTGCACTTAAAAAGCGACAAATCATGGGATGAATCCGTGCCTGGCTAGAAGGGAACATTTCTCATTGGATGGGGCAGCCCTCTGTACAAGTGCCCAGCTATTTAAGTAAATGGGCAATTATCATTCCAGGCAAGTAAATCAATCCATTAGTGAAATATCAGCTGACTCCATCCTTTTTTTTTTTTTTTGCTGCCCCTTTGAATTCCCACATTTATGTAGAGAACAACGTTGTCCTTGGAGCTTGCATGAAATAATGTTGGTGTCATTCTAAATTTATGGGCAATTACACAATAATTGACCGCTCTATTGAAAATTCATTTGGTTGCAAAGGAGAGCAGAGTAGGGGAGTGACGGAGGTACATTTCCTGGGGTTTCTCCTATCTTTGACATCAGGCCGCTGCGCATGTCCCAAACTTTGCTTTCTGGTCATGGAGAAGAAAAGGTTGGTAAGTCCACTAGTTTAGATGATCCCAAGATTACAGATACATTTAAATAAGAGAAAAAGGGGGACAGATCCTATTTCACATAAAACGCTTGCCCCTTTTGTTCAGCAGGCAAAATATGTTTGCTTGCCCAAAGAGCTGCTTGAGTATGGAATTAAACTCTGAGCTGGATGGATGAATTTCACTGTCTATATATCTGATTAGGATTATATAGGTTAAACAGAATAAGTCAGCATGATTCTACATCTTGCTTTTCTATTTACAAAGCATGGTATCTGTCTTACATGTGTAAATTCTGCGACGGCCATTTCCAACTGAATGTTTTGTCTCATTAAGGCAATTTAGATCCACAGTGTTACACTAGGTCTATGATGTGAAGACCAGTTGGATTGAAAACATGTTATTCTACCCTCCTCCTCCTTTATTAGTCTACTTCTAATGGCAATCTTGCCAGACTAGAACTTTCTGCCTTAATAGATATTATTAGGATGGACGGACTAGAAGACCTCCAAGATCCCTGCCAACTCTGTTATTCTGTTATAATTGTTAGATTGAATGATGGGAGTTCCTTTTTTAAAATTTCTTTCTACTTACGAACACATAATCTTAGGGGAGTGTTGGATATAAGAACCTAAAAACTATACTTCTAATATACAGAAAGGGTATGTGAACAGAAGCGTCACAGCTATTCTGATTGCTCTTCTCCCTAAAACTGTCTAGATACAGGGGTTCTCAACCTTGGCAACTTTAAGACTTGTGGACTTCAACTCCCAGAATTCCTCAGCCAGCAAAGCTGGCTGAGGAATTCTGGGAGTTGAAGTCCACAAGTTTTAAAGTTGCCAGGGTTGAGAACCCCTGGTCTAGAAGATTTTAGAAGTGAACATACTGCTGCCTCTTAGTGACTCTGCCCCATTTCTCTGGTTTTCTGACACCGCAGCATTTTGTAGCAGAGAGGAAATGGAGTTACTTAATTTTATGTATTGATTTAAAAATCTTTCTAAGTCACTTATGGTTAGCATAAATCCTTTGTGATGTACCAAGTAAAAATATAAAGCACGAGTTAAGCAATTACATAAAATCCAATAGAAGCATTCATATAATGTTGCTAAACTCAAGACAAGCAACAAATATCCAGAGATGGGCTTGAGCAGAGAGAGATGTCTTAAGGATGAAGCAGACTCATTTTAATTTCCTCTAACAATTGTCTTGTTGAGTGGATATCTGTGTGATGTCCCTTGGAATGTAAGTTGACAGCTGTAGCTGAAATTTGAATAGGTTCTGTGCTACCCAGTCTGCCTGCTCAACTAAGTGGTATGTTTGTTTTGTTTTGTTAGAACAAGTAGATGATTTCTAGGCAATAACAGCAGCCTGGTAGTGTCTATGTTGCCTGAATCATCTTCACCTCTGCCCATCATTATGTGAGCCAGCAAGATGCTGACTTTAAGTTCTGAGATCTAATGGATGGAAATCAAGGAGAGAAGCAACCTAGAACTGAGGAGAAATTTCATGACAGTTAGAACAATTAATCAGTGGAACGACTTGCCGCCAGAAGTTGTGGGTTGCTCCAATACTGGAGGTTTTCAAGAAGAGACTGGACAGCCATTTGTCTGAAATGGTATAGGGTCTCCAAGGTCCCTTACCATAACTGGAAAAGTATCATTTCCAGTTCTTTGAGAATAGAACCGTAGCAACACCTGGAACCTTTTATCGGATTTCACACAGGAATGCTATTTTTAAGGTGCTTGTTTCAGGTTTGTGTAAGGTGGCAGGCACAATGTACTGACGCGCAAGTGACAAAGGCTGTTGCTAACTTTGCCTGCTCTTTAGGGGTAGGGAGAGATAGAGAGAAGGGCTGAGGGACAGCTTTACAAGTGATGGTGTAGCCCAGGGGTCTTCAAACGTGGGCTGAGGGACAGCTTTACAAGTGATGGTGTAGCCCAGGGGTCTTCAAACGTGGCCCTTTTATGACTTGTGGACTTCAACTCCCAAAATTCCTCAGCTAGGCACGCTTCCCATTCTGAAATCACTCACAGCTCCTGGCAGACTTGTAAAAGAGAGATCTTCAGTTCAGGAAATCTGCAATAAATATGTAACTGGGCCAAGGAGGTGAGAATGGTAGGCTGGATACACTGTCAGGTGATTGCTACCTAGCTTGATATGCTGGGAAAGGAGTAAAGGTAAAGGAATCCCTGCGTATTTTACTCCACTAGTCGTTGCCAACTCTAGGGGCAGTGCTCACCTCCATTTCAAGGTCATTGAGCCAGCATGACCTTTCTGTGGTCATGTAGCCAGCATGACATCACGGAGCTCTGTTACCCTCCCATCAAAGTGGTACCTATTTATCTACTCGCATTCGTATGCTTTCAAACTGCTAGGTGAGCAGGAGCTGGGGCAAGTAACGGGGACTCACCCCATTGTGCAATGCTCGGCTCTCAAACCTGGGCTATTGACTTTCCAGCTTATAAGACCATCTTAACCACTGAGCCATCATGCCACCCCTGAGGAGAAAAGGAGTGTGAAAAAATTTCACATTTCTAAGTTACTAGTATTCAAATGCTCATAAGTGAGAGGACTTGAAGGAATCTGGACTCTAAGATGCCAGATCAGTCTTCCCTGGTACCCTCAGGTTTGTAATCAAGACCACAAATTCTACAATTCCTACTCACATGCACCAAAACGTGTATCCTCAAAACAAAATTAGCTGACAGCATAGAGAAATGGTCTCTTTTGTCATATTTTGACCTGTTCTTTTGTCATTTATTTAAAGAGAAAAATTATTTGCCAGTCATTTACTGTCTGTTTCTCAGGTGCTCCTGTACATGCTATCTTGATCCTCCAGAGGACTTCATGAATCAGCAGCTGGACAAGGATTCTGTGAAGACGATCAAAGAGTCTCCAGATGAAAACCAATCCTTCCCCACCTTGCCTTACAACCAGCTTTCTGGAGTTTCAGGCCCCGTATCTCTCAGCGATGACCAGGAAACAGTTCTTACTCCAGAAGAGGTAGCAGAATACCTAGAACTCAGCACAGAAACTGATTGTCAAAGGTAAACATCTACCAAACATCAAAGTTCAACGTTCAGTATGAAGAGTTTGTGTGAGAACAGGCATAGTCCAGCATGGGACAACTTGGTGAGACCAATTCGCCATGGTCAGCTCACCACGGCCAACTCAAGGCAGGACAACTTGTGGTGGGACAATTCAATTTAAGTATTTAAAATAATTTTAAAAAACATTTTAATTTTGGTCATTCACATTTCATTTTGTATCCTTTCTTTAATTATTCTATTCCCCCATTTCTTTGATATTAGTGTCCTGTCCTTGTTTTGTGGTAAGTTGTCCTGTGTTGAATTGGCTATGGAGAGTTGTCCCGCAGTGAGTTGGCCACAGTGAGTTGGCCATGGCAAGTTGGCCATGTGGAGTTGCTGTGCTGAGTTGGCCATGGGAATTGTCCTAGACACTAAAAAGTAGGCCCCTTGCATTTAGAAACATGGAGTTTGATGCATCTTTCAGATTTAGTATTCTGTCCGTGTCTCCTTCATCTAATCCTAATTTTGAATCATTCTATTTTTGCTTCAAAAGCTTTATTTTTAAACAAGAGCACATAAGATGGCATATGGCATATTTATTTTAATGTATTATTTTGCCCAATATGTTCTCCTTTTTGCATGCTATACATTTTTAGGTTATTTTTAATTCCCAGTTACGTGCCTACATGCAGATTCCATTTATATATGTATAGTCAGAAAAAAATAGAGATCATGCATGGAAACTCTGCGAATATTAAAATTGAAACTTGGTTATTCTTTAACATTCCCAACACGAAGTTGTGGTTGAGTCAAGCTCTTCCTAATGAAAGAATGCAGAAGTGGTCAGTGGTACATCTGGCCTTGTGGCTTCAGGATTATCCATGAATATTGGCCACATCCCAGTCTGATTCTATGCCTCTTTCTCTCCAACTTGTATGTCTATGGAGATTCTCAGTCATCCAGGTCGTGGTTGTAAATATGGTATTTACAATACAGAACCTTCAGTTCTAAGAAGGTTCCACACCCATTTGCACTATTGAGCTGACCCTGAGGGCACAGATAAACCTCCAAGTAGCTTCAATGACTCTCAGAAAGAATACTAATGACCAGATGACTGCAAGGAATATAAATCCTTCCATTCTCCACCATTCAGTCAGAACCCAAGAAGCTTCTTGGATGAGAAGTGAAACGTCTTCAAGCAAAAACAAATAAAGTCCAGTTGCCATTTGAAAAAGCACTTTTGGGACTTCGCCTTGTAGATAGGCAAGACTCCATGGAGACCCAAAGACCTCATAAAGCCCCAGCTCCAGCCTACCAACTGCTGAAACAAATGTCCCATAACTGCTGCTTTGGTGGTTTGAGGACAGCTTGTCCTTACACTTTGGTAAGGGGCTGTGACACGAAGTAGCAGATTTTATGGGAAGCACAGTGACTCCACTGAGATAATTACAGCTCTTTGTAAACCCTAGGCGGGCTAACGGCTGCCAACTTAATGTTTCCGGCAATGTTTAACAATCTTCAGCTGATTCTGGGTGCCTGTGACATTCCAAGCCACATCTCCTCTTGAGGCACAAAAAAATGTACTGGTATACTTCCTTTGTGCCTGCAGTGGCAGAGTTATTTTAGTTTTGACAAATATAAAACTTTATCTTCTGCAGGGACAAGCTAAGTGATTTCTGCGAGAAAAAAATAATCTTGTTAAAGTTGCAGCCTAAGCATTCAAAAGCTATTCCAAATGCTTAACTTAGTTTTACTGCAAAACACCCATTTTAGTGTTCTGCTACTGCCTCTGCAACTTAATAGAACTACAACTATTAGAAGACTTACTATTAGTTTGTCATGGTTCCGACTAATGAAACATTATCTCTGTGACCTCCCATTCCATCTCCCATATAGAACAGTGTTTCTCAACCTCAGCATCATGAAGAGGTATGGACTTCAACCCCCAGAATCCCCCAGCCAATGCATACTGGCTAGGAAATTCTGGGACTTGAAGTTCACACCTCTTCAGGCTGTCACAGTTGAAAAACACTGCCATGGAGTTTTACATTCCTTCTACTATACAGTTATAGGAAATGAGCTGCTTTAATGAATTTCTCATGGATGATGGAAATTTCAGAGACAATCTTTTGTGCTCATCTGCCTGTAGATGCCACCATCCAAAGCATCCATGTAAGCAGGCAGAACTGCGTTTTAAAGTAACACAGTTCTGAAATCCAAGCCATTATGAAGCCAGAGTTGGTTAGAGTTCTTGGGCTAAGTGTTCTTTCTACACTGGATATGTGCAATCCATTTGCAACAGAAGTTTCAGAGCACCTGCAAAAAAGAGAGGTACTTGATCAACCACGCTCAGAGCTCTTTTTACATTAAATTACCTTACTACATTACAATCTACAGTCTCCAAAATACAACTGCCCAATAAGAAAGCTAATATTTTATTTTAACACATTATTCTTATTCCAAACATTTTTTTTTTGAATGAGTTGCAAAGTCTTGAAGAATTCCACATGGCCATGTACTGAGACACAACACAAGCAGATCTGCATCAACTTGTTTGCCCCTTTTGTGTTCAGGAGGATAGGCCCAGTCTTGGAAGCCTTTGTGGTCCCCCTTACCTCTGAGGTGGGCTTTCTGGAGCATTCGCCACACCCTCTTTTAATGCTAGTCTGCTGTTTCTGAAAACTTTAGGGCAGGATGTGGGCTGAGTGCAGTGTTTGATCTGGAGGCAGATGCATTCAGGGCTGGTGGCAAAAATGTTTCTCATCCCTTAGATCTGATCTGTGGTTACGGAGTGGTGAAAAACCCCAGCAGACAGTTATTCATACATATATTGTGCCCTATAGATTGGTAAGACAGGGGAAGGAGAGGTTTGGTTGCCATGCAAATGTCTCCCTTGATGACTAAAACACCTAATAACTTTTAAAACATCTTTTAACTTGGATTTTGAGGGATTCTTTGTTAGGTCTGGAACCTAGGAACTGAAGATCTCCTAGATCAGAATGAAAAGAGCGATGGGCTCTTTCTTTATAGGTGGGATTTGGGAGCAAATATCCAGGGGGTTCTACTTCAGCAAAGGTCCCCACGGTGGGTGGATTTCTCTATCACGTTTAAAGTGAACTAATACATTTATTTACCTGTCAAAGAAAGGTAATGGGGAATAGGACTCTGTAAATCTTCCATACCCAGCTCCATAAGTGGAGTACTGTGAGTGGTAAGGTTTCCTTACCAGAACAGCAAGATGATTATGGAGTGAATTAGACTGAAATGTAGAAACACTGTTTGTTGTTCAATTGCTAAGTTGTGTCTGACTCTTTGTGACCCTGTCTTTTCCAATGAGAGAAATATTGAGGAGTATTCAACTATGAATTAAAATTACGGTCACGGTGTTAGTGGAAAACAATATGTACATTCTTATCTTGTTGGTTAGTCATGCGAAGCCTTTGTTATATTTTGTTTATTCTTTTAATTGCATTTTTGTTTTGTTCTATAGAGTTTTATCATGCAGGTTTTTTTTCTTCTGTCTTGATGACCAGCCTTGCAGAGTTATTTATTGAAGAAGGGTGGCCCTGTACATTTTCTAAATAAAGAAATGAAGTGAAGAACAACATGTCCTTGTTTAAGTGGCATCCATCTTGTTAATTTAACATCCTCGGTGACCTTGTATTTTAACTGAGCTGATGAGGAATCCAGACATGAAGACTCTCACACGGTTGCTAGCCAAAATAGTCCTCTATAATATTGGTTTTCCTTTCTGGGTCTTGGTAGCTGAGCCAGCATTTTCACCTACATTTCTCCTCTCTTCAGTACAGTAAACAGCAATGTTATTTCTATGGAGATCTGTGGCCAGTCTCTAGCAAAGGATTATTTGCGGTTGCTTAAGACAGTGTTTTTCAACCTTGTCAACTAGGAGATGCATGACTTCAGCTCCCAGATTCCCCCAGTTAGCCGGTATGGTGGCTTGGGAATTCTGGGAGTTGAAGTCCACATATTTTCCAGTTAAGAAACATTGGCTTAAGAGATCATGCATGCTTAGTAAAAAGGTTAAATTCCCCCTCAGCTTACCAGTTATTTATTGGGCAGCATTGACTAAAGAAAGCAATTGGCAAAATGAAGATGATTAAGCAGACAATATAATAAAAAAACATTATTATTTTACCAATAAAGCTTTTAAGGACAGCATTAGTTGGGAGGGTTTGTGCCCAGGATCCATAGCAAAAAGGGTACAATTTTTAAGGAAAAAAAAATAAGATTTCGAAGTACTTACTGTAGGCAGCAAAACATTTTTTTTAATAGCATGACTTTTAATGGCATGACTTTAATGGCAGTGTATGTTGGTGGAAAGTCTTGGTATGAACAGAATATATAATCGGAATAGCAAGTAACCCTTAAGGCTGTTTGTTAGCACTTCATTCCATTTTTGTAGATAAGCAACACACGCACACACTCACACACACACATCCCTAATCCATTCAGTTCGGCTGGGCTTGCATGAGAGAAAATGACTGGGCAGTTTGATGGAAGACAGATGCACAACAGATTTTCCTTTCTTATATTTTCTGCTGTTTAACTCTCGGAGTTGTGACAGAATGAATCCAAACAACTCATCACATGGAGTGATGTGTGTTCCTTCTTCACCACTGGCTGAAGACCTCCAGCAATTAAGTGGGAAGATGGAGATGATTCCATCTGCTTCCCTTCACTATTGCACCCCTTATCCTGTCTGAAACTGGTGTGTGTGTGGGGGGGTGTATGTTAGGGATCCTTTTGATTGACAGCATCAGAAATGGTGGTGGAAAAGCTGCAAGAAAGATTAGCCACAGAAAAGTCCTCTTTCTCAGGTGATGACTGCCATCATAGATGGATGATGTTGTTAGATGCGAAGTCGTGTCTGACCCATCGCGACCCCGTTCCTCCAGGTCTTCCTGTCCTCTACCATCTTCTGGAGTCCATTTAAGCTCACTGCTTTAGTGGCTTCCTCCAGCTACCTCATTCTCTGTTGTCCCCTTCTTCTCTTGCCCTCCATCTTTCCCAGCATTAGGCTCTTCTCCAGGGAGTCCTTCCTTCTCATTAGGTGGCCAAAGTACTTGAGTTTCACCTTCAAGATCTGGCCTTCTAAAGAGCAGTCAGATGGATACAACTATAGTATTTCCAGGCTGAAATCTCTTCCTCTAATTTGACTGCCCTCCTTTGAAAATGTCTATGAAGCTCTCAATCATCCAGGTCATGGTTGTTCCAAAGGTGCTTTTCCAAAAGGCAACTGGACTTTGGTGGTTTTTTTCCTTGAAAATGTTTCGCTTCTCATCGAAGACGCTTCTTCAGTTCTGATTGAAGAGTCGGAAGCTTTTATTTTTCTGATGCATTCACAGGGTGCTTGTTTGTTTGTTTGTTTGTTTAGATTTTGTTATGACTCTTGATGCAGTGGTATTACAACACAGTGTTTTTTTTCCTTTTGATCCTAATGAATTGCGATTTTCTTGTTTTATTTGCTGGTTTATGACCGGATTAAAAAAAATGATGGATTGAAGTTTGAGCTCAGGTTGCCGCAAGGATGAAAATTAGCAATTCCCCTCTCAGCATTCACTGCAGGCCCCATCACCATCCATTTGCCATTTTTAGAAACTGTAATCAGTGCCAAAACACATTTAGTGCCTTTCCTCATCGGATGCTGAACTCTTTGCCCTAATTTTGTTCATTTCCTAGTGCAGCTGTTGTAGCTATTGCTTTGGCTATTACGATTTGTGGCCCAATCAGCCAGATGTTTAGACTGGATTTGGCATTGTTATTCACCTATCGAGTCTTCTCCAAGGACCTGCAATAGGCCAATGTTGCTCTTAGAAATTGGTGTTCAAAGATATTGTGGCAAGATGAAAGCTGTTCTAAGTAAAGATGCCTTTTGCAATTGACTGTTGTTTTTTTTCAATGTCAGTGACGGTATTCAAGAGGTGCTCCAGTTATTTTGGGATTTTGCTTTGTTCATTTGCTGTGGCAATTGTTGTGGCTGCCATGGTGACCCGGTGGTTAGAATGCATTATTGCAGGCTAACTCACTGCTCACTGCCAGGAGTTCGATCCTGACTGGTTCAAGGTTGACTCAGCCTTTCATCCTTCTGAGGTCAGTAAAATGAGGACCCAGACTGTTGGGGGCAATATATGGACTCTGTAAACCTTAGAGAGGACTACAAAGCACTGTGAAGTGGTATATAAGTCTAAGAGCTATTGCTATTGCTGCTGTTGCTATTATTATCATTATTATTCAGGTTCTAACACCAGCATTGTCCTCCCTTTCTTCCAAGGGAGCCAGATGACAGTGACTCAACTACTTCCCACATCCTCTTTCCATCCCATAGCTATGGCTATATCTGTGGTCCTCTGGCCATTGAGCTGCTGGAAAATGAGGCGCTGGATGAAGATGAGGATCCCAACATGGTGGAAGGTCCCTGTTCATCCACCAAATTCTTCCACACTTCCTGTCAAACTCCATCATCCAGCCTGAGTGAAGATGAGGCCTCCCTAGGAGGCTCCTTGGTGAATGGCTGGGGATCTGTTTCAGAGGACAATGGCACCAGCACTCGCTGCAGCCTGGTCAGCTCTTCAGACGGTTCCTTCCTCTTAGATGCCAATTTTGCTCAAGCCCTGGCAGTGGCAGTGGACAGTTTCTGCTTTGGGCTGACCAAGAAGGAAGCTGACAGACCTTTGACAGGTAATAGCCTCTGGCCCTTCCCTTGATCACATTGGAGCAGTGGTTCTCAACCTTTTTCAGGTTGAGACCCCACTTGCCCCGCCCATGCGCGCCGCGACCCTGACCCGGGTGCGTACGCGTGCGACGGGCTGATCCGCGCATGCGCAGGGCACACGCACTGAAAAAATAAATAAAAAAACTAAAAAAAAACCAAAATGGCGGACCGCGACGGGCGGATCCGTGCATGCGCGGTGCACGCATGACGGGCCGATCCGCGCATGTGCGGCACGCGGTGCACCAAAAAAATAAAAAAAAAATATCAAAAAATGGCGGACTGCGATGGGTGGATCCGCGTATGCGCGGCGTGCGCACGCCAAAAATAAAATTCAAAAAAAATTCAAAAAAATATTAAAAAAAAAAACCAAAATGGCGGACCACGACGGGCGGATCTGCACATGCGCGGTGCGCGCGTGATGGGCCAATCCACGCATGTGCGGCACACGCGCGCCACACAAAAATTAAAAAAATAAAATAAAAAAAAACCCAAAATGGCGGACCATGATGGGCGGATCCGCGCATGCGTAGCACGCGTGTGACGGGCCGATCTACGCATGCGCGGCACGCGCGCGCCAAAAAAAATAAAAAAAATTAAAAAAAATTTAAAAAAAACACAAAATGGCGGACTGCGACGGGCGGATCCGCTCATGCGCAGCACGCGCGCGACGGGCCGATCCACACATGCACAGCACACGCATGCCGGAAAAAAAATTAAAAAAAATTTAAAATAATCAAAAAAAATTCAAAAAAAAAACAAAACAAAATGGCGGACCGCGGTGTCCGACGACCCCCGCGAAACAGTCGTTCGACCCCAAATGCGGTCACGACCCATAGGTTGAGAACCACTGCATTGGAGGGAACCCCAAACTCTGTTTGAATGTTATCTGTGCTCCATTACAGGACAAGAGATATATACTTTTCCTTTCTTGCAAAGTCGGTGAGTCTGTGGAGCAGACCTCCTTGGTCATCTGGGATTCCAGAATGCCTTCAGCACATTTCCAGTTCAAATTCTAATCCTAGCATTCCGCTTTTAAATTTTAGACTGTGCTAATGGTGTGCCTAAGAAAGAAGCTTCTCCTTTCCTATTTTAATCCCCATAGGACCGAGAACTACTTTTCCACTTCTCTTGGTGATATTTTTGACCAGACATTACGGCTGGAGATGGGGGGAGGATGCTTCTCTTGGGTGTTTTGCTACTAGCCATCCTCCAACTCTCTGAAGTTCCCTAAATTGAAAACAAACAAACAAACAAGCAAAATCTGCAAAACAAAAATTCTAAGAAGACATCATTCATAACATTTTTTTTTAAATGAAGGTATGGAAACCCAGGGTGGCAGATGGACCACTGCAAAACAGAATGTTTCATTTCTAGTCCATTTCATTGCTAAGTGAGAAAATAACACATTCCAGTCCTAAGAAATTTACCACCCTTCTCTGTTCCTTTGAAAGAAATGTCAAAAGCAAGCTCACTTTCATATAAGGGATGAGAACTAGTAGAAAACATTTTCAGAAGTTTTCTGCATGGCATTCTTTTTTTTCTTTTTTTCAAAGAAGTTAAAAGTGCTAGAAAACAAGAGCAGAATGAAGAATTGGAGAAAAGCTTGATCGAAGGGCACTTACTTTGCAGCCAGGGGGATCTAAGATAAATCTCCTGCCTGAAATTCCGAAGAATCATTATCTGTCAGTCACAACAATATTAGGATAAAGAAACCCAGCAGAAAGCCAGTTTTCTGGCTTCTTACCCAGCGTGAATCACCGAGGCTGGATTATCAACAGATATAGCAAGGCAAATGGCTTCTCTTGTGCTAGAAAAGCTAAAGATTTGCAACTTGTTGAGAAGTAAAACATTTCAATGCACTTTAGTTCGGTTCAGTTAAATAAAATTGGGATCCTTGCCAGTTGTTGCAACACCATTCATTGTTAGTTAACTTGGTGGCCCAAGATATTGGCAGGTGAAACCAGGATCTTTCCCCCCCTTTTCCTACAAGTGTGGAAGTAGAGTCAGTTCCCTTGACCTGTCCAAGGATGGTCTTTGGGAGAGCGAAATGGAGTGGGGTTTGTGTGTGTGTGTGTGTGTGTGTGTGTGTGTGTGTGTGCTCTAGAAAGGACAGAAGATTTGATTTATATGGTATCTTCTGTTCAGGTCTGGGCACTTCCATTCAATCTCTGTTCCTGATAATAATGTAGGCAGCCAGGAAAGCAGAACTTGATTTATCACTGCAGTAATTCTCTGTTGCTGTTAGAATAAGGATTTTGTTTTGGGGTTTCCCCCCCCCCTCTCCTTCTACACATTGTGTAGCTGAGAATGCCAAAGTGATGGCACAAGCAGGGAAGCAAAAAAAAAAAAAAAAAAAAGGCAAATTCAGAAGAAGGAAAGGCTTCCAGGTACAAAATATGCAGTCCTGGAGCAAAACAGCCAGATGGCTGCTCCTATGCACCTTCTCTCAAAGGCTAAGATGAGATTTCCATCTTCTCTAATTGATTCCTTTGAAGCTTTTCCCGGCTCTGTCAGTTACTCAGCCAGGTCCCTCTTTGTCATCCAGCCTTAAGCTGCTTGATCCTTATAGCCCTCTCTATCTCACAACCAGATTCCTATATTTTGTGTTCCAATCCCTGCAGTGCAAAACAAAAAAGGATTTAGGATCAGGGCAATTTGAAATTTCCAGGGGGGTGGAATGAGGGGTTTCAACCTTTGAATGTCTCTTTATCCAGGACCACTTTAGACAGGATCACCCGAACTAGTTGCATTTCCAGAAGACATTAGATCACTCTCTTTTTCAACACTATTGCAATTTCAGGGGTTCCATTTTAATCTCCTTTGCCTTGTTGCTTCCATAACTTTGTAACTTGAGAAATAGCTGGGGAAATATTAAAGTAACTTACTCTATAATCACAAAGCACAAATGTGCCTGTTTTTTTTTTTTCCCCTGCTGGGCCAAGAACTGTATTGCAAATTGCAGAAAAGTGCACCATTGTCTTTCCATCTATATATTAACAATGGATTGGTTCACATGTTTACGCACAGCCCAAACAAAGGAAAATGAAATAAATAATAATAATACATGATGGCATCCAATTGGTGTTCAGCTGCAGACAGGAGGCCATCAATGGAATGGAAGCATGAACTGAAAGCCTCAGGCATCTGTAATTTGCTAGCTATAAATTAATTGTGACTTGAATTTTACCCTGTTGATCATTTCCTTGAAATGCACACATATATCCATTTGGAATCCATTAAAGATACTCAAGGTACTTTGCAGTGGGTTTTTTCTCTCCCTCTTTTTTGCCTTTTCGCTGACATAAATTTATGTTCTGCATGAAACATTCCTTAGAAATAGAGGGACTATTCGTGGTCCCCCAAAATATTCTGTACATTTAGCCCTTCCCCCGTTCCAGGAATTATTCCAAAAATTCTGGTCAACCTTGCAAATTAGCTAGAGTGTTCTAAAGCATCTCTGGCTGGGAATGTTGGGACTTGCAGTCCTGAGGTCACTGGATTGTTGAAGGCTAAACAAAATAGTGCCTATTTCTGTACACACCATGTGTTTCCCCTGGGTGCACTTACGCAGACAGTTGAAGCTTCGCCTGTGCTATAATGGGCCATTATAGTTATTTGTTGCTTTTATGTCCTCCAGAAGCTCAAGGTGGTGGACATACTAATTTTGCACTCGCAATAACCCAGGGAAGCTGCCTGAGCTGAGAGATAGCAGCATGTTCTCAATCAATCCATAAGCTTCATGGTGGAGAGAAGATTTGGCTCTCCCTCCATTTTAATCCAAAGGACATGGCTTGATATCACAGTTTTCACGGTACTTTGGGGCTCTTGGAAGCTCCACTTCTTATCTTCTGATGCATAGGTGGTGATCATGTGCCTGTTCTCTTCTCCTCTGCAGGTTTTTTGCCTCCTGTATCTCCTCTGGATGGCCTCCTGCATCCTCAGGCTCCCATGAAGAGCTCAGAAGAAGTGCAACAGAGGCTTGGATCACAGCCCCTTCCTGTGTGGGAATGGAACACTGATTGGGTGGAGGAGATGGAAACCAAGTATATGCAACCAGCTGAGAACTGGGAGGCTTCTGTTAAGCCAGGAAAAGGCAGGATAGCTGCACCAGAAGAAGCCCAGCTGGTCCCTACTTCTATCCAACAGGGAATGAATGACAAGTCTTGTTGCTCCGAAGTGGAGGGCGACCTACCAGGAATGCTAAAGCAGTAGCTTTCCTGCTTTGGCTGGAGTTTGGTGTTTGGGATGTGGTGAATTTTGGATTCTTTTTCAGTGCTAGGAGCCTAATTCAGGAAAGCTGTGGTCCTTGCCAATCATCTGTAGAAACAGACAACTCGTCTACTTTCATCTTTTTAGAAAAGGAAGATGCTTATATTCTTTCCATCTTATTTTTGATTTGATTTTTTTTTTTTTAGAAGAAACCAGACTCAATTTTCACCCATCTTACCTGGGCAAATTCAATAGACCTAGGTAGCATTTCTTGGGGTGGAAAAGAACAACTTGTGCGTGCCTCCTCTTAAAATTGAGGCATTGGTCAGAAAGCAACTCTGGTTCAGGGCTGAAGTCACTTGGATTCGAACCAGGACTTTAAAATGGTACATGTTTTGGTTTGCATTCTGACTGGTGCTAAAGACATGGTATCCAGCTGAGAATGCAGACAGAGAAATATCAGTCGGAAAATGACCAGGCAAATATTACTTTAAGGCCAAGATTTCTGGTCAGTTGGAAAGATGCTCTAGGCCTAGAAGAAGAAGACAAAGTAGGGTATATGTAGGTCTGTAATGTACGTAGATAAACAATAGCAGCAGTTGCATTTTTTTACTTTATCACTACCTTTATTTATAGGAGGGGCCACCTAGCAGATGTTGTGCAAGTGGTTCAGTGGCAAATGGGAGATTTTGAAGCGCTGAAAACTTTTTCAGATAAAAGAATGATGGCTGTTGTGGTTTCAAACTCATCCCAAACTGTGACTTAGCAAGCAGCTGTCAATCTCCTCCCTCCCACCATCTCTTCTGTTGCAAAAGGCACGTGAGCTTGGTTGATCAGGTGCAACAGGTTCATCTTACCTGACCCACTTCTGCCATGTTGCACTTGGGGCCAACTGAAATATGTTACTCTGAACAATGATTTAATCGTTCTCATTTCTGTTTCTTTTTCTTTTGTATTGAGTAGTTTTGCTGAAAGTCATCTGATTTTGAAGGAGGGAACCTAACTTTTCCTGTCACTTCTGCTTGTGTGGGTCCCTGTGAGTCCAAATAACCAAAGACTCAATGAATTTTCCCCCGAACCTTCAGCCTTCAAGTTTATAACGAGCGGAGGTAGAGGAGGGAGGAATGACCTATTGATTTCCAATGCTGTGACTGAGTGATGGGGGCCTTTCAACCTTCCACACCTTTGCGCCTCAGTGAGCAGGCAAGAGAGATTCAATTAGTTGAATGCCTTGTCTGATGGAAATATCTAGCCCGGCCTTTGCTCTCTGCCATACCCACTTTGGATCAGAGCTTCATCTGGCATTAGAAGGATGGCTGCTTTTCAGCCTCATTCTAGCATTCCATAAAATAAGAGTTGAAGGATGCTTTATAGACCAGAGCAAATGATTCGTCCGTGGGCACTGAGGAGCCAGCCTGGATAGAGCCAAAGACCATTTGGTCCAACATTTTGGGTCCCAGAGTGGCCAGCCAGATCAATTCAAGAGCCTAGCAAGCATCAAACAGAGGAAAATTGCTCACATCTACTGTCACTACCCAAGAGATGGTATTTGAGATCTGCTTCTTTTGAATTAGCAAGCATCCATTAAGTCCTATAACTTTAGATAGCTCTTCAATGGAATGAACTTGGCAGTGGCCATCACTGCAGCCTGTGGTAATGAATTCTGTAATTCAGTTTCGAATGTAGATGTGATTTCAGAAGCAACTTTGTGAGGCCCAGTATCCCTCGCGAAGGAGGTATTAGGTAACCCTGTTGGTTCATGCGATGAAATGGCTGAGTTATTAGTAAAGAACATTTCTAATAATATTATTATCAGAGCAAGAAGGGCCGTAGCCCAGTCATGAAGCTATAAATACCATTTGGGTGAATCCTGGATTTTGGTCTTGACATGTATGTTGGCTACCACCAGTAAAAAAAACAAAATACAGACGTTGAAAAGTGTTTGCTCCCATTTCTATACTAAAGCAACCACCCTTTTCACTAGTTCTGTTGTATATCTTGAACATACATCTTCTGATGCCCCAGGTAGAATGACTCAAAGTGTGTTTCCTGACGTGAGGCTGCAGCAAAAAGCGACTGTGTTACTGAGAGTGGAAGAGCATTGACCAGTTCAAATGCTGTCAACTGTTAAAGGCCGACTCTTTTCATGACAATCAAAAGGGTGCTTCCTCTTGAACCCAACCATTTCAATGTTCAAGGTTGTGAAGTTTTATTCTTGCTTAGCTGAGAAAAGATGTATTTCTAAGCAGCGGATTCCATTGGTCAATAGATGCTAGATCAACATATAATAACCCTACTGGAGATAAATAGATTTTGTTTGTATTTCAGCCAAGTTCCCAGATGAATTCTTTGGATTGTTATAGGACTCTTTCCTCCACTGGTATATGAGAGAACTAGAATAAACCTCTTTTTTTAACTTTTCAGATTCCTCCCACCCCATCTCCAAATCCATTAATAGTGAGATGACGATGATGATGATTTCCAGGACCCAAGTGTCCAACTCTATCAATTACACAGACTGGATGATCTGCATTGTCCAGTCTGCTCTGGTTAGTTCCCTGGACCCTGGGTCAAAAACCTTTACTGTTTTGAAAGGAAAAGAAGAAGTGGCTGGGGACAGATTGACTTCACAACATAAAAGAGGGAGAGCAATGACAGCACTGCACAAGACATGATTGATGGTGGGGAAGGTATTCATTGAAGGTGTTCAAAAGCCAGAGTTTTCCCACTACGATGGCGCCTTTGACTTTCCTTATTGGAATCAGAGTCCTTTAAGTGCATTCTCTTGCTGGTTTGTTAAGTTTCAACAACCTAGACATGGGCTGACAAGTGTCCTCCTTTTTTCTCAATTATTGAACTTATTCCTTTAGACTGTTTAGGTCAGAGTTCCCCAACCTTTTGCGCACCAGGGACTGGTTCCATGGAGAGAGGATTTTCCATGGGCCAGAGAGTGTGTGGTTTTATGTGCTGCCTGCATCTCGCGGATGGGGCTTTGCTTGTTTGTGCGGACCGGTTGCTGGCATGCCGTGGCCCGGTACCGGTCCACAGACTGGGGGGTTGGGGAACCCTGGCTTAGGTCATCTAAACTTCAGAGACCTCTAAGGGGACAAGGCTGATTTGAGTCTGTTTTTTGCTACACCATAGATCAACATACATTCTTCTCCATTAAAGCCAATGGTCCAGGGCAGTGTTTCTCAACCTTGACAATTTTACGGCATGTGGACTTCAAGTCCCAGAATTCCACAGCCAGCATTGCTGGCTGTGGAATTCTGGGACTTGAAGTCCACATGCTTTAAAATTGTCAAGGTTGAGAAACACTGGTCTAGGGAACGGAAACTGACCTGGGGAAAATGACGATTTGGCTATTTTTAACAAATTAGTTTTACATTCCTGGGTGTTAAGTATTGCCCCACTCTGATAATTTCAAATATCGAAGTATACATTTTGGGTTCTTCCATGTTATGCTGCCCACTCAAAGGCCTTGTGTGCTTGTGGAGTGTTTTGCAATCTTTTCACCAGCCTCCTCCCAACAGTTCTAGTATGATATTATTTATAGGATGAACAGAAGTAACCAGCCTGCATTACATCTGGCTTGCTAGTGTGGTGATTAGCTGGAAGGATGACACATCCTCCCATGGATTTTTACCCTGCAGGAAGCTACAGTGAGACCAGGGTGCCTATAAGCCATTTTCTCACAGGACTTCTTTTGCTGGCAGAGGCCTCGGTTTGCCAATATTTGAGCCACAGTTTGGCTCAACTGCAGCCTCCAAGGAGATCTCATTTAGCTCTGCTCAATCCTGTCATCTCCATTTTAAATGAACTTTAAAGCTAGAACTGCCTTCCTCAGTTGATTACCTCCAGGTACATTGTAATATCCCTGTCATAGTTCTTAGCCTGCCAGTTTCATTTCATGGTATTGGAAGCTGAGATATAAAGATAATTGTTGACAATTGCAGAGTTGCCCTATGCAATTAGTCTATTCAGGGTTTTGGCCAGCTCTTTCCCACTCCAGATTATTCCATTTCCCCCCCCTACCTGCAGATTTCTGGAGCATTTGATTGGTTAATAGAGAAAGACGTAACCAGGGGAGCACTGATTTGGTTTGATTTGCAGAGTTTTTCTCATTTCGTCTCAGAAATGCAGGCGCTAAAAAGGAGAAAATTATTAATTTAAATTTTTGAAAGATTAAAAACTTTAATAAAACCCAACTTTATATAGTTCTTGCCCAATCCTGGGCCATTTTGATGGCAGGGATATTTCTGAGTAGTTAGTCTTCTGTGTGCATGTCAGTCCCAGGGGGAAACTGTAAAAGAGCAGCCCCCAATTTTTTTGGAACCAGGCTCCAGTTTGGTGCAAGACAATTTTTCCACCCTGGGGGGAGGGGGTGGAAGAGGAGAACACACAACCTAGATACCTTGCTTGTGCATGCTCGCTCGCCTGCTGCTTACCTCTACCGGTAGCTGTGTGGCCTGGTCCCTATCTGGCCACAGATCAGTCTGTGGCCAGGGGGTTGGGGACCCCTACTGTAAAAGTTAGATAGTTGCTTGAATAATGCCACAATCGCACTAAATATCATTATGCACAGTAAACAGTTTTTATCATATTAATTCTTAAACGGCAGCGATGGGTGTTCACAGTTTTTCCCCTGGTTTTTCCCTCCTAGCATCTTGAGATGAATTTCAGTTCTTTGTTCCTTCATCTTTCCCCAAGCTTGAAGTTAAGTCAGAGTGAAAAGTTGGCTTCAGGAGTTTTTATATTCCAGTCAGACCCGCTGCACTCAGTGAGTTAGATGGGGGTCAGGGAGTTAAGTGCCTACGGATAGTTTTAAAAGGATGGATAATTTTATGGCTGTGACAATAATTTTATGAGTCGAGCTTTTGCTTCTTAAGATGAACTAATTAGAATTGGTATTTCAGAACGTCAGCAGAGCACTGGCAAAACTGGGCGTGAAGTTTGGGGAACATATTTTATCTTTGGGAGTGACAGCATGATTGGCTCAGCAGTCACTCCTCTCCTGCAGCATCTCATTGGCTTTCTGGAGGTTTGTGCATTCATCCATTTCATTCATCATGATGCTACCAAACTACTCAGGCTAAAGCTGAAGTTTAATATTATTAAAAAAGAAAAAAACAAATTCATAGAAATCATGATAACTCCACTCTCGGTACTCATCCACCACTATAAGCCAACAATGACATCATTCCATAAAGCAGAAAGTCTTGTGTGTAAGATAAGCTACACAAGCATTACACACAGACGCACACCAGTTATTATCAGGGAGCAGATGGCTGAAGTATAGAAATTGGAGTTCATTGCCTGTTTATTTCCAGTATTTCTGCACCGCCACAATGACGCATCTCTAGATGGCCCGCAAATCAAATGATGAAAATAATAAATGTCACCAATCTCACAAAACATCAGTAAAGTTTGCTCCCACTGCCATTTTGATGGGAAGCAAAAGGTTCAAGTCTGACAGAAATACCCTGCTTTAAAAACCTTAAGAAGACTAAAGTAGGAGTGAGCTAAAGTGGGTAGCAACAGAAAAACAGGGCTTATGGGTGCTGGTTCCTTTCGCTGTCTAACCTGAAGGAAACTGGAGCAGTCAACCTGGAGGAGATGGTCTCACATGGAAAAAAGGTAAAGGAGTCCCTGTGGATTTTATTTTGCTGCTTGTTGCTGACTCTAGGGCAGGGCTCACCAACCCCCGGTCCATAGACCGGCACCAGGCCACAGCCTGCCAGAAACTGGGCCACGCAAACAAGCAAAGCCCCATCCATGGGATGTAGGCAGCACACCAAACCATGTTCGGAAAAACCTCTGTCCATGGAACTGGTCCCTGGTGCCCAAAAAGTTGGGGGCCACTGTTCTAGGTGCTCATCTCTGTTTCAAGGCCATTGAGCTTGTTGTTGTTCTTGTTAGTTGTGAAGTCGTGTCCAACCCTTCGCGACCCCATGGACAATGTTCCTCTAGGCCTTCCTGTTCTCTACCATCTTCTGGAGTCCATTTAAGCTCACGCCTACTGCTTCAGTGACTCCATCCAGCCACCTCATTCTCTGTCATCCCCTTCTTCTCTTGCCCTCCATCTTTCCCAGCATTAGGCCCTTCTCCAGTGAGTCCTTCCTTCTCATTAGGTGAGTTTCAACTTCAGGATCTGGCCTTCTAAAGAGCAGCCAGGGTTGATCTCCTCTAGGACTGACTGGTTTGATCGCCTTGCAGTCCAGGGGACTCACAGGAGTCTTCTCCAGCACCATAGTTCAAAGGCCTCAATTCTTTGGCGCTGTCCAAAGACATTTCTGCAGTCATGTGGCCAGCACAACATCATGGAGTACTGTTACCTTCCTTCAGAAGTGGTACCTATTTATTTACTTGCATTTGCATGCTTTTGATTTGCTAGGTTGGCAGGAACTGGGGTGAGGATGGGAGCTCACCCCATCGCGTGGTGCTCAGGTCTTGGGTCTCGAACCTGGGCTGCTGGCTTTCCAGCCGCCATGCCCAACATCTTAACTACTGAGCTACTACACAGCCCAAGTAACATGGACTATTACAAAAAAGGGCTTTATTTGAATTCATGTAATTTTGTTTTTAATATATTCCATGGGCTCAAATTGCTAACTGCATGATGTTTAATAATAATAATAATAACAACAACAACAACAATAATAAATGTGATCACAGATTGACCACAAAGAACGGCATGAAAAAAATAGCAAAAATGTCATATTGAAAGATCTGCAAGAAATAGCATTTGCCTGCAAGCAAGAACTGATGGGATCACAAAAATAGACAAAGTAATAGAGAATGAAGAAGCTAAAGTGCTTTTAGATAACACCCCAGACTTAACAATTGTTGATAAGACAAAATGTCTAGATGTGCCAGTGCCTGGAGACAGCAGAACAGAAGACGCTGGGGTCAGGGAGGCAGGTGGCCAGAAGGAAATTCATGTTTAAAAATGGTGCTGGTTGCTGTTTTTAAAAAATCCACCATATTGGGTGTCCTGAGAAGAAAATTCCTGATGCCAGGATCAGGGACATGAGTAGCATGTGGACATGAATCTCTGAAGTGCTTTTAATCAGAGACATGGGAGAACAAATAGCATTTCTCCAAAAAGAAGAGGAATATTTCTTCATATTTGGAAACCGTTGTAAGTTCTGTAAAATCTTGACTCCCCCAGACATCCCTTCCTTTCCCTTTCCCTTTCCTTTCCCTTCTTTTAGAATTAGTTCATCTGGACATGCTCCTTGCCTTAACTACCTTGTGAGGCTAACACCATCCCTTCCTATCACTTCAATACATTTGATCAAGGCATGGTCCACCACTTCTCCAGAAACAGGAAAGGAAAGGTTTGGGAAAGATAGTCAATACAAGTATCAATACCAGATACAGCATACCAAAAAGCAGAGACATCACCCTGCCAACAAAAGTGCATATAGTCAAGGCATGGTTTTCCCAGTTGCAATGTATGGATGTGAAAGTTGGACCATAAGAAAGGCTGAGTGCCAAAAAATGGAGGCCTTTGAACTCTGGTGCTGGAGAAGACTCCTGCGAGTCCCCTGGACTGCAAGGCCATCAAACCGGTCAGTCCTAGAGGAGATCAACCGTGACTGCTCTTTAGAAGGCCAGATCCTGAAGCTGAAACTCAAGTACTTTGGCCACCTAATGAGAAGGAAGGACTCACTGGAGAAGAGCCTAATGCTGGGAAAGATGGAGGGCAAGAGAAGAAGGGGACAACAGAGAATGAGGTGGCTGGATGGAGTCACTGAAGCAGGAGGTGTGAGCTTATATGGACTCCAGAAGATGGTAGAGGACAGGAAGGCCTGGAGGAACGTTGTCCATGGCATCGTGATGGGTGGGACACAACTTCGCAACTAACAACAACAACAACCAGTTGAATTTACCCCCGTGTTATTAACCCTTGTTCCACTCTTCTGAACCGCTCCTGCCTTTGCTTACAGGAGGAAATGCACTTTGGGCAACACTGGAAGAGGAGCTCTTAACAGCTGCTTGGTGGTACAGTTGAGATCCAGAGTCATATAAGGCAAAGCTCTATGTGGCCTCTTACCAGGCATCCAATACAGCTTGGTTACATTTGTGGCCCCTTCTGGTTTAATCAGGGAACTCCAGGGGGGTTTCCTGTCGAAGAGGGGTTAAGTAAACATAGACAGCTGCTAAGCAGGGAGCCTGGAAACCCAAACCTTTTGTGTTTGTTAAGTGTGGCTGAGGCCCCATTTCCTTAGATATATTACATAAACATCCTTTCCATCTCGGAACAGAAGCCTCATATGGTCCGCAGTGATGAGTTTAGCATCTGCAGGCAGGAAGACCTATGAGCTCAGGAGATTTGACTGCAACTTTGGAAACAGCTGCCGTAAAAGTGGATAAAATCACTGATTTATTTTGTTGAATCAGCTCGGAGGAATCAGAAGCTGGTTGGGCTGGAGGGTGCTCCGACTTGGCCCAGCCCAGGTTGGCAGGACAATTGGAAATTGTGTCTTTGGCTGGTACCCGGCATGATTTATATGAATGGCTGATTGCAGTGAAATGACAAGGTGCTCCCATGAGTCCCATTTCGTTCATGTATATCCTGGATGCATAAATTTGGAAGAATAGAGAACAGGAATGTGCCGCAACTGAGAAGGAGGAGAGTCTCTAGCTAATGGTCAGCCAGAGTATGTTTACTTGCATGGATAAAGAGACAAACACTTTCTATTAGGAATGAGCACAACCCCTATGTCTGTCCTGTTCATGAACATTCCTAGTTTTGCATATTGTTTTTTTGGATGGTTAAAGACACTAAGCTTTCATCTGGAAAACAGACAGCCTGGGTTCATGACCCAAGTGCTCTATGATGGGGTAAGCTTCCATTATTCACCCCAGCTCCTGCCCACACAGCAGTTTGAAAGCATGAAAATGCAAGTAGATAAATAGGTGCCATTTTGGTGGGGTGATAACAGTGTTCTGTGTGCCTTTGGTGTATAGCCGTGCTGGCCACATGACCATGGAAAATGTCTTCTAGAGATGGACACAACTGAACAGGGAAAAATCTTTACTTTCATTCTGGAAATAATAGCGAGTACTGTTTGTCACCCTCCGCTTTGTTTTTTGAGCTTCAGATTTTCATCTCATACCTAATTCCCACAGTACTGTCTTACGTCTAACTATATTTACCCATGTGGTATGCCTGTATTATTATTCTTCTACTCATCTTCTCTACCTTCTCTTATTGGCATCATTGTTGTGATTATTATTACTCTGTTGATTTGCATATACATTGAGAGCTTCTGCACCAGAAACAAATTCCTTGTGTGTCTAATTTGTTGTTGTTAGTTGCGAAGTCATGTCTGACCCATCGCGATGCCATGGACAACGTTCCTCCAGGCCTTCCTGTCCTCTACCATCTTCTGGAGTCCATTGAAGCTCAGGCCTACTGCTTCAGTGACTCCATCCAGCCACCTCCTTCTCTGCCGTCCCCTTCTTCTCTTGCCCTCCATCTTTCTCAGCATTAGGTTTTCTCCAGTGAGTCCTTCCTTCTCATTAGGTGGCCAAAGTACTTGAGTTTCCACTTCACGATCTGGCCTTCTAAAGAGCAGTCAGAGTTGATCTCCTCTAGGACTGACTGGTTTGATCGCCTTGCAGTCCAGGGGACTCACAGGAGTCTTCTCCATCACCATAGTTCAAAGGCCTCAATTCTTTGACACTTAGTCTTTCTTATGATCCAACTTTCACAGCCATACATTGCAACTGAGAAAACCATGGCCTTGACTATACGCACTTTTGCTGGCAGGGTGATGTCTCTGCTTTTTAGTATGCTGTCTAGATTACACTTGGACAAATAAAACCTGTTATATTATTCTATTCTATTCTATTCTATTCTATTCTATTCTATTCTATACTGCATTGCTCAATTTGAATTGTAGGTTTCTTTTCTCCTAAATGTTCTTCAGCTGGGCAGCCTGCCCCAATCATGTTGTTGTACTGTGGCTCTTCCCCATCTCCCAAAGCTCATTAGAGTAAGCCTTGATGCAAAGGAAACAAACTCATAAATCCTACTGAATGAGCTTGTCTTCTACTCCTGCTTTATGGCCCAGTTGCGATAGACTTCTTTGAAGGCATGCCAGAATAACTTGAAGAGAAGTGGATTGCAGGGAAGAAGTTCAAGGCTGAATCTGATTTCCCATCACCCAAAATGAAAGAGGCAATCATTGTTTATTTACCCCTAGGTAGATATGTATTCTGAAAGAGTGTGCTGGAAATTGTTTCACGAACCCCACCTCTTCTTCTTCCTGGGAAAGCAGTCAGACAGATTCTTGAACAAAATTTCTCCTTGATTTACAGACTATAAGCTCATTCATCACTAAGAGCAGGAGGAAGGGAAGTGTGTGTGTGTGTGTGTGTGTGTGTGTGTGTGTATTCCCACCAGGGGGATAAATTGCAAATATTACTTCCCTGAACAAATCATTCCCTACTTTTTCTATAGCCCAGCTCTCTGGCAACTTGCACACCAATTTGCATGTGCTGACTCCGATGTACACATGGGAAAGGTAGACTGGGGTATTGCAATTAACAGTAATATTTCACCAAAGTGGGCAAGGAGAAGACCATGATCAAGATACCTGCTCAGTTTGCTGCCTAAGGATGTTCTTAATTTGCAAATTCAAATAATCTGAATTGATCACATCCCTTCAAAGAAAACAGAAATGGAACACAGACTTAGGGTGCCTATGGGGATCCAAAGTTATGCGGATGCCAATCAATCAATCAATCAATCAATCAATCAATCAATCAATCAATCAATCAAAATAGATCTGGAAAGGACCTTGGAGGTCTTCTAGTCCAACTTCCTGCTCAAGCAGGGGACCCTATACCAGGCATGTGAAACTGCCAGCCCAAGGGCCAGATGCGTCATACCAAAACCGCGACCACCCGATTGCCGGCATTGGGGAAAGTCACAATACATCACGCAACATCACGTGATGTCACGAGTTTGACGTGCCTGCCCGATACCATTTCAGAAAAGTGGCTGTCCAGTCTCTTCTTAAAACGTTCCAGTGATGGAGCACCTGCAGAGTCTGAAGGCAAGCTATTCCATTGATTAATTGCTTTACGGTTAGAAAGCTTCTCCTTAATTCCAGGGTTGCTTCTCTCCATTAGTTTCCATCCATTGTTTCTTGCCTTGCCTTCTAGTGCATTGGAAAATAAGTTGGAACCCCCCCCCCATTGCCTTTAGAACAGGGGTGTCCAACCAGGCAACTTAAAGACCTGTGGATTTAAACACCAAGAATTCCCCAGCCAGCATGTTAAAGTTAAAGTTACCAAGGTTGGAGACCCTTGCTTTAGAGTAAAATAAAGGACGCTGTTTGTAAATAGTCTTGTGTGACTTTATTTCCCTAGTTCACAGGTCGGCAACCTGCGGCTCTGGAGCCGCAAGTGGACTCACGGTGTTACCCTAGGAGCTGAAAAGCTTACTGGGCGAGGTTCCTCCCTTTGCTGCGTCTCTGCAGGAAGCAGGAAACAGGAAGCAGGAAGAACAGGAGAGAGTTGGCTAGCCCAGCTATGCTGACTCAGGAATTCTGGGAGTTGAAGTCCATGAGTCATAAAAGAGCCAAGGTTGCCTACCCCTGGGTATGTTGGAGAACAGCTTGCCAGGTGATCACAAGATCAGAGAGAGAGAGAGAGAGAGAGAGGAGAGAGACAGAGAGAGAGAGACCTTGACATCTAAAATGAAGATAAGACTGCATACTGTATATCCTTTTTTACCTTTTTACCTTTAAATTTCATTTAAACCACACTTGGAGTACTGTGTACAGTTTTGGTCACCACACCTCAAGAAGGATATAATGGAACTGGAAAAGGTGCAAAAAAGGGCAACAAGAATGATGAAGGAAATGGAGCGCCTCCCTTATGAAACCAGATTGCAACGCCTTGGTCTCTTCAGCCTTGAAAGACGGCGTTTAAGGTGTGACTTGATCGAAGTGTATAAAATCATGCATGGGATAGAAAAGGTGGATAGAGAAAAATTCTTTTCTCTATCACACAATACCAGGACAAGGGGGCACTCCCTAAAGCTCATAGCTAAGAAAGTGAGGACAAATAAAGGGAAATATTTCTTCACCCAGAGGGTCGTTGATTTATGGAATTCACTTCCAGAAGGGGTCGTGACAGCTGTCAGCCTTGACAGCTTCAAGGCAGGGCTAGATAGATTCATGGATGCAAAGTGTATTGGTGGTTATTAAAACGGATGTCCACGTGCCGCCTCTATGTTGGTTGAGGCAGGCAGGATTCCCTTGAGTACCATTTGTTGGGGGTCAAGGGAAAGGGAGGGTTTTGCCTTCTCTTTCTGCTCAAGATCCCCATGTACAATTGGTGGGCCACTGTGTGACACAGAATGCTGGACTCAATGGGCTTTGGCCTGATTCAGCATGGCTCTTCTTATGTTCTTATATCTATATCTATCTATCTATCTATCTATCTATCTATCTATCTATCTATCTATCTATCTATCTATCTATCTATCTATCATCTATCTATCTATCTATCTATCTATCTATCTATCTATCTATCTATCTATCTATCTATCTATCTATCTATCTATCTATGTCATCAGTGCTTTTTTTCTAAAAAAAAAAAAAAAAAGGTGCCGGAACTCACACACGTCATACAACCCACCTTTCCTACTCTATAAGGTTCCATCCAAAAAAGGTGCCGGAACTCTGTTTTGGGTGTTCTGTGAGAAAAAAAGCCCTGTATATCATAAAGGTAAAAAAAGGATATATGTAGTGTTATCTTCATTTTAGATATCAAAAGGGTTTTGCAGCTCCCAGTGTTTTGTTTTTGGTGGGAAATGGGTCCAAGTGGCTCTTTTGAGTGTTTTGGGTTGTCTACTCCTGCACTAGCTCTTTCTTCTCTTGGGATCTCTTGTATCTTGCCCCTTGGCTGAGCCAATTTACTTTCTAATGTGCTGTCTTTAATTGGGCTCAAGTAGGAAGCCTCATCTTTGTGTTTCATATTTCTGGCCCTCAGAAAGTTGCTGCAGCTTTCTGCAATTCGATAAAAGTTAAAACACTGCGGTTTCTGGTAATTCCCTTTTTTAAAAAGGGAAGTGGAACAGGCAAGATACCTGCATTTCAGTATCCATGAGGATGCATCACCAGGGAGGGGGGGGGAAGCACAGGTTGTTCAGAAAGACTCAGGTTAACAAATAGCTTTATTGGCCATTTTACAAAAGGATTCATTAGCTACCAGAGAAATCCCTGCTTTATGGCAGGCAGGGCGAAGCACCTGGGCAGCATCTGATTATGTGCTTGATGTGATGGGCTCTTTCAGGGCCCAACGTGAGCTGAATGTCTGCAGATCCACTTCATTTCCTGCTTCATCTCCCACTCCTTGCCCGCCACTGCTAGTGGCACCAATCTCCCCATCTCGAAAAATGCCCAGCCTCTTCCCAAACAGGCCCACCGAGGCTCAAGGCTTGAATGTCTCTTTGTCTTCATTTATAAATACGGTTTCCTTGCCTCTCTGGGACCGTCAACCTCCAGGAAAACAAACCTATTTACATGGAGCCAGGCCATACTGCTCCTTTTGGAAGGATCATAAATTAGATGCACAGAAAACCACCAGGCCCCAAGTCTACAGATGCCAAATTCGTAACCTTGCTCTGCTCATGCCAACGGCATTTGGCTTCATCTTTTCTCCTGAAAATATAAGAGAAGAACACATCAATACGCCTGTTCCTCTAGTTTGTTTGCCTTTCTGTATTGTATCATACAGGTTAAAAAAAAAAAGAAGAAGTCCATCACCCCAGGCTGCTTAAAACACAGACGGGCCACTTGTAGATCACACATCTGGATTCCTGCCCACTTTTCTCACTGGCTGGTTGAGCTGTATCTTGGCTAGCTGCCAGTAACTGACCCCATCTGGTATTTCCTACGTAGCAGTTTGTGGAGAGGCACTTAGTTTATTGGCATCTCAAAGGTAAGACCAACAGAAAACTACCCGTGTTTCCCCGAAAGGAAGAAGTGTCTTACTTTCTTTTTATCCCCAAAAGCCCCACTATGTCTTACTTTCGGGGTACGGCTTATATTGATTGGAAAACAATTGTCAGTTTTATTTTAAGTATTTTAAGTATATTAAGTATTTTAAGTATTTTAAGTATATTAAGTATTTTAAGTATTTTAAGTATTTTAAGTATTTAAGTATTTTAAGTATTTTTTAAGTATTTTAAGCAGGAGGCGGAAGTGGGCAGGAGTAATATGTCTTACTTTCGAGGTACGGCTTATATTAGCCGACCCCCTGAAAACCTCGATACGTCTTACAATCGGGGGTGTCTTACTATCGGGGAAACGCGGTAGCAGTCATCAGTGATTTCTGAGGAAGGGAGAAGTAACTGAGGGGGAGGGGTCTGTGTGGATGTGCATGAAAGCATGTCACTATCATCATCCTGTAAGTGTTTTGGCTCATGCATATCACCAAAACTTCAGTGTTACTTGATTCTCCCCCCACCCAATGATTTGACAGTTCCCTGCTTAATTTATCTAACTTTTCTCTAAACTCACTTTGATGATTGTCTCTTAAAAGTCAAACTGACTGTAACTGGACTCCCTAGTGCAACCGCTACAAAGTTAAAAATCTGGATCAAGTCTCTAGCATAATAACGAAATGATTGGGGATAAAATTGTGCCTGGATAAAGCTCCCCTAGATGCAACGATCTAGGGATCTTATGAGGAATATTATTTAGGTAGCTTAAGACCTCACAAACTTGCTCACTAATGCAAAACCAAAATGGTAAATCATGGTTTATAAACCCCGCTGATCTGTTTAATACAGTACTCTAAAATATAATGCTTTGTTTTATCTTAATGTACTTTTTCGGTCATGGCATACAATTTGGCAGGTTATATAATCTAGGCAAAATGAGAGCTAATCTAATACTTGGTTTGTCTGCTCCATATCAAATGAGCAATCCGGAAGAGTCAGAGTAGAACAAAGGTTTCATACTCTTCCCAGATTCTGTGGTTCTGAAACATGTCAAGATACACGTCATTTTCCATTGTTCTTGAGATCTTGATGGCTGTATGAGCCAACCCTTCTCAGCCCACCCCAAACAAGGCTCTTGAACCCCTCATTCAATCATGCAAAGGAAAAGGGGAAACCTGGCAGTAGGGAGCCCTGCACAATCACCTCATTGCGATCCCCTGTTGTTCGGCTGCGTCCTGATCCGTGGCCTCTGGATGCCGTGGAACCCCTGGAAGAAGAACTTCCTGTTGTAGAGCAATTGCTTGACACCTGGCTCCGGGAGAGAAAGCTGGGCTTGCTGTAGGGAACAATTTCTTCTTCTGCCAAGAGACACCCAACAAGAGGGTTTAAAACAAAACAGGAAAAGCAACCGTTTCTCTAGTAATACACACCACCGCTGTTTTGGAGTCTACACAGTTGGGGAAGCAAGGATGGGATAAAAATCAGAATCGTCACCAACTCTTGCTTCAGTCATTCTTTTCTAAGTAAGTACGGTAGATGTTTGTGAGCACACTCAAAATCATGAAATAACACTTGGCGATTCCTTTCCAGTTCTTGAATGAACAACATCCATACTCGTGATCATTTTCCAATTGCCTCTAATTCCTGCTCTTTAAAACAAAAAAGAAAAGAAAAAAACCCCAACTTAAGAAGCAATTCCAAGTATTTATCTTGGCAAAAATTCAGTCCAGAGGACAGCAAAAATTCTGGGCTTAATAAAAGGGAACCAGGCTAGAGATCCTACAGCATGCAATGGTCCTCATCAACTGCATTGCAAATAAAAATAAAAAGTTTTATTTGCATTGCAAATAAAAATTGTGGATCTTGAAGGAGATCCCCTACATTCCAGAATTAGGTCTTGTGGAAGTGTCCCCCCCAAAAAAAGTGAAGGGGAGTTAGTGGTGAGAGAAGCGATTCGCTATAGAAACCTCCACTTGTAATGGTCTCCTGCATGATCTAAAACAGTGTTTCTCAACCTTGACAATTTTAAGGCATGTGGACTTCAACTTCCAGAATTCCACAGCCAGCAATGCTGGCTGTGGAATTCTGGGAGTTGAAGTCCACATGCCTTAAAATTGTCAAGGTTGAGAAACACTGATCTAAAACAACCTGTTTCCTCCAGGAATTCTTCACTAGCTTGGATCATAAGCTGAACAGACATGCCTCCTTCTGTTCCAGACTCTCAAAAACAGCAACTTAAGGCTCTAGCAACTCTAGGAAGTGTAGCTCCGTTTGGGTACCTGAATTCTTAATGTACAAACCAGACACCTTAGAAATTATTTTCCAGGGTTCCTGCATTCAGATTAATATTTATTTTGGGCGGGGAGGTGGGGAAGGGAGGATTTATGTAGGCATTCACATTTTCTCCTACCGCCAAAGCAAAACTGAAATAAGCAGTAAGGCTGCTCATTGCCCAGAGAGCTAAGAGCTGTCCAGTTTGCTATGTATATCTTTAATACAGGTAGTCCTCCACTTACAATTACAACTGGGCCACAATTTCCATTATTAAGAAAGGCATTTATTAAGTGAGTCATGCCCAGTCTTATGGCCTTTTTTGCCATTTTTGTTAAGGGACACACCAGAGTGTGCTAAGTGAACCAGGTGGTTGTTAAATGAACCAGGCTTTGCTTGTCGGAAGATGGCTGGGAAGCTCACAAATGACAACTATATGAGCCTACAGTGCTGAAACCATTATAAATACAGGTCAATCGCCAAGCACCTGAATTTTTACCATGTGGCTCTGGGGATGCTGTTACGTTTGGTTGTAATTCCCTTTTTTTTCAGGGCTGTTGTCCCAAAGGTGTTTTTCCAGGAGGCAACTGGACTTTCTAGTTTTTCTTTTGAAGATGTTTCGCTTCTCATCCAAGAATCTTCTTCAGCTATGACTGGCTGGTGGGGAATGGGTGGGTTTATAGTCCTTGCAGACAACTGGTCATTTGCATTCTTCTAGAGAGTCGTTGAGGCCACTTGGAAGTTTGTCTGTGTCCTTAAGATCACCTGAGTGGTGCAAATGGGTGTGGAATCTTCTTGGAACTGTTGAAAGGACTGTGTTGTAGAGTGGAGACAGATCAGGGGTTCTCAACCTTGGCAACTTTAAGATTTGTGGACTTCAACTCCCAGAATTCCTCAGCCAGTGCTGGCTGAGGAATTCTGGGAGTTGAAGTCCACAAGTCTTAAAGTTGCCAAGGTTGAGAACCCCTGAGATAGATGATGGTGTATTTCCCTCCCTCCCCCTTCTGTTGAGAGAGGGCTGTTCAAAGAGAAACAAGAAAGTCCAGTTGCCTCGTGAAAAAGCATCTTTGGAACAATTATGGCCTGGATGACAGAGAATCTCCCTAGACTTTCAGGGCCATTGTAACTTTGAATGATTGCTAAATGAATGCTTGTTAGTCGAGGACTACCAGTATTGAAATCAAATGCAACCTGCTTTGAGACTCATTCTGCTGAAAGCTGAAACACATATCAAATGAGCAGAAACACTAAAGTGGAAAAAGCAAGTGGATTTCAATTTTTTTTATATATATATATATATATAACAATTCAATTTGCCAAGCTCATGCTTGACCTTTCTATAGAAACAGCAGCAGAAAAGATGAAGATGTTTTTTTTCCCCAGGATGAAACCACAAACCATCCTCCTTGAATCTTCAAGGAGCTTCAAAGTTGTCATCTTCCTTCAAAAACACAACGCTCCAGAAAGCCCTAGATGGATGAGAGTTCCTACTGCTGGCCCATGACTCCAGATCAATAAGCAATCTGGCAATCAGCCCATAGTATGAGAAATGCTCCTTATGACTAACGTTACCATCTCGGTGCTGGTGATAGAGCTGGCCAGTCACTGTGCGATGGGCAACTTTCCTCTCCATGGCTGAGGAAGCACTGAGGTCTTTCTCTAAAGAAGGGTCACAGTCTAGACGTGGAGTGCTGTCTGGAGCAGAGCTGCTGAGGTCTTCTGCAGGTGGTGGCAAAGGTGGTGGCGGAAGATCTGCAAGCAGAACTGATGATAAAGCACCAGCTCTTGCTTTCTATGAAAGCCCTGAAATTTCTTCAGGTGGTTCTCCAAGGCATTCAAAAGATTCATCTTAGGCAGGGGTGTCCAAACTTAGCAACTTTAAGACCTGTGGACCTCAACTCCCAGAATTCCTCAGTGGCTGGCTGGCTGAGGAATTCTGGGAGTTGAAGTCCACAAGTCTTAAAGTTGACATTGGAACTTGAAGTCCTCAAGTCTTAAAGTTGCCAAATTTGGAGACCCTAGTCTTCGTATTGGCAGCCTTAGGAACCTGAAAAATCTCAGAATGGTACCTGCTGTACTCTGAATGGTGGTGCTTGGAGAATCAGGTAGATAGTGAAAATATTTTAATTGTAATTACTCTAAAGACAAAAACTGCTTGCTGTTATTTGCAAGAACCAGAAGGAAATGGGGGGATCAGGACCAACATCAGCAAATGGAGAGTTTGTCACTGGCTAGCTGCCACTGGTCACTTCAGAAGTCCACCCATGAACTGGAATGTATATACAACCAGCCAAGTAGCCATAGACTTTGAGCAAACCAAAATGACTCCTGCCCCCACAGATGGTCCCAGATGCTTGGAAGTGAATATCTATAAAGAGAATGTTTGCAACTTAGGGTTGAAATCAGGGTCCTTGGTGCTTTTTTAGCTTGGTTGTTTTCTTGCAGATGTTTCATTACTCAAACTAGGTAACATCATCGGTGCTAAGACTAACACTGATGATGTTACCTGGTTTGGGTAAAGAAACATCTGCAAGAAAATAACCAAGCACAGAGAACACCAAGGACCCCTCGCTTAAATATCTTCCATAAATAGGATTTGATCTTACTTTTGGGTCATGGGAGTCATGATGTGACCTCATGCAATGGCCTGAATGCCCAATAAACACGTTAAACCAAAATGGAAATCTCATGTGAGCATTGTGAGAATCTCAGCATCTTGCAATTGTGACAAGGTCATACATTCATCATACACAATAAATGTCCTAAAAGAAAACCAGGGCCATTCTTGAGGATTTAGCAGGCATGCTACCATGCTGGGGCTCTAGATTCCACTTTCTGCTCCTAAATGGTGGCTTATTAACCCTTTATATAAGTAGCTGTACTACTTAGTGAATTGCTTCCTTGGTCCCCACTGGCTGAGACCCAATATAATACTTGCAGTGCGTGGCTTGCTTGATATATGAGAATGGAAAAAGTTAAACGTGTTCCTGAAAACAATTGTGTGAGCAAGATTCTATAAAAGGAGGTGGAAAGCAGATGCTTTCCAGATGTGAGCGGCTGCTTCTTGGTACACTTAAAAGAAAATCACATGGAGGAATTAACCAGATTAGGTAATGGAATTAAGAGGATGCTATAATTAAATGGCATCAAGCCAGTTTGGTATACTGGTTAAAGATCTGAGGCTAAAAACAAAGGGAGACTGAATCTGAGTCCTGCCTTAGGCATGAAGCCAACTGGGTGACTTTGGGCCAGCCATTCTCTCTCGGCCCTAGGAACAAGGAGACAAGGGCAAACCGCTTCTGCAAGTATTGCCAAGAAGACTGCATAAGCTTGTTCATGCAGTCACCAGGAATCAAGAGAAGGAAAGAGGCTTAAACACCGTATAAGCACAAACTTGACACTAACCTCCTTGTTTCTTCTCTCGACGGTAGTGGCTGGACTTTGATTTCTTTTTGCCTTTTCCCTTCTGACCCAGAGGAAGCAAAACATCACCCAGGCTGGAATGGGCCTTGCCTGTCAGTAAGAGCCCAACATCAGTAATAATTTAGCCTTCCCCACCAATTTATTGACAAAGCTCAGAATTGCTCACTTGTGCTAAATGGATTTTTAAAAAAAACACACTGGCAAAATATGCATCTTATGTTAAGCCATCATGTGATGCGTTGGATTTTGGCTTAGGGTGTTGGGTGAACTCAGTCATAATGGTTGAATTCCTCATATTTCAGGTCAACTGGTTTGGCCCAAGCACTTCACCTTTTAGCCTTCCAATAACCCATGAAGTAAGACAGTGATTTTTACTTCCGTTGACTACAAAGGGATTTCAGACCTGGTCCTTCCAAAGTGATGAGCTAAGCAGGTCACCATGAAGACTCTCTAAAGCAGTGTTTCTCATCCTCGACAATTTTAAGGCATGTGGACTTCAAGTCCCAGAATTCCACAGCCAGCATTGCTGGCTGTGGAATTCTGGGACTTGAAGTCCACATGCCTTAAAATTGTCAAGGTTGAGAAACACTGCTCTAAAGTCTCAAAGGGAATTGATCTTCGGCAACGGAATTACAGGTTATCCTCAGTTTATGACAGGGACTGTTCAAAGTTATGATGGCTCTCCCTCCCCCCAAGAAAAATACTTAGGGCCAGGTTTCAAAGTTCTGACAGCCAGCCCCTCCCCCATCATAGTCACATTTCAAACTCTTGGCAACTGACCTGCATTGATGGTCATTTCCCATGATCACATGACCACCACAATTCATTGTTTGTAAGCCATCCAGAGTCACTGAGAGTGAGTGGGCAGCCATATAAATCCTCACAATAAGTAAATAAATTTATGACGTTTTTGCTGAAAACTAATATTTACTTCTGTTTTTAGCAAAAATACCCCCTAGCACAGAGGTCCCCAACCTTCTGGGCACCAGGGACCGGTTCCATGGAGAAAGGTTTTTCCACAGACCAGAGAGTGTGTAGTTTTGTGTGCTGCCTCCATCCCATGGATGGGCCTTTGCTTGTTTGTGCAGACCGGTTGCTGGCATGCAATGGCACGGTACCAATCCACAGACTCGGGGTTGGGAACCCCTGCCCTAGCAAACAATGGGTTTACTTAACAAGCATGATGCTGGTTATTCACTTAACAACCATGGTATTCACTTAACAGTCAGTCCCAAAAAGTAATAAAACCAGGTCCGCATGTGAATGGCCCACTTTACAATTGTCCTGACTTAGAACTGTAAAAGGCTCTGATTACAGTCGTAAATCAGGACTGCCCATCACTACTAATATTTTACTCGTCCTGTAACAGGAAGCTAGTTATTGTTGTGAGTGTCCCTGGACCAGCTTGGGAAGTATCAGAGGATGAGGATCAGCAGCCAGGTTCCTCTGAATGTGTTTCCCTCCCGGCAGCCGAGGATCAGCAGCCAGGCCCCTCTGGGTGGTTTCCCCTCCCGGCAGCCGAGGATCAGCAGCCAGGCCCCTCTGGGTGGTTTCCCCTCCCGGCAGCTGAGAGAGATAATGAAGAGCTTTGTATGTATTCTGAATCAGATTCTCAAAATGATGAGTCAGATTTAGAACAAGAAGATAAATGGATTAATCCGAGGTTCCGAAGGTTTGATAAGCGAAGGTGTCAGTTAACTGGAAAAAGGAAGTAATTGGGGAAGTGACGTATCGGACACTATATTAGAAGGGGAAAGAATGACTACGCCTTTGTTACGAGCAACGTTGATCAAAGAGTGGGCTGAAAACTTTGGCAGTGCTTTGGAACTCAGTATTCTGGTGTTTTGAAAACCTACCGAAGGATAATGAGCTCTTGGACAATGTGATAAAGAAGAAAAGTAAGTTAATTGGGATGTAGGAGGAGAAGAGCATGTTTATCTAAATGTAAATAGATTTTATTTGGCCGTTCAGGCCAACATAATGCCAGCAGCTTGCTTTGAAACGAATTCTTTTGAAATGTATTAAATAAACCTCTTAAAGACATATTTACGTGGATATTAATGAGTTATGAGAGGCCAGACATAACAGTTATAAGGAAAAATTCCTTGATAGTCTGTTCAAGGAGGATGCCACAGCCATCACTGTTCCTGCGATGTGATGGGATACCTGGGAAGAAGGTACTTAGAAAATGAACTCACCTTGACCTGGGGAGTCCACATTCTCTGCACTGTGTGCTGGTGTTTGGCTGAGGTTACGTCGGTGGCTTTGCCTGGGAAGCATGGCTTCTGGCCTCTCTTCGGGCATGTTTAGATTGGGATTAGACTGAGTCAACGGGGGACTTGATGGCTTTGGTAAGGGTCCTGAGCCATTGGGCAACCGCCTGGGAAGCAAAGGAGGATCAGACTAAATGGACAGGTTTTCAAGAGGCCAAATTCCCTAATGATTTAAATGTAGTCCATTATTGGAAGGTATCTGATAATAGGAAGAGCTTTAGACTTCAAGAGGTGTGCTTGAGCTCCATCAGGATGGCATCCTCTGTCTGCAGTAGGAGTTGCTTTCCACTTTCCATTGTACCAAACACTGGAGGTAGGGGGAGGGTGTCTTGGGGGGGGTATTTCCTTAATAGATCTCCCTCCTTCTTTCCAATACATCAAGGGCATTCAAAAGATCTGATTTTACACATTGATAAATGAATTTATTGAACATAATCCTAAATAACTGAGACTATATTAGCATTCAAACTGCAGTGGATTCACATCTTGCAGAAAGAGGCAAAGCTTTGCCTGAAATGACCCTTCCCTCCTCCCATAGCAAAGAGACCCAGGAGATACTGACTGTAAAACTTCTGCAGATCATTAGGAGGACTAGAATCTGTGAAGGCCACACTAAAGGGGCCTAGACTGCAAACGTGGTGAGCTCATACCTGGGCAGATGTGGGATCTCAAACTGGTGCAGCCGGGGAATATCCTCGGAAGCTCTCATCTCTTCCCGTGGTGAAGGGGTCAGAGTGGCTGTGGACTGCTGGCCATAGGAATTTGCAGGAGAAGAGGCATCGTTGCGAGGTGGGGGAAGGGGACATTCTTCTTCCTGGATGTTCTCCATTAAGTAGGTTCTCTCTGGCAGAGGTGGACACCATTCCTCCACTTCTGACCTATCAAAGTTCATACATTGTCCTAAGCCATGACTTATTTTAACCATGGTTTATTAAACACATGCTTGTTCATATGTGCTAGTAAATCATTACAGCTTTCATCTATACCTAGTCATATATCATGCAACAAGTCAAACAAAGCATGCTGTGGATTCATTGGTGCATAAAGTAAGCCAACCAGCAATCTATATCGCTGACAGTGGACTGCAACATGCTATATTTAGTTACTAAATTAAATTCATTTGGGCTCACAGTAAACATTGAGCCATCAACTGCTAAAAGCTACAGCCAAAGCAAGACAAAGCAAAAACTAAACTTAGCTCATTTCCTAAACATTTCAATCAGCTGGTTGAATTATGTTTCATGAACTTAACCAATAAACTGGCTGGGAAGACTGAATTCCCAATACACAACGGATATTGTAATTGAACACACGCATGCTCCTTGCAGCCCTCTCTGTTCAACAGGTAAGTTTAGAAGGGAGAAGAAAGTCACAGTGGAGGGGCATCTAAGGGTTCTGAAGGTTAGATCTTGATTTTTGAGTCAGTTGACGATATCCAGCATGGAACTGCTGACTTCAAGACTGCCGATACTGATTATAATTATTTTTCCCCTCATACGTATTGCTCTGTTCATAAGTAAGACATTAGGGCAGTCTGCACTACAGGAAAATGCATTACTGCTGGAAAAACCTGCTCAAAATTCAAGTGCAAACTCAGCCTTAATATGAACATGAAACCTGCTCTTCAATGCCAACTCTTTCAGTGGGGGAAAACTCAGTAAAATACTGTCTTTTCCCAGTCCGCCAGTGGCTCTTACGTCAGCTCTACTTCTTCCTCCTCTTCTTCCTCCTCCTCCTCCTCCACATATTGGCTCAGCTCATTAGCAGATGGTGGCGGGGGCAGCACTTCTGTCCAGTTGAGGGATGGTGTTTTTACTGGCTTCCCCATTGATTTCTGTTTCCCAGGTTTAGCAACTACGGAAACGGAGAAGTTAGACCTTCCATTACGGTAAAAGACTTTGGTTGCAAACCTAGTCCTATCTCCAAAGAACAACTCTTATTAAAATTAATGAACCTGCATGTTTTCTTTAAGTGGCCACCTAACCCTCCATTTGCTATGCTTTATGATTCTCCTAATCTTGCTGCAGCAATTTGTGCTTCTCTTGAATAAGACGTTATGCATTTTTATGATGTACATATTGTATCGTATTGTCATCAAAGCTATAATATCTTTTTTTCCTGGAAAATGTCAGGATGACAACATTGCAAGTTGATACTAGATACGGGATATACTCAGCAGGGATGGGGGAAGGAAGACCTGCAGACCGGGGGATAGTCTGGGCTACAACTTCCATCGTTTCTAATTTGGCTATGCTACTAGCTATGTGTTAATTAGACTTGTACTTTCAAACATCTGAAGGAACATTACATGTCCATGATCTAGCTTCTTGTAGGCTTATGGTCCCTACCACTCTCCACCCTGCCCCGGTCGGGCTGGGCATACTGGATGCTAGAGATGCCAGGCTCATTGTTCCATTGGCCTTCCTCTTCATCCGGTGAGTGTAGATGAGTTGCACCATATGGTACCACAGGAGTTGTGGCATACGGGGTGGTATGCTGGGAAAATGCCCCATTGAAGGTCCTCATGTCATCACTGGCAGGGTCAATGGTGCTGTAGATGGGGCCATCAGACACCCCCGTCCCAAACTTCTCCGTCTGAGCAATGTAATTAGAAATCCCAGCATCTGTAAACAAGGAGAGACATTGTGAGCCTTATCAGGCTTTCTAGGTTGAGCTGAAGCAGACTCAGGGTGCCTCAGTTCCAAATGCCTCTAACATCTGTAGGTTTTTTTTATCTGAACTTACTAAGAGAGAGAAAAGGGGGTCCTTCCTTGTTGTATTTTCAAAATCCTGTTTCAGCTTTTCTCTTGGGTAGGAATATCTCTCAGCCACTTGCTCTAAAACAAGGGTTCCCAACTGGGGGTGCTAGCACCCCCTGGGGGTACGAGACAATATTCCAGGGGGTGCAAAAACCTGGGTTTTCAAAGTTATAGTCTATATGCATAATTCATTGCTGCTATTTTGAACTCTTGCGAGGGGTCCGAGAATATATCAAAAGCGTTCTAGGTGTGCGGGGTATAGAAAAGGTTGGGGGCCACTGCTCTAAAAGACTAAGCTTCTTACTAGAGCCTACCCACCCTGTTCTCCCACTGATCAACTAGCTGGCTACAGATTTTTATTTATATAGATGAGACCACCCATCTCACTCACAGAGGGAGTCTAGGCAATGCATGCTTTCCTTTTGCTAGCCTTTTCTAGACCTTGTGCGCTCCTGAGAGACACAATTGACGCTATGGAACTCTTACCATTGTAATATCTTTCTGTGACGTTATGGTTTCCTGTACAACAGGCCATTCCAGGATCTTTTGTCTTCCCATTCCGCAGTAGATTTGGGGCTGGCCAGGAGTCAGCCAGCCATGGGTAGCTGGAGGCACTGGTAGCCATGGCTAGCATGCCAGGACGGCTAGAGGAGAGACAGAAAATTATTTATTTGGTGGCTAATGTGACAGGCATTTAAAAAATAATTTGAGTAAGTGTGCACGCTTTAGTTAATTAATTGATTAAAAATGGTTTCAATTTAATGCATGTTTTTTAATTAAATTCAATTATGAGGCGAAGAAGGGGTATCCAACCATGGGAAACTTTAAGACTTGTGTTGCTGGCTAGGGAATTCTGGGACTTGAAAGCCACAAGTCCTAAAAGTTCCTAAAGTTGGACACCCATCTTTTAGATATGCACATGCAGGTTGCAACAAGCAAGACATTAAAGGAAGTGTTGTTGTTGTTTTTGGTTCAGAAATGCACAACTTTAAATTTTGGAGTTTGGCTTATACCACATTTTTTAACTTTGCTGCTAATATTTAGATACTCAAATTGGTATCCTGGGGAGTTGAGAATTATGTTAGCACAACATAACAGGAAAACATTTGACTGAAAATGGCTGGAGCTATTTGTTTGCTTGCCTGATTTCTTAATCAATAAATAATTGCATTCTTGCAATGTTCAATAGCAACCCTTTATATCAGCGGTTCTCAACTTGTGGGTCGCAACCCCATTTGGGGTCGAACGACCATTTCACGGGGGTCACCAAACACCGCAGTCCGCCATTTTTCTTCCCCATTTCCCCTCGGCCGTCGCGCGCGCACCACGCATGCGTGATTTGTCCCGTCATACTGCGCATGCGTGGTTTGGGCCATTGTGCACGCGCCACACATGCGCGGTTCAGCCCATCGCACACGCTGCGCTTGTGCGGTTTGGCCCGTTGCGCGCGCGGCATGCATGCGCGGTTTGTGCCATCGCACGTGCGCTGCGCATGCACAGTTAGGCCCGTCATGCCGTGCATGCGCGGTTCGGTCCGTCGCGCGTGCACCATGCATGCGTGATCTGGCCCGTCGTGCCGCGCATGTGCAGTTCGGGCCATTGTGCATGCGCAGTTCAGGCCGTCGTGCCACGCATGTGCGGTTTGGGCCGTCGCGCGCGTGCCACACATGCACGATTTGGCCCGTCGTGCTGCGCATGTGTGGTTTGGCCCGTCGCACCACGCATGCGCAGTTTGGCCCATCGCGCCGCGCATGGGCATCGCAGGTGGGGTCTCGGCCTGAAAAAGGTTGAGAACCGCTGCTTTATATACTTCTTGGTATTTGAGGGATTAATGAATTCCAACATGCTGTTCTGTTTTGTGATTAATTTTTTAATCTCCTCTTTGGGTGAAGTGTTTTGAAAGATGAAACAGACACATGAAATTTGGTATAGAATGAAACATGGTACCCTAGAGAGATCTCCTGCAATTTCAACTATTTCATTGAAGAATACTGAAAGGGTTGAAATAAAGATTAAATGACAGCCTGCCACAAAAGAGGTAACCTCTGAGTTATATGATGGACTGCCATCATGGTTTCATCCTTTCCTTCAATATTAGATAAAAGTGGAGGGAGAAATTCTGTCTTTTCAGAACTTGCTTGCCTATTGCAATGTTTATTGCTCCTTAGAAATCTCTTGATTAGCAGGACTTAGTTGACTAAAGGCATTTAATTGATCAATCCAAATCAATTAACTGATTAAATGTTGCAGAGGCTCTGACTCCTGAGATTTTGCCCTGATCAAGCAGAAACATGGGTTGCACTGCTGAGAACCAATACAGATTACAGGGAGAATCTCTTCCATTAGCCTGAGGCTTCTGCACCCACCTGCTGCTGCCGACACGTGCTGGACCATCCGTGTGGGGGAAAGAAACTGCAAAGGAGAACAGAGCAGAGTCTCAGGGATGCTCCTTTTGAGAACAAAAGAAGGGGTGAATTGGAGGTATGGAGGACAAAGCAATACGATGGGAAGGGGGCACAAAGCCTTACCTGCTGGCGTGTATGCAAAGGAAGCTGAAAAGAGAAGCAAGCAAAGAGTGAGGCAGCTCAAAGAAAGTCATTGCTGGGGTCAGCATGGATATAAGTTAAACTGATGTGACACAGTGGATGCATTGCATGCAGAATGGCATATATATTCCAAATCCCACTTAAAGGGAACCCACCAAAGTTGAGAAGAGCCCCTTGACATAAGAAACCCCCAAATGGGCATTGTGTCCCATTCACGAAGACTACATTTTCCTCCAGTACTCAACTCTCTACTTAACACAGGACTGAACTGAAGAGGAAGCTAGAGGCAATTAATCAGAAGTCTGCCTTCCCCTTCTTCAAGAAGGGGAGATGTTTAGGAGGGGTGGTCCAGCCTACAGTGCATAAAAGGGTCCAACTTTTTCTTTGGAGCAAATTATTCAGTTGGAGCTCTCCAGGGTGCTGAGATGCTCCATTCTGCTTAGTAGGCTTCTAGAGCAAAGGATCTACCGGTAGTATAACGACAACCAGCCTACATGCTTCCTTAAGAATGCCAGAGTGGGGAGCTGGTAGTAAAGATGAGCCTAACTTGCCTGTATAGTGGCTCATCTCCTTTCTCTTCTTCCGACGACAATAGATCCACACACTGAAGCACATGAGAATGACCCAGCAGGCTCCTCCAATGCCAGCAATGAAAGCTGGTTGCTTCACTACACCTGTGATCTGCTCAGCAAGGCTCACACTATCCCCATTGTCCATAGGGACAGTATCCTGGTCTGGTAAGGGTTCTGCAGCAAACATGGAAGGCAAAGGCATTTGCAGTCAGAAGAAGTACAGGTCTTCTGTGAGGTTAATTCTGCAGTGAGGATGGTAACCACGTTGAAGATTGCAGTTTTCCTACTCATAAAATTAGCATATCAAGGAAAGAGCTTTGTTTCTTATTAATTTTCTTTCTGGTAGGAACAGTGTTTGCATGGAAGAACTCTCAATCATGTGAGTCTCTACTTTCATTGTTCTAAAATAGCAAACTGTTGTTCTATTGTTCAGGCAATGTGGCAAGTGTGTCTGACACTTACTTACACGCTGCAGCATTTTATCACTTTTCTTATATTTTGGGGGCATCTGTCTCCTGTTTCAGAACTAAAGTTATGAAACACTTGCAAGGGGGAGTTTTCAAGATGGTTTATTTTTGAATAAATCTATTTAAGAAGACCTTGAATACCATTCAACCATCTAAAAGCAGGAGAGTAATAGATCCACATGGTTGGACAGGACTGTATGGAAATAGATCCTCTTTTTCCCCACTGTGAACACATGAAGGAATCCTGAATACTCACTGATCTGTATAGTGACCGGGGCACTCCTTACTCCAATGCCAGCACTAGTGGCAGCAGCAACCTCTGTGCGGTAGATCATGCCAGGGATTAGCCCCATCAAAACTGTGGAATGCATTGTGCCATCCACTGTCTTATTAATGTGATAGCGAGACTCATTTCCCAAACACCAAACCTGTGCAGAAGAAGGAGAAGACCATAGTGGCTGAAGAAAACATACCCTGCAAAAAAACCCTAGCTGCTTATCACTGGATTGCAGAATCTACCATAGCAAAAAAATTGTGCATTGGCCAGGGAGTTGGACACGATAATCTACAATGCGCATCCCGACTCTATGATAATATATTCCCATCTTCTGTGATCATCAGATGTCCAAAGGTCTTTAGATCTGTTCTTTTTTGGGGTGTCCCTCATTGCAAAAGTTGTCAAGGATATTCAGAGAATCCATCTTACCCGATAATCTTGGATGATCCCGTTTTGTTCTCCAGGTGGAGGAGGCTCCCAGGATACGCTTATACTAGTACTGTTGCTGGTTCCCACGGTCACAACAGAAACTCCTTGAGGTGGAGCACTAGGAACTGGCCAAGAGGAAAGAAATTTCTTGCTCAGAATCGACTGATAAAGATAGCAACTATTGCAGCTTCCGGAATGGGACCTTTAGGCCCCTACCCTTGACCACGCCTCCTTCTCCTCAAGCCTTCCATCTCCGCCCATTTGCCTCCAGCGTTCCTCCTTGGCTAGACTGCCCTCGCCCATTCTCCCTGGCTAATGGGCCCCTGTCCCTCCACCTTGCGCCCTTTGGCCTGGACCTTTCACCCGAGGCTCCCTTTGCCCTGGGCTTTTGGCCACATGGGACGGTTAGCCACCATCCAATCAGATGGGTGGCAGGCAGCAGCCCTGTTGCTCTCAGGGAGGCAGTGTGCAATGGGCGATCACAGGGTTGTGCTGTGGGGCAGCAGGTGAACAGCGGGGCCTGTGCAGCTTCTCCAATTGAGGGGGGGGGGAGAGAAGCCTAGCATGGGGCAGGAAGAGGGAGAAGCCTGGTGTGGGGCAGCAGGCCAACTCCCCGTTCAGTGTAAGGCCGGAGTCCAGGAGCAGAGGCAATGAAGGGTGGAAGAAAAAATGGAAGCCGGTGTCCTGCAGGCTTTTTTTTTTTTAAGCTGCCAGAGGCTACGGGCAAAGAGGCAACAGGTAGGCAGCAGTGGGCGGGGGCTTCCCATTTTGACCCCTCCTGCCTGTCGTTGCCTCTATGCCTGGACTCCAGCCTGAGTCTATTCTTCTACAGCCTCCACTCTGAGTTGTGAATCCACCCCAAGAAGTGTCAGGACATACTGGCTGAGTTTTTAATACAACACTAAGTTTTGGTATGGATTTGCTCGGTTTTCACTAAACAGAAAACCGAGGAGCGTCTGGTTTTTATTGCAGACAAGAAATTCACGGCAGAAATGGAGAAGCTATCATCATGAACAAAAAGGGTGTCAAAGTCAGTGCTTCGCTGCAACACCAACCTTGGTTAAGGCAAATCTCTTAACATGGCCGTGATCCAAGTCTTATTTTCCAACCCCAGAAACAGAAGAAGCAGAAACCGAACAGCTCTCTGTACAGCATCTTGTAACATTTTTTTTTTAAAAAAAAAACATCGTGGGAGACTGGAATCCTAAAATTGGAACTAATAATATTTGCAATAATGGGCTAATTTGGCTTCAATATACAAACTAAAGCAGGAGACAGACTAATAGAGATCTCCTGAGGAAATTCAATGTTTACAGAAAATACCTTCTTCCAATAGCCTGAAAGATTACTTTACACATGGACATTACTCAATGGACAACCCCAAAATCAAATTTACTACATACTCTGCAAGCTGAGATGGAGAGGAGCTATTCAATCAGCAAAAACAAGATTTGGTATTGCCTGTGGCTAGCATATGAACTCCTCCTTGCAACTTAATTCATCAGACAGACGAGATATTATCTCAGCAATATTCAATGCGGTTATACAGCAAAGGTAAAGCATATATTTAATGGATTAGAACTGATAAATAGAGTGCTTGAAGAACTCTGGATGAAGCCTTGTGACATCACCAAAAACAAAGCCAGAGAAACATATTGAAATGCAAAAAGCAAAAGAGGGTGAAATTGCTGTCTGCTAATATGTTGAAAACCAAAAGAAACAAAAGGCAACAGAGGCAGAAAGAAATTTGTGTAACCAAATGCTAAACTCCAGAGAACAATACAAAGAGACAGTGAATTACATCTACACCGGCCTGCAAAGAAATTGAGAAAAACAGTAAATGAGAAGGACAAGACATTTGAGAAAATGATAGAAATTGGGGGGAAATTTTAATGCAAAGTGGTCGTAACAAAAGACAAAGATGTAAAGAAATTAAAAAGAAGAGGTGGCACAAATATATAGAAAAAAATACATGGAAAAAGAGTTGCAGATGTACAAGATGGGTTCAAAACAGGTAAAGGCACCTAAGACCACATAGGTAACATCCAGTGGAAAATGGAAAAAAAGACAAGAGAGTCTTCCCCCCCCCATTTATTTATGTATTTACCTATTTATCACATTTAAAATAAAAAGTAACTCTGGGCAACGTTTTAGTCAGAATAGGAAGCTGAGTGCACCAATATCTTTAGGAGTCATTCACAATTTATTGGGGCCTAATGCGTTGCCCAAAGTCACTTTTTATTTTAAATGTGACAAATAAGTAAATACATAAATAAGGGGGAGGAATTGTATCATGACCAGGAATGAACTGAGCATGGGACAACTAAATGGTTTAAAATTGTGAAAGGCACCAGGGCTGCATACTATCAATGCATTCATTCATTCATTCATTCATTCATTCATTCATTCATTCATTCATTCATTCATTCATTCATTCATTCATTCATTTGAAGGGTCCTTGATGCTCTCTGAGCTTGCTTGTTTTCTTGCATACATTTCATTACCCTAACTAGGTAACATCGACCATGCTAATCACTGATTTGTTTGTTCGTTTATTTATTTATTTAATCAAATTTAGAACTGGCCCATCTTACTCCCAGAGTGATTCTCAGCTGTGTACAGTCAAAAACATAAAAACCATATAAAATATTATATTTCAATACAAGGAGGCAGTTAAAACAGGGATGGCAATTAAAGTTTGCAAGCCAGGGGAGAGCCTTTCATATACGTTGACTATATTGAGAGAAATGATGGATTGGGAGAGGCAGAAACTGGAATTACAAGTGCTGAGAGAAATATCAATCACCTGAGAAGTTCTGATGATATCGCTTGATAGTTGGAAGTGGAGAAAACTTAAGTTAACTCTTTTTTGAAGGTGAAGGAAGAATGTGCAAAACCTGGTCTGCTGCTCAGTATTTAAAAACAACAAACCCATTTAAAATTATGTTAACAGGCAGTGCGGACCCAGTGCAAATAAACAGAGAAATTGAAGTGGCAACAGAGTTTATCTTCTGAGGCTGAAAGATGACATACATACCGGGGAGGTGTTCACGCTTGCAACTAAATTATATATTGTCAGAGTCAATATTTTCCCAGTTATAACATACAGCATGAAAGGTAAGACTATCAGAAAAGCTGAATGAAAAATGCATGCTTCTGAACTGTAGTGCTGAAGAAGATTGTTGGGGAAATGAATAATTTGCTTTTCTTCGATTGCAAAAATAAGAAATCATTCAAGACAAGATGAAACAAAACCAGAGTGCATGTGGAAATACTAATAATGAAAACAATGCTTATATATTTCGGATGAGCAATGCACAGGCAAGGTTTAAAAAAAAAACGGCTCAGAGGCCTGGAAAAATCAAACTCAATTGAAAAAAAAAAAGCCAACAGAAGAGCAGGGAACTGGCTATAAGGCATAAGAATTTAAAAAAAAATGCAATTCCTCACTGATAATCCTGGTGGAATTAATGTCCTTTGGGAACCTGACATGACTGAACAATCTCAACACATTCTGTGAAGCCAGCCATTGTGGTTTATCACCTGTGATTTATTTAATGTGTTGTGCTATCCTGACCAATTTCAATCCCTTAAAACAACCCCCAACCTTGAACAGAGTTCTCTTTTTTTTTTTCCTGCTTATGGGCTTTTTGTAGATTGACCAAGCAGAAGATCCTATTAGGCAGAAGGTATAACTAGCATAGGACCCAGTTATTTACAAGACCGCCTTCTGCCAGTAAATACCTCCCATCAACCAGTTCGCTCCCACAGAGAGGGCCTCCTCAGGGTGCCATGGGCTAAGCAGTGTCGGCTGGTCGCGCCCAGGGGGAGAGCCTTTTCTGTGGGGGCACCGACGATGTGGAAGGAGCTCCCCCCAGAACTCCGGACGTGTCATGATCTCCGCACCTTCAGAAGAGAATTGAAGACTCATCTCTTCAATCAAGCCGGCCTGGCCTAGATCTCTTCGGGTTTTTATGTAAATCTTTATGTAAATTTTTTAAACAAGGTTGTTTGGGTTTTAGAATTGGGATTTTAACAGGTTTTAGTAACAGCCATGTATTAATTTAATTTATTTTTAAATATTTATTATTATTATCTGTTTTAATTGGGCTGTAAACCACCCCGAGTCCTACGGGAGAGGGGCGGTATAGAAATTTAAGAAATAAAATAAATAAATAAAATAACTGCTTCATCAATGCATGTTAACTTTATAAATCAAGACCATATACTTCGGTTCTCTTAAAAATTAAGGCCGAATGGACTTTTTTTTTTTTTGCCTGTTGAAAAGAAGACAGTTTGGATGGGAACAGAAAAGGGAGGCTATGGAAAGCAATCATGTTAGTGTTTTGTAAGCCACCTTGAAGATAACTAAATCAAAGGGCCAACATTTGATTGATCACTTTTTCAGTCAGGCAGGAAGCAAATGTTTCATTATTGCTAATAGATCAGGGGTTCTCAACCTTGGCGACTTTAAGACTTGTGGACTTCAACTTCCAGAATTCCTCAGCCAGCAACGGGAGTTGAAGTCCACAAGTCTTAAAGTCGCCAAGGTTGAGAACCCCTGTAATAGATGAAGTGGCCCTGAGAATCCTAATTCTGTGAGATATACTGTATTTTACAAAAACAGCCCAGAGTTCTCCCAATCCCTTCTACCAATGTTAACAATCAACAGTCATGAAATTGTTCACTGGGAAACGTATTCCTTTCCTTATTTCTACCGTATCTAACAACCAATACAGCATTCAGAATTTGTGTCTCTAAAGAAAAGAAGCTTATAGTTCTAATAGTGCTGAGTTAGACACAAAAAATTGACAGTGATACAGAACACAGTGAGAAATACCAAAATTATCAAAATGGTCATGTTGAAGTAAAGAGCAAACCCCAATATCCACATGACCATCGAAACCAATGGTAACAGGAAGCTGGGGATGACTCAGGCTTAAAGATGGCAGCTTCCTTTTCCTACAAACCTTCTTCTGGGGTGCGCACAAGAAGCACCTCACTATCCATGCCCTGGAACTCATCAAAATATGGACGGATCTTGACCTCATATTCTTGGCCTTTGCGTAGGTCTACTAAGACAGTGTTCCGTTCAGCAGGTGACTTCACATCCTGCATCAGCCAAGCACTGTTCTTGGGCCGGTACATTACCCGATAACCTTGGATGAATTGAGCCTGGCGATCCACCTGAATGAAATCAAGACAGAGCATTGATTGTATGACACCCACTGCCTGGGTCAATGCTTTTCCTGTGTAAGATCCCATTTCTTCCTCAAGCTATTGGTTCTGATGATGTCGTTTCAAGAAAAAATATGAGCTTATTAATACTCACAGTCCAGGTTACTTGGATGGTGGTGGAAGTGAGGACAATGGGATCTTGGAGCTGAATTACCACATTCCCAAGTTCCCGTTGCACCTGTCGGTGATCGACTCCTTGTCTGGTAGGACTCACATCTATAAAAAAAAAAACCACCCACAAATCATATACTGGATGATCCTTTTTGCAACAAGACCAACATAAAGTATCCAGAACATAAAACAGAACCAATGATGACCAAGCTGTAGATATGCATATGCCTGTGAAGTTTGTTTCTATGTTTTACTGGATACTTAGCAACTTCAAGAGTTACAAACATGTTTTTGTAGAAGAGTTCAATCTGGGTTAGGTCAACTGAGCTTTTTATGGAAGGCTTGTAGAGCTACAGATGTACAACTGGAGATTATAAGCCATGAACTCTTCTTAACTATGGTTCCGAGAGGATTTTCTCAAAAAGTATCCTGAAAAGCATAAGAGGGCTGAGGACTAAAGTAGAAGACACCGTCTATCATTTGAGTAGATTTGCCGACTTCTCTACAATTACTTGGAGAACTGCAGAATAAAACTAAGAAGAAAAAAGCTCTACCCACTTCATTTGCACAGCTTCTGATTCTTTATTACCACCATGAAATAAATCTTTTATTTCTCTGTTTCACGTGTGGAATAAAAACCTATTGCAATCGCAGTGGAATTCAAAATGGGGCCTTGATCAATCTTTTAATCCCTATCACAAACTTCCATTGCTTACTATCTGGCTCCCTTCACACAAACATCAAGCCAGGGTTAGTTTTAGCCATGATTTTCTAAATCCCCTCATAATTACCTGGATTCACCCAACATGCATGCTAATGCAAAGCCTCATGGCTGGATCATCTTCCCATGCTAAACCCAAACCAAATAAATGACATTATGGCTTAATACACTGCATCCACCGCAGCTCATGTCAGATCAACCCCTCATTCAACACAGTGCCATGTGGGAAACTCACCTTGTGTACGAACTGGCTCTGAGACAGGGCTAGGATCACTGAGCCCATAGGAGTTGACAGCTCGTACAAGGAAGAGGTAAATGGTGTTTGGATTCAAGCCACTGACTGTGTGCTTTTCAAGCTTGACATCATCTGCCACGGTTTGCCATGTACTGCCTGAAGACTGACTGCAGTGGGACGGAGTTCAAAAAGGAAGAAAGAGAAGAGACAGCACAGGCTTCACGGTGTGCCCTTGGCCTCTGATTTACCGTAGCTGATGCAGCAACAGTCTGATTCAACAACAGCCTGATTTAGCGAAACTCAGAGGCAGAGAGGTCCACCAGCAGAGTCTGATATATATATACTTAACAGTGCCCTACAGCTTACTTTGAAGTCAACCAGCAATAGAAATTTAGTGTAATTTCATTTAATTAATTTTTATTCATTCTATTTAGGTACCACCGACTCCCTGTATAACTACAAAGATAACACAAGTCAAAAACATAACCAACCAAACAAAATACTGTAAGTAAAAACAGATTACAATAATGGGTAGGACCTTTTATATGTGCCAAGAGTTAGTCCGTAATTTTTCTAATCATGGAATGCAGAAAATTAGTGGTTCCACTATGACAAGAGTATTGACAGCCTCTGATATTCTTGCACAGCTATTTGGACTCATGCCACCTCTAAAGTCTCGTGAAGACTGCCTGTTTCTCTGGTTATTGAATTGCCCCAGTAAATCTTGGGTTATCCCCTGGCATTTTAGATTCCCCATGCTGCACCAAAGAAATACAGTGTCAAGGCATTCTGGGAAATTTGAAAGGGCAGGCAGCTTTTACCCTCCGTGATGGAGGGTATTACAAAGAGACTAATTTTTCCAGATAGTCTCCCTGCCAGCCTTACAGATCTCAGCAACTGCAGAATGACTTTGCAGTTATAAGCACAGCCTTCTGTAGACACAAAGGAGCGGTAGACAAGATTCCTGTTTGGCTTAAACCGTTAAATGTTTAGATTCAGAAAATTGACTTAGAGTTGCTGCCCACTTTGAGTTTTCAAGGTACAGAATTCGATGGAATTCTGATTGACAGGCTTTTGGCTCAGGTACAAAAGGTAAACAGGGACTTGGCTCTCTAGCCCAATCTATTCTCCCTGCAATCAGAAAAAAATCTATTTTTGAGCCTTTTGACTCTGCTTCGAGGAGGTGCATTTTTTTTTTGGTAGCCTTCAAATGGGATGCGGGACCAATGGAGCGATACGTGCCATGCTGGATACTAGAAAGAGATGAACCAGAATGCAAGACCAGGACACTTTCAAGGCTCAGAATGGGACAGCTCAGAATTCAGATTGGCTCTGAATTCTAAACGAAACACACAGAGGCTCAGGTCCATGTTAAAGAGGACCTGTAGCCTAATCTAAAGCTATACTACTATGCAGCGACGTTGGTGGCGGTGAGTGACTGGGTCAATATGACGAATGATAGAATACTGAATGTTGAAGGACATGGTCTACTATTTGGCTGGCACGCATACTTAGTATACGACAAAAAGGCAGACAGGAACTTCAAGGAGAACCCACTACGGATCCCATTGTTATGGGTCTGGAAGAAATATAAACACCTCCTACACGACAAGATTCCCATCTGGACGATCCCCGGACACGCAATAGGGGATATGAACACATCCCAAGGGCAAGAAGTGGTGCCCTACAGTAAACTTGTACTGGGAGAAGAAAATGGGTTCCTCTTGAAACCCCAAGCAACGCTAGCAAGCAGAGGAATAGGAGGTACCTGGCTATCATATATACAACTGCAATCAAGGTGGCATAAAGATAAGAAGAAGGGCTTCTCCCGGACTGACGAGAAACTAATTGAACAGATTAGAGAACAGGGGATCATGCACATCAAACGAGTGTACAGCATTCTGATAGAAATGGACTCTGAAACCGAACTAGTCAAGAGCTGTATGATAAAGTGGGAACAAGACTTTGGGCATTCTATCACCATGGACACGTGGGAGAAAATTTGGGTGAGAAACGTAGAATTTACTAAATCGCAACACTTAAGGGAAAACTTCTACAAGATGTTCTATAGGTGGCACCTCG